>JAVTVJ010000452.1:2116622-2716622 GCA_034509425.1 Eopsaltria australis | reverse complement strand
GACATAAATACAAAGATTTAAAGAGCTATATTCTTTTGTTCCATCAAAAATTGCAGTTCTACGTGCTGACTTCCGTACCCATACCTTCTTTTGCATAGGGAAAAGACCAGACAATTTTCACATTGCTATTTTTTTGTTATAATGTCATTAATTAATAGGCAATATCAGACTCTTGGCAGTGAAAGAAACAGTTAATAATAAGAAGTATGTAATCTAAAATGATGACTACATTGATGATCGTGGCACCACAAGTGTTCTTACATGCTGTTGTTCAACAAGATAGCACAGTTCAGTAACACCTTCTGCCTTAGAAGCCATGAAGAGCACTCCTGCTTTTGTGTGTTCAAACTAAAACAACAAAAGTGCAAAGTTTTTTCAGACTTTTGCTTGAAATTCAGTAAGTGTAACTAACAGTATTAACATAAGAATATCAGATATTCTTTTTGTTTATTGGCTTAAGTTTAATGTTAGCAGATGTGACTTGACTAAGCAATGTCCAATTATATCAAGGTTGAATGCGGACTCTCATGTCTAATTTTCATAAAAAACCTTGAAGCTGAATTCCTTTAATGTTTAGTAGCAGGTTTTGAACATAAGCCAAACAGTATAACCAATGCTTTTTGATGCAATACACCATCCACTTGTGGGGCAACAAAGATCGATTTGTGTGAAGTTCAAGGGTATGTATAGTACTTCTTTCCCTTTTGTTTTCAAACTGTCTTCAGACCTTTTCAGAGTCCACCTTTTCAGGGACATGTGGCATGGTCCAAATCTATGACTGTGTGGTTACCAAAACACAAGAGAGCACTTACACTTTCAACCATGTGTGCTTCTGGAGTCCAGTTTATGCTGTAAAAAATGATGCAATAATTATACCAAGGAAATTAATATGATTTCCTGTAATACTTAACCTTTACAAATGCAAGATTTGGGAAAATCTGAAGTCGAAGCTTTTTCCCTAGACTAAAGGCATTTAGCTCCATCAATATATACTTCCAATCAGGCAGTCCATGAACAATCAGTGTTAATATATTGCAAAGAAATTGACTTTTTGACAAGGAGAAAGGCAGCTTTATGACTCAGCTCACTCAGACCGGCATCAAGGAGACTGAAGAGAGTAACATTTATCAGAGCTGTGATTATTAGGCTGGGATGTAGGCAATCCTCTTAACTGGAAACTATCACATAAAACAATCTGTTAACTCATACCCAGTAGAGTACATCACAGCAAGATTTGAAGGAAAACCATATCCCAACAATCAATTAAATTTTACTTTGCAAGGTTAGCCAATAATAAATGAGTTCTAGCTAAACCAGTAAATGTAATATTCAAAAGAAAGTTTTCCTCTTTTCCTTTACATCAAGTCAGCATATTACTAAAATCTACTCATTAAAAAAAAGCTTACAATAACAAATAATAAAATTTATGTTCTGTCATTTTCTGACTTCAATGGGAGCAAGAAATCTCTTATAACCTAAGTCAGAGGAACAGTAAAAGCCAAACTACTCCGACAGCTTTTTTTCTGAGGCCTTCCCACTTTCTTATGACTAAACCAATCACAGATCACTGTCCTGGAAAATGCTGGTGTGTATCAGCTGGTTATGTGTGAAAATTCATTTAATTTGAATAAGCTGTATTTGCATAAGTGGAAAATGTGTTTCTCCAGGATTTCAGTATGGAATTCTTTAAGTTTGTCCTGGAAGTCCCCATCTGTATTCTCTCATGAAGTGTCACTTAGGAAATGCAGGAGCCAGGAAGAGAGATGCTCTGGTGTACCTCACAGTTACAAACAGGAAAGGTAAAGGCTGGGTCTTGGCTGTAGTGATTATGAGATGGTAGAGTTCAGGATCTTGAAAAGAGGCAACAAAGTAAGTGGCAAGATCATAACCACTGCCTTCAGGAAAACAAGTTTTGGCATCTTGAGGCATTGGCTTGGAAGAATTCCTTGGGAGACAGGCCTGGAGAGAAGGGTCCAGGAGCTGATTGATTTTTAAGAATCACCTTTTCCAAGTTCAAAAATCTCCAGACACAGGAAATCAAGAAATAGCAGGAGGAAGTCCTAGCAAAGCTCAGACATAAAAAGGAAGCACACATGAGGTACCAGCAGGGACAAGTGAACCAGAAACTGTTCACTGTCTGAGCTGTTGGGACGTGGTTAAGAAAGCCAGAACCCACTTGAGTTGAATCTGGCAAGATATGCAAAAGGCTTCTAGAGGTATAGCAGCAGCAGAAGACAAGGGAAAATGTGGGCCTAGTGCTGAGTGGGGCCAGCAGGAGATCCAGTAGCAAAGGAAAAGCAGGAACAGGAACATCTGTGCAGACTAGACATACACAAGTGCATGGGACATAATGGTATGTGCCTGCAAGGAGTGGTATGTGCTGAAGAAGCTGCTGATGTCATTGTAAGGTCATTCTTGATAATCTTTGATTAGTCACAGTGATTGGGGGAAGTTCCAAAGACTGGAAGAAAGGAGTTCCATTTGCTTTCTTAAAAAGGTTAAAAAATGGAGATCCAAGGAACTATAGGCTGGTCAGACCAGCCTCACCTCAAACCCTGGAAGGCTGAGAGAGCAAATAATTCTGGAAAACATTTACATGAGGAACAAGAATGTGACTGCAAGTAGTCAGCATGGATTAACAAAGAGGAAATTAGGCTTGCCCAACCTGGGAGCCTTCTACAAAGAGAGATGACTGGCTTGGTGGACAAGGGGAGAGCACTGGATACTGTTGATCTTGATTTTGGCAAGGCTTTCACCATTGTCTCCTGTAACATTCTCACTGATTATGTACAAGAGAGACAACTGGACAGTGAAACTGAAAACTGGCTGAACTGTCAGGCTCAAAGGGCTGTGATCAGCCCAGGATGTACAGCTGGAGGCCCATCAAAGTCCAGCTGGAAGCCTATTTCTAGTAATGTACACTAAGGCTTCATACTAGGTTCAGTACTAAACAACATCCTGATTAATTATCTGAACAATGGGGAAGAGTGTTTCCATGGCAAGTTTACAGATAAATCAGACTTGGGAGTGGTTGATACGCCACAGGATCATGCTGCCATTCAGAGGGACCTCCACAGACTGGAGAAAGAGGCTGTCAGGAACCACATGAAGTCCAACAATAGAAGATGTCAAGCCCCACACCTGGAGAGGAATAACCCCATGCAGTCTTGTGAGCGGAATGGCTGGAATGCAGAATAGGCTCTACAAAGCTGACTGGATTGAGTAATGCATCTTTGCAGCAATGAAGACCAACAGCTTTTTTTTGGTGGCAATAACAAGAGTATACACCACCAACAGGTCAAGCAATGTGTTTATTCCTTCTGTTTAGCACTGATGATGCCACACCTGGAGTGTTGTGTCCACCCCTGAGCTCTGTAGTACAATAAAGCAATGGGCATACTAGAGCAAATCTAGCAAATTGCTACAAAGATGAATAAGGGATTATAGCACTTGTCATATGAGGAGAAGCTGAGAGAGTCAAAATTATTTAGCTCAGAGGAGAGATGGCTTTTTTCCTGCTGTCACCTCTGGGCAGCTGGGGGAAATGCATGAAGACCTGTTTTCTGCAGGTTTCATCAAGCAGATGCCATACAAATGAACTGCTCTTGAAGCAATTTAAATGAACAGAGCCATCTCTTCTTTTTCGGTGATTGGATCTATGATCTAAGTCTAGTTTATAAAACTGATTCTTGGCAGGGTTTCTTTAGTTATCACATCAGCAGCTGTGCAATGATGAAATATCTGTGTGAACGTTTAGATTTCAGTCCATCTGCTGATTCTATAAAAAGATTTGTAGATTCCACTCCTGGCTAAATTCAATAAATACAACTAAAATAGTTAGTGATTTTTTTTAAAAATCTGTTCTTAGGAATTTTACATTGTCGGCCATTCCATGGCCCACTTCATGGTGACTCCTGTATTTTTGTGTACATTCTTATATAATCCTTACATACTCTACTGCCTCATCACAAGGCATCTACAGCAGGTGATGGATTCAGGTTTGAATCACTTCAAAATCAGAAGGAATATGGATTTAGGAACTACTGCACAGAGGAATGCTTTAGCTAGTTGGATTCTATATAAAAGCTGATGCCTGTACTGAGGCTATCACCACTAAATGTGACTGCTCACTGTGGGTGTATGGACAGCTTCAGCTTTCCTAATGAACTGCACCCCTGGACAGAGTGTGACCCGGAGCCACTTGATCTGTACATCTCAAATTGCCTGAAGTAACATACAGCCAGCCATATACCAAAGTGATACACGGATGTTTGAGCCTGCTTAGGAGGTCTGGACAGAAGATAGAGTGCCTACAATATTTCAGACACCTCACTGAGTTAAATGAGTGTCCATGGATTGGTTTTTGCAAGTGTAAAACAGTCCAGGTTTGTTTTGTGTTACCTTGTATCTACCCTTAAGGGCTCTGTAAAATTAACAAACGAAGGCTGAGAACTTTATTTAGATGTAGGTGAGAAATATCTTACATACATTGCTGTTGATTAAAAGAAGTCACTGTGAAACTGCTGATTTGTACAGACATCAGTAACTGACACAATCAGGACTACTTCTGAGCACACTCTGATTCATGAGCCACTGAATACTGTTCCACTGTCTGTTTTACACCTAGGATTTTCACATCTAAGTTTTAGGTGTAAAACTGACAGTGGAATAGTACAGTTTATTTGTCTATGGTTGTACGTTGGGAATTGTATTCAAGTATTACAATATATTCAAAATCAGAAAGGTTTCAAGGTTAGAAATTAAGTATTTATAATTTCTAACTTTACATTTGTTTATTTTTCTGCATTAGGTCTGAGAAGTTGTTGAAAAGTTTCCTGCAGCCTGAAATGACAGAGAGCCTTGTAAAAAGGACACCCCTATTTCATAGCCAAGGAATATTGCTTAATAGGTATTAATCCGAAGAAATATATTGTATGGTAAAGTTTTTGACAGACTGCCAACCTTCTGAACACCCAGAGAGCATTTAATTTTTGTCTGATCAGAAGCACCTAATGTCACTGCACATGCTACAATGGAAATTGTAAGACAAATGCAAAGTTTTGGCATCTGTGTTACCTGTACATATCCTGTAGCATCTGGTGTGGTGTTTGCCACTCTTCTAGTTTCTTGCTGCTCATCTCTGAACATAAGAGCTCGTCCACTTGTTTCTAATTCACCTTTCCTTTCTATCTGGAATGCTCCTACAGAACTCTGTACTGAAAGGACTGGAGTGCAGCTGGACATGAATTTTTTTCCTCTAATTGGAAGCACACTAAAGACATCCATTGGGCAAAACATCACTCTCTTCTATCCAGACAGGCTTGGCTACTACCCTTACAAAAATGAAGTCACAGGAGAGGCATTCAATGGAGGACTCCCTCAACTCTCACTGCTGGAGAATCATTTAAAAAAAGCCAAAGAGGACATCCAGTTCTACATTCCTTCAGACGAACAGCTTGGATTGGCTGTCATTGACTGGGAAAACTGGAGACCTGTGTGGATAAGGAACTGGGGATCTAAAGATATTTATAGGCAGGAATCCATTGAGCTAGTTCAGCAGAGAGACCTCAGTCTATCAGAAGCCGAAGCCAGAATTATAGCTAAAATGGAATTTGAATTTGCAGCAAAATCATTTATGTTGGAAACATTGAAGCTGGGCATAGAAATGAGACCAGAACGTCTGTGGGGATATTACCTTTATCCAGACTGTTATAACTATGATTACAAACAAAACCCACACAATTATACAGGAACCTGTTTAGATATTGAAATAGAAAGAAATAATGAGCTTAACTGGTTGTGGGAGAAAAGCACAGCACTTTATCCATCTATCTATCTAGAGACAGCCTTAAAATCTTCCAGAAATGCTCAACTCTTTGTTCGCAACAGAGTTCAAGAAGCCATTAGAACTTCCTATGTCTCTAATTCTAGCCATCCCCTTCCAGTTTTTGTATATACACGTCCAGTATTCACAGATGTCTATGAGGAATATCTCTCTGAGGTGAGTGAAGCTAGACCTTAAATTATTCAAATTTATATGGCAAGAAATTACCAGGTGAAACTTATTTGGCAAATATACTAACTCATATCAGAAAAAGTGTGCAATTTTGTCTAAAAAATTAAATTAATCCATCAAAGAAATTTGACCAAACAGAACACTAAGAGGTCTATTTTCATACCTTTCTCATTATATTTATCAAATAGTGTTTTATTCTCTGGGTGGTCCTCACATGTAACAAAATACCACAAAGCTAGAAAACATATCTAGCACACTTAGTCAGAGAAAAGAAATACGAGTGAAATCTTCCAGAGACTTAGTAATACTGGGCTCATCTATTGCCTGCTTTTTAGGTTACTAGAAAAAAAAAAAATACAGTAATATGGAGTCTTTCTTTCCTTTAAAAATGTTTAAAGCTAGAGAGAAAATTCTGTCCTTAGTTGTACTCAAGTAGCTTTTAAAATGGTATTTCACCATGTCATGGGTTAGTTACGGTTAGGCTCTGATTAAAATCCAGTCATCTTATTGCAGTTCTGGCTGTACTTCTCCCTTCACGTTTTTGTAGACACCCACCCTATCAGAGACACCACCACTCTGCAGAATCTCCTCTTTGTGTTCCAGCCCATTAGGAAGGGGAAGTTAAGAGTCCTGGTGATGGCATTGTATCTGGTGCCTCCCACATTCTGGACAGAGCATTAGCAAGTCTTGTCCCCAGCTCTGTGGATGCTTTCAGAGAGTAAGAGGTGCTGTCAGGGGCCCTGCTGGGATCCTAATTAATAACTGAAATCCTGCAATCTTTCCATTAATTCTTTTTCTTTGTGTTGTTCCCTACATGAAGTTGCTTTTTTAAATGTTTTTTTTCATTATCATAGTCCTCTCCCATCCCATATAGGCCTTAACATTTTGCTAGGACTGCACTAATAGCTCACCCTAAAAGGAGAACTGAACAGCAACAGATTTCCCAAATCAATCTCTGTAAAAGACCAGAGATATTCTCTGGAAAAGGGAGATTCCTGCTGTTGAAAGCTCTTTCTCTTGCAGCTTTTCTGTTTTAGCACTTTCTGGTAACAGAAATTAAGTTAAAGGAAAAAAAAAAAGCTGTGCTTTCCAGCATCTTTATCCCACAGCATTACTGAAACCTGTTGCTACCAACTCTGAGCAGCCAGGAGGCAATTCAGCAAAATAAGCCTTAACATGGTTGGAGGAGTGTATGTCATATGCCTAACCACTGGCTCAGTTTTGCAGCCTTATTTTTCTAACCAGATGAAATATATAAATTGAATATTGTTGGCAACATTTTCTGGTATCACCTGTGCAATCCAATCCCAGGATAAAATTGAGCAACTGAGAGCAGGACATTTGCATCGTGTATCATTGCTTGCTGTCTTCAAATAGTCATTTGCTATATGCATTTTTTTCATTTGCCCTTATGTTATACCTTACTTGCATTTGTATGATTCTTTGCACATTTTTCCTCAGGATGACCTGGTAAATACTATTGGAGAATCTGCTGCTCTGGGTGCTTCTGGAATTGTGATCTGGGGTGATATGAATTTAACACAAAATAAGGTATGCCAGATCAATTATTATATGACATTTTTAAGGAGAAATAAAGTGAAAAGGATGTAAAGCATTATGATCACTTATATTGTATCTTCTACTTTTAAAATTATGACTCCATATTGCCAGCAGTTTTTTGTAGTCAAAACCCAAGCACATCTGAGGCTTATGAAAGTCATCACTAACTATGCAGAACAAGAGTTCAAACTTTCAAAGTATCAGTTCTGTTGACTCTGGGGTAACTGGGCAAGTTACTATGATAACTGTAGGCAAGTTAGCACTCGTTTAATTAGTATAAGAAAGAATTCCTATATCTTCATTTCAGAACACAGATGAGCAGCAACTTTTATTGTCTGAATTTTGAGACTCCTGTGAGAAAAAAAGAACTCCCCACAGCCCAGTCAGCCTATGTATTTGTGCACTAATTGCACCTGATTTTTTACAGCTTTCACAGTCACTAGTGTTTCAGGAATGAAATATTACTGTAAGCCTCACTTCTGCATCAACCAAAATTTCCTGGAAGTGTTTTTATATATACCTAATAGAAAACAAAAAAAACCTACATGTACCTCAGACTCACTAAAGTGATCTCCATGGGTATAAATATTAGGCATATCTATATGTGGTATTGGGCAAATGCCTGTAATGTCAGAAACAAGAGGGAGTTTCCAAACCATGTGGTTATTAAACTGTGCCAAGAATGCACAGAATATATGCCAATTTCATGATCAGTTAGAATGATCAATTACTTTACATACCTTCAATTTGACCATCCGACCACAATTCTCTTCATTTAAAAATGCATGAAACCTCTCTACCCTGTAGCCAAGCTATTCAGGTCAGGGGAAGGCTGAAAAGTCTCACAGAGATTATTTGGTAGAAAAAGTATTTGTTTAGGCTGAAGAAGTGAGATTTTTTTCACAAGATCCATTCAAACTATTTAAGACTTAAAAAGGAACTTCAATTCTTAATGAAACTTCTTTAAATGCATCTGAGTCAAAAAGCTACATGAAATTCAGAGATAAAATGAAAGCTTAAAGACAACTGCTTTCTGAGTGCTTTTTGAAACATCTCCAGCAAGTACACAACATAAATTTGCTGTGATCCTTGAATTTTGTAACAGCTTCTGAGATAAACTTGCTTCCAACACCAACTTATAGCTACTATCAAATCCTCAGGGAAAATATTTATAGATATATGCTGTAGTACTGTTATTAGAATGACAGCATTTTAATGGTTTCCATACTAAACTGTGGAGGTATAATGCTCTTTTCACAGAACACCTGTAGAACCCTGGACAACTACCTTAGGAGGACTCTAACCCCATACCTCATCAACGTCACAATGGCAGCCAGAATATGTAGCCAAGTGCTATGCCAAGACTCTGGTGCTTGTGCACGGAAAAAATGGAATTCCAATGACTATCTTCATTTGAACCCTGAGAATATTGCAATTCAAATGACAAAGGATGGAAAATACACTTTACAAGGGCAACCATCATATCAGGATCTGCAAACATTCATAGAAAAATTTGATTGCTATTGTTATGCAGGGCACAGCTGTGAACCTAGAGCTGATATAAATGACATCCATTACCTCCATGCTTGCATTTCAGAAGATATTTGCATTCAGATATCCTCAAATTCACTTTCTAACATAGAAGCCTCTGAAGAAAAGATCCTGTCTAACAGAACTGCATTTTCATTTGCCTCTGAGAGTAAGGTGACATTACCTACACATCCTGAAATAGAAGATTTCCAATCTACCTTTGAAAATAATACACTTAATATAACAACTGCAGAATGTAACACTGTTACAGCTGCCAGTAGCTATGATTTAGAAGAAAATGATACTCGGACTTTCAGTAGCTCTTCATCCTATAAGATACGAATGTTTGATCTGTTTCACTTAATTCTGCTTTTGGGAACCTTAATACAAATGACACATGAAAATATCCTTTTCCCTGACTATATTTGAAATTCTAAGGTTTTATTTACCAAACAAACAAACAAAATAATTCCTGAAAGGCTTATGGTCTTATCTGTATCAGGTAACCTTTTCCAACCCATAGGTGCCACTTCAGCTTGAATGTCTTTCTTCAGTTTAGTTCTATAAACTACTGTTTGTGCCAAAGATACATTGGTCTATATATACTGACTATGCCATATGAGAGGACAATCCAGAATAAGAAACATTTTTTACAGGTTACATTTTAAACCTTTATATTTGGAAAAAAGTAATTGTTGACAATGTTCTTTTGTGTACTTCATGTTAAGGCAGTTAAATATATAATATATGAAATTAGTCATCAAGTTTGATGCTCTATGCAAGAATTAATTCTATTCCATATGAATGGAATTAGCTTTTAAAAATATTTGGCTTAACTTTAGATCTGCAGAACTTTGCAGCATAAAATTCATCTGATTAATGTAATGTTCCTCCACTTTTCATAAAACCTTTAGGGAACCTGTAGTTTTTATTTTAATTAAATACAACTGTAACTCTTCAAAAGGTTCTAAATTCAGTGTAAATGTTGACTTTGAGTATTACAGCTTCATTATCTAAAAATTTGAGCTGTAGCAGTTTATCCTTTCTTTTCACAAACCCTCTCCCTTATTTCAGATGTCCCTTTCTTGGTTTCTGGTTGTTTTGTCTTGCCAATACTCACAACTCATCTACTTTGCCTGTGCATTCCCAGCCAGCACAGGTCGCCATTCCTAGTTTCTCCATACAGCCATCCCTAGGAACTGGATAGGGCTGTATGTGCCATTTTGACAAAAGCTGTGTGTGGGACTTTATGCCTCACGATTTCCTGAGGAGTCTCTTTGGTGAAAACCAGTTTGCTCCTTAGGAAAACCCAGCAGTGGAGACAGAAAAATAGGTGTCACTGGGGATCTGAGACTCCCTTTATTCAGTTCCTATGGTCCTCAGTCTCACGACCACCTTTCTGATTCAGTTTGCTGACAGAACTGAAAGAATTTGCTTAATACTATTGCCAAAAGCAGCGTAAAAGTAGCAGAGAGTTCTCAGAAGAAAACTACTTCCAGTAACATATCAGGAGTCTAGTTGTGATTAACATATAGTCAGTTTAAGCATTTAGAAGCAATTAACTGCAGTTTATTTGATAAAATAACGTTTTCAAATTATTATGTCAGATGCCTAATAGACAGTTGGCCTTCTGATGGGTGAAGAGTGGCTGCTGGCATGGATACATTAAAAATCTTCCTAGAGCTAGGCATGATCTGCATAAATAATTCACCCCCTCCCACAGATACACACCACCTCACTAATGAAAATAACCAGGATTTCAATATAGTGGCCATTTACTTATAAAAAGTTCATTCCTTAATCTAGCAGAAAACACATATTATATCCATTTTCTTTGAATTTTCAGGTTTTTGGTCATAACAGAGATGCAGAAAAATAGATGAAGCCTTTAGACTTAACATGGAGAAATAATGTTTTATGGCTTTTGGACAGCAAGTTACCAAGAGGAAGTGACAATTTTCTCATCCCAGTTACAGTGATAAGTCCACGAGTCAAAGCTGCTTCTGCCATTAATGTTCCAAGTGGAATCACGAATAAAAATACATACATGCAGCAGATTGTTCAGTACAAAAGAATCCATCTGCTTTTGATCACCTTTGTAAAAACGTGCTTTTTTCCACTGCAGCTTTGATATTGGTTATTTCATCCTGGGTAAAGAAAAGGCATGGTATCATAACTCCTGTGCCTGAACGCCCTTCACACTGCATTTGTGGTAACTAGCAAAGGGTTTCTAAAAACTGGAAACATCACTGGTAATGCCTTAGCAAAACTTATATGGCTTATATGAAATTACATCCTTTTCACAATGCTTTAAGACGGCTAAACTGAAAGATACTGGATCTGTAGCACTTTGTGGTAAGACAGCTTGCAGACTCACAAAATCTACAAGTCTTGCCATGAATACTTTTGGCTATCAGCCAGGTAATAGCAAGCAGAACATTTATGAAGATCCAAGTAGGAAATCACCAAAAAAGGTGGAATGAGAAGATAAAATCACAGAACAGTTGAAACAGAGCACCCAGGACCTCCCAATGGATGCAGAGGAAGTGAACGGCGGAAGTGAACAGCAGTAGTGAAAGAGTGAAGCAGTGGGGAATCTGGACAGACCAGTCACTTCCCATCCAACATTTTTATCTACCTGGTACTTAATATTGACAACCTTTCTCCATGGCTCACTGTAAAGATAAAGGAACACACTAACAGATACATTAGACCTATTCATGCAATCCTATCTCTTTTTTTCTTGAGAGCAGCCAGGACCAGAATTGTAAAAGTAAGATGAGAGGAGAACAGTCTATTGCAATAAACTGTGCCTTCCTTAGGAATAAACATTCCTAAGCTGCATGTGTAAGTTGCTATCTTCCTTGTCCTCTGATGCACAATGCTTTGCCAATGACCTTTCAAATATTCATTCAGGATTATTTATGTTGCCTACATATATCTGCAATTCATGCTTTAAATCCTAAAGACTTCAGGATTTAGGTCTGCTATATGTTAAATTACAGTATTTCCCAAATATATTATTTTTCTCTGTATTATACTTGTTTTACCTATATTCTAGGATAAAGAATCATCATGGAGTCAGTGAGTCCCCATGGAGTAAAAGGAAAAAAGAAGGCAAGGGGTGCTATGCCTTGCACAGCTGGTGACTATCTTATGTTCAAAGACAAATCTATTTTCTCCTAAAGTGGACCCCTTTCCAAAGAGATTTTCTTCCATTCACTGTATTTCCTGTAATCATTGGTTAGCCTTATAGTTTTCATTTCTTGCATTCTTGTATGTTTGAAAAGATTAAATACTAGAGGAACAGTTCACTTTGACTGCCATTCTTTATTTTGTATTTCTCCTTTCTAGAGAGATCTCAGCCTGGCAATACTTAGGGACAGGGAAATGCTAAAGTGGGTTTGATGAAAGGGTCTGTTTAAATGAAAGCTGTTAAATACCCTCCCTCGATGTTTTGACATTTGCTAAAATTTTAATTGAAATTCTGCTTCTCTGTCTGAATAATCTGGATCTAGTTTATTGTGTTGCTTATTCTGGGATATACAAAGACATTGGTACTTCAAAGAGAGACAGCAATTTGCACTTAAAGAATCTGAACAGAATGAAAATATAGTCTAGTCCTTGCCTTACAGGTTTTTTGCTTTTTTTTTGTAAAAGTAACAGCATGGAAAGATGTTTTGAGAGGCTGGTAAGATCACTTTGTAGATAGCCTAGGATGTGACTAGAATCCTTAGGAGTTCAGCAAAATCTGTTTTATTCCCTGCATCACACTGGGATACCCTGTTGTGTGTATATATAGATCAGCAAAGAATTGTACGAAAGATTTTAGACCTGTGCAACATGTTCTAGACAACTTCCAGACAGATTAGACTTCTACATGTACCTATCCATCACTTTTCAGTACAAACAACAAGACAGCAGAGACAGTTACATAATTTTAAAACACATTCAGTTACAGAACACTGATGACCTTTATAGGATGACAACTAAATTCCATCCTTTAAGCATACACACCTAAAACTTACTTGAAAGATATTTTCACACTGTGCTTGTGCCAGCTCCTTTGCACTGGCAGATAGCCAGCAAAATTAGGGCCTGAGACTTCAAGTTGGAGTAATGAGTTTAATTTCAAAAAAGTAACATTGATACAAAAAAAGTTTATTGTGTGTCTTAAAAGAATTACTGCTTTATTTAATGATTTCATCTTTCCTAAAGACATTTTCTTTTGTTCTTTCTTGGCATTTTTTTTCCTGTGCTACTTAAAGCCATTGTATAGGTGGCTGGAAACAGATTCAGAAAGCTTACTAGTCTAACTTCATCCCTTAGCACTTCTAAATGACTCCTGAAGTGTAGCTACCCCAGACCTCCCTGTCTGTTTTTCTGGAAATACTTCATTGAATATTAACCCTGCTTCACAAGATTTTTCATTATGATGACGATGATGTAAACATGCTGTATTCAACATAAATTCGAAGCTTTTGTGTACACCAATCAAGGATCAGGCTCTTTACAGAACAGTTCTTTCATGCAGCTGCTCCAAAACTCTTGCAGCTACTCTTCTCTTCACTGTCACTACCACTCACGACTGCAAAAGATTCCCACATTTGTTGTCCATTTGTTATAGGTAAGAAAGTGAAGGGCAAGAAGGTAAAGGGCACTTACCAATATTAACATCCTTAAGGGAATAACTTTGGATTTAATTATGTTCACTAATGTGTTACCACCATCATGGTATATTGATTATAGTTCTCCTTGGTCAGTAGTAATTAGATGACATTTTTCAGTGTATGCTTGTTTAAGCCTGATAAGGTATTTTATTGATTAGCAATCAGACAAAAACAGCATGAAAATTAATATGGATCATTACTTTACATATTCAACCAACATTTTGGCTCCATGCACATAATTCCAGAGGGTGGTGTTCAGCACCATATATATGTGGACTCTAGACAATATTTAGTCACCTGTCTCTGCCTGTGTTTTCATATCAACGGAACTCTTCAAGATCCTGCAGAAGAAATACAGCATATGTTGGCAGTCTCATGGAGCACACTGCTCCCTCAGGCTACTAGCAGGTTGAGACAAGATGACAGCTTGCCAGTGCCAAGTGATGATTTCCTGAGGCAGGGACAGAACAACCACCCGTTTAAAGGGTGGCTAAGGGCACTCTGCAGTCCCACAACGATAATAAGGTTAATGTCACAACAAAGCACAAAGTACTTTACTGCTGGGGCAGCTGGTAATTAAGGGCACTGGACTAATAACAGACTTAGGCTGCCTGTAAATCCTATGCACTATTTCAGCATGAACTGCATATACCGAATTTAGGTATCCAAATCACAGCATTTTTGAGTTAAAAACCTTAATCTGCCACTATAACAGTCCTTACAGAAATCCTTCTTCACCTTTTGCCTCACCAGAGCATGACAAGAATTTAGGGCACATACTGGAGCCTCTGGGGCTGCAGCCAGCAGAGGGCACAGATGACACATGCAGACACTGGTGGGGACCTTACAAGGCTTTCACTGAAAACTCCAACACAGTCTTTCTGTTCCCTTCAGCAACACAGCTGCTTGACTCTTGCCCGCAAACAGAAAAGATGACTTGTCACTCCCTAAAGTAATGCCTCATTAGCAGAAATGACTAATTCTACAAGTGTTTTCCCCCAAACATCTGGTATATCAGGACAAACCTGGACGTACCAGTGAGACATTAACTCTTCTCATGCTCTCTTCTCTGGAGATTTCATTCAGTTGAAAGCTTCTTCTCCTTAAGATCTGCCCAGGGAGGTGGTTGAATCACCATCCCTGGAAGCATTCAAGAAACAACTAAATGTAGCACTTTGTGCTATGGTCTAGTTTGCAAGGTGGTGATCACTCAAAGGTTGGACTCAATGACCTTGGATGTCTTTTCCAATTTTAATGATTCTATGATCTTCAGCTGTCACTAAAATGCATGCTTAAAATACAGATAATGTGATCAAATCTCTTTGGTACTGCTCCGAACTACAAATGTGAGCCTCACATACCCTTGTTTCTCCCCAAATGTGAATGATCTGGATATGCATTGTTGGTTCAAGTCATTTTGCTGACCATGTGTTTATTGCATCCCCACCATTGCCACCTGAAATGTAAGATACACTTTTATTAATTTTTATAGCACAAATAAGTCTCTGCAATGGAGTAAGCTGCTTTGCTGTCCCTTCAGAGCACTTGGAAGACTCAGCAAGCTGCGCTCTGCATGGTCCCATAACACTGCTGAAGTGGTCCTGCAGCGTGGAAAACTCAATAGAAAGACTGAAAAGTAAAATATTTTATCAGTGGTTAAGTGTTTCCCAGAAAGATTAAGTGGCTTGTCTGTCTACAGCCACACAGGATAACAGGATAGCTTTTAGCTATGAAAACAAATGTCCTCTGAGCTGCTAATTGTAGTAAGGCAGCAATATGTCTACATACAATATTGTGTTATCAAATAGCCTGTAAAATAAAGAATGCCTTTTATAATCATACAGTTTTGCAAAAGATATAACAGATTTTAGAAAAATTTGACAGAACTTTAAACTTGGACAAACCCCCAAGACACTATAAAAGGCTTCAGTCATTGTACAACTGAATTAATATTTTAGAATTTATAGTGTTGTGCCTTTTATGAGGATGTGCCTGAAATGTAATTTTTCAGAGTCTTACTGTATCTACAATATATTTTTAAGTAAACTTCCATCACTATGAGACTCAAGCACAACTTAAAAATGTAGTATTTCTTGCCAAAATAGACTGCTCAATTTTATGTGAGTTGACCCCCATGCAGTAATCAGAACCACTTTATTTCCAGAAATCACTCTCACAAATGGACTGTCTTTATCACCAGATGAGTGATATATGGAAATGGGGGAAATTCTCATATTTATCAGTTTTAAAGCAGCCAGAAACATTTCACCTATTCACCCAAAATTCAGCAACTGCTTTGGCCAAAACAAGTTTTCAAAATTTGCAAGACACATAGCAGAAAAATGAAAGATTCGTGATTTACCTGTGAATTATTTCCCAGTCCTTTTACTCCTCCAACCAGAATAACCCATTTCATCAATGTCAACTTTTCCACTCATTTCCCCAGTTAGTTGTAGCATAAATGGTAAACTGGCAGGTACATTTGTGACTGGTGAGGATGTACCTACGTATTGAGCATCCAGAACAAAACCTGATGCTACTGGGGAAAAAAAAGAAAAAAAAAAGTCTTCTTTTGTTTCTTTGAGACTTGCCACTGAATATAAAATCTGGAGGAAAGCAATCAGACTTAAGAGAAGCATGAAAAATAATTCCCTAACATTACCATTGGGTGGCAGGACCAGATCCAGTGTCTAATTTTGTTTTGGAAATGTGCAATTAAATTTACAAGAGTAATAGCTCAGTACTTTTAGAATTACACTGTGAGTCATTTTGACTGTATCTAAAACCAGAGCATGAAAAAACATGACGTTTTTCACCTCTACAGCTAGCCCACAACCAACTGCTCTTGAGAGCTTCAAGATTTTGCGGTTCAACTGACAAAACCAATGAAGTTTTGTCACAAGCTGCATTCTCTAGATTGCTGAATTATATCTCTTAAAAGACCAAGAAAACCAAGTTGCAAAATGCTTTGATGAATGTGCCATTTTTAAAATAGTAAAGGTATCCACACTAAATGTGTATATGCCTTTGTGCCTGTATGAAATGTCCTTCATCAACCAATACCAACAGCACTGCAACCTTTCCAGAGCACCAAATTTCAGTAGCAAGTTCTAAGAATGGCAGATGGACCCAGGAGAAGTGTTAGCCCTGTGTTTATGGGTAAAACAAGCCTTTCTCTAATGCTCTATGGCAGGACTGTATGCTAAATGTCGCTTATTCAGAGCAGGCAGAAGATTCCTGGTGAAGTGGCATGTCCCATCATTGATCACAACACAAAACCACCATCACAAGCATCTCTTGAGGCAAGGAGTGATTTTGTAAAAATTATCACAGAAGAAAAAAAAATAAAACCATGGTAAACCCTGTATCTGGAAGTCTGCCAGTACACAATGAAGAATTCAAGCAGAGTTTCATGGGAACAGTGGAGGTCCGAGCCTAGGGGTGTGAGAACTGCCATCACTAGACGTGATGAACCTACAAATCGATGCTGTCAAGCAGCCCTAGCCCACCAACTCTCGTGAGGCAGTGCTGCCATCGCGGCCTCGGCCCCTTCTTGGGTGTGGGATGCTGCACAGCCCGCCCATGGCAGCACGTCTGTGCCGAGCAGTCCCATCCTTCCACACCCCGAGGATCAGCTGTTCTCCGCACAGGATCCCCACCCCTCAGGACCGTGGGACTCTCCCCACCTCCACTCGCCGTCCGTGCAGAGCCGCCCCTACTGCCCCCGCAGCTCCATGACGCCCCTGTGCGCTCAGGGCTGCCCGCCTCGGCCAGTGCCGGCCCCTCGCAGGGCGCTGCCGCCGCTCCCCGCCCGGCCCGGCCCGGCCCCTCCCCTGTCTGCAGCGAGTGGCGGCGGGAGAAGGGCGGCGGCGCCGTCACGTGAGGCCCTGCCTGGCGCTCGGCTCCCCGCGCAGCCCCGCCGCCGCCGCCGCCGCCGCAAGCCCGGCCCGAGCCCCGCCGCCGCCTCGCCTCGCTTTCCTCGCCTCGCTTTCCTCCCCTCGGCTCCCCCGGCGCTCCCATGCCCAGCAGCGAAGCGGTGCCGCTGGGGCTGGGCGCCTGCCGCAGGTCGGGGGCGCTGGGCGGGATGCTGTCGCTCGTGGCGCGGCTGCTGGAGTGGCTGCGCTCGCTGTTCTGGAAGGAGGAGATGGAGCTGACGCTGGTGGGGCTGCAGTACTCGGGCAAGACCACGCTGCTCACCGTGCTGGCGGTACGCGGCCCCCGGCCCGGGGCAGGGCGGTGTGGTGCGGGGCAGGGCAGGGCAGGGCAGGGCCGCGGGCGTGGGGCGGGCGCGGCCGCCCGGCGGGGCTGGAGGAGCCGCCCGCCCGCCCGGGGCCGCCGCCCCACGGCCTTTCCTCGGCAACAAGTGCGGGCTTTGCTGCTGCTGCGACGATGGCACCGCCTGCCGTGAGGTCCCAAGGCGATGCGGTGGGATGTGGTGGGATACAGAGGGAGGGAGGAAGGGGATGCGGGCGGGGAGAGAGCATGAAGTAGCTTTTGCATCGTTGGCAGCCTCGAGAATTTCACAGCAGGAGGCTAAGGTGTACAAGAGGGAGGAAGAAGATGCCTCCTGGGTCTAGCTGCAAAGTGTGCCCTTATTGGAGCAGATTCATGGGCATGGCTCTTGCCGTGATTCCGGCTTTCTGTGTTCAGTGTATCCCAGAATAATATATTGTGCATGCCCCAAGGCCACAAATTGCCCGTTACTGGATTCTCTCCTCCCATCAGTTGCATCAATACTAACGCCTCCCACAATTCCTCCATAGCTCTTCCCCAGCATTCAAGTCTGATTCCAGCATTCTGTTCCCCCTCTGCTGATGGCCTTGCAGCCTCTCTAATGCTCGCACTTACCATGACAGTTTCTCTTTTGTCACCATGCTGACATGTCACCATTCCTCATCTTTGTTTTCTGTGCCCCCCAAACTGCATTTGGGTCCATTCCAAAGATTTGCTTTCCATCAGAGGATGGAAATAAATATATACGTACGTTGCATTTGCTTACTACTAATCATGACGCTTAGTGCATATCCTTTTCTGCAAGGTGGTATCGCTTGTGAGGTGTATTGCAGCTTCAGCTGTTACAGGATGGAAATTTCTAGATGTTCTTCCATCCTTATCGTGAAAAGCTAGTAGATCATGAATCAGAACCAGCCTGGCGGTGTGTGGGTTAAAGTCTAAGAGATTGAGGCAATGAAGACATGAATATATGATATTCATTACATGCTTTGATATATGAGCATAGATTAAGGGATAAAACAGGAGCTTATGCGTTAGTGTGAATGAAGCAGTGGAGAAAAAGGAATGGCAAGTGCCCAGTGGAAGTATGTTTTGGGTGACATCAGCAAACAATAGAATATACCTGTAGCTGGTATTTTAGTTGGTTTGTTAGGCACCCAAGTAACCTTGATAAGAAACGCCTCAGTGCTTATTATGCCCATTGGAAGTGTTCATTTACCAAGGACATTTGCTGAGGAATGGGGAAAGGGCATGACAAATGATATTGCTTCTTGGATTGTTTTCATGAGCAGAGCAGAGAAAAACACAGCGGTTCAGAGGCCTCAGTAGTGTGTGGTGTCAGACTTCGTGTGTGTCACTGTCCACTCTCTTGTGCTGTACCACCAATGGAACGGCATCACAGGTGTTTGTCTCTGTGATGTTTTCTTCAACACCACAGCACTCCTGTTCAGGTCTGTTCAGGTCTGATTTTCCCTGCAGATGTTATTTCTTAAGAGAATTCTACAAACCATTCATGTTTTGTGACTTAGGGAGGGTCACACATTGCAAGATTTGTAGATTTTGGATCTTCAAGTCTGGAGATGACATGCCGTGATAATCACTGAAGAAAGGTGGTTGGAGAATTTTGAAAAAAAAAACAGGGATAAGGCAATGAATAATAGTTTACTCTTGAATACTGTTGATAGGGGAAGGGCAAACAGATTCGGAACTCTATGTATGTTTGTGAATACATGGCTAGAGTGTGATGATGAAAATAACTGTTGCAAAATAGTGGCTACTTAAAATGCAAGCTGCAGTGGATCAAGAAAAAACATTGGAAACTGCAATTTATTTCACTTTGCAAGAGCACTCAGATCCTATCGTGCCAAGACTGAATAAACACCGCTTGAGACAGTCTCTGCTCTCAAGAGTTTGAGCCATATTTAGTCCTTAGTTACCCATGGAAACCTTGGATAAAGTCACTGCCTTTTGTTGTAGATGTGCATCGATGTAATGGACTAGAATCTGGTCCATGGTTGTTGATATGGTAGGGAGTAATGACAGTGTTCATTATCAGTTCAATATCCAGAAACCTTTAGAGAACATTACAAACTTCTTAATATCAGTTATTTTTCGTTTGTGTCGGAAGGTAATCTTTGTTATTGAAATATGACAGTAAACTTTTTTGCACTTCTTGCATATTCACAAAAATAGACAATTTGTCATGTAAACCTTCCTTAGCAAGCACAGTAGTACAGACTTTTTACTTTATGATGATTAGGTGGTTACAGCAGTTCAAACACAGTAATCAGACCTCTTGGACTAATGTGGGCAATCAATTCTACCTGTTCCTTACTTTTCTTCACTGTGTGGGAAAATAAAAAACTGTAGACATAATACTTTCTTTGTATCTGGTTCCATTCAACTGATTTTTAGAACTTTTTAGAGGAAAAGGCTAAGACCAATGAAGAGGATGCTAATTCTTTACATTCTATCCCCAATACTAGAGCAGTTATGGTGGTTTGGGCTTTTTATTTGTTTTATTTTTATCCTCCAGTTTAGCGTATTACATATAATGGATAATTTGCTGACAAAAGTGGAATTCTGGCTTTCTGTGGCCTCCTGAGTCAACTGTCTGGTTTTCCAGGCATTCCTGTCCTTGAGTAATGATGCTACATTTTCAGTGTTTATGTGTTCATATGTGTTTATATGTCAGTCCTCCACAAATACAGGTACTACATATTTTAACAAATTTGTAGAATTATAGAATCATTAAGATTGGAAAAGAACTCCAAGATCATCAAGTCCAACATTTGACTGAACACCACCCTGTCAACTAAGCCATAGCAGAAAGTGTCACATCCAGTCAGTTCTTGAACACTTCCAGGGATGGTGACTCCACCATTTTCCTGGGCAGACCAGTACCCATACACAATATGGTTACTGTTTGGCTGTGTCTTACTACGTCCAGTTAGAAACTTCTGTCACTGCTGGGTATGTGTATCTGTGTGACAAGTTACTGAAACAAGGGGAAGAAGAGGAAAGAAAGAGACAAAAGATGGTGAAGATGCATAGTACAGAACTTAGGAAGAAGATTCCCATAAGTAAGGTTGAACAAGGAATTGATTTATTTTTGGAAGTTGTTTCTTGCCTGAAGGATCTAATTCCAGACTGCAAAATCTTGTGAGACAATCATGTAACTGTCAAAAGTTTTAAAGCCCCAGATTAAAAATTATTAACCTTATATTGTAAAGGCAGCGTGGAGGCGGAGTGTATTCTCACTCCACCACAAACAGGAAAGAGAAAAGTTTCAGAAATTTTACAGATCCCAGGAATAGCCCGGGAGGGGTAGACTGAGAGACACATTACTGTTCCAGTGCACCCTGAAGCTCTGATCCTCCCTTTCTCAGATGAGAGGGAACCGACGGAGCATGACTGCATCCTGCCTTGTCCATATACCCACATTTTCTTCCAAAAAAGAAACTCACCCAGGGTATGTGAGTTGATGAGGTGAATATGGGAAGATAGATAAGGAAGGTCAGTGGCAGGCCCAGCAGGTTCTGCTTTCCTTGCTGGATGACAGGAAAACCAGGATTGCTGTGTCTGTTGCAGAGAGCACCCAGGCCTCCGTGTGGACATAAGTAACCAACTGCTTATGTCATTGTACCATGTCCTGGAGACACAATAGCTTGTTAATGGTACATTTTCAAAAGGAAGAATGAATGATGAGTTACCTACTTAGATCTGAGTTTTGCCTTTATCCTCAGGTGTCTTCTGAAGTGTGTAGAAGTCTGTAAGATTCCCATTGCTGTGATGAGAAGTGTCTCTGCTGTGAAAATATTTCTATGAACTGGGGGAGGAGGCAGCACTTTTGTGCTGGGGGTTTATATTTGGGGTTTATGGTGTACTGAGTTAGTACCTTGTATTCTGTCTGAATGGCACTCTCTTAGCTCTGCAGCAGGATTACTCTGCTGTCACCTACATGGGAGAAACAAGTCTGCACATAGTACTCTCTACATGGGTAGTCCTTCACTGTTTTTATAGTTGGAGTTATAGTAGTGGTAGCAGTAGTGAGAAAGTATAGGAAAAAAATCATGGTGTAGTCAGTTTTGTAATATTTTTCATATTGGGGGTAGGACTAGGAGGCCTTTGAAGGTTTCTTTAGGCTCAGATCATCCCACAGTTCTATATTTTGGCTGTGCTGCTAAAGGATCAGATGAAGAATTATCTTAAGTCTCGTGGTTTCTGGGGTGATCTTTGTTGCTGAAGAAAATAAAAGATCATTTAAAGGGACTGAAATGAACATTCTTCCTTGATGTGACAATGCAGTAATTGAAGTGCTAGCCAGTGCTCTTGCTGAAAATTAAGATGATATTTTTCAGTACTGTAAAATAACATTTTTTAGATTGCAAATGAGAACTTTTCTTGTATGTATCAACTGTTTTATAATAAATATAATTTTCATTTTGTATTCTAGTCGGGGCAGTTCACAGAAGATATGATTCCTACAGTAGGCTTCAATATGAGGAAGATAACAAAAGGAAATGTTACCATAAAGGTAGGTGTGCAAGTTTGAATTAATACAGAGTGAATAAGTAATAGAGTAATTTCAACTGTAAATATGAAAGACAGGAAATTTCTTTTAAGATTATAGGGTCCCTTATCTGATTTTCTAGCTCCAGACTAAATTTTTTTAAAGCACTACTAATATATTTCTCTTACATTAATCTGATTTCATTGTATTCCATGCCAGGCAGGAGCTTTGTTGCACTTTTTTGATTTAGAAAGGTCATAAAATGTGGAGATACTGAGGTAGCTGAGTTGACTTTTGGGGGTGTATCTGTCTTCTCTCTCTCCTTTCCCCCTCCTTCCAACTGTAAGTGAAATCTGGAGCAACTTGTCTCCTAACTTAGGCATCTCAGTGAAGAGTGTAGTTTAGCTCACATGTTAGCTATGCTGAAATAGAACATCTAGCTTAAGTCACTTGTCAGGGAACCATCTCTTAGAGCTATAGAGACACATAGGCATCAAAATAGAGATAAATCACTCCGGTAGCATTAAGGCACTGTCTGTTGTTTGATTATGAAGTGAGTCTGTTTGATTAATCTAGATGAAATTCACAACTACTAGCTAAAATTAAGTCAGGGGAATCCAGATTTTTGTCTTTACCTTTTACCTTTCCCTCCTTTGCCATAATTCTTTTCGCCCTCAGTTCTATAGATACTCTTCCTCTGGTTTGGTATGACTCCTAAACCACTGATCAAAGTCCAGAGATGCCACAGTCAATAAAAAATTACCACATTCAACCATAGTTCATAAATAATCCACAGGAATAGGAATTTCCTTTGTTTTCTGTCTTTTGCACAGAAGCAATGAGGTTGATAGAGAGAAAACATTGGCACAGTTGGAGGGCTGTACCAACTGCTGCAGAATTGTTAGATGTAGAAGAAAATGGAAAAGCTGTTGATTCATTAAACTAGGAAAAAATCTTTTACTTGTAAGCAGTTGTCAAAACAAAGCATTTTTTGAGCCAGTACAGTTCAAAAAGGAACTGACTAATACTTTATTCCAGGGGTGTCTGAGCAAACGATGTTGCAAGATTAAGTTGTGCAGAGAGGGTGTGTGTGGGTTTCTGTGGAACTGTACCTTGTTTTACTCTTTGATCTCAAAAGTAATTTTATATGTAGTTACTATAATAGAATTTTTAAGAATAAGGAGATAATGCTAACCTAATTAATACATTTTTTAGTTCAAGAAACGGTACTTGTTTTGGAAGCCAGTCTGCACAGGAAGATATCTTGACTCGTTCTCACAGTCTCTCTGCTACAACAGCATTCAGTGAAAGTAAGGGGTGTAGGGGAATATGATTCTTACACATAGATGCTTATTTCCTTAAAAGTCTGTCAGGATAAACTACTTCTATGTCACTATTCCTGTATCTTGGTTAAAATGTTGCAGGTTGTTGCTAGATAAGATTTCCACAAGTATTTTACCCTGAGAAAAATAGCATAATTTGTTGATAAGTTGATGACTGAAGAATGGTGAGGGGGTGCCTCTTGCTAGAATCCTTTCATGAGCTATTTGCAGCCCAGTACAAGGGTTCAGAGTAAAATTTTCTTTAACCTTTTTATCCCAAAAAAACAGATAACCTTTCTCATAGAAATACTATGATATTCAACTGTCAGCTATTAAAATTCATGGATAAAGTGTTATTTTACTAAACCTATGAAGGTCTTTAAATATGACAGGAATGTTGTCTGTGCTAAACAAAGACCCGACATTGTGTCTGACCTTTTTCAAAGGTTTCAGGGAACACTACAAAACAGAATCAATTAAACTTTCTATAAAATTGAGGCTGAGAAATCAGCTGGGTCATCAGGTGAAAAACGTGCATTCTAGAAGTATAAGATTGATCACCTTTGGAAAAGTAAGTTGCACAACCAGCAATTAAGTGATACTAATCCTTTATCTGTTTTTTGCTGTATTCTGGGGTAGGTCACTAAGAAGGAAGTACTGCACTAGAGCAGTGTCATTGCCTGGTTTCTTTACTTCAGTTCCATCTGCAGATTCCATACAATTCCAGAAGCAAAAAGAACTGAAGCCCATGGTCTTCTTTCCTTTTTTCTGATTTTGGCAGTCATTTCCAAAAGCCGGTGGATTTATTCTCATTTTTAGTCTCTAATCTTAATATGTAAAAGTATGGTTACTGGCATACCTGTATGAGTATTTATCTGAACCACAGCAAAAGAAAAGCATTGATTTATGCAAGCTGAAACATTTTGTAGGAGGATTCCAATTTCAGATGTTCTTGAATTGGAGCTAAACATGTTTAGAAATGTAAGGCTGTCAGCTTTAACCGTGAATTGTTAAATTTTGGTTTATCAATATGTTTAATAACCTGTCACCTGTTATTTCCATGGAAAGAAGGCAAAAAAGGAAGGATTTTACCATGCAGTATTTGAAATTTAAGCAGGCAGCTTTATATTTTGAGGCTGTGGTTGAGATGTTGAAGTACAGGATGATTTGTAGTATCAAAATATTTTATGTACTACAACTTAGGGATCTGCTACAACTATTTTAATGAAGTTCATTACAAAACTGATAAGTGTCTTTTTTTTTCCCTGACAAAAAAAAAAAAGACTGAATTGCTTTGAGATTTTAATTCCAAACAAGTTTTGCTGTTTGCTGAGTGATTTGATTTTGATGGTTTTTCCAATTTTTGGATCTGCTTACTATTAGCAGTCCTTTTGCTTTGGTGAGATTTACTGTTCAATAAGCTAGACAACAATTAAGAAAATTTACTTTGAACAAGCCAAGTTTCAAGAACCTCAGAAGACTTGAATTGTGAATTGCTATTCAAAGTGATTGGTAACCTCCGGCTATCTAACCTTTGGTTCTTGCAGTGTTGGTCTTAGAACAGTCTCAGTTAAAAGGAAATAGAGCACCACAGACGTGGCACAGATAATGCCACAGCTTCATTGCCCTTGCTCTTGCATTTGTTTTTCTTTCAACATCATGGCAGATTCTGCACTTCCCGGCCGGTGTGGTCCGGAGGGAGTGGAGAGCAGGTGCTCAAGGGGCTGGAGCTGGCGGGGCGGGCTGTGGTCACCCCGGCTGTCACCGCTAGGTGCCGGTGTCCCTCCACGGCACCCTGCACAGCCTGGCTGTGGGAGAGCAAAGCTGAGCTTCTTGCTACTTGCACTTTGCAGAGAGGCAGCAGGATACTAGCTCTGTGCATTCCTCTGCCAGCTGCCTTTGTTGCAGCACTCCTGCTCTGGACAGGAGTGTTTTCAGGTCTCTACACATCCTCATAGACGCAGAATCCTCCTGCTTTGTAATGCTTTCTCCTGCTGTTCAGGTTATCTTAACTGATATGTCATATTGTCATTTTAAATGTCATGCAGTAATACAAGCCTACATGTATTCTCCGTGTGCAGCACATACTGGCTATTCTGTATGACTTGGGTCACTCTGGAGAAGCTGTGCTTTGTCTGACCTGATTTCAAGTCAAAGGGGTTATTTCTTTTAAAAAAAGGATTTTTGCGGGATGTCCCGGTGTAAGGAAGAGCTGGTGGATTCAAAAGGGCTGTGATCCACAGCAGGAAGCCCAGTTACTAGTGCTAAATCCTAGTGTGTTCATTAGGGACCTGGGCGTTGGGACAGGGTACACCTTCAACAAGTTTGCTGGTAGTACAAAACTGAGAAGAGTGGCTGATGCAGCAGATGGTTGTGCTGCTGCCCAGGAGGACCTTGACCTCGATCCCAGCACCATACAGACTGTCTGACTGGAAGCCGCTTTGCAGAAAGGGACTCTGCAGGTCCTTGTGGACATCAGGCTGATCATTGGCAAGCAGTGTGCCTTTGAGGCAGAGACCAACAGCATCCTGGGCTGCATTAGGAAGAGTTTTTGCAGCAGGTCTACGGAAGTGATCCCCTCCTTTTATTCAGCACTGGTAAGGCCATACCTGATGTGCCGTCCAGTTTTGGGCTTCCCAGTATGAAAGAGGTATGGAGCTACTGCAGAGAGCCCATAAAGATGGTTAAGGAGCTGGAGCATCTCTTGTGTGGGATGATGCTGAGATATCTGAGACTATTATGCCTAGAGAAGAGAAGGCTTAGGAAGATCACATCAGTGTAGCCAGGAGATGTAACCAAACTTTTCTTTGAGGTATTCAGTGATAGTTCAAGCAGAATGAGATAAAACACGAGACAAAGTGTTTCTACTGTGGGGAGGATTGAACATTGAAACCAGGCAGACGCTGGAGACTCTATCCTTGGAGCAGTCTTCTCTTAGAGACCTTGCATTGGACCAAGGAAGGCTGGGTTATGAAATCTCCAAAGGCCCCTGCCAGCCTTGGTGATTCTGTGAAGAGGAGTTAAATGATGATTAGAGTGACATAAAGAATAAATGCAGAGCATACTTGGAATTGTGCTAGCGTCAACTAAGAAGGAAAAATAGGAAAGTACTTTCCCCTCTGATAGTTTGAGAAAAGTCTTGGGGAATTTTATCTGTCCTGGGAGTTGTGTACTGCAGAGGGTGAGACAGCATCATGCACTAGATAGGAATGCTCTAGGAATCTCTGCAGTAGTCCAAACACTTGGGGCCAGAAGGCAGTGTCCTGAGTCAAACAGGCAATGTTGAATGTGTTACCAGTCGTTCAGAGTAACTCTCAGGAATCCTAAAAATTAGGACCAAGAGTTGATCCCAAGGGAGAATCAGATATTTACCCAAATATCATCTGTAATTGTTTCTTAAAATACATGAGGGAGCTGTGGACTTAATCTGTCATGGGAGAATATCCTTGTCTTGTCCTAGCTACCAATATTAGATTACCTTTTCCCAGCATACCAGCAGTTGCACATCCTCCTGGATTTTCTCTGCTGTTGAGCAAATACAAATTTTTGCTTTCATGTTTATATATTCTTCAAGGACAAGCAACATTAATAATTGCAGTAGTTATTGATTGGCTGATTTGAGCTATAGTGTCCTTACCTCTGGTCTCCTTCCCCTCAGTTTTCTAAATGCATGGTGTGCCTACATCTTAGAACTTCAATACATCTGCTTTCACCAGAAGTTTTTGGATTATGATGTCTAGAGACTGATCCAAGATATGTGAAAAGAGGGTACAAAGGGTTACACATGGCCGTGCAGAATCAGGAACAGGATAATTTCCTGCTGTTGGTGCCCTCTGAGTACTTCAGTAGCCAAAAACAGATTTTGGTCACCTGGATTAAATGCCTATATTTTAGATGAAGTTGACCCATGCTTTCCAGTTGCTCCCTGTCATTACACACTGAGTTGGCTGTGAATGCAATGACTGCTTGCTGTGTATGTGTGAGCTCATCAGTCACATCTTGGCATGTCATTGGTCACATCTCAGGCTTGTCTGTACATTGTAGTGGTGGATGTTACTGCTGCTGCCTTGTTCTGCCAAATACTCGGCTCTGCTTAACAATTTCCTCACCTGTTTGTTTAGGTTAGGTTTATGGCTGATACTTTCTGAATACTTCCAAGAAGAAAGTTACATTTCTGAGTTCAAGTATTTGTAGTGTTGGATTCATCTTGCAGGTTAAGATGTCTGAGTATAAACAGCTATATGATTGCAGGGAGGCTTAAGCTCTTTTAATAATAGTCAGAAGACCTGTAGTCAATACTGTCAAGCTTAGAGCATAATTCTGTCATCCTGAACAAGATGTTGCATCTGCTCAGCTGAAAGGCTGTCTAGACTTCGCTGACTACTGTGAGATTGTAGGTACTGAACCTACACATTGACATCAAGATACAAATTTGTCACTGTACACATCTCTGTCCACAAGAAATCTCCTACCCAACATGTCTGAAAAAAGTCGTGTAACATAATATCTAGAAAATGCTTTTCCTGCAGCTTTCTCATGAACCATCAAGCCTTCTCACAGTATGAGCTAATTTTAAGAAACAGCGAGAGTGTTATTGAACCTTCCTGAAACTGAAAGCTTTCAAAAATGTTTGAACCTATTCACATATATTTTTGCTCACCTGTCATGATACAGCTTTGTGCAAAAGAAAAGGATCTGCTCCTTAAACACAGCTAACAGCTAAGGTTGTAAGATGGAGCTTTAGATCCTCCTGACAAAATTGGAAAGAGATATATCCAAAGTTTCCTGATTTAGAAGAATTTGATATATCTCAGGTAAGAATATGGTAAACAGTGGTTCCATCATGGTGATCTAATTTACAGATTAAAACATTGCACTATTTAATGAGAGTGTAGACCTGCAAGCACAATAAGAATTACTACACTATAGGAGTAGATAGGAATGAATAAAACAGTGATTTGTAAAATGCAGTACCAAGATATGTGCTTTTGAGATTAAGCCTGAACAACAACAATTTGAGATTTTAGTCTCTTGTGAAGCAATGGTAACTGGATGTCAAAGAAACCTTTTATCAGTGTGGTCCTTCTGTAAGCTTTTGCTGGTTCTTAAAATCAGCTGGTCGTCTAGGGATAAAATTACCTTTTAAATATTATGAAACTTTTATTCCTGAGGGACTAGTAAAAGCCATGGAAGACATTTGAAAACCAGCCTCTTTTTAAAAACAACCAGACAAAGTAAACTTCATTTTATAGCTGACTGTATGTTCAGCTATTAAGGTTTAGTCTCCTGCCTATCCGCAATCATACACAGAATATACTTTTTACCTGTGTATTAAATACTGGGATGCAAAAATAGTTGGTATACAAAACATGCAAGCCTCAGTCAAGAAAACTTCTTTAACACTAAGACCTCTCCCCTTTCCTTCCTGGATACCTCTTGTATTCTTAAAGTTCTGTCTGTTCAGTAGTGTAGTGTGAAAATGGTTTGGTGCAGCAATTTGTGTTTTGGATAAAGTAGTTAACACTTTCATTGGCTATTCAATATAATAAAGAGTATTAGAAAGTAACTATTGAACCGTTTTGATTTCAAAGGGAAAGAAGTGAGGATTTTTTTAAATTTCATACATTGATTTTTTTTCTATATTTCAGATAATTATAACTTACTCTGTTGATTTAAACTTGGATCCAAACAGTGTTAAAAACACCTAGTCTATATTGTGTCCTTCATGTTGTACTTCAATAAATAGCTGTAAGCCTGATGAGGGAAAGTGACTGGAAATGACTTATCTTTCCATTGTTTCAAGGTGACTTTTTCTCCTAATGAGACTAATCTTGTTCTGCAGTGCAATTTAATACAGTAAGAAATAGTATATCATCAAGCAAGGACAAAACCAGTATTTTTTTATCTTGAATTATTTAGTTTGTGATTAGTCCAGGCTACATTATCTTGTAGATTTTCATTGCTATTAGCATTCCAAAAATCTAATCTGACTACTAGCCTGCCCTATCATCTTCCTTTTTTTTTTTTTTCCTCTGGTCTACCAAGAAAATAATTCAGTTTTCTTTTTCGAGACACACAGATGTGCACCAGATGGCTTTGGGTAGTTTCAAGGTCTTGATGAGTTATTGGAGTAATTAGTGTTGGAGTAAGTTTTGTCACATAACCATAATGCTGAACTGTGTACTCATCACGTTCAAGCTTTTAAAGTATAAAGGTTTATTTTACTAAGACCTTTGATACAGTGCTTCAAATGTCAGTACAGATAATAATTGATACCCACTTCATGGTCAGAAGCTCTTTCATATGTAAAATTTTTGATCTTATTCAGGGGATCAAAGCCACTCTACATTTAGGTGATACAATAATTTTATGTCAGAAGGAATGATAATCAGGGAATTATTTAAATGGTGAATTGGGAAATATTTCTTTCTAAAATATGAACATAAGATATTGAAAATGATGTGGAAATTGATACATAAATATGATCTACAGGCTGTGAAGTTTAAAAAATAGTGGACATTAATTGAAAAAGGCCTTATCCCATGGGTCTGTGAAGTCTTGCTCTTTTGTGCAAATCTTTGTTGCCACAGTGGGCTTAATACATACGGATTTATAGTGTAAATGTGAGGACAACTCTTAAAAAAATTTGCTCCTGTATATGTTACTTCCAAATTTAGTTTCTTCTATAATATATATGCCTCCTAGATCTGGCATACAGTATCTATTGTTTTGATAGCTAAATCTGCTTAAAATAAGAAATAATTACTTCTCTTTGTCCTTGAAAGAGGAACAGATCTATTTTTTTTTTTTCAGTATTTGTCACTGTCTTAATCTATGTGTCACTTGTAAACAACATTTTCATGCAGACCTGGCCTGCATGATGTAGATATGTTACCTGGTATTTTGATCTGAGAAACAGTTTTGAAACAAGATACTGTCATCCACCAAAAATACCAAATTTTTTGCAAGTAAAGCAGAATAAGTAACTTCTGTACAGAAAATAGTGTGTTAATGTTTTAACAAATAGGAATTCTATAGGAATGCTGGACGCTAATAGCATGTTAAAGTATTTACAGGATCGGAGCTTTTATAAACTCATAAGCAGAATTTGCTTTCTTTCCTTAAGAAACACTGCTTAATCTGTTCAGGCCTACCTATATTACTGTTTCCTTTCTGATTCTGATTGGTTAATCCATGTGTCTTTTAAAGTGCATTGTTGAAGAAGTGGGAGTGCTGTGGAAGTATTGGAGCTCCTTGGAGTGGGGAGTATCATCCCTTATGTAGATTCAGTCTGCTCTCTGACCAATTCTTTGTTTATTTACTATCTGTCTTTTTCCTGTTGAAGATCTGATACATTCTTAACTCAGGTCTCCCTAACCACATTAAAAATTAACTTGCATAACTGTTTTATACAGTGATGATACTCTTTTTTTGTTTTGAGACTGTGTGTTTGCAATAATTCACTTGAATATCTGAGTAAGACTTTTCTCTCAGGGTGTTGCAATTTTGAGGTTTGGGGATCAAAATTAGGTATAAACATTAATTTTGTAGTTAGAATGATTTTATTTTGTTGTGAGATAAGGATTAATAGTCGGCAAAGCAGGCTTATACTTTAAGGAATACAAAGAAAGAATATTATTAACAGACTTAAAATAGGAATAATAATCAGGCATCAACACCAAACCCTTTAGAACACTCTTTTCCCTTCCCCACCTTTTCTATTTTTTTTTCCTGCTGACCATACAAAAGGTAACACTTCAACTTGTAGTTAATCCACCACTTCTGGAACAAAACAGTTTTCTTAATTTATGTAGAGAGAGAAGCTTTCTTTTATTTTATCATGTAGACTCCCAGAGGAAACACAGTTTTCATGGTTATTAGCTTTCTAGTAAGCAATCTTCTCTTTGAAGAGAAGCATTTGCTTTTCTAGACCCCTTCCCATTTCAGTAGCTTTCCCAGGGCTACTACCAATGGACATATAATGGTCATTGAGGTGTTCTTTTTGAGAGTAAATGTTTCTATTACAGTGACAACGACATCCCCTTACTTCATTATCAGCAACACAAGTCTTCTTTTACTGTTTCCTGGGGCGAGGAAAAAGAAAATCTTTTACATAAAAGTCTCAGTCTACTGCTTACAACTTAGAACGTTACATGCCTTTTTTCTCACCTTTTTTAGACCATTATTCATATATTACAGGGTATATTACAGCTAACTTTATCAACATGTTTTTACAAAAGAACTTTCAGCATTAAAGCACTCCTCATCTCTTCCTTCTTTGAAAATAAGCTTAGTTATATTTATTAACTTAAAGTCTCTGTGTTGTACCTTTCGTAAGTGCCTTCATTCTTGTGCTTTTTCTGTGTGGGAGGGAGAAATGAATGCCCTCAAAGTCTCATTTTAATATTAGAAAAGGAACAGTTAATTTGTCTTTCGGCTGGGCAATGGTCACGTGGCTTTCGCCCGTGTAGTTTGAGTGTTGTAAGTCCGTGCCTGAACCAAAAGAAAAGAAAGAGCCTGTCCATGCCGCCTCCCATCCAAGCCGTGTTTGAATCATAGGGGTCCGGCGGGGCCGTGTCCGTGCTGCAGGGGGCTGGTTCAAGCTCCCTTCCATGCCGGAGTGTGCGTGGGGGCCGCCCAGCGGGAGCTGCACCCGAGCTGCGGGAGGGGCTCAGTCTGAGCTCCCTGTGTCTCTCCGAGTTTGCTGCGGAGTTTGCTGCGGAGCTAACCGGGCGGGGTGCTCCTGAGGTCTACAGGGCCCGATCCCAAACCCTCTTCCCACTGGGCTGTGCCGCAGAAGGGGGAAACCGGCCTGGCCCAGGCTAGGCAAACAGAGTTGGTGAAGTTCCTTGGCCAAGGGCAGCAGAATGAAGTCTCTTTCGGCTTAGACTGAGCCAAGCAGAGTTGATCCGGCTCCCTTTTGCATGGAACCGCCATGAGAAACAAGACCGGCTTGAGTTCCCTCTCCCCTCCCCCTCTGCACTATGCGGGTTGGCAGCCTCAGGCCAACGTGGTCTGAAGAGACCTTACCCAGCTGGCGCGGAGAGGGAGAGAGTGACATCTTTCCTCAGTGAACCAGAAGCCTGAAAGAGCTTCTTTAGGTGTTCTCTTGGTTTTATGAGTTTTTTAGGTAGGTGGAGTTTAATGCTGCCTACCTCATTTCCGACTCCACTTCCTCTTTATACACTGGGAATTTTTAACAGCAATTACCCCATGACAGCGGGAAAGAGTAACATTCTCCAAAAGAACATTTAGAGCTTTTGGGGTCACAGGCCTTACTCTGTGAATGTGCCAGTCCCCCTCCATTGGCTGTGATGCCTTTTTCTGGTCTTAGGAAATAAAGGCTCAGACACGGTTAGAGGGTTGGGGGTTGTCCACCTCGGTATTTTAATAGGATCCCATTCGATGGCTTCTGCCATCTAGGTAGAACGCGTCACAAAAGCCCCGTCCCCCCAGTCGAGTATACAATTAAAGACTCTACATATTAGCATGTCTACCAGGAGGGCCCAATAAGGGGCCTGGGTGGGCTAACTTCTAGTTTACAAAATCTGTCCTACTAGGAGACCTTGAGGGCCCATGAAAACAGTGTTTGGTTTTCTAACTCTATGTGGTTTCAGGGGTGTTTAGTCTAGCGGCCTGCTAAACACCATGAAACCAGGCTAAACTATCACCTAAAGCATCACAAGTATGCATGCTAATACTTGTGAATATAGGGAACAGTGTAAGAAGTATTCAGGAGAAAAGCAGAAAAATCCTTCAGGCATCAGCTGGACAGGGCCAAGAAGACATTTTAATAAAATTTTGAAATTGGCAATACAACCTGCATATTGCATATAAGAGTTCATTTATTCTGTTGGGTTAGGACTATGTAGTTAAAGACCATTTGGGGGCTGGAATGTTCTTACCTTTTCCAGGTGTGGGACATTGGAGGACAGCCAAGGTTCCGAAGCATGTGGGAGCGTTATTGCAGAGGAGTCAATGCAGTTGTGTAAGTTCTCTTTTGTATGTCCAATGAAAATATATTTTCCAATATATATTATTATAAAATCAGGTATTACATTATATTATATATAAATAAAATAGATATTTTTTTCTGTCCACCTCCATCACATAAGAAGACCCAATACAATAAAAGTAGTCTGTTTTGCACATGCAGCAACCCAAACATGTAAGTAATTCCATGTTCCAGGCCATTTTCCCCCCACAGGCTGTATTTAACTCTATCTTCCTTACCAATAAATGCAGTGCTTATACAACTCTGGATTTTTCTAATGCTCATGTCAATACGAACATGTTTGTCACATTTCAGATGTTTTAATGCTAATTTCTGCAAGTAATGTTCAATACCATAAGTAACTGTATTCTCATTGCAGTTACATGGTGGATGCAGCAGACTTAGAAAAAGTAGAAGCTTCAAAGAATGAGCTACACAGTTTGATAGATAAGCCACAATTGCATGGAATTCCAGTAAGTATTTTCTTTATTATTCTTACCTGTATGTCAACAGTGTGGCCTAAATCCTCATGAGTTGGTTCCTCTGGTCTCTTAGAAATACTAGGTTATATATGATGCAGCCTTGATACATTGAGCACTCTAAGAAAAATTACTGTGATTTTTTTTCATAGTACTCAAAACCTTACGAGTGCTGCAGTATGTTTGTACGTTTTCTTGTCTAAAGGTCAGAATAGATTTGGAAAAATTATGTTTTCACATGTGGCATTATCAGACAGCAATTACTTCCAGTCAGACTCTTTTTGGCTGGGTTTCAGCCAGTGACCCAGGTGTTTCTGGCACTGTCTTCAGGCACGTGAGATCCATCTTTCTGCAGGTCGGCAGCCAGTAACATCAAGTAGTGTCGTCTGCCTCCACAGATTGTGTAGAAGCTTGGCTTTTTATGTGTCCTTTTTCTTGACTTATTATTTCAAACTAAATTGTGTGGAAAAAATGCAAATACGCATCTGTTCTCCAGTTGGAAGTGTCAAAGGATAGTGTATTCAGCTAAAATTCTAATGAGGAATACAAAGGTAGAGACTAACGTTGTTTCTTTAAATGTAATCTGCCAATTTAGGAATCTGTCAGGTTATCAGTGGTCTTTATGTTGACACCACCAAGCAGGAGTTCATACCTTGACTCTCTTTAAGAAAGAAAACAGTAGTACGTACAAATGAGGAAGAAGTTGCTCACAACTTGATGGCTCTTCATTGGCCCCTTTTTTGTAAGCAGTTATTTGGACACTTGGCCATTAAGAGTAATCAAAGTTGTTAAAGAACTCAATTGAAGTGCGTCAAAATACTGTCAAAGCCACAGAAGGAATTTAGCCACCACAACAGGAACTTGAGATAAGCACAGATACCACAGCAGGGAGGAGCTAATTCCAGACCTAATGGAGATGAAGGTTTAGTTAGCATCTGGACATGCCACCCATCCAGACATTGCCACCATGGGAAACTGTGGGAAAGGAAGTGTTTGTACACATGCCATCAGTTACAGGGATGGCGTCTACACCCCATGGATACCTGGGACTGGGTCTGTATAAAAATGGTACCTCCAGTATACAGTCAGTCTCCCTCTCTCTCTCCCTCCTCTCCTCCCACTATTCTCAGAGGACAGTTTTTCAAGTGATTCTTCATCTTCTTTATAAGGTTTGCTACTGTTGTGATTTTATATGTTAATTATCTGTTGAATAAATCCTACAGAAATCTACAGTTATGCTGATCATGGGGGACATTGCTTGTCCTTTGCTTGTCTCTTCATGTGCTCTTTTGCTTCTCGCTTTTTCTTACTGAAATGATTGGTCTCTGATATCTTCAGTAGAATTTAATTAAGTTCCTTGCCTTTTATATGTTACAATATCACATTCCAAACATCCAGCCTGACCCACACAGTAATTGCCAAGGTGCAGTGACGTATTTTTTACTTACTTTTATTTCATATGTGGTAATTAGTATTGAACTTCCTTCAATTTATTGTGCTCAGGATTTGGCACTATAGATTTTAGAGCAACTTTATTAATCTGGACTGCAAGTAATGAGTGTAATATGTTCCAGATTCATGGGATATAATGGGTCAGTCTTGACTTATAATTGTAGCACATCTGGAAAACAATAATGCAGTCCTAACTAGGAAAACTTTCCATTGCTTATTTTATCTTAGAATGTGCTCAACCCATTTATCTGACCTTCATTCATACTTGAAGCCTTAAATAGGAACTCCGAAGTTCCAGCATCTATTTGGTAAATTTTCTGCATTTTTTGGACTTAATTCCTAATAGCTGCCTTTCAGATTTCTACCATGGATGCTCAAAGTGGAGAAGAGAGGTGGCTGGTGCTTAGGGGATACTTTGTTTAGAGGCTGAGCTGTTCAGTGTGTCAGTGTTAAGAAGCAAGGGAGCAAAAAAACGTAGAGAGAATTGTGTCTGGGTCTTTAATACGAGCCTCTGCTGCTGGAGCTACTTGTGATTAACATCAGTCTGGTCCTCTGAATTGAATATCCTTCAGTGGCTTGGGTGCACCTGATGTGTGCTCTCTTCTACATTTCTTTGCATTTAATCTGACAGCATCCTATAATGTCATTCAGAATGGAGAGATTCACTTCCAGAAGAGACTTCTGATACTAATACACCCAGAAATAATTTGGTCCAGTTTTCAGAGGGTATACATCCCGCATCTGGCCCTGACTAGGAGCAGGATTTCCATGATATTCCCACAGTAATTGGTCCTTTTGAGTACGTCCTCTATCACATTCTAAATAGCTGCAAGATCCAGAATAATGCCAACAAAAAGTTATAGACAAAAAAAACCTTTCATTTCTCCTGGATTTAATATGCGAGTTATTTCTTTCAGGTGTTAGTTCTTGGAAATAAACGAGATCTTCCAGGTGCACTGGATGAGAAGCAGTTAATTGAGAAATTGTAAGTAGCTGGCTTTTGTAAAATGCTGAGACACTGTGAAATTTGATATGTAAGTCAGAATCATTGGTAGTCTATGGCAATAACTGGCTGCAAAAGATGCTATTTTACATTATCAGATATTCCACTTCGAGCTCTGCTGCACCTGATGTAGTGGTCTAGGCTGATAACTGACTGCAGTAGATTTGAACCTCTCTTGTTTGTTGTTTTGCTTGTGTAAAGTTGTTTCAGGTAATCCTGTTCTCCCATCACTGAAGATAGAACTGCTATGGATAGTAAAAGGGTCATTTTGACTTCTCACAGTACAATGCAGTGTCAGTTTAATGCTTGAGGGGCTTTAGAACAGAACCATATCAGTCTACTGTTGGTAAATTTAAGCAAGTCAGGTATTTTTGCCATATATACAAAGCATAATTTAGTGATTACTGAAACTAACAAATTGATACCTAGTAAATGTAATTGTAAAGAAAATACACAGTTTTGTAAAAATGACCAGTATAGCACTAATTTTGTAAAATAGGGTTCACAGGTCACATGATTTTAATTAGTAGAAGGTGAAGTGAAGTGTTGGTACAGTAAGAATGGTCCAAAGTCTGGGCTACTAAACTGGGACTCACAGAATGGCTGAGGTTGGAAGGAACCTTGAGGTCATCTTCTCTATCTACCTGCTCCAGCAGAGCCTGGTTTTCTGTGTGCAGTGGCATATTTTAAGAATTTTACATCTGAGAATAGAACTGAACCCACTGAGTAAAAAGCAGAAAACATATAATTCAATGGAAATTTCTGTTTTCAGTGTTTGTGGGGTTATAACAGTACTTATCGTTTTTGTTTCTGTAGAAACCTTTCAGCTATTCAAGACAGAGAAATCTGTTGCTATTCTATTTCCTGTAAAGAGAAGGATAACATAGGTAAGCTTCTTCTGGTGTCATCAGTGTATGCTTTGCACTTTGGATCAGATCAGGTTTGAACATCTACCTCCACCATACTACTGAAGATCTCAATTTACATTGAAAGATATTTTGCAAATATTGTACGTAACTGTACTTGTTTCAGTATAGAAATATTTTAAAATAACTTGTAAAAATGTTTCGTTTCATGCGAAGTTAATTTGATAGGGACCTTGGAAAAGTGTATTTAAAGCCTTTACAAGAAACCTGTGTTACTTTTGAAAAAAAAAAAAGGTAGCTGCATATGAAGGCCTTAAAATTATTAGGTGATCCTAAAAAATTTTGGTGATTTACTCCATACATGGTTTTATTTGGTAAGCAGGTTTTATGTGCATGTGACTGTTCCTTAAACTGAGAGACAGGTGCTTTTTTCCAACTGGAAATGCAATGAGTGCATCCTGTAGTCAGTGAAGACTTATTCCCATGAACTTGTCTTCCATCTATCTCTGCTTCTTGCCTTTTCCTCTCTCCCTTATCTTCCACTTTCCTGTCCATTTCCTCTGTCATGATCTCCCGTTCCCTTTCAGCACCAATTGGTGCACCATTCAGCACCATTGGTTGCAGCTGTTGTCTCTGAGTGAGGGCAATGCACAGAAGGTGCTCTTACACTAGGGAAGATTAGACTTCAGGAGACAAGGACTGTGGAAGACAACACAGGATGATCTCAGTAGTTAAAGGGCAGTGAATGTGATCAAGGTTTTTGAAATGCTATGCTTGATCCTTATCAAATTGGCAAGGCTGCAGTGGAGATTCTCAAAAGTGGGATTCTGACTAGAAACTAGCAAAAACAGATTAATTTCTGAAAGAATCCTGGAGAAAATAGATTTTCATCCTGGTCCATTTATATGGATATCCTAGAGGAGAAAAGCATGCTAAAATTTGTGTGAAAGAATGATCATTAATGTAGAACAGTGTAGATCACTTCCTTGTGGAAGTTCCGGGAGTAGTGATGAAAAAGACTCAAATCCTAACTAAGGCTTGGTCAAGTATCTTCCAGTGTAATATTGTGCCTAGAAGGACTAGCCAGGTTCTTGAATATTTGCCAAAAACAAAGTAAAAAATGGGAGCACACTGTGTATACTGTGTGTATTTGGGACTGTGTGGGCATTGTTGAAGCACAGTGTGCTATATTTTGAGGAAGACGTTGAGAAAAGAGGTTGGGCGAGAAACTAGGGAGATCAAAGGGCTGGAAGGTATCATTTATAATGAAAGACTCTTAGCAAATATATTTAGCTTATTAAATTGATGAAACTACTGGTCTGTTAAGGAGAAGACTGGGAGCTGTCTTCTTCCTCTGCGTTTTTGACTGATATCAATGCAGTTGAGTGATACTGGTTTTTGCAGTCCAAACTGCAGCCTAACTAACTGATCTCATCAGGAGGTGTAGGTGTAAGGCTGCCAGTTGTTGTGTCCTGAGAAACTGTGGAAGATTATTAAATAGTTATTAGCTTTGCTATAGCTGCTGTGGGTTGCTTTTTTCTGCAGTCTCAGTGCCTAAGCTGGTCTGCAAGGATATTCATGGAGTGCTGTCTTGAACTTAGGACAAATATGGAAACAAATTTCAATTTGAGGGTTAAAGCTGCTGCTGCCCCCTGACATCCTTCCTGCCTTCCTGACAGATGTTAGTGCCTTAAGGCAAAAACATCTAATCTGCTCATGAATCAGTTTGTGGAGTGCTGCAGTTTTCAGCTCAGTGCATGAGATTGCATCAGGAGGGGTGCCAATTTCAGCTATCAAATTTTAGTCCAATGTTGCGTGTCTTTCAGAGACCTTGGACTCCTACAACCTATCTAAATAGCTTCTTAATGTATTGTCAGATGTTTGCCCTTCTCATTCCTTCTGTTTGTGTATTTGCCTTTGTTCTCACACAGTATTTCATTCTAGTTTGCATTTTACAGTTTGTTTATGGTCGTCTTAAATCTTTGCTTTCTCAACAGTTCCTTGTCTATGGCTTAGAGAACTTGATGTCAGTCATCATATTTCTAGAACACAAAATGCACATGATTTAAAATGTACAAAAATAACTAGGAAAGGGTCACCTGGAGGTTTAAGTTCTGAACTTTAATTATGTGTGAATGAGAACCTGTGGTTTCTGGGTTTTGCTTGGTTGGGGTTTTTGTATTTGTATTGACCTACTGGTGTTCAGTTGTGCTTCTGCAGTCTGCAAACAGGCTGTTGAGTTTTTAATTTGGTTTCATTTATCCTGGCAGACATAACACTACAATGGCTTATTCAGCACTCCAAATCAAGAAACTGTTGAAGAAACTTCTGCTGAAGATAGCTCTTCCCCAATCACTTTGACTCCTATCAGCTATACCCACTGAAAAGATAAGGAATGCAACTGTCTACTACCAGGACTCACTGTGGTCATCTTTGTTAATGGAAGTAAATCTGACTTGTAACTTGTCTGTCTATTTTGATTCTTTTTTTTTTTTTTTTGAATCCAGATATTTGTTTGCCTAGGTGAAATTCCTGAACGCCTTAATACAAGACTGGAAGAAATCAATAATTTTTTGAGCTGAAATGTTTTGAGTTTATGCATGCAAATTGTCAAATACATAGTAATTTTTTTCTAATTTGAAACTGAATAAACTGTGCAGTGGAAACGAATGGTTTGTTTGAGTGTAGCATATAATTATTCATATGGAATGTCTTCCCTCCAAACACATGTAGCTAAGTACTAATAATCAAGTAAAACTATAAGAGCTTCTTATTTGAACAAAATGCTGTTACTCAGAGCACTTTCACATACTCTGGAGAAAAGTTATTTACGAAGTTATGTACCTATAGTTACTTAGTTTTTCTAGTCACTAATGTGAATTATTCACACGAGTATTCTGTTGGAATTGAAAAATAAATTCTAGACAATCTTGTCCTTCTTTATTAGGAAAGGAAAGAGTCTGGAATTGTAGTGGATATTTTTCTTTCTTAAACAGGGAGTGAAAGAGAGAGCAGGTGAGATCACGTGCATCCTCTCTGACATTATTAATCCCCAAATTCATGGATTTTCTAAGCATTTTACTGTAAATGAAGTTGTTTTCATGGTGTTTCTGGTCTACTCTGCCCATTCCTGAGCCTTTAGAATATTCAAGTGTACAACATAAAATAGTTGGTCTCTGAGGTAGGATTAGTTCTTTGGAAACAGATTAAAGAGGCAATTCACTTTTTAAATTTTGATGCTTCACTAATATCTTACAGATAACTTCTTCCAAGTGCTTAACTTAAAAAGTACTCTGATGGGCACTCTTCTGTGAGTATGGAAATCGTATTAAGTTTGGAAAGTTCATGTCAAGAAATAGTAGACAGACACTCAGTGGCCGGGTGTTTCAAGGACACTTGCAGATCTAAGAGGGAGAAGTTCAGGCACGGTGTTCTAAAGATGCAGTAAATCGATGGATTGCTATAGTATTGAAAGGGCTATAAGTCATTTATGCAGTTCTTGCACTTAAGTACATGAACTATAGAAATAGCAACATTTTTTTGTCACTTCTATTTGAGGATGCTTTTAGGGTAGTGGCTCTGATAAGCTGCTTGAGACCATGCAGCACAGACCTGATAAAATCTTGCTTGAGTGTTATAGGAATGCTACTACAAGCATGATAAACGTTATAGCACTTGTTGATGTGGCAGTCTTACCTGCAGAAGTGTGGCCACAGGGGCTCATTGTTCTGTGGCAACATGAAAATAACTTGACTGAGTGCTCAGTGCATAAATACGTGGTGGATGTTCCTGAAATGGGATGTTGCAAATGACCTTCCAAAATCTGACATGTAATTCAGCTGGTGACAATTTGTATGGTGAAAAAACAGCACTCAGTGGCAAAGGTGTTGAATTTCAAATGCTCTTGTTGCTCATGGACTTTTGAAGGAGTGCAGCCATTTTAAAATGTACTGGAATTGCACTCACTATGCATGCAACACCTGAGAAGAGCTACTTCTGCACCAGTGGTCTCAATATCCTCCCTGTTGTCGTGCTTTTTGCCAATAGTGCCTCATCCTTCAGAGCTGTCATCCTGCAAAGTCATGCTTCTGGCATAAGAGCTCCACATAAAGTCTCCACATAAAGGGAGTCAGTCCTTAATCTGACCCCCTTCTCTCACCCCTTTGCTACAGGAGGTTTGTGGGAACAGACACAACGTTTATTGCAGCTGGTAAGAAAGGCAGTGCTGGCTCCTGTCCTTCCCTTGCTTTGCTTAGTGTAGTATTTCCTTGGGAGGTTGCCAGTGAAGTTAACTGGTGTGGTATACACATCATCAAGGTCCAGTGCAATCTAAGGGTGGAGGGAGGAGGTCAGGTTCCAGATTGGCCGAACAAATCTTTGGGAATAAGAGGTGAAAATTAGTAATTTTGTTGTTAAAATTATCCCGTTATACACCATATGCTGATTTTTTTTCCCTCATTGCTCCTACTACATGACCTTGTATCCAAACCTGAGGCAAATCAGCACAGGCACTGGTCTTACTGTTCCCATTTGCAACAGCCTGTTTGTTTTTCAACAATTTGCCTTCAAGTAATTTTTCGGAATAGGCTTAGCTGAAGGTGAGTGTTTACTGTCACATGCAATAGCTTTGTGGGAAAGATGAATTGTAGATGACTGACAGCTGTGACATTTTAATTCTGAGACTCTGTATTGCCAGGAAGGGTTACAGAGGTCTAGACCACTGGAGACATCATTGCAGCAAAATTGTTTTGAGAAGTCACAGGCATGTCTGCCAGGGAGGCTCTGTGCAGGGAGTGTCCCCTTGCTCAGGCAGCAATACATAATGCAGTGCCTTGCATGGTTCCACCTCAGTGTTTCAGAAGCAGGGAGGGTGTGCAGGAACAAGGAGTGACCACACTGCTTTCTGCTTCTCCACACTCCGAGAAGGTGACTGCAAGACAGAGCAGCAGAGGCTGCTGTTGTGCTCTAGCTCTGCTTGGGAGGTGGTGAGTACCCTACTGTGCTTGGAGGTCCTGGTGCCCAGCATGTGTCATGCTGGTAGTCTGATCTACATACACAGCATTCTCTAGGCTCTGGGTAAAGAGCAGTGTTGGGGCATGTGGACAGGTGAGAAGCTAGGACCGACCTTCAGTTTAGGCACAGCTAGAAATCCCACACCCTACCACATCAAGAACCCTAAAGCAGCACAAGTGTAACAGTGATACTGACATGTTTCCCTTCCCCTTTTTCCTTCTCCAAGGGTAGGAGCAGTTCTAACTTACCCAGGGCTATAAAGGACCACCAGGTGCCAACCATCTGTTTTACTTCCAGCACATTTTATTTATGATTTTTTGTCCTGCTAGCGATGTAATTCCCCCCGTATTTCTTTTCCATTTGCATTGTGTATTGTAGGAAGCAATCATGAACATAAAATTTTAGTTAAATGATATTAAAAAAAAACCCCAAAGTCAAATTTTTTAACAAATGCTCTATAAAACTTCTACGTTTATTGCAGAAAGCAGCGACACATACATAATTTGTCCCTGAGTAAGCTACTTTGTAAGATGTGCTTTTTCAGTCACCTGAGCAGCATATTAAATTGAATGCCTCTGTTCTGTGCTTTAGGACAGGGTGTACGTACCAGCTCTCACAAGACTTTTGAGCAGGTGATGGAACACACACAAGAATTGCGTATGGTGACCCCAAAATGTTGAGGTTTGTGAAACAACAGGCTGTACTTCTGGCTCATGTCTCCACCAAGGTTCTTCAGCCTCTGACTCTGCCCCAGCCTGGTCAGTGTTATGCACACTGTGATCCTGCAAGGGCCAGCATAGCAAACTCTGCCTAGCTCGGGCCATAATAACATCACTTGGAAGCCTGTAAGGGAGTGGGGTTTGGGAGAAGGACTGGCTTCTGGCTATTTTCTGCACTGTGGTTTCCAGGCCAGTTCATGCCTTAACGTCAGTAAGTATCCATCTATACAGTACACATGTGCAGCATTTGCTCCTATGGATTTGCTTTGCTTAAATGTCTTCAAAGAGCAGGACACATTCTTACATTTCCCTTCAAAGATCCCAGGATACACTGACTGGAGCCTTAGTATGACTCCATCATATCTTTATGCTTGGGACCTAAGACACAGGTATACTCTTACAGGGAGTGCTTGCAAATCCAGTCTAGAGCCAGAGGTCAACAGCACAGAGTGGCTGGTGGTGGACGACAAGATATTGAAAGCAAGTAAATATGAGATGTCCCTTACATCCTCCTTAATTCTGGGGAAGGATTATTTTAAGATCTGTGGGGCAATGAATAAGAACAAACATCATGTGACATCAAATATGGTACGATCAAATTTTATCCCTGGCAAGAGATGTGTTGCACCATGCAAATCAAATTATTCATGTCATCATTGACTAATCACTTCTAATAAACTAAAGGAAAACAGACTCTCAGTAGATACGGTCATCTAAAAGCCTCAGGGCATGGGATAGGGTAGAACTGCTTTTTATTTCCTCCACTGCAGAAGGAATGGGACATCTGTTCCCCGTGCAGATACAAGGACCCCATGAAAGACTGCAGACTGGATGCTGCTTTCAGCCTTTGGTAGAAGCCTTTCCAGAATTCTTGTAACATACTAGCAATAGTGTTACCCTGTAAACCAGTGAGCTCTGCCTTTTTTTGGTTGGCCCCCTGCCAAGACAGGCGTTTTCTCCAGCAACTTGGACAAGTGACCTGGCAGTTGTCTGTCCTGACTTTAACCCTTTTCAGGAGCTGCTGCTTATTTCCATTCTCTCTGCACTTTGCTTCCTGGAAAAATGGGCATAATCCAAAGAATCTTCTCAGTGCTAAAGTCATCTTGAAAGAAAACATCACATCCCACTTCTTGAGGACACTATCTTCACTGCAGAATCAGATAAAGGATCCCAAGAAGAAAAGGGGGTCTGCAATTGGGCTAACAAGAAAAGCGGAAGAGGAAATGCAGTCCAAGTTGTATGGGCAATGTGAGAAAACATGAGCTTGTGGTGTGCTACCATCAGGGATAGCCCCTTCACCAGGCCTCTGTTCTGCAATGAGCTGGGGCAAAGCCAAGCAGTAGACAATGGCAGCCCTTGTGTGCTGTATGCAGTGTCCAAGCCCCTCACTTTTCTTAACCTTTTCTCTACCTGGGTGCTTGTGTTTTCCTGGCCCTGGCAATGCTGCCTCTCTTGCCTTTTCAGGGGTGGCTGCTGAGCAGGTCTCCACCAGCTCCTGGGGAAGGGAAGGAAGCTGCCAGTCATGTGGCAGCTAAGGGAGTTGGCCAGCACCCTCCTCAAGGCTCAATGCTTGCTGAGCCTTGCAGGCCTGATGGCTTGAAAATGAAAAAGGACAGATGTGCAGCTCATGGCAGCCATCTGTGAGTCTGCTCTACACTTGGAAAGGAGGAAGCAGGGTAAGGAAGACTATTGCCCTGCTGTACAGTTTCCCCAAGGTCAGTTGTGTGCCAGACTCTTTGTGACATGATTAGGTAATCCTCCTTGCAGGCACCTGGAAGTGTACTCATTCTGATGAAGGATGGAGCTGGGATCATTACTTGTGACTGAGAAATTTTGAAGAAGTGCAGCTTTTAAGAGTGGGGACAGGCAGTCCTGTGACATCCTGTGGAACAGACTCTGTCCAGCTGCTGCTGGGATGTGCTGGTGGCCTTGGTCACTCTGGAAGTGATCATCAGCCAGCAGAAGCATTTGGATTTGCACTGAAACAAAAATGTTGAGAAGGGTTAGCCATCTCTTAGATTTTCCCAATATCTCTCCAAGGTCATGATAATGTGGACAAGGTGTGTTATAATAATTTAGTCTGAGAGCTGTTGTTCTGGATAGGTGTACTTTTCATGGGCTTTTCATATTTCTAGCACATCCTGTGACGGAGTCAAAGCTCCACTGAGTTGAAGAAATAGGCAAGTGATTTCTCTGTAATCTCTGAGCACGTAATCCTTGCTAATAGAGGCAATTTATCCCTGGAATTCAAAGGCAGTGATTTAGAAAATGCTTTTGTTTTTTGGCTGAGTTGGACCAGATTGCACCTAGTGTATATAATTTTGCAAAATGGTCCCCAAGGAGGGTAGCTTGTCTTCCTTCAAGCTTCAAAAACTGAAGCACTATGATGCATCTACATAAGCAGTATACTTTGTCAGGATAAGTTATTTACAGATAAGTGCACTTGAAGTGAGTGGGTTTGTTAAGCAGCATTGCTTGACTCGTTGCTCATTGTTATCTATAGATTTCAGCGAAAGTATTTTCACTCTACTGGAAAGCAAGTCAATATTTTTCCCTCATCCATCCTTCAGTGTAAAACCAGGCACATACACTGCTGGTATTTAAAGTTATTTACCAATTTAAGGGCAAAAAATCCAAGTTTGCAGCATATCACTTAATTTGGAGGCAACATGGTACAGCCATATTATGCCAAGAACCGTGTTGCAAAGAGCCAAGAATAAAAGATCTCCCATGTTTTTGAAGCCAGTTCCTTTTAATGTTGACAGCATTACCTAAGCAGGGTTATCCTCCTTATTGCTATGGAGAAGTTGTCCTGTAGTCTGAAAGAGAGACTGGAGTAGATCCTAAGGCAGTCAAGACCATTTATGCAGCATCTTGTAGCTTCCTTCCTTCCTTTTTTTTGTCTTCTCAAAGTTTATAGCAGTAGGACTTGAATGGAGTCCTACTCCATTGGATGATGAATTGGAAGGCATTTTGGTCAGTAGAAGATTGAAATCACCCAATGTGTTCTTAACCTTTAATTTCTCGTATTCCCTTCATTCTCATTTCTCCAATAACTAGGAAGTCCTAAAGCTGTTTTTCATGCATTTGACAAAACACTATTACATGCTTCATTTGCATCAATTACACAGAAAGCAGAGCTGAATGGCCTGTAAGTGGGGGTAGAATGATACCTTTACTGCTTCAAGAAAGCAATGTTTAATAAAGACTATTCAGAAAGATCTATCATGCTAGCACCAACCATTCCCTCTGAAAATACTGTCCTTTGGAAATATAGGAATGCAGAGAGGGAATGGAATACAATGATGACTTACATTTTAAAGATGTTGCTAAAGAGATCAGCAATTAATCTCATACACATTTGCAATTTCATTGTTTGGAATATTTCTTTGAAATCACATTATAGTAAGTTCACTGAAGCCCTTTTTTCCTTTATATTTACATGGTCATCTGGAAATATTTTATGAGTGGGTTTATAGGTTTCTATAAACAAAAAAACAACAAATGAAAAGAACAAGGCAGGCTTTATTGAAGGAAGTGATTATCATTCATAAGAATTTTGGTTTTCTACTAATTTTCTGACTGGTGTGTATTAATTGGTTTTCATTGAAAAGAAAGTCAAGCTGTCACACTGCCTTACATGTACCAAAAGTTGTAGTTCAATCTACGTTGAACTAAGCATAAAAGAGGAAAACACAAACAAAACAATGCTGCAGTAGTCAAACTGTTGGGAAACTGATTGCTAATTAAATGTGGCACAACTGTCAAAATAACTGTGCAATACAGTTGAGAAATGAGACTCCAAAGTCACATGTAAGAAATCTGAGCATCAGAATTTCTCAATTTACTTGAGCTGTAAACTAATAAACCAATGTCTTTAAAATGAGATGAAAGGTGAGGGAACAGCAAGAGATATTTTCACACAGCACAGAACAAGAGGTATTAATAATTTTAGTGGATATTTTAAATGATATTTAATTGTTGTACTTTGACAGAATTATACTTAAACAGAGGATTTTAATGGGCACTGTAAAATTTTTGCCATTAGTTTGCAGGGCAATAAAATTAAATGCCTGATGCTGAGCTGGTATAAATCAATGAAGTCAGTGGAGTCACAGATACACTGGTTGAGGCTCAAGTCCCTTATTTTACATCAAGTGCAGCCAATCTGCACTATCAAACATGGCAAAGAGTAAAATATGCTGTGTGAGACCTGGAGTGGGAATGGCATCTTTTGAAGAGGAGAATTGGAGGTCATCATTTCTGACTGAGGTTTGCTGGTCCAGGGGCTAATGAAAACTGACAGATTACTCCTCAGGAAAAAATATTTCCTTGCAAAAGTAACAACCATGTAAATTAATATGATACACAAATGGGGTGAAGATTTATGTGGCTCTTTCCCACATCCCTTTCATCTAGCTTCCTTTTTTTGTGCTGCTTCCTAATGATGCTCATTTGTCTGCTTCACTTACTGCTGCCTCCCCTTCTTCTCATGCCACTCTACTACTGCTGGGGCACACAGGTCTGCATCTTCCTGGCCTCTCTCCATCCCCACTGAGGTGTTTTTGATGGCAGTCGAGCTGTTGCAGCTGAGGAAGCTTCTTTGCCCATCTCTTCATGCCACTTCTCTGGCAGAGTTCATCTCCTCGCAGCACAGGTGCTAGGATGGGCTGCAGCCCTGCACTATGCTGCAGCAGGTCATATAGCCTTGCTGTTGTTAGTTAGCAATCTGTGAGTTGCTGAGCTAGGAGCGAGCTGGTTTATTGCCTCCTTGGTTAACCTCTGCCTGCCAGGCTTCAACCTGACAGAAGCAGTGAGGCAGAGCTGGGCTGCTGAGTCCATGCAGATCAGCAGAAAGAATCCTACTGCTTTTAAGGAAAATAGGACACTGGCTTTAGATTACCCACAAGACTCAATTCTGCTGTGACTTTTACGAAGAGTTAGGAGATCCACTTGAGCAAAACATGATTACAGCTCTCATTTCTGTCCCACCATATTGCACCTAAACTCAGCTGAGAAATAATGCAGTCACCTTTCTTTACTTCCATCTTGCTTCTTACAGTCCCTCCCTATTGTCTCTGCTCTGGTGCATCTGAAATTAAATTCTGGCTTCTTAGAATAAAGTCCCTGGCTTTCCATTTAAAGTGCCAGATGTTAGCCTTATCGGAATGCTGTGATATGATAAATGTGTAATGGAAAATCTGTTTTCTGCACTTAGCTGGAGAGTAATTAATCCTAGGTCTTTTTCCTTCCTTCTGGGAATGGAACTATCAGCTACTTCCTGAGGATGAGAGGCAGTTGGCAAGAGGTAGCCGTCTTGATGAAGTGAGATGCATGGTGGATTTCTCTGAAGATATTGATATTGAGCAGGGTCTGTGTATGAACAGAATGAAGCAAAAAGGAGGGAAAGGGAGGAGAACTGAGGAAAACCATGTCATGGCCGCCTTGTCCCTTCAAAACCAGGAACAGCTCACCCTGGAGGTTGTTGTAAAGTAGTTGATTCACTGCGGTATCTGCTCTCAATCAAAAGTAGCAGAACATATGTACAAGCTACATGTATAAGTACACACTCACATGTGTATACATGCCTGTATAGTATGATAGCTGATGCACTTTTTATTTAAATATGTGATATTATGCATTAATGAGCTTAGGTCTGAAGTTTGAGCTTTTCGTAGCACAATGTGAAGGGCTGTTTTGGTAAAAACACATCAGCATTACATAACTTGCTAAATTCCTTTCTCAAGTAAGGGAGAACTATTACAGATTAATGCTCATTTACTTTCATTTCTGCACATTTGTGGCTTTGTATTTTCAAATGTGTTTTCTGCCTTGTGTTTAGCAAATAAGCATTTTTTTGGCTTTCACATTACAAGATATGAGATCATATTATGAAATAAAGCTATTTTTAAAGATTTCATCTTATGATATAAAGATATTTTTAAAGCCACTTTTAAATGTCAAGGCATCCCTTTCCTGCATACATTCTCATCTTTTGAAACAGGACATTGGAAAACCTAATAACTCCTTGACTCCCTAGAATATTGCTATTGGTTGGGAAGGGTTTAAGAGTGGTGGGCAGGTTTTTGCATTAGCTTCACAGGTTGTTAATCTTGATTCAATCTCTTTTGCGACAAGTGATGATCCTTTTAACATACATATAACCTGGAGTTGATATGGCCAAGAACTCCTTTCTGTCTCTGGGAGAATTTTCTTTTCTTTGCCACCTGGAGACATTTGTGTCCTGCTGTGTTTACTAAACTGCTGGCCTAGATATTGCTGAAATACATAGGTTTGGGGTGACAGGGGGATATGTATGTAACAAAAATATTTTTACCACTAGTTTGCTCTAGCTGAGGTTGCACGTAGAGAAAGTGAATGAAAGAAAACTCAATGAATATTCTTTTGCAGTTACAGAGAAATTAAACACACTGCTAGTTTTATTGCTTTTTTTTTCCTAATAATTTTACAAGCGAACTATTAAAGAATTATGGCATAAAACTTAATCTGAAGAAATTCTCATCAGAAATGAACTATGCCAAAAGCAGTAAGCATTGCAATGTGCTCCCCATTCCCTTTTCAGGAGAGGAAAAATTAACTAAGGTATTTTGAGATATGTACATACTGGTGTCAGAATACAGTAGTTGCTCAAAGCAGACTTCATCCTGCTTTTGATAATGGAGTAAGCCTTCAGAATGGGCTCTACAGCTATATGTTTGCAGCTAGGAGGGTTAAGTGGCAGAAAGATAAATTGGTTATCTGGAATCATTCACGTGTTCTGTTTGTCACAAGCTGATGTAACTTCATCATTCTCCCCTGAGACGAACAGTGATATGTTCCATTGTCTTAGTGCTTGTGACAGACCCGGAGCTGAATTCAAGGGATTGCAACAAGACTTATCTATTTAAGCCAACATAAATCACGGGTAAAGATCTGGGGCTACTTTCTTTCTTTTTTTTTCTTTTCCTGTAGGCTTTCCTGGAACCTGCTTGGCAGTGCATTACAGTGAATGCTATGCTCGCGATTGGTCAGAGCAGTAAGTTTGCTGAAATGCTGCCTCTTCACTGAAAAGAGCAGCAACCATCACTCCATGGTTTGGAGTGATGAGAAATAGATGAATGCTCCATGGAAAGTCTGTTCCTATCTTAATTGAATTGGATAAATGCAGGAAAAGCTGGCACTTTCTTAGTTCTTCACTGTTCCTTGAAAACACTAGATCTTTTTTAATATATAATCTTAGAATGGTGACTTTTAGCTAATATCTTTATAAAATGAAGTTATCCCTTGCAACACAAACTAGGATCATTCAGTGTCCAAAAAAAGGGAACAGCTTTCAACACAATGACTTTGTTTGCTGTGTGACAGAGACACACAAATATGGTGCAGGATGTCACTGATTACGAGACAGACTTCAGAGAGTAAGTACCAAGCAGACCCTGCTGGCACTTCAGGTGCAACAGGATGAAAGACCCCACAGGTTTGGGATGGATCAGTACTGTCTCTGCTTATGCCATTTCAGACAAAGCTGTTAATTTAGAATATCTCTAACACATGTTCAGTAAATACAAATAAAATATCTTCTTTATTGCTATTTTGCAGACTTCAATCACTGGTGTGGAAGATACAACCTTCCCTCTGCCTATGGTATCATGATAAAACTACATAAGAAATTGGACAAAGATTCCTTTTTCTGTTAATTTCATTGCTTTTTTAAAATTTAGCTTTCTACCTCAGAGAGCTACAAATTCTCTGAATAGCTGTCAAGACAATATTCAGGATCTTGGAAGACATGGGAGCAATACTTCTGGAGGTCTCCATCATCCCAGAGAGGTACCCCATTTGTGCACAGGCTGGTTATATGATACACACAGTAAAATCCAGCCAGAGTCTTTGAACATATGGCACAGCAACAACTGTCTGCCTGCACAGATGGAGTGAATGGGGTGATTTATCTGTTCATGTGCAGCAGCAGCTTCTGGGACACACAACAATCACTATGGCCATGGAACATGTACGATGCTAGCTGGGATGAACAGCCGTTCCAGTACTGATTAATGCATCCTGTGGCCATTCCAAGCAGGCTTTCATCCTTAGACTGAGAGATGACATTAGCACTCTGTTACCTGCCTGTTTGATGTTGAGCATAATAGGAACCCTGAGCCAGCTTCACAGGTGTTAACAAGGTAAGGGGAAATACTAACTTGCATTCAGTCATGAAAGTTGCCTGGTCATGGGAGCTTGGTCTCAGTGTCTCAGCAAGTTTTGTCCTGGGGATCTTGCTGGAGATATTCAGCCTCATTAAAAGACTGAAGAATCACAGAATCACATATGTTGAGTTGGAAGAGCCCCAAAAGGATCATCCAGTCCAACTCCTGCCCTACACAGCACCATCCCCAAGAGTCACACCATGTGCCTGAGAGAATTGTCTAAACACTTCTCAAGCTCTGTCAGGCTGGGGCTGTGACCACTGCCCTGGGAAGCCTGTTCCAGTGCCTAGCCACACTCTGGATGAAGAACCTTTTTCTAATATTCAACCTAAACCTTCCCTGACACAACTTCAGGCCATTCCCTCAGCACCACAGAGAAGAGATCAGTGCCTGCCTCTCCTCTTCCCCTCACAAGGAGATAGACTGTGGTGAGATCCAGCTGTCTTAGGAGTAATTTCTTTTGTGCTTTCGTCAACCATTTTCCAACTGCCTCTTCTTGATGATTTCCCCTACAGGCCAAGAGATTTGTATCTCCTTATGCTTTTATCAGGGTAGAAATAAAGAATATGTTTTTATGAATAATAATGGAAACCATATATAATCATAGCATTATACTGAGATCAAATAACACTTGAAAATAGTCTTCGTAATCCACAACCTAAAAACTTAAAATCTTCCAACCTTTTCATATTTAACTAAAATTACTATGTTTTAACTAGCTCTTTAATTTTTCAGTGATTTCCTTAAGTTCAGCAAAGCCTCATAAGGTTAAGTTCCACACACTAATGGTGTATTTTGTGAGGGCCCTTAAAAACCTTTACATCTCTCTCCTGTCATGGGAGGCTTTTTCTCAAAAGCTACTGTTTCAAAGACCTGTACTGTTGAGTGGGGCAGCAGATTTATCTCTAGTGGGAGAAATGAATAACTTTAGTTTTACTGTAAAGCTCCAGGCATTATAGACAGCCAGGTAATATCCTGACTCTGCTTAAATCACTGGCAAAATGTCTGCTGACTTCAATAAAGCCAGGATTTCATCCACGACATCTTTAATAATCTGTGTCAAAATGAGATCAGTTCTTTGCTGTGAGTGGGAAGACATGAAATTGTTCTAAAATGGAAAATGGACAAGTTGCCAGTAACAAAGAGACATCAGAGAATTTGAGAAGCTTCCATCTGGGAAACATCTTCAGTTAGTCTTCCATGTATATAAAAATATGTTTCCTGTCTTCCACAGCTAATTAACTAGGACGAAAAAACAATTCTCCTGGTGGGTATATCCAGTACTCAGACTATGATATCAAATCAGCTAGTCTGTCATTTTCAGAAATACTGCTGGAATTTCTACTTTTATTGAAGTATCAACATGCCCCCCTTTTTTTTTTAAAATCTGTGCATCAGTCGGTAGGTGTTGAAACAAAACCTAAGCTGCTCTTTATAATTAAGTCATATAATCTAATATTTTATAGAACAATTAAGGTCAGAAGATAGGACTTGAGTCTTCCAGGTTTCCAAAAACTTGAGCTCTAATGCAGAAAATACACTATATACCACTGTTAATTTTGGCTGAGATTAACTGGCAATGGCAGTAGTAATAGATGTGATATTATATTTTAAAGTCCTGTGAGTGAGTAAGTAACTTTTCTGCCTTCTTTGAGGAGTCAGTAATACTAAGTTAATGTTACAAGAAGGGAGAAATGTAATTTCAAAAATGTATACACCAAAGTTCACAGGTTTGCCATTAATTATGTAAACTAATATCATTAAAGAACTACAAGGATAAATGAAGTTCTCTGGTCTAGTTATAATAATAAAGTAGTTATTAAAGTTAAAAATGTGTCTTTATTTAATTAGGTAAGTCCATCAGGCTCTCTGGTAAGTTTTTGCCATTCTGTAGACTTCTAAACATCTATCAATTGATTGGTTGATAGATATAGCTATAGCTATAGATGTAGATGATATAGCTATAGTTATAGCTATAGATATAGATATAATCCTCCCAAATAAAATATAAAATAAAATAAAATAAAATAAAATAAAATAAAATAAAATAAAATAAAATTTTGCTGTGAAAAGCAACCAGATTCCTTTTCACCTGAGGCTGAAGATTTGTTCAGAAATTTTTGTTTTGCATCTTTGCTTTTTAAACAATGTCTGGTTATCCATATGTGCTCTTCCATGATAATCACAGCTGGATTTTTTTTCTCTCTTTAATGGCAGTAATCATAAGAAAGTGTTGACTTAATCAAAGCGGTTTTCTTTTCAATTCCATCTTCAGTGGAGCTTCTAAAAAGCCAAGTCAAATGCTCTATTGCATTCAGGAAATATTTCCAGACAAACATTATAGCTACAAGTTAAACAGAGAGCATCTTCTGCTAAAACTTGAGTTTTTCTGTGACAATACAGTGTATAGAAAAGAAAACAAAGACAATATAGCCTCTGAAAGAGCTGAATTGCTTTCTGCTCTGTGGTAAAGGGAAGAACACCATGCTATGCAAGTCTGGAAAAAAGGAACAAAGTATTGGTTTCCTTTTTGTGCCCATTTATCGGGATAATCACTTCAGTAGTAGAACCACAATGCTCAGAATAGGAAAAGCGTGTCTCCACTCACTAGTTTTATAAAAGCTGCTGATACAGTAAAATTTAGAGTCTTGCAAGAGGGGGCCATTACCTCATCTACTGTTGATTGTAAAGCCAAATTTCTCTATTGTCCCCACATTTGTTTGCCCTTATTGGTCTTGTTGTACTGCAGCAGAGACAAAGAAAGCATTTATTTGGATGCAGAGTCCCAGATACTGCAAATAAACACCTAATGAAGTAATGTTGCTTGTTGAGGAATATTACCAAACTATCAGGCAGAAACAAGTGGATGTGAAAGGGTTCTTGGTGCGTATGCTTGCCAGTCAGTCCTACCCACCCATAGGATTGCTTAAGCATCTGATATCTGTATGACAAAAATAGAAATAAGCCAAAGATATCACATGATTTTGCCATCTTCTAATAAGAGCATAATCCTCCAGGTAAAAATCAGATTTTCTCAAGTTTCCATTCTTCCAGTCCAAATCTTATGTTCGCCAGCTTTATAGTGGTCTGGACTGAGCAGGGAAATGGAGGAGTGTCCCCACCATGTATCCTTCCTCTTCTGATGCATGGGTACCCTTCCTGGACCAGGGAGCTTGAGCAGCAACCCTTCCAGGCTGTGGACAGCCCAGATTCAGAGCTTGCTCTTGCTTGGCAGGGGTCCCTGGAGAGTAGGCTGCCGTGCAGGAAGACAGGCAGCAGCACTGCTGTTTCAGACAGCAAGAGCAGGGCTGAGAGCCTGTGCTAAGTGTTGGCTATTGATCGGCTTGAGCTGGCTGCCTGCTCAGCTGTGCAGGGACAAGTGGCCCTTTGAGTCTCTGCGTACACTGAGAAGTTGAGAGATGCAAACTCCTAATTTAGGCTCTCTAAATTGCTCTCTGGAGGTGTTCAGAGATGTCTTGTCCTGTCTGTTGCGCATTGAAAGCAGTTGGGCATGTTTCCTGCACAGCTTGCACTAAATATAAAAGGACAGTTGTCTGATTTTAAGATGAGCTTAGTTTGGACACACGCTCGGGGTAGAGTGGAATCCAGCTAAGGTTCACTGTGCAGTTCACTGTGCGGGTGTTCTCCATCTCTGAAATGGAAATGACAACTCTCTGCATGGCAGTTGTGTAGTGTTGTATACAATAAGAAACTGATGTGCCTCTGATTATGCCGATGCCTACATTGGACTGAACCCTTTCAAACCCACCAGCTTGTCTGTGCTGTACCATTCTGCTAATGCCCAAACCAAATTTTGTTCCACTACATCTGTTTTTTGCTTTTAGTGAAATGAAAGACAACAGAAATATATGACTGCAAATCTGTGGCTTCTGGCGGAATGTAAAATTTGCGGAAAGAAACCACTCTGTTCAGGCTGTATTCGTTGCAATCTTTTCTGTGAGAAACATCACATGTGCCACTTAGCAATTGTTAATAGGAACCAGAAGCTTAATTGGCAGCTCACCAGATGAACAAAGGATATTAAAAGAATGCCATTTCCCCAAGGATATGCTTAGATATCTAGGAATAAGAATATACATTCTGTAGCTGAGTTTTCATAAATACTGAATTTGTAGATGAGTTCAGCATTTTCACGTGATCAGTAGCTCTGCAATGCGGGGCCTAAGCAGTGATGCATATCAAAGTTACAGCACATCCTCTTGCATTTTACTCAAGCATGAAGCTGCATTGTGCCAGACTTCAATCATGGACGCAACATAACCACACATAACCACTCTCATGTGTTCCTAGTGTTCTCAGTGTTCCTAGTTTTGCTTTCTTCTGCTTCTCTTTTGTTAATGTTCTGAGGCAGAGCAGCTGAAATTATGTAAGAAACAAGGTAATGTTACAAGTAATTAGCACTCCAGATAGACAACAAAAGACCAATAAAGGACTAAGGGTCAAGTATTGTAAATGTTAAGAACTGCTCTTCATTAAAATACATCACAGTCTTAGGGATTATGTTTTATCTCTCCCAACACTGACAAAAGAATGAGATCTCCCAACCCTTCTCTATGCATTTAGCTTTGGCTTTTATTAGTCTGTGTATGCTTTCAAAACCATATGGCAATCTTTTCAAAGCCTGGATGTAGGGTGTATTTCAATTTAAAAAAATTAATTTGAGTTATTGCTTTTTTTCATTAAGAAAGGTATTCCAAAAAACAGGGCAGTTGAATAAAGTCTGAAAGGGTTTAGGAGAGAGAGACTGTTTATAAGAAGAGGTGAGCACTGATAATAAGTAAACTCACTGTCTTGGGAAGACAGGAACTTCTGAAAAGTGGTCAGATTTCAAAAAGGGCCTTGTTTTTCCTTAATGTGGGAGTGCAATGCTGAGTCTCGACAACTTCCTCTCAGATTTAGTATCACATGAAACAGTTGGTGTGCCTAGCATGTAGATATCTCCTGGAAAAATAGATACCTACTGTTTGTATCACGTTGTGCTAATTAAATACACCTACAAAAATCTGCAGTTATGTTGTTACCAAAGTAAACTCTGAAACCCTTGTGTCACTAGTGGTTTCCTAGTATCTGTGACAAAACTCTGCCAGATTCCAGCTGGATCCATTTATGCTTTTCTTCCTTTCTCCCATACTCATGTGTATGTGGTGTGCCATTATTGCAGGGCAATAGGGCTCAGAGACCTCAGTGTGCAAGCCTTGCTGTGATGAGGTGCACTTTTGATCACACCAGGTACCAAGGCGAGTACCTGCAGCCACTGATACATGAACTGACTTTGTCTCAGGTATGTAAACTGAGGAAAAAGCTCACTGAAGTATTTGTGCTTCAGAATTAATGACCCTCAGTGACTGGCATATGTTTTGGAGATAATTTAAAGCAGACACTAAAAAAAAATTATTGCATGGAAGAATATAAAAAAAGATATTGAAAACAAGTTGCTTTTGGCACAGCTTAAAAGAACCCCATCATACATGGCAGGTGGCTGTGTGTGCACAGTATGGCAGTCAGTGGTGGCACTGGCACACAGCCCATCCTTCTTTTGTGCCACCCTTTCATTTGTTCAAATTTATTATTCAAAATTATCCTATGCTTTAACAGGTGCCCATGATGTCGAAATGCAAGTAGGTCCACAACAGATGCCCACACTGTTTTTTTTGTTGGCACGGATCTGCATCTTCTGTTATTTGCTATGAAGATATTTCTAGAGGGCAATGAAGGAAGAATAGGCTTCCTAGCTCTGCTGTTGGATGCTTATAGATGGACAGTCTTTTGAAGTAGTTTTTGACATGGGGTGAGTATCATGAATTTGTTACTGGAAACAGTCAGGGTGGCTCTCTGATCAGAGATCAATACTGCATTGTAGCTTTGAGAAATAAGGGTCCACGAGGATCATCTTCAGAGAACAGAGGTGGGCTCAGGCTTCCTTTATCTGCTTTAGCTGACAGAGCATCGTCTCTTCCAGATGCTGTTTGCTGACAGATTGTATTTGCAACAAAATGTGTCATCTCAGTGTTCTATTTATGAATACATTTAATTGAAATCCATTCATGCAGATGTAAAAACATTTACCATTTAAGGAGACTATGACAAGGACATAGGGAGGACTTCTATTCCTGTAATTTTTTTGCCCTGTACTTTGGGTTTTCAGCGCCTATCTGAATTTTCCAGGATATTCTTAGATTACCTGTTTGACTAAAGTGGCTTTCAAATATAGATGCTCCAAATGGAAATGCTTATAGAGGAGCCATTCAATAATCAAAGTCTTTCATTTCCCATCTCTCAGCTATCTGCAGTTTTTGAAATGCAGTCTCATGACTCTGACAAGGGCTCCATGCTCAATTGCCAAGATTGAAAATGGTGCACCTGCTACAAATATATAAACCATGGCTTCACAAAAGATTTAAAGATTTTAAATAACCACAGAATCTCATAATAAAAACACCTCAAGAGTCTTATCCACATTAGGTCCAATCATACAAGACAAAGAAATACCCTGATAGTGTCAAGCTACAAAACTAAGCACTCCAAAGTGGCTGATTTCAAGAGAACACATACACCCCCAGTTGCTCAGGGATATCATGGTTCAGTCTTTGAATTACAGGATGATATCCTATTTTTAGAGGATTAGTATGTTTGCTGCACTGGGAGTCTGCACAATATCTGCAGATGGACAGCAGATTTCTGATGTATAGGAAGGATCCCCAAATATGCATCAGAATTTCCGCAAATTAGGAAGAAGTATAGAACTTCAAAACATTTTAAGGACTCAGAATTAATGTACTGGTTTACCATGCCAACTAGCTTCTGTCTTTGGTGTAGGGTGGCTTCTGTGGATGACTAAAGAGAACATTTTTTAGTGAGTAATACAGCTAAAGACTGAGATCTGATCAGTTAGTAAACAGAGATTTACAAAAAAACCCCCTCACTTATATAATTCTGATTCATTTGAAAATGCCCAGATGTGCTGAGCAAGTCATTAGATTGTTGTATATATAACCACTTGTCTCTGAATACCTACTAGTGAGTGTGCATAGGCAGACACAGGGGAAAAAGCTGCAGCCATTTAAACTGCAAGGAAGAGATGGCACCTGACTTTTCTGATATAACAGTTGCAAAAACAGGAAAAAAAAGGCAAAAGAAGGTCAAAGAAGTTCTTGGAACCAAAATAAAAAACATTTGTGATTCTGGAAGCAAAAGAAATAATGGCATTAAAGGGATGTAAAATTGTCCAGAATAATAGCAATTTGCTACCACTGCTGTTGAGTAAACAATAGATTCTTCTGCCTGCGACAGTTCTGCCATTAGCACAAGAGAATCATTCATACCATAGCACTGAAGAAAACAAACAGAGATCTGTAGTTAATTTGCAGTGAAATCCTGAGACAGCAGCCTCAAGAAGATGAGGACAAAGGACCTTGACAATACCCTCCACAAGCTGCACCTATAATATGAGTGAAAAGAATGTGTGTGTGATCAGAAAACCAATGAAACAGCCTGCGGGGCTGCAAGAAACAAAGTGAGGAACTGCCAACCTGAAGCAGAGGAGGTGGAGTATGTGTGTGCTGGATGGGCTTACAGCAGGGCAAAGTGGGTAATGCACTCCTAAAAATGAGGAAAAGTTGCAGGAGACAAGGTGTGATACAGGGGATGGAGGTAGAATAATCTGAAGAATCATTAGAGAAAGTCAGATTGAAGGGGAACTAGAGAGGTCCTACTAAATTCACCCACTAGCCCAAGGCACAACAAGCTTTCCTCCTATCATCTTCCAGAAAAAGCAATGAAGTCCTTGTTGTAGTGGGGGTGAGATTGCTGAAATGCCCAGGAGATCCCAGCTTCCCCACTGAGTCAAACATGATCATTTTGCATTACTGTGGTGGACACCAGTTGGTATTTTAAAATGTCATACAGCTACTGCAGTCCCTCTCTTCATTAAGACCTTTCACTTTGTGAATTATCAATTCACCACCAGCCCTGAAGTCAGTCAAAAATAACTACTCATCAGATCAGTGTCCAATCCTAATGAAGGCAAGCCCATGTGAACAGCCCCTCTGTGACTGACACGAGCTGGTTACTTCTGTCAGAGGACCTTGCAAACAGTCAGAGGACAAACCATTTGTCTCAGGTGAGCTCTCCACCCACCCATAAAGCAGGCTGAAAGGGCAGAACAGGAAACACAGCCTGTGTCACATCTTTGTCCGGTCAAATAAGCCTAAACTCACCAAAGCTGGCACTTCTGACAACCACTTGAATTCACCCATGAAAATGGGAGGTATCAGTGACATAACTGATGTCAGTAATGCTGGGGCTGTGTTTTCTCATGGACTAGCTAGTTGCTAATCAGCAGTGGATATTTTGCATTTTTTCTGGGGTTATTTGCTGCATCTACAGTTACTTTAGCATATGAGGATATGCCGTGTAATAGAAACAGCTACAAAATGCTGAGAGAAGCTGGACTTTGAGATGGAAGATGTTGAAAACCCCATCAGTGTCTTTCTTATCTTTCAATAAAAGTCCTTTTAATACTGGAAGTGAATAAAGATAATGTTTTTTACCTGAGTAATGCTGGATGGAGACTAATTGTATTTTAATACGTCAGGTTTTGATCATTTTTTGCCAACTATGAGTGCATAATGGAAGTCAATAAATTAACCATTTCAGTCTAAACAAAATCTAAGAATCACAATGAAAATTCAATTGCGGGAAAAGTCTTTTGGCAGTAAATAAAATTTTATAGCACATGTAAATAACAGTTCAAGTGGCTCAATTTAGCAGTGACAAAAGCTGTTTTCAATGCAGAGTAATTGTTCAAATTGCCCCCTTACACAAAAAAAGCAGTTAAAATGAGCCAATTTATGTAAGCATTGACAAGAATTGTTTTCAACTGTAGGCATTCTGTTAAAGCTGTTTAAAATTAGGTAGATGTTTGCCAAATTGATGCAATTACTTAGACATCATAAAAAGGGTTTTAAAACTATAAATGCATCTGCTAACAGTATTAAATTGAGGCAATTAGCCAACAGGAGTTTTAACCTTCATCTAGCCACCAAGAATCTGTTTGGACATGAGAAGTGCTTTCATATATCTCACTGTACTTTATATTGATAATTAAGAAGGGGAATTTCCTGGAGATAGATCACCAACATGAGTTTTCAGAGGTGTGCCTATCTTCAGCCAGTCTTAAGCCATGCCTTGTGCATGCTGTGTTCACTTTAATTGGTGCTGCATGAACTGTACTGATATTATTCACCTTTATGTTTCATGTATGCACCTTTTGTTATTTAGTCAATTTGTCTTATACTCAAAAGTATCTGGAAGCAAACCAACCCCATTAACAGAGAGCAATTTTCTGAAATGAGACCTGTGAAATTCCTCGTTCTCTCCACCTCTGGTGCACAGCCTGGTGCCACACAGCCCAGGACCCTCCCTGTTACAGTGCTGACAATGTCAGGTGCTGTGTGTGCCACTGCTCTTGCAATCTGCCCAGAAAAAGCTGTCTGGTATAACAGACATCAGTCAGGGTGGTGGACTCTTGCTGCTCTTACAACGCTCACTTCAATCCATTCTGGTTGTTCTGTGTAGCACTGGACCAGCCACATCCAGAAACACCAATCACACCAGTGCCACTGATGCTTACACAAGGTTCCTTTATGCTCAATATTAGTCCAAGAGTGTGAGCCACAAAACTTTTAGGTAAGCCCTCAGAAGCTCAAATTTTAGTTGCTAAGTTTCCCAAGCTACTGTCGTCCAGTCCTTCTCTAGCACTCATCCCAAATCACTGAAGTTCCTTTGATTAGGAGGACGTAAAATCCATGTCTCCCTGTTCTTATTTGCGAAATTGTCTCTCGAGACTTCAGAAGCAAAATGCTTTTCTGACATAGATACTTTATTTTGGAGGGCCTTTGTGTCCTTATCATGAGCCTGGAGAAAGAAAGTTGAAGTTTATCTAAATGTTTCTTTTTAGCATTTCCCAATAGCTATCTTAGACAGATTCAAAGATACACCGTTCAGTGTAATGAACTATTGTCAGTCCTGTTTGGAGATGCTTGACTTCCCCATACCATGGTCAGGTATTTCTGGGCAGCAAATTCCTGTCTGAGATCCAGGCACCTTGCAAGAGCCTTGGAACTTTCAGCATTGCAACACCTAATCCCATTTCCAGATGGTTGTCTCAGTTCCCATCTGTTGGTGGGAACGACAGTACTTATCTTGGAGGAGTAGTGTCAGACAGTTAAAAAAGGATATCTGGCTGTCAGATGCTATAGCAAAGGAAGCCATATGAAGGAAAGGAAGGAACAGTTGGACAGGACTTGTAATAGATTAGCTGGAATCCTGATAATTTTGTTCAGCCATACTCTCTCCTAGGGGAACATAAACCTCACAGAAGAATAATACATGCTGAAAAATCCCATTTGTTTGAGTTGCATTTCCCTGTGGGCCTTTTCTGAGAATAAAATTTTGAAGTTCAAAGGTTTGATGTTCTGAAGGGGCTGTTTCACTGGGGAGGACAGGGGTACTTAGTACTCAACTTTGGAACCTGTGGAAAGCTCTGCATTCTGGGCAGAATATTCTCTACTGACGCTGAAAGGCTTACACTCATGCTTTTTTATGTCCACCATTTTTGGGTCCATTCATTTTGCATCCTTCAGTTTGTCAAGCTGTAACAAGGCAGAGTGATTCCCATATGAGTTAGAGAGCCAGGTAAGGATTGTGGCTATGCACAAATCACTCCCTACAAATATTTTGCTCCTACTTCCTAAACTTATTGCAGTCTTCCAAATGACCAGTCAGAGCTGCAGTCTGGGGTGCACGGGACAGGTGTGACAGAGAGGACAGTAACAGAAGAGCCACTGGCCACTATTCTCAGCAAACTGGCACCGCCCAAAGAAAAGGCCAATAATCAAAAATATCTGGCTATCATATATACCATGCACAAATACATAAGAATTAAGGTTACTTAATGGCATTTCAGACATTGTATTTCAAAGTGCCATTTATTAACTGTAATGCAATTAATACACTTAAGAGAGGTAAAATGGGAATTACAGAACATTATAAGTAAAATCTCGTGTTCCTTATTAAAATTTTCTTCTCATATCTTTAAATTTTTGGGCTAGTATCTTCCTCAATGCATTTGCTTAATCATTCTTCCTATAATGGCCAGACTCTGAAAATTTGTCTAAAATAAAATTACTTAGGTCATCAGAGAGCAGCTGTCAATACTTAACTGTCACTCTGGCAAGTTTCAGACTGAGTAGAGTTCCATGAAGCTTTGTCGTGAGTCCATTCAAGATTTTAATTAAAATTCTGGAAGTGGGAATTGGAGTTTGCTATTAAACCTGCAGATAAATTCAGGCTGGGAAGGTCCACAGGCACTTTAGAGTAGAGGTTTAAAATACCACATTATATCAATAAATTCAGAATACGTTCTTGAAAAGGAGGAGGCTGCTAAACAGGGAGAAGTGGAAAATATTATTTGTGCATAGGAATAATTGATGGCAAAAATCAAGACAGAAAAAGAATCACAGAACTCTCAGGAAAAAGGGATTTTACCAAGATACAGAAATAGGAAACAGGCTAGATCCTATTTAACATTTCTTTCATTATAGCCAGTAGCAAATATCACCTCAAATGAAGTATCATATCCATATGGGGTATTGCATGTCTAGACAAACACAGACAAGGCAGATCAAATTTTAAGTCAAGCATCAGAAATATCAGGGAAAAAAACTTGTGGGCAAAGAATGAAGGAGCCAGATTTGTTTAATATGGAGAAGTGACTAACTCAGGAGAGATAGCTATAATCTGAAGTTTTTGAAAATATTTTTGCAAAAGGAAAGTAAATAAACAGTTCTCATGTTGTCTTTTCCCCTAACCTGGAAAAAAACCTCGAGATCATTTTAGCAAGAAGGTAATATAAAAGGGGATCTTTATTTTGAAGGTCTTCAGGAGCATTTATGGAAATGTGTCCATAAAAGCCCACCCCGCTAGGGGTGAGTACATATTTATAGGTTTTAGGAAATCAGCATAATTGATTAAAAGCACCAATAAGGAGAACAAGTGGTGATTCAGTTCCCCCCCAGGTCCAGCCCCTTCTCTGGAGCCCCCTCTCAGCACTGGCTGTACTTTGTTTATGAAAATGTACCTCAGAGCTGTTCTCGGCCTTGGTTCTCAGGAAGAACCGAGATAGGGACAGGGCCTTGTACCCCCTGGGGCTTGGAGCTCTGGAATTCATTTTGTCTTTCTGCTTAGGGAAAGGCCATGGAAAAGTACTGGAAAAACTAGCTATTAATACAATAGGCTACAGAGCTACAAATATATGTGCAAAGAGTACAGGGAACATAGAAAAAAGGCAGAAACCAAACGGCACCACTCACACATACTGCAGACAGAATAAAATCTGAGAAACTTGAACAGAAGTAAAGAAAATTTGTGATAGACACTCAGCAAAATCTTCTAACAGGCAGGAGAATTAAGAAATCAATACAATGTGTAAGGAGATTGTGAAATCACTGTTTGTTGAGGGTTTAAAAGAACAGATTAAACCAATCTCTATGAGGAACAAGGTACTGTGAAACCTGCCATTGAGCATGACAGAGGGGAAATTAAATGACCATCCAAGGTCCCTTTTGGTATTTTTTTTTTTTTAATTTTTCACCCAAGAGCATCCTCAGCAAAATATTCAGAAAGAAATCTTTCAGCCTCTGATGACACTGCCAAAATTTTAGGCTCTGTCCAGACTCTGCTCTTATTGACTGCCTTCTCCCATTTTCAGAAGAAATTAAAATTTACAAACAACCTAATTACTTTGCTGCATTTATTCTATCGATGAGTTATTACTGTCTGATTCAGCATAAGACGTACACAATTCTGCAGGAAAAATGTATTTGGAATTAATACTTTCAATTTACCAGAGTATGTTCTCATCAATGAACAGCAGGCAAGAAAACTTTTTTCTATTAGCCTCTGCTTTTTAATCTTTTCCCACTTTCACCTCTTGTAGTATCAGAGTTCATTTTTTAGGAAGGTTGTTCTACCTTTTTTGTCTCCAGAGCCTCTTCCTCCATTTCTCAGTCAGGCAAGCTGAGCCACTAGGATTTCACAACATAATGTTTGCCTGTTTCTTCTCTTCTGGAAAGAAACAATTTGCTGCCTTTCTGCCTTCTTCTTCTCCTCTTGTATGCATTTATTTCATTATACCCTCACAGTCTGAGGAGGTCACTACATAAGGCATGGTATGTTGGCCTGTCTGTAATTCACAAAGGAGTTTCTTGTGTCTTGACAGTACAAATGATTATCAGTGTAAATTTAAACAAATCAGCTTACCAAAAATATTTTCTAGACTATTTTTTAATGTTGACTGCTCACAGACGGACTCTCATTTATCTGTAGTTTCATTGTTCCAGTAACAGGGAGTTCACACTGGTCAGAGTATTTCTTCTGAGACCTTAGCTGTACCTTTCTACATTTCTTTTTTGAAAAACACCACATTATGGACTGCAGTATGGTTTATTCATAGAGTCTGGGTTTGTTTATTTCTTTATTTGTTTGGGTTTTTAAAGTGAAAATTCTAGACATTAAAGTTTTAAGGTTCTTCATAAGAGAATTTCTGACTATTGATGTTATTTTTTTTTTCTAATACAGGAAACCAAAAGCTATTGCTGTACAGTAGAACACAGAACTCAAAAATTGATGTCTCCATGATTTTATGCTGCCTGACCTGCTAAGAGTCTTTGTTATTTCGTTTTGTATCATACTTTGTAGAGGATTTTTTTACAATTACATTCCTTTCTGTATTGTAAGCTCTACAGTGAAACAATTGTCTTCTGTTTCTGTGCTATGCCTTGCTCCCTGGCATCATGCTCTTTCTTATTCCAAGCCTTGAGAACTTACTGTACTACAGATAATGAATAAGAACAGATCATGCTAGTTGCATGACCCAGGTGCAATTTAACAAACTGTTAAAATGGCAACAACTTCTTCTTGGGGTTTTAGTTTTCTCATGCTGAGGAAGAAAACCTCTTTTAAATGAGAGGTTTGAAGGAAAAAGAATGGTATTCTACTGCTGATGTTTTCATTCATAATATTCACTGATCTGAAAAGATCCAAAAGGTAGCAGTGGCCAAGAAGACTAACATTCCTTAAATATGTCAAGAAACATATTCTTCCTAAGAAGTAGCTGAGACTGCAGTTTTCCAATAAAATGTGGTGCTGCCCAAAGTTTGTGGCTTTTTGTGGGGACCATATGGTCCTTTGTGCATAAATATCACTGTGACTAGAGTCTATTGTGTGCAAATTGGCTGAGAATCTCTCAAACATTTCAGTGTTATTTTTCTGCTAGTGATTAAAATCTTGGACTTGTGCCTGTCATTCATTATTCATTATTCAACATGAAAAAAAAGTTTGGTCACAGGCAGAAAACAAGAACAATACCAACAGGCTTGGTTAGCACAATGTATAATTAAAATGAATAATTTCAGTCAACAAATTCAAAATCTAGTCCCTTAGTAATGCTTCCAAATAAGCCATAGGTTCTGAGAAGAGATTGCATTGTAAATTTTTAGAGGGGGAAAAAAAAAAGTGAAATCAAACCCAGCATCCTTTAGTAAGTAAATTAACCCTTTAGTTGTCCATTGACCCCAGCTTTTAAGTATTTGTATTGCTGAAGATATTGCAGGCTTTAGGAACAGATTCATCAACTGGGAACATTATATTTCCTTTTCAAACATCCATATGAGTTTACATCAGTAAATATTAAGCTACTCATTAGCTGCCCAGCAATTTTACTTCTGACAGTTTTTGCAGAGATGCTTACACTTGCCTTTTTCACTCTTGGATGTTGTGGGCAGAGCATGACTCAGTGCAATGCCAATGTGCAAGAACTTTGCTTAAGAGTAAAGAAGGAATAAGGTAATTCAGTGACACTGCTGACTTTGAACTTCTAGGAAAGATATTACCTAGAACTGAAATTTCCATGGACAGATTTAAATGAAGAAAACTTACTACCCAATGCTAAAGCATCATATATTAATTTCATATCTTTACTGGAAAATTCAATATTAGAATTCAAAACACAAGTAGCCTGGGATGCTCTACTGCTTTAAGTCATAAAACTGTCACTGAGAGGATGTTTTTGTATATTGACCTACTTTTATCCCTGTTACACAGATGCATCCCTTACTTTTGGCATACTAATGTCTTAAGCAAGATGCAGCTGCAGACATGATCTGAACAAATTTGATGAAAACAGACTGACATCTAGTTTCTCTGAACCTCTCCTGAATGCAATAAAAAAAAAAAGATAAAAACCAGTTTTTCTGGGATGCATCAAATGTATTCTGGAGTTTTGATGACCTCAATTATGTGCTGCAGTTCACAAATTAAACATTCAGAGTACATCACATAAAAAGTCAGGCAGTTACAGTGAAGGCCAAAACTTTTATGGTTAACTGGAAAAGACGATCTGAATAGTAATTATATTAACAGGGCAACACTCTGCTCCTCAGTTTGGATGAACAGAAAATAAAACTGTATTATAAGCTTTCCCACTCATGTCACAAATGTGGAAAAATTGTGAAGAATTTTTCTATATTTGTTTCTATTCAGACTCATTTTTAGATTGTAGGAAACCAATAGTTTAGTCCTTGTCCCAAAACCCACATGCAAAAAAAGAGCAAGTTAGCCAGATGTTAAGCCATAAAAAAACACCTTGTCAGTTGAATTTATAATATGATTATTTATTTGTTTATTTAGGATTTATGAGGTTTGTTGTGACTTAACTCCCCAGCTAGACTGACCACTTCTACAATGCACAAACTCACTGGTTCATCTCAAGAAAGAAGTGCTGCCTTTCTGAGTAGTCTCTGCCCTGGCTCAGTCAGTCACTGTCATTCCTGAGTTAATGAAAGGATTCATTGGTCCTGAAGTAGCCTTCTAACAATTAGAACTGCATATCTGAATTTTTTACCCTTTAATATCTTTACATTCAGTGTAGAGAAATATTAACCTCCAGAAAGTAATTTTATCTGACCCTTATAAGGAAGACAGGACGCAGGAATCATCTCCCAAAGCCCTTTCACTCTATTGACCACACAGAGCAAAGGGTGGGCAGCAAGGCTTCAATATACAACAATTAAAGGAGTTGAGTTAGTGTACATGAATCCCACACAAATTGTTTTTGATTAATTACTAAACTTAAAATTAGAGACTTCAGCTCCACAGGAAATTTACCTATGGGAGTTTTCTTGGCAGGCTGTTAATGTGTATATGCAGTGGGTCACTAAGTTTTCTTTGGGTCATGCTGCTGAGTGTTTTATTCTAAGTTATACGTCTCTGAAGAGAATTACTCAAGAAGTAAAATGCCTCACAAATGCCTCTCCTTGTGTAAGGAGAGAAAACTATGGAATGATAGTAGAATTTTTAGACTGTCTTCATAAAACTGGCTTAGAAGGGAAAATTTTCATGTTAGTCAACTAACTCCTTTCCACTTTCATATATAAATATGCATATGAAAGTATAAATGTCTTTTATGAGTCTTTCTAGTTCTGCCACCTTTCTCTAAGCATCATCCTGCAATTGCAGAATTCAAGACAATTTTTTATTTTTTAATTCACACAAGCAGAAACTGCAGACTACCTGTTTGGAGGTACAAAAAGAAGTCTAGAGGGCCACATGAAAGGAAGAAAGTGAGAAACAGGAGGAGTTGTGTAGTTACAAGTCTGGATTGTATTTTGGCTCTGAGATTAAAGGCAAAATCTGGAAAAGTGACAGGGAGATAACAAGGTTTCAGCTTTTGGCTTTATATTTCTTTTTAAAGGAATCCAACTGTGACACATATTGGTGTCAACACATTTAGCTCAGGAATTCTTAAAAAGCAGTATTTCAACTCATTTTTATAAAAAAAATTATTTGCTTATTTCAATCCTAGCAGATTCGGTTTCTCTGAATTAAATTTTTTGGAAAAACGTAGCAGTCCAAGAACGGTTGGGTAGTCTTTCTTCAGAACATCTGTATTAAGGTGTTATCTATTTGAGCTGTTCAAGAGTTAAGTCATCTAAACCTAGGACCTGGTTCTGTGTGTTTCATTGCCCAGCTGGAACTGTGAACAAAATAAATGGAATTTATGTTACTTTCCAGAATGTTAAAGCTGCAGCAAGCACATCCAAGCAGGGAGAACTGAAGGATCACAGCTTTATTCATTAAATGAATCCAAGACATTTTCTGAGACTGTGTTAGTCACCTGTTGTGTTCCTGAATATAGCATAACATAGCCCTGTGAATAGGGAAACTACATCTTTTGTGCTTTTGGTCTCCTTGGGATGTTTACCCATGTGAGGTAATCGGAGCAAGCACCAGCTAATCAGAACAGTAACAGTTTGCATTCTTTTGCATCAGCACCTTTGCCTGCAGGGATGCAAGACAGCAGGGGATCCAAATAGGAGCTGAAAAGATCTGTTAGGAAGAAGAAAGAGAACACTGGAAAACTCATATTGATGTTACTGTGGCAAGTATCAGGAGCCTTCATATTGCTTATAAAGACATGGACAGTTTTTAAAGTGTTTGCTTAGAACACTTTTTTCTTTCTTATTAACACATAAAAAGATAGGACAAACTGCATCAGGATAGTGTTTAGAGTAGCTAAGGGGATACCTTTGTCATGTTAGTTAATTGAAATATGATTCCCAAGTACAAATGGCTTCAGGAAGTAACCAGCAAAAATATACCCACTTGTTCAGGCACAAAGACTTCTTTTTTAATATGTATTGTGAAAGTTTTGGTCTTGTTGAATGAATTTTGCTAACCCATTAGAAGATTTGTCTGCCTTCAGACTGATGCTTCTTTAGCTTAATGGCTCTATTCACAATATTCAAATTTCTCTAAATGTGCAGCCTAGTTAACAAGGATTTTTTTCTTCATGTTTAAAATCTAGCATGACTATCCTACAGTGTTCCAATTTTTAAGCCAATATATGGCTTAATAACCACAGTGACCTCCTTGACCATGGCTAGAATAAGAGACTTGCAAAGCATGACCTCTGAATTTGGCTTGACAAAGTTATTATGCTGAAGGGTATTACTTGTCAGTATGTCCTTTCACACACCCAGACAAAAACATATTCTACTTTGCAATATTCCTATTATCAGCAGTGCTGTCTTAGGTAATGATTGAAAGTCAGGTCCAGTATTAACACACAGCTGTAGAGCACAAATACCTGACAGAATTTAATGAATATGTTATGGCTCTGAATCTTTTACCTTGACTTTGTGATTCTTCCCATGACTTGCAGTATCTCTTGAAGGACAGAAAGTGATAGGATTTCTTTTTTCCTTAAGGTGCTATTTATTTTGATGTTATTTTACTGCAGAGAGGAATTTGATGTTCACAATAAGTGAACAATCAAAGGCAAGCTAATAGCTCCTGGGAGCATGTTGAGTTGCTACCTTTTAACACTAGAGGGAAGTCTATGTAAAGGCACTAAGGAGCGTGCAGCTTGCACTTTGGTAATTTGTTAGATGAACAGCATATTTTTTTAAAGGTTGAAGATCTGGGAGCATAAGTGTTGAAAGGCAAAGCAGTGCAATGCATTGGGCAGTGCTGTAGGATTGAGACAACCTGAATCCAGTGTCCAGCCTTCTGGTGATTTCTGGCCACCCTTTACCTCCCTTTTATCTGTTTGGACCACCCATTCTTTCAGGGCAGCAAGTCGGGCCAGTTTTAGAATTGACAGGGAGCATCATGCACTCCCAGTAGCAAGAGCATACAACTGTCTTGAGAATAAGGAACAATTTGAAAACAAGAAAGAATAGAGACATTTATGGCTTATCAGATGCCATTCCTATAGCTGTCAGCCTTTGGCCTCTTTTATACACAGACACTGTGTGCAGCCCACCAGTCAGTCCCAGAGCCTTCCCAGTACCATTAAGAAACACCTTTAGGTGTTTTCCATCTCCACTTTGTTATAGGGGCATATAGAAAACCTTTGCAATAGGGGGCAAAGACAGTTAACTGAGGGTTGTAAGGATGTTTGCTCCATGTTATTTGTGCTGGATTAGACGTGCCCTCTCCATTAAAAATAGTGTCTCAACAGGTTCACAGACTCACAGAATATTTTGAGGTGGAAGGGACCCACAGGAATCATCAAGTCCAACTCTTAAGTAAATGGCTCATATGGGGACTGAATGCACATCCTTGGTGTTATTAAGCACCATGTTCTAGAGAGGTATTAATCTCTGCAGGGAAAGCTTTACCCCATAAGTGCTATTCTTCACTTCTCTTGGCAGATCATGAGGTAGGAGACTCCATAAAGAAAAGAATCCCTTGGTGATGTTATGCTGACCAATGTGAATCTTGATCCAATGCCCACTTCAGTTGGACAAGAGTCCCGTGACTTGACTGAGCTTTAGAAGTGTACTTTGATATACACAATCATACTGCTCGAGTGTCAGGTAAAGCTGGGGAATGAAAGGAAATCAGAAGAGACTTAGATAGAGGAATTGCGTTCAGGGTGAAGTTGGACTGAGAATTATTTTCTTACTCTGATCATCAGTGTGATAATCTGTCTCATACCATTATCTCAGCAGAGGAATTGTTCTTCCTGAAAATTTCACATGGGAGTACCATGAGTCAATAGGCAGGTATGGCTTTTGGGGTACCAAATTAAACAGTGGTACTGCAGAAGAGGTTCTTACAGTTTGTGATAAATAATAAAATAAATTAGTTACATGAAATGCATTTTAAAAAATTAAAGAACCTGCCTTCTGCAAATAGCAATGTATAATGTGAGGAAAGTAGCTATTTGTCATACCTAAAGTGTTACAAGGTTATGTTATAATATACCTTCACACACATTGAAAATACTGAAATGGGTGGCCAGGTATTCTAACAAAACATGAATTAGCATCTGTGACGAAATCATCAACCTATTGAAAACACTTATGTCTTTGTCTTGGTTTCTCCTTACAACTGTACAGCTTTTAGTAACTGCTCCTTCAGATCTCATGCCATTTCTGTCCTTTCTCAGACTGTTTACAAAATGCTCAGGAATTTACACAATCCCACAACACCTCTCTTCATTCTTATGCCACACATGGATTCTTCAAATCCTCACTTCTTCAAATCCTCATAGGCTACATTTCTTCCCCCAGAAGTGCTTGTACTGGACTTCGCTCCTCTTATGCCTGATCAGTGTTTCTTATCTCTCGATAATTTTTTTTAAAAAACCCTATTTTTTTCAAAGCTATAATCTCATTAACTAATACCTTCTATGTGATTTTTTTGCATTTAGAGGAGAAAAGAAAGTGAATAATTAAATTCTAATTGAATGGAACGAAGAAATTATTTTTTTCCTTGCCAAAAAGTAAAAAATACAGTAATCTACTAATTCATACTGGATGAAAGACTCCGTTCTGTCAGATCTCCCTCTCAATGTTTTGTTTCCAAGCACTTCTCACATAGGCAATAGAGACAAAGTTGGATTTATCATTACTGAGGGAGCATAAGTAGCTTATTCAACTACTGGCAAACTGGTTTTGCTCAACTATTGATTTAGTCAGCTACTGGTTGGAGTACTTGCTTCCAGTGAATAAACTGAAATTCAACTCTTTACTTGAAGGAACTGAAAAGAACCCAATAGATACAAGCTGCTTGATATCTCAAATATCTCATCTGCTTATATTGTTCAGTGAAGAAAAGTCACCCAAATCTCATATGAATACTTACTGCATGATATTAATAAAATAACATGTTTAAAAATCTAAGGGTTTATTAAGATATTTTCTGATTAGCAGATGAGAGAAAGAAGCACACAGGGTGATGGCACTCTGCTGGATTTCATTTGCCAAGATAGGAATGACCAGTATTTCCACCATCTGTAGATGGAAGGAAAAGTGGATCTCATAAACTTCTCAGAAAAAACCACATCATCTAAGGGGCATTTTTTTCACGGCATCAAGAACTGAATGTGTACATGGGACTGAAGAGTTTGGGGAAGTTTGGTTGAGAGTTTCAAACCTGGAAGTTCTCGAAACATCCTTGTCCCTTGATTTTTTGTTTAATTTAACCTGAAATTAATGTGCATTCACAGGTGTCTTTGCTACCTTCAGACCAGAATTTTAATATATTCTGTGCAATTTTAATTCATTGACTTCACTTTACTATCCCACCTATGTGGGATTCATGATTTTCATAGGAAAAAAGATGGACATTGCTCCATAAGATCACTATGATTTGTTTTCATAGCCCTTAAGTTTTATTCTTTTCATCTGCCAGCCTATCTGCGTAATTCCACCCTCTCCCCCCTCCAACCCTCAAATACCCACCCGCTGAGGAGAAAGCAAAGGATGGGGGAAGAAACATGCAGAATGGGACATTTTAGGCCTATAGATTATGCATCAGAAATCATTAAGGCACAAGTGATTGAACTGAGATTTTTAACCCTGCTGGTGTAAGACTACCTCATCTTCTTGCATGAGAGCAGAGCCAAGGGCTATAATCCAAAGGCAGCTGAAACGTACAGTTCTCAATTGTCTTGTCATGCTGAATGAAAGCAGCTCAAAAGCTTCTTCTCTTGTAAATACCTTTTAGTTCTATTGAAGGCCATTTAGACTCTTTTCTTCTTTTTTGCTCCCACAAAGAGAGATTTTTTTTTTCAGTTTTCATTGGCCTGCAGGTCTCCCTTGACATTGCAATGGTGAATAGCTGTGGAGAACACCAGGATTATTATTTACCTGAACAGGGAAGTTAAGCAGATGATAATTTCAGCTAACCAAAGAAGAGAGAAAACTGAATATCATATTAATGGAGAAAGCTTTCACTACTGTAGTGTGTACACTTGGTTTTTGCACTTATTTAAAGGATTATTACTTTTTCATTCATTGTAGTTTAGTCAGATAGTGTGAAGTGCTGCCATTTCCTGCTCCATAAGTTCTAAAAGATTTTAGGTGTCAAGAAGATATTTTGCTTCCAGTGTTTATGGCCACCATAAACATAGTTGTTTCAAATAACTAGTCAAGAGGCCTAGAACGGAAAATGCAAAGGAATCAAAATGGGCATCCATTTATAACCAAACACGCATGCAGCTGCATTCTCAAAGTGAAAAGATGGGTAACCTGATAAAAAAGAGGCATCTCTTCAGCTCTGTTTTGGCCAGAGGTATCAGCACTGCTGCAAAGCAAACTATTAACAACTTCTTTTCTCTGCCCTAGTCCAGATGTACCACAGGTACTCTTCGACTTTCCTAAAGCTTATCTCAAGGCTGCTTCTGCCAGGCAGATTTTACAGGCTGAAGTTTCTTTCTCCTGTACTTTACACATTTCTCTCATCTTTTAATGTATACTGAAAAACATAGCAATGTCAGGGCAAAGGAATGCCAGCTAAGAAGTAAAACTAGTAGAGTTTAAGACTCACTTGGAGAGGGATGGGGAAGTTGAAAGGAGGATTTTGCTTCCTTTATAAAGACTATTCTTACTTTTAATAAAAGGTATTTTTTTTTCTAAAAAAATTATGAAAATTTCTGTAACCATATACACTTTTCCTAGGACTGAGTTTGACTCCTCACTCTCTGGAATTTTGCTGCCATGGCATGTGATCCTCCCTGCCTGGTGGTGCCTCTTGAGGAATACAGGGAATGATTGTTCTCCTGAGTATCCTGCGCCTCAGAGGTGAAGATCATGTGGAACTGGAGGCACATGCACACAGTTCTCCTCAGACTGACCAAAGATATTCTTTCCTTGGGGAGACTTCAAGCAATGAGTCTTTCAAGTGCTACCATCACCCCCTTTGCTCTTTTCCAGTTCCCTTTGTAAGAGAGCCCTTCAAATGGGATGCTGGGCAGATGTAGAGCCAGTATTTCCATTTGAATTACTTGTGCTCTTAGTGAGAGTGGTAGTTTGCAAATCTAAGCAAAAGGACTTGTTCTCTTCTGTGGTGTAACTCATTGGAGAAAAGAGATCCTTTTCATAAAATCACAGAATCATATATGTTGGAAATGATCTTTAAGATAATCCAGTCCAACTGTAAACCTAACACTCATCTCCCCCATGAAACCATGTCCCTAAGCACCATGTCAACAAGGCAGGTAGGGCTTTCTGTAGCTAAATTTTTTCTCCAATAATTAGGCAAGAATTTGGGCAGTTATATGAGGATGGTGGGAAAACAGCTTCTCTGCTTCCCCTCATCCAGACTAACATGAAGCCATATTGAAAGTCAAGACATGAACTACTCAAATAGAATCCTATCCCTAATTATCTCTTCCTGACTTCAAGATCTGAAACAGGAATGGCAATGGCACTGCAGACAATAGAGCATCTTCTGCTGGCTCCCACCCTGTCAGAGGATGCCAGCTAGTGCTGAGTTCAGTGTACCAGCTTGGTCACAGAAATATGGACAGAGATGGATGTGCTGTATGAACTGCTCCACGATTTCATGGAATCAGTGTCTTCCTGGAACACAAGGAAAATACTACATTATGGAATCAGTCCACTTACTTGTTGTTCTGAAGTCAAGTACAGCTCTTTAATTTAGGGAGATCTAAGAAATTTATTTTGGCTGGACATCTAGCAAAAAAAAAAAAAAATCAATCCCAAAAACAAACCCGAAACAACAAAAAGTAAAAAGTGATTCCTATTTTCTTCTACTACTCAGGTGTAGTCTTATTCAGCACAGCTGGTAGCATTTTCTTCCAGCCAGAATGACGTGGCAGTCTATTGCTGAGCACTCAGATTTCGATGCACAGCTTTTGATACAGCCGTGTTTAAGTAATGAGATGGCTCCTGGGAAACACATACAGATTTTGTATCAGGGAGAACATCTGTAGATAATCCCTCCAAGTAAAAACCTGGGGTTCGGCTACTTTAGCAAGCAAATAAGTGATATGAACTGTATAACAGTCTTCCAGATGTGATGAATTGGTGACACAGCTGATTCAGCTGTAGGACATAACCTAGCACTTGCTACACTTCAGATTTTTCAAGAAGAAAATCCCTTGGAGACAAAGCAAAAATTGATTGTGTGAGGCACATAGTACCAACAGGAGTTTATTTTTATCATCATTTCTGGCCTTTAGGTGTGTTGTTCCACTCATTTTTTCATAGTCCCCCCTAGTGATTGGTAGCAATACTGAATTCTGATAGGTGTTTATGTCAAGTTATAGGTTGAATTATTTTAAGAGATTGATTCCTGACTTACTAAATACGGATGCAAGTAGATGAAATTTTTGGATCATCCACATTTTTCACTGTGTAGTAGCAGGCTTGATCAGAAATTATTTTAGGGTACAACAGCTGATGGAGGACAGATTGGCATAGTGCTGAGTTTCATGCTTTAAATGTTGAAATAACTTAAGAAAATTAAAAGTAGTAAATTTAAAAGTAAATCCTTCAGATGGCATTTCTCCACTCTGCTGTTTGAAATGAAATAATCAACTGAGATTTCTGTATGTCCAGGCTCTGACGTATCATTCTAATATAAATGTTACAACTGACCAAAATTAAAAGTTTGCATTAGGAAATATTCCATCAGTCAAGCTGTTTCATATTCTTGTACTATGCTTAGAGCAGGTCTGTACTTTGCTATTGTTTTTCCATTAAACTGATTTGGGTTTTATCTCTAGAACAGATATTCAAATTACATTTGAACAGAATCTTTCTTTATCATCTTCCTTACTTACCAAAGTAGAATTAATTAGATAAAGATCAGAGAAATTAGATTTAACCCCCCCCCAACAAGTGTCTATTCATCTTTGTGTTTAGTCTAAAGTGTATTTTGGTTGATGAGAGTACATTTACTCAGAGCAGGGTGAGACTTTCAGGGTCAACTTCCTGCAGGAATGGTGTCTGGGAAAGTGGTGAAGGGTTTGTGCATAAGCAGGGAAACCATCACATGTGGCTGAGCTAAGCAGAGAGCCCCTGGTGATAGCGAGTGGTTAACTCAATCCACCTTCCTCTCTCAGGTGGATGATGTTGAAGAACAAACTTACCATGACAAGCTGTGGGTAATGGAAAGGGGGAGAGTATGAGACCAAAAAAGAGCAAGGCAATATTTTGGAAGGATGGAGCAAAAAGGTAAAAGACCTCGAGGTAAAGTAAAATCAAGGGTAAGTGATATCACTAGTTTCAAGACCACAGGCAAAAGGAGCCTTGATGAGTAGAAGATGAGAGGAAGGCCAGAAATATTAATCATGGTGACAGCTTGGATCATATTTTCATATTATGTTCCTGCACTTTCTCACAGGCTGATTTCTTTCTATACTGCCTTTTCTCTTTCCTCCTCTCTTACTCTCAAATAAGCTCAACTGCAAGAGCTGGAAATGAAAATCAGTGAGATGAAACAGGAAAAAGGGTGATGCTACAGCCAGTAAAAGTACAAATGAAAAACTATATGCCATTACTGTATATAAAGTATCCTCTAAAAAGTTGCCCATTAATACAGAAAGATCAGCGTTTGCAGAATAGTTTTCTGCATATTTAACTTGATTCTTCATAATTTTTTTTCTCTTCTGCTGCTTGCAAGAAAGAAACATCAGTAACTGCAAATTTTACTATGGAAGGTTTTTTAAGTAATCATTCCTTGGAAATGGAAAATAGTACTAACAAGGAATGAATCTTAGCGATTCCAGGAGTAACTTTTGTAGTACTTCAAAACTCCACAAAACTTTTAATAGGACTTTGCATTGTCCTGCTTGTCAAAATATTCTCTATAATGAAATGAAGCCAAAAATCTGTTGATGAAGCTCCTAAGCCAAAGTGGCCTTTCATCTATTTTTGCCTTTCAACAGATTTTATATGTTGGTTTGATGAAAGTGAAGGTGCAAGACATATAAAATTGGCAATGGAGATTTCCCAGTATGGAAAAATTAAACATCCTTGCGTTCATTCAATCATTTATTCATTCATTACTGCACAACTAATCAGCTGGAGAGAAAGAATAAGTTATGGCCTTTGGAATTGTTCAAATTATTGTTATTCATAAAATCAAATGTTTTGTGCTGCATATCATTTTAAACGCAGCCATGCCAGGTATTAGTGAAATATTTCCATTAATATATAAGAATATCAAAATGGCCAGATCACGAAGCCTGAAAAACAGCTAAATTTCTACACTGTAATTCTGATTAGAAATAGGCTTCATTAATTCAAATGCCATATGGAATTCAGCTCGACTAGTATTAGTTATTTAAAGGTCTAAGTAAATCAGCTAGATCCTCTTTATGAACATAGCCCAGAGAAAGTGTTCAAGTGGAAAGATTTTTCACTGCTACTCTTCCTCATTAAGTACAGTGGGAACAGTGAAACTTGCTCAGATTAAATGAATTGGTTGGTAGGTCTAAATGCTACATGATCATAAGAAAAATGAACGTGTCAAATAACTACCAGAAATCAGCTTAGACAGAAGATTTGGATATGTTATTTCAAGGCAGTGAGATAGTACTGCAAAGGGAGTTAGCTGTATGATCTTTTGATCCTGGTTTAGCTGAGGGTTACAAAAGAAGGGAATTTAGGCAAGAGTGGTCACAATTCAGTCAGGTGCTTGTGAAAGTGGTTGCAGAATAGGGGGATGAAAGAATAAGTGGCAGCAAGGGTATGATGTGGGGAAAGAGTTGGGTTGTCTTGGGCTCTGATTTCATTTACAGCAGAGTGACTTGAACTGAAAAAAATCAGACTGTTTCCAGTTTACTTCTGCTTTACAGTCATACAGCACATATCACTTTGTCAGAGACATTTTTGATGACTTTCACCCTTTCCATCCTTTTCCTGTTGACATCCTCAGCTGTAGATGACTAGTTAGTAAAGGGAATAAGCTTTTTAGAATCTAAAACTGAAACAACATTTATCTCCCTACCTCTCCCTGCCCAGATAGGTCACAGTGAGCAACTTCCTTTTGATATTAGACTATCTGATTGCAAAAATCAGCTATTCCAGAAGCCACGCAGCCAGTGAACTTACTTGCTCAAAACAAAGCTTTTAACAAGCAAATACAGAGCTATTGCCAAATGTTATTCCTTAACTGATGTTGGGTAATGCACTGTTCCTAGGTAATCTTCTTGCTTATGTAAGGCACATCAAAGCAAACCCCAAAATGAAATATAGGTATTTTTAGCAGTAGAGGAAAAACTCATGCTAGTCAATTTTCCTTTACCCCAAAAAGAAAATTAGGGAAATAGGCACTAAATAGAAATTTGCACAGTTATAGCTGCAGGGAACACAGATTGATTGTCCCCTCAGTAATTAAAATCACATAATAAGTTTTCAGGCACCACCAAAGCAATTATTCAGACTTCACTAAGTGCACATTAAAGGTTTGATAAAGTTTTTAGGTGCCAATTGAATCCAGTGCTAAGGATCTCACACCCTACAATGGATCCAATTAAAGATCACTGAACATTTATTTTCTCTTCACCAGCAGGATAAAGTAATCAATGAAAATTCATTTAGTTCAAACAAATTTTCTTTTTTGGTTTGTTTTGTCTTTGCCAAATTAGAAAACAAGTGAAAAATAGTAATGTGTTTACTGAAGCATTACATTGGACATAACAGAATATTTGATTTTCAGACACTTAAAGGACAAATAATAAAATGAGGAGCTAGAATTAATGATATTTTAGTCATTGATTTCTTTTATCCAATTTCTAAGGGCTAGCAAATTCCTCAGCAAGACCAAAGGCTCATATTCATTTCTGTTATACTTGAACAGATTTGAGCCAGCATATCTCAGGAAGCTCCCCTAAATACATACCATGCCAGCATAAATAGCATCATTCTGCACTGAGATGTCCTTCTTCTGTCTTGGTCATATGTTGTTTCATATTAATATTGAAAGACTCACTGGAGCAGGGACTGGAGTTAAAATGTCCAACATCCTAAGAGAGTGCCCAGCAGACCAAGCTAGGTAGTAAAATAATTCACTCCTTCACATGATGGTTCGATGAATTTTAAATAGTTTACACCGAGCATTTTATATAGTTTATACTGACTGCTAGTACTTTATTGGTGTGTGGCAGATGTGAGTTCAGATCCCTTCAGGCAGAAAGGTCTGATCCCTGGTCTCTCAAGCAGTGAACAAGTGTCTAAGCTAGTGGATGAAAAGGAATGGTAATGACACCATTCTCTCAAATATTTACAAATATTTGGAGAAATTGGACCAAGTCAATGAAGATTTTCTATTGAAAGAAACAATCTTTTCAGTGCAAAATTAGTTACATAAAAATTAAAAACAAACATGAAACAGTTGTACACAGGATCTCAATTTATTTTCTGTGTCAAAAATATTTCGTTTCAGGGCTATATCTTGCCAAATGATTGGAATCACTGCATATGAGGCTTCCTTTCTTCATCACTAAAGATCACTTCCCCAGTGCTGTACAGCATCAGTACTCTGTATCAGCAATTATTTCCTGTATGACTCCAGCAATGAAAATATTGTATGACGCAGGACCAATTACTGTCCTGTGCAGAACCTCTGAAATATGTATTTCTGTGACGAAAAGCCCTGTGAACTTCTCACTAGAGCATCCTATAGATACCTGTGCCTAAATGTTACTTAAAATCTCTTGGTAGCCTAAAACTGCCTTCTAAGTGCACACTTCTGTGTAAGACAAACCTTTCACACCAGGACCTGATCAGCAGGGCTTTTGAGACATCTAAACGTAGTTGAGTCTATTCCATCTTTTCCCTCTATGTTAGAAAAGTGGTTACTGCATTTCACCTCTGAACCATGGGGATGAAGCAGAAGGGGAGAAGCTGTGCTGCTCTTAACCATGGCATGGCAGTTTTTCTCTTCCATCTCCATTATCATCACTTTGGCTTTACTTATCATAAAATTAAGTGGAGAATGAGGAAAATGAAGATCTAAAACTCCCCCTACTTGTTATTATAAGGAGTTAGTTCTATTGCTGTTGATCTGCCAAAGTGCAGAAGTGAGACAGTAGTGACCATTTAAATTATTTGTTTTGGTATACGTGTAATGCCTCTCTAATATTACTCAAATTTCCTGTAGAGGGATTTTCTGGTGCTGGACAGAGGAAGGTTTATCTAAAGTCTGATGTCTCTTCATGGTGTCAATGAAAATCCAAAAATCCTATACAAAAGTCATCATTGTACCTATGTTGCAGACACAATGAAATTTCCCTGTTTTTTGGTGGTTTTTTTTTTTTTTTTTTTTTTTTTTTTTTTTTTTTTTTTTTCCTTCTGTTTGCCTTCAGGCATGCACTGTAGAATCCCAGAGACACAAGATCTGTGAGACTGTATCCAAACTGACAGGAGGTATGGCTTTGCCCTCTGGGATTTCTAGCTTTTCACACGTGTTACAATGTAAATGATGGGTAAACGAGAGAGCTTTTCAATTTTAAATTAAGGTGTGGTAGGCCCAGTGGGAAATCTCAGTGGGTTCTGAGGTGTGATAGAAAGCAAGTTATCTGGTTATTTTGGGAGTTTTACTATTTGATGAAGAAGCAGAAAAGCCAGCTTTCAAGACAGAAATTACTCTGGAAAAGGGAAAAGCTCATTTCCACTGACTTTCTGAATCATATTCACTGAATAACAATGATGGAATGAGCAATGTCTTGGGTGTCTGTCCAAAGTACAGTGGTACATGTTCCATATGTTTTTGCTAAAGTTATCATGAGAATTTTTTATTTTTGATACTTTTAAAGAACTGTGCTTACTAACAGTCAAAGAAAAAAAACACCTATTAATGGCAGAGAGTTACTCCCATGGGCAGGTCAATTTTTGCAATATATTTCCTCAAACTGTAGAAAATGGAAATTTTCATTGTTTAAGGAATAAAAGTCAATATAAGAAATGGAAAAGGAAAACATTTTTATGCTGATTTTAACCACCTTTGGCATGTACACCTCCACTGATTATATCCTGGGGGATATATGTCCCTCCTTCACACTTTTCAGTCTCAGAACTGGCAGGTAAGAGATTCGGGGTGTTACTGCCTCTTTTTGTATCTGGATTGCATCCTGTTTCTATCATTCTGTGCAGCTATTTGATCCACAGGGCAGCAGAAAGGAATGCTACCACCCTCCTCTCATGGTCCCCGTGCTGCCTTGCTGCAGATGCCTTCCATCTGTCTGTCCCCCCAGCACAGCAGACAGGGAGGCTGCATCCCAAAGTGCCCTGAGGTGAGCATGACTGCTGCCCTCGGCAGGGAGCTGCATGCAGAAAGAAAATATGTGCTGTGGTGGGCTCCAGTCCCCAAAATTGGTCCCCAAAGAAATTTACTTTAGACAATGTATTAAATGATTCAGATTGGTGTCTCAAAGGAAAACAAGAGGAGATAAGGGACACTTGAGTGGATTGCACACCACTGCAGAACAGTGCAATAGAGGCTCAAAATTTGCATGTAACAAAATTAAGAAAAAAGCAGCTTCCTGCTCTGGAGATGTCACATGTTACAGAAACTAGCCATTCCATGGTGCTAATACTTGCTGCTAGTCTTTGAAGATATGAACAGATAGGTTAATGCAGTGTTTTCAAACACAACTATTTCTAATGTAACATCTGAGAAGTATGTTGCCCAGTACATAGCTTCCTAACTCTATTCACTAACAATAGTAAAGTTACCATGTTAAAAGGAAAAAAAAAGAGAGAAAAAATAGAGCAATAAAATCACGAAAATCAGACACCAGACACCCACAGACTTGTACAAAGTATTGTTTCATGTGAGGTAAATTCTGTCTGTTCTGAACAATAAAATCCCATTTTCAATTGAATTATAGTATTTTACAAATGCCATAAATGTGAATATGCTGAAAGTAGAGAAGTTTAAAGTACTGTTGCATACTTCAGTGATAAACAATTGTGGCAAACCTGCCAAGGTCCAGCACTTCAGAGTAGCTAGATAACACTGAGCAAAGCCAAAGCAATAAAGTCAAATGCTCCATACTGATACTTGAAACTTTATATGCATTTATGACAATATACACAGAGCAGCACCTCATCCATAGTAATGAATTTAGGCAAAGCAAGTGTTGGGGAGCCTACGCTAGATGCAAGTGATGTTTTAAAAACAATCATAAAAATAAGAACCAAATCCTATTTGTCCAATGATTCAGAAAAGATGACAACTTTTATAGATTTTGTAAATTAATAGACCATTCTGATTTTTTCATTGTTTTATTCTCATTCGCTTTCCTTCCCTCCCTTGCTATCAGAGGGGCAGTCAGGCCTGCAAGGCAAAGGGTTCTTCACAAGGAATTGAGCTGGGCAGTGAAACCATCGGGTAAATCTGCTTACTTGTTTCTTTCACAGGATCAGAGTTAGGTTTGGAAAGAACTTCTGGAAATCATCTAGTCCAACCACTGATGAGGGTTCCTACTTCAGTTACCTTGAGAGAGCTCATAATTTTCTTTTTTTTTTCAGAAAACTGGGATTTTTTTTCCCTCTGATTACCTTTACAGAGGAGAAAATAACTTATTTGTTTCGGGGAGTTTGGGGGGGAATATTTTTGGGTTTGGGGTTTTTTTGGTTTTTCTTGGTTTTTTTGTTTTTTACAAATTTTCTCTTCCTACAACTGAGTGGGGTGAAGTCTCTGAAGCCATGCCTTAGTAGCAACACCAGGGCATAGCACAACATCGTCATCCACACAAAGCTGCCCAAGTCTCAGGTTGGTAATAGCCAGGAGAGTGAAAGCAATCTTGGTTGAGCCAAATAGCTGAAAACATGCAGCTGAGTTCAGCTGCCCAAGTGTGGGCAGGCTGTGCTCTTTGGCAGCCCACTGATGCAGTAGTGTCAACTTTAACATACCATGATTTGAGTGGACAGGTAAAAATTGGATGTCACACTTGCCTGGCTTTGATCAGCCCTGCTGATAATGCACGTTTGGTTTGCATGAGAAAATACGGGTTTGATGGATTAGCTGAAGGCAGGCTTCATGCAGTGTGCCCTCTAAAGGGTTTTGGATCAGCCTACAGGTATTCCCAAACACTTTCCTCACCAAAGTCCATTTCGAAAAGTCCTGCAGGGGTTACTATGGAAGCTAAATAGTATGAGAAAGTCCAGCTCCAACACAGGCAGAACCACTCACTGTCAGTGCTGTTACAGCTGACTGCTAATTATCTGTTTCATGGGCTTGCCATGGGGGCACAATAGGGCACATAAATCTTCTGGTCCTCTGTCTACACCCACCCTGTCTCTTGCTCATCACACAGTCTTAAACATCCCCAGGAGGGGAAGAGGAGAGGCAGGCACTGATCTCTGGTGCCCAGTGACAGGACCCAAGGGAGTGGCCTGAAGTTGTATCAGGGAGGTTCAGGTTGGATATTAGAAAAAGGTTCTTCACCCAGAGGGTGCCTGGGCACTGGAAAAGGCTTTTCAGAACACTGGTTACAGCCCCAGCCTGAAAGAGTTCAAGAAGTGTTTGAACAATGCTTTCAGGCACATGGTGTAACTCTTGGGGGAGTCCTGTGCAGGGCCAGGAGTTGGACTGAATTGTCCTCATGGGTCCCTTCCAGCTCAGTATATTCTATGAACCTATGAACCTTTAGTACCTAGAGCACAAGAGATATTAAAGCAACTCCTGGAATTCCATACTTGGTTGTGCTAGGTTGAGTTCTGTTTCACAAGAAACACCCTTGGAAGAGTCCTTGCCTTTGAATCCTCCTTTCTTCACCATCACAATCTCTGGCTTATGTAATATTTAATTTACTCACTTTGTAAAAGAGCTGTCTTGAAAACTTAGATCAAAGTCAGTATCACTAATTAAAAAATTCAGAAGTCTTGGCCTTTTGTTCTGTGTCCCCATAACTCTTTTGGATCCTCTGTCTCCACAAGGCAGTAAAAATAGACATTCAGAAGTAAACATTAATAACAGAAGATTGTTGTTCTCTTCTATTTTGTATATTAATCTTCTCTTGGAGCTGTTTCTGCTGCAGCAAACATCAGGATTGGCCCCCTAAAGATGTCATCTACTTTTTCTTCCTTGGTTATTTACTTTTGTGATCCAAGTACAGCTCTGGAGATGGAACTCCTGTGGAAAACAAATATTAGGTCTAAGATAAATTTATTCTCTATCCAGTACATGTAAATCTAAACTGTCGAGAATAAGTAAATTGTAAACAATCTATGTCCTTGATAATGGACATAAAATGCCATTTATCAGTCTCTGTGGTGCCAAAATGAGGTATAATGCCAAAAAGGGTATAAATATTACCATTTGTAGCACCATTAAAATGGAAATTAGGGAATCAATCATGGTTTATTTTACAATCCATAATTCAGGTGAAGCTTGTGGGACTGTTTGATGCTGCAGATTCAGGTTTGACAGCCCAAAGACGACAACACACCATTTTTTTATTGGATACTGTTAGGCCAGGATGCTATATGTGCAATTTACAAGGCATATTTTAAAGTGCAATGAAATGTAGACGTGCTCAAGATAGTAACTAATCTCTTATTTCAGCATTAAATAGCAGTCCTGGCCATTTGGGATAATTTTTCTTATAGTTCCCTCTTCATAATAGCTCAGGACTTTGTAGTCGTTGATCAAGCAGCTTGACAACCGTCTGTTTCATGTGGTAAATTCTCTTCCTCATCCTCTCAGGCAAGCAGTAAAAGCACTGGTTTTTCATAGCAGGTTTTTTTTCAAATATACTTCCAACTGCCAGCCAAAATCCAGTTGAGGAATGTGTCTTGCCTTTGGAGGACATGAACATGAGGACGTTCTGCTGATCAAGAACGTGAGAATGAAATAAGTGGCAAACTACAGGATTTTCAACTGCACTTGGTATTACTCCTGATACCTAATAGACTTGGTCATGGACAATGTTCTCATTAAAGAAAAAATACTTGGGAAACACCTGAGAGAAGAGAGGTATGAAAATTTAACTGTATTTCTTTTCCAAATCATCACTTTCATTGCTATTATGGAGTCTTTTGTTTACCATTTTTCTTCAATATTGCTGATATTTTGGAAAATTATACTATTAAGCCAAGACACTTTCGCTTTCCTCAGACTTTCATGTAGATATAATTTAGCACCTGATGCCTAATTCCATGTTACCTCCTAAAGTAAGACAGGGAAGATGTTGAAACAATTTAAGAGAAGACAAGTTACATTTTTTGCTCTGTTAGAAACCTTCTGATTTCCATAAATGTGTTTGTTATTACCATAGCAAACTTGACTTGGAATCCAAAATACAGATGTCTGTGCTCTTTTTTGATTCTGTTCTTATTTTTAATATCCTTCTTATTCTCAGACGTTTTTCCCCCTATGTTCCAGTGGATCAGGCAGCTCTTTGTTCAAGGCTTTTGTTCATTGAGGAATACAAACTCTGGATCATGTTAGATCCTTTGATATGAAGAAAGACCACTTTCAAGGGTTTTTGTGTGCCTTCATCTGTTTGATACTATAAAGTTTCTTTGACTTGTGAACACTTGGTTATTCAGAAAAGTCTTAGCTGCAGACCTATATTTTTATTTTTTATTTTACTTGAACAAAAATAACCTTTTACTTCACAATCCAAGATTGTTTTCTACAACAAGCTTCTGAAATGTCCTCTTTCTTAATAAAATCAAGTCTAAACAGCATCCTTTTTCTTATTTCAGTGATTACAATGAAGACATCTTATATCACACCCAAGAAAATGTTTCCAAGCTGTTTCTACTAACCTTCTCTCTGGAACATTTCTGGGTAATCATTTTCTCTCTAATAACATTAAAGATTTCCTATTCATATCCAAAACACACCAAGATATTCTCTGCCAGACTGCTGGCATCAGTCCAGGGGAAGCTGTTTTACCATCTTTCTTTTATTTCCTTGTAAAATATATGCCTTAGGAGATAAATGTGAAATAAATTCCACTCAGGCAAAATTCCCTACGTGGGAGTAAAATTACCATTTGGTTTTGGGACACTATACAGAGCTTTGACTAACTCTGGGCTCTGCATCTCAGGGCAAAATGATTAATTTTATGTGCATCTTAGATACTTCATGTCTGAAATTGGCTGCTAAAGAGAATGTATCCTGTATGTCACAAATAAAGATGATGAATACTTCTTGAGGGTCAATGCAGTGATGACGTTGATGACATTGAGGGATACCCAATAATACTTGGTTGGGCAAATCCTAAAATTTTAACGGGATTTTGTGTAAAGAATAAAGGGAGAAATTTCCATTTCATTTTACTAAACCAAAACCATTTCTGTAAGTGACTATTTAACGAGTGCGAAGAACAGAACAGCTTTTGGAATGAAGGGGAGAGAAAACAAATGTAAATAACATTGAACTTTATATTGCTGATTGCCTGGTGTTAAACCCTAACAGTATGTGATGCAATATTTGACTCTTACTAATTAAAGATGAATCAAAATAAAAAAACATTCTCTTAGTCATCCAAACCCACCCATTTTACACCCAATAAATCTCCTTTGGAGTGGAGTTTTGCCTTTTTTTTCCTTATGGGCAAGTTTACCAGAAGTTTAAGTTGATCTAAGTTCACTCTACTACCACAGGGTTGATCTCTGCCCATACCTGCTAAAACCCAACCCCACACTGTCATCTCTTTCTTTATGGCCCCATTAGTGGCATGAATTCTGGGAGGAACTTACTCAACTGAAATATCATTCGCTCAGTAAGTTGTGATTAATTCTCAGGTCCCTGACTGAGTAAACACTTTCATACCAGAGCCAGCAGCTCCCAGCTGGCACCTGGGAAAAGGTGTAGATTGGCTTAATCTGATATTGCAAATGACTTTGCAGAAAATAATCACACCCCTGCTGGAGTCCTCTGCCTAGCTATTAGGTCCAATCTAATATGCTATAAACGTGTAAATACAGTGTGTGGTTATGGTTACATTTGCTTAACTGTCATTATGTTTCTTTAAAGGGAGATTCTTTATCACCCAAATCTGTGAGCACACATAGTTTGCATACTATAACATCTGAGATGTACGAAAATATTTCTAGGTATTAGTTAGAAAAACCAAAGAAACCCCTAACCCCAAACCAAACAGAACCACCCACAACTGAACTATTTAGGAAAGACAATCTGGATTTTCCTGGTCTTCATGTATCTTATGCCATCTTAGTGCATGTTCACAAGACAAAACAATCTGAGAAGTATAATCATCACTTCCTGCTAAAAAATGTTTTGCAAGATGTATACTTTGTGCACAAAGAATGAAATAAAAAATATATGGACAGTACAAGGTAGGACTTTCTCTGACCTTTGTTGCCAAAGAAGGAGATTACAGGCAGAAATTTGTTTTCTGCCTCTTTTAGAGGGCATTGCAAATTTAGAATGTGTTTCTGGTACTGCTATTGACTGCTCCTTTCCTTGAACTCTTCATGTCTTTTCTTCTCAGTTGTTTTCTCTGTCTGTTAGATGCTAGGAAGAAGAATGTCTCCAGAGGTAGGGGCAGTTTTTCTCGACTGTTTTGGTTTGGAAAAATTTTCCTAAGAGAAAGAAAAGAATTTTTAAAATTTTTTTTTTTTTTTTTTTTGGGGCTAAAATATTTCACATCCAGGATAGTTTGTTGCATGCCATGGTTCAGCTGGGAGTGTTTGATCTCTGTTTAAGTCCATTTTGAAGGGAAAGCTCTGGCAACCTCTGAAGGAGGTCACACCCAGTGCTTAGAATAAATGAGAGCACCTATATGCAAGGACTTTCCTCCAATGCATGTATATGCAAAGCTCTTCTATGACCAGCAGTCATGCTTGAATGACTTCCTGCATATCCTTTAAGTGACCTGGTGAAGCATTTTCACTCCTTAGGAAGATTTACAAGCTCTCTCTCAAGCAGCACAGTTACTATTGTCACAGCCTGGACAGCTGTGCTAAAAGTGTGCAGGGAGTTGTTACCTGGGATTTGTGCAGTAAAGGCGTGTGGCCACTATAACACGGTGCCCATGGCTCCTCAGTAACTGTTGTTTCATAAACAGCCACCACAGTTAGAAAACAAACCTTCTGTTCTTGCTCTCTTCATTTCTTCAGGTGAGATAATTTCTTTTTGACTGGAATATTGAATGGATTTATTCATAGATATTTGATTTAGAGAAGTATACCCATGGATAAACATAATTTTCATGAAGACCTTGGGACAGTGCAGAACAGAAATGAAACTGAGTGGAGATGCCCTGGCTTGGGTAGGAGAGCCCCAGTGCTGTGAGAACTGGGGCAGATCTGAAAAGACAGTCTAGTTTTGAGTAATTTTCAGTTTACTTTGGACATAAGGAGTTTAGTGTTTGAAATGTCAATCCCTGTAATACACTGGGAGATCTTTTGCACATGCATAAATACCTCCTTGTTGTTCTGGAATTGCTGGTGCTTGAAATGCAGGGAGGTATATGCCTTCCTGCAACTGAAAAAAGATTAACAGACTTTATTATAGGAATTGGAGGTATTTCACAGTTAATTACTGTCAAGAATGTCCCCATATCAATAAAGACTTCTTTTTACTAGAACCATCTAATTTTTTTCACCTGAATGAGCAAGCCAGAAGTCTGCATTGTCTTATTGTTAATCTGGCTGATCCAGTTATCACTACAATATAACACCTGAATGTGTGGGGTTGTTCATGCCTCGAGCATTTGTCATTTTGAGAATACTTTCTGTTTGGTGGGGCTGGAGGTTCCCTCTGTCTGGCCCTGCAAGCTATGAGGGGATGTGGAAAGAAATGAACTGTAGATTTACTGTTGCTCTAGCAAGTCAAAACTCCAGTGAAAAATAATGCAGAAGGGATAGCTGGAGCTGTCTGATAACTCATACAGATTCATGGAGAGACCAAAGCCAATGAATTTAATCTCTTGGTTTGTGGGTGGTGAGGAGCAGAGCCAGGACAACATGCAATAGCATGCACTGTAGCAAGAGAAGGAGGAAGAGAAAGAATATTAATCTAGTAGCTGTTTTAATTTCCAAAAATAGGCTGTTTAGTTTTGGGTGGTTGGTTTGGGTTTTTTTTTTATTTTTTTATTGGTTTTTTGTTTTGTTGTGTTTGTTTTTTGTTTTGTTTTGTTTTGTTTTTTTCCCAGGGTTTACATCTTATGAGTGCCCATTCAAGAAGTGAGGATAGCTTATGTTATCATGTCCTGTCTGCCAGATGCAAATGCATAAAATCAGTTTGGATGGGTTAAAATAATTTTATAAGTTACATTGTCATGTTGCTCTCTTCCCCTGTGTGGCTCTGTATTTGTGTTTGTTTTTAGAAGCAGTTGTCAATTACATATGCACACATTCATAAACACACACACACACACACACACACACACACAGAGAGAGAGAGACATGAAAACACTGCAGATGTAAAAGTTGATTAATTTGAAAAAGGGGAGAAAGCAAAGTGCTACCCTTTTAAAATTTGCTAGTCACTGCATTCTCCCTTCTTTCCAGGATGAAGGTCAGGTGAAAGATATACTCCAGGCACAAGGGAAGGTGCAAAACTCGTCTGCCAAGATTCAAATGTGTGGTGTCATCTTGAGTGTATATATAGATGCTCAGAAAAGGTATATCCCCCAAGTCTTCTCTGTTAAATTCCAAGAATTCATCTCCAATCCATCACTTTCATTGCACCCAGAAGCACAAAGTAGCAGACCCCAGGGGGAAGATTTATGTCAAAGACTCTAGGAGACCTAAAGTGGATTAACAATTTAAAGAGAGAAAGACAGAGAGGTGAGTTGTGTGAACAAAGCCTGGCTGTCTTACTGGCGTTTGTTGCAGAGCTACCACTGAGTTGACAGGGAGCAATCCCATAATTCTTGTACACAGGAAAGAGGAATGCTGTAAAGCACCTAGGCAGGTAGTCCAAAAAAGGCCATAGGTATTGTTGTTCTGACCTTAGAGTTGAAGGAGAGATCTTAATGTTTGAGAGGATGATCCACATACACCTCCCTGCAAGTCCTTCGAAAATTGGAGTGGAGTAACCCATGTAGGGAAGTCAGGTGGAAGGACATTTGGATTTTGCCTTCTCAGCCTGAAGCAGGTGCTTGGCTGCACAAATGTGCCCATACTGACATACCTGTAATTCTGTAGAGGTGAACACTGCTAAAATCAAAGTGTGTCTCAGTTACAATGGGCTCCCTTCAGAGGTGCAGCAAAGAGTAGTTTGAAGACAGCAACTCATCTATGATGATTTTGTACATCTCCTTTAGACACAACAGTCCCATGTGAAGCACTTGCTTTTTTTCTGAATAGACCTCCCAATATAATTCTGGATGGCATTCTTGGGAATTTAAACTAGAGATGCTTGGAAAAGAGCAGAACCAATTTTGCTCTGCTGCATTTCAGTGACAAGTGACTCTAGGGATGGAACAGAACGTTTTTCCACAAAGGCATCCTTGTAATCTAAGTACTTGTGACTTCATAAAAAAGGAAGTTCTTCAAATAAAATACATTTTCAATTTTAAAGAAGATTTTATTCTAAATTAAAATATTCTTAACTAAAATTAAATAAGGTGTTGATGGAAAAGTAAAGGCGACTTTCTATATGTTTTTCTCCCAGAAAATGAATCTACTTTCCAAACTTCCCATCATGGGATAGATTTTATTCTTATCTACACCCACCCAGATCAGCTGGCTCATGACTGCAGGGACAGCTGCAGATGCAGTTTAGCCCTCAGATTTAGAGTTAAGTCAGAGTCTGTTTCAAAGACATGGTCAAAATCTCCCTTCAATTACCTTCACACAAGTCTCCCCCTTTACAGAATAAATGATTTTTACTGCTTTGTGGGTTTTACCAAGCCCTGAGCATTATTGGGCTGTAGGTTTTAGGCTTTGAAATAGGTTACAGGATAAGAAGTCATAAATATTCATTCTTCACAACAGCCTCTGAACAGCTTCCTCACTGCTGCTGGCTGGGGCCTGCCTACTATCGAGTGCTGTCAGACTCCCTGCCCTTTGCCCTTCTCACTCAATCAGGACAGGAATTAAGGCAAAATAATGAGGCAGGGACTTTTAAATATTGATTTCCGTGTATGGGCAACACTGTGCAGTATTGCTCTCGAGAAAAATAGCTCTGAAAGAGGCATTTTCAACAGAAGAAATGCCACAGGTAAAGTATGGAAAAGCATTTGCTTGTTGTGGGTTCCTAGACCAAGGGATGTGCTGAAACACATCATGGCACACTGTTAGGAAAAGCAGAATATACAATTGCTCTATACTAATAGACCTTCCTCAGGAAGCATTTAAAGATTATTTGCTGATAGAAGGCAGCAATTAATCTCTAGCCATGCTTTGTATTCAAATATGGATACAATGATCTGAAGGATGAGGGAAACTTATTTGAATGTACAGAGAAGACTTTCATTGATCTTCTAATCTTTTGGGGTTATTTAGCATACATAAGCTCAGAGAAAGTTGCTTTTTAAAGAGAATTGGAAATTATTGGCTGTAATGAAAGGCTTTTTAAACTGCTTTGCTAAAGCTACCACTTCTCCTGTCTGGTTGGGGGTTAACTGTCAATCAGTTGTGCCCAAAAGGAGGGCTGCAAAGCACATATCGTGCTTACAACACATGGAAACATCCCTGTGAAGTAGTGCATAGTAAAATCAAGCCCCACCACAGCAATCCTTACCGCTGTTTGCAGCATTTTTGGTTGCTGTGGGCTGGACTGTTTAAGGCACTTTGCCTTAGAAGTGATCAATATTGAGTTGCTGTGGAGCTACAGAAAGAAAAGGGGAAAAGCAGGAACTAATGAAGCACTCAGAAATAGCTAAAGTTTCTTTGAAACCAGAGAACTTAGAGGCATTTTCGTTTGCACTTTGAAATGTTACTTTTGCCGTGTCACAGACAGAAAGGGAAACCCAGAGGCCTTTTCAGTACAGAACTAGATGGAACTGCCTTCAAAAGGGAGGAGTGCATAAAACTACTTCTTCCTCCTCTTGACATGTCGTGAACTACCAGCACATTGTCTTTGTCTTTTCCAGCTGTTGTAAATTCAGACTGACCTTCAAATCTTTTATTTTTATTTTAAATTTTGAGTGTATCTCCTAACACTCTGTTCTCCAACACAGTACATGCATGATTATAACCCTGACAAGTTGCTTTTAGTTAAAGTGCAAGAGCACTCTGTCTCTCTGTGTTTTTTATTTATTTCCCAGGATTTTTGTATTTTAAAACTGTATTAAAAAAATACTCAAACAGTTCTCACCAACAAGATTACTTTTGACTGCTGTGGTTTCAGACCTATCAGCAAAACAAATTTCTTCTGAGCTCATGTTTTTACCATTTGAAGTTTCATACATTCCTTTGCAGTCTCCAAACTCAGCTCACACACCAGCATACTCTGGCTACATGCCTCATGTCAATGAAATGTATGAAGTGTCCATTTCAAAGAAGTTATCAGTTTCTAAAAACCCACACTGAGTCACGACGACTGCTGTTCTGAATAAATCAGGACTTATATAAATAGTAAAGCAATAACGGGGAATCCACATGGTTATAAAAGAAAGCACCGAGTAACGTGTTTGCTGCATAGATTAAAACACAGTTACAACAAATTGTGAAACCACATAATTATAAAAATAGTCTTCATGAGAGCAGTCTCCTTGGATTCAGTGTGATGATTCACATGAGGAGGAGTTTGCAGAACAAAGCAGCTGCTGGAGCTGTTGCTAGATACAAAATTCCTAAGCATTCTGCATGCAAAATCCCATTGCAGAGGCGCTGTAAACTAACTATAGAAACTAGGAAATAGAAATACATATTCAATTAAGAGGGGGACAGTATGTTACTTTAGGTTGTCTTTTGTTTGGTATCCCAACAAAATAAATGAGCTTTCTGAAGTTGTTAGCAGGACTTAGCATGCAATCCTCACTCCTCAGGTATAATTGTGTGAACCCCAAATGACAAATTTAATTTGCTATATCAGCAGGTATATGGCCCCACAGAATAGCCTAGTTGTTTAATTTGGCAATTGTACAACAAAGTAGGAAGTACTGGTAGATTGAGTAGTATCTCAATCTGCAGTGCTTTGCTGTTAAGTCTGTGCTCTGAAGAAAATAGATGTGCCCTGCATTTTTCATCTTTATTTTTTTTAAAAAATACAATGTGTGCATGTTAATGAGGCCCCGCTGTTTGTGATTTCCAGTCTGTCATCAAAAGCAAATGTCAGCAATAAGGCTATCCTCTGAACAAGTTTCAAAAGTGAGTGCTTTCATTTGCTCTCCGTTTCCTACTGGCTTAGCATGGCTCATCTTCCCCACCCACATAATTTGCCCTGCATTGCGTCAGGATTGCATATTCTCTAATTATCCTTTCTTATGTCTCTTTCTCTCTCTAACCTTGGTGACTTGCATGGTTTCAGAGTAATACATTGCAGAATTTCTCATTTCACTACACCTAGGATCGCCTTCCTTCTCTAAATGTAATGATAATAATAATAAAAACAACAATAATAATATAAGGCAATGATGATATTATTTATAAATGATAGATTATTTACAACTAATTACTTCATTGAGTGAAGGACTAACATCCTAACAACCCTTCAAAATGGTTTTTAAGAAGGAAAAAACCAGTAATATATCTTCAAAAATATAGTTCAGTTTCTAGAAAAACGAAATATGGAAGTGGTTGCTTTCAGTGCTGAGATGAATTAACAAAAAAGGTCACACACTAGAATCAGCAATCAATGAACTGCTCTACCTTTTAAGAAATGCTTATTTTATATGCATTTAAGGTTGTGTCAGATCACTGTAGTAAGTGCAGTAAAAATAAGTTAATGATACTGTGCTTTGGCGCAAAGCTTATTTTAGAGTATTTGGGTTTTAATAACCTTAATCTAGACTGATTAAAGGTGGGCATTGAAGTTCAAAGCCAAAGTTTATAAAAATATTTGCATGTAAAATATGTGTAATTCATACTTTCCAGATTTTAGTTCCACACTGATCATTGTAGGACTTAAAAAATAAATTTTCTTTCTCCCTTAAATAATTGTTGTTCTACTAATATGAATATGATGGGGAAAATTTAAAAAAAAATCAGAAAAAGATAATGTAGATCCAGTCTCTGCATTACTGTTATCATTAAAGATGGGGCAGTGCCATAAAAAACTCCAGCAATGCTAAATCTCACACATAGTGATAGAATAAATGGGTCCCTATTTAGCAAAAATAATCAGAAAAAGTCATAGCAAAGTGATTTCCACACAGTAAGTCATCTTGGGAATGCTTTTCTCTGCTCTTTTGTACCAGTTTGGTGCATCAGGTCACCCTAATTGCATTCTTCATTCTGTTTTTGCTGTGTGAATTTGTATCAAATCAATACTGATTTAACAAAAAGACCCTGAATTTTTCTTCAGTGAAACTTCTAGTGTGCATAAAATGAGTGTAGTTAGTGTCAAAACCTCTGATGCTGAGTAATCCTTGAGACAAGAAAGAAAGCATTTCCTGAGATTTTTAAAATAAATCCCTTTGTTACTTTTTTGATATTGGTGATCATTATGATCCCTATGTTGAAGGGAAATCAGGGTTCCTCAGCATGAAAAATGGACATAGATGGCAAAGAGAAGTACAAGGCAGTTTTTCATTTGGATGAAGTTAAGGTGTACTATTAAATGTGAAGTAATTATGTGAGGTATCTCATTTTATTTTCTGATGCCTTTTTCTCTCCACATTTTTATCCTGTAGACAAGTTCTAACTGATTACTATGAATATTTTCTAAAGCAGGTCCATAGCTAACTCACAAACTGCAGATTAGAATATGATCATTAACACTGGCTTGTTATATATATATAAACACTTATGTTAGTGTGTGCATTTTGTTTATCATGTTTACCACCAGCTAATGAGGGAAATACATCCTCTGTTCTTGGCAGAGGTCACTGATTTGCAGGCAATGCTGGGTTATTACAAACTGAAACCACAGGCACAAATAACATCAGTCTTTCTAAATGGTAACTGCAGTGGTAATCATTCACTCCAGTTTACCTCAGACATAATTTGGGGTCTAGATGTTGTTTCAGTTCCACTTCTCCATTTCAGCACAACACAGAAAGTAACAGTGAAGGTTTTCAAGATGTGCATAGAGAATGTTGTGCCAGATTTAGTTTGGATATTAGAAAAAAGTTCTTCACCCAGGGGGTATTTGGGCAATGGAACAGGCTCCACAGGGAGGTGGTCACAGCAGCAGCCTGACAGAGTTCAAGAAGCATTTGGACAATGCTCTCAAGGATGTGATGTGACCCTTGGGGATGTTCTGTGCAGGCCCAGGAGCTGGACTGGATGATCCACGTGGAGCCCTTCCAACTCAGCATATTCTAATATTCTGTGATCACTTTCTTTCCAAGCATGGTTTTTGCTTTCCTGAGTTTTAGCACTGGAACTCTACCATGAAGACTAGAGAGTTTAATTATTCAGTTCCAATCTACCAAACTTTAACTTCAAACTCTGTCATGTTGATGACATTCTAGACAAACATTAGCTCCTCTCTCGAACAGTTCAGATAATTTTGAAAGGTGTAAAAATCCATCCATGTATTTTTGTTGTGGCTGGGTAACAAGTGCTAGACATTTTCTGAAGGAAATCTCATGTCCCATGGCCTCTAGCTACTCCTGCTTCTGGGGAACTTTCCTGTGAGATGTGTACACTACAGTGATAGGATGTAGAGAAGGAGAGAAAAACTTCTTGCCCTATTTGTGTTGAATTTGTTCCTGAGACTTCCGGCTGTAAATAGTGAAATGTAGAAGCTCAAAGCCTTAGAATAAAACTCTGCCTAAAGATGACAATCCTTAAGGGTAGGAGAGAGGAAATGAGCTACATTTGGCAAATGTCCATCCCTTAGTAAATGCATTGCAAAGAGGCACTTACAGCTGGCGTGTGGCAATGAGTGCAGAGCAAAGAAAGAGCTAGAGTGATGGTGGGTATTTATCACCAGCTTTTGGGAAAAAGGTTTCTGTGAAATCTCCACAGTCCTTGACATTTTTATTATGGTTTCAAAGAGGCTGTTAAACTAAACAAATTATAGGTTTTCGAAGATATTTTTCTTCCCTTGTATGATATCAAATCTTGTTCTATTTCTTTGTTTTAGATGAGTTTGTGCTCTGCCAGGATGTTGAAGGACTCCTCTCAGTCCTTCCTTCTCCAAGTCCAGATATTCTTAATGATATTCAACATCTTTACATCAGGAGGCTATTCAAGAACCTAAAAGCAGCAGGCTTAATTTTCTTTTATTTTCAATATGTCTCAGATTCCCTTTCAAGACATCACAGTATTTCAGAATTATGTCTCCTGTTTTCCTATGCTATGAAAGAAACACAGAATTAAAAGTCAACTCAGAATAATTCTATTACTTAAGTAAATGCAAATTGTAAAACTTGCATTTATATTCAGCTTCTTGGACAGCTTTTTTGTCTTCTAAAATACAAGAGACAATGGGGTCAATAGAGAACTCATAAATATCTAAATGCTTACTACTTGCAGTGATTTGCAAAATCTTCAGCTAGAAACTTCTCTTAGCTGTCATTTGGTGCTCTTTCCTTATCACTGTTAAATTGGAAGCTTCATTCTGAATGGAGGCCTACGTACCTACTACTGTGATTTTTCTTATTAATAGCAAGCTAAAGTTCAGACTGGAAAAAGCAGTGATTATCTTTGAGCACCCAAGGCTGGAGTGAGGATGAGGTAACCTTGGAGTAAAAACATTTATGGTGATGATCAGATGATGGCAATGAGCAACAAGGAGCTGTAACTGAGGACTATAAAAAGACAAAGGAGTCAGCGAGCCTAGAGGAAGGGACCAAAAGCAGGAAAATGGCTAATGTGGTGTGGGGAGTTGACACAACACAACACCCTCCATGCTCTTGAAATAGATTGTTCTATGGAGAAAAGAAAAGAAAATCTTCCAAACACAACTTTAAACAAAAATTCTGTTTTCCATTCCCCTCTAGAATCCTTTAACTTAGTTCAAAACGGACCATAAAGACACTTGCTGTATTTATGTCTTGATATATTGTGTAACTCCTGTATTATTCATTCCATGTAGTTCTCAAAATGAATGTCTGTTTGTGTCAGAACTTCTGAGGTCTTATATGACCTTTTACTTCAGCTTCTTTTCTTACTAAGCCATGGCAAATCAGTATGTCTGGAAGATGGCATTTTTGGAAGGGGGGCTGTTTAAGCAACAGGAGAGCTGGACCTGGGCAGTATGGTCTTGTGGTTCCTGCTCCCAAATGAGAATAATAAAATGCTATATTAAATATTATTTACTGTGCAAAACTTGTAGATTGCTAGGTCCCAGGCAAACAAAAGCCTATACAGCTTAATGCCAGGTAACTCTGGAAAGAATTTCCAATTTATGTGGATAAAGCAATTAGACAAATTCATGGGGACAAAATGCACACTAGGAACAATTACAAAGGTAACATTTATGCTTAAAAATTTCCTAAGTCATAAATCACTGGAAGGGGGAAAATGCTTTGAAGAGGAGTTACTTTATTTGTATTGTGTTCCTGTATTCCTCTCTAGGTGCCAACTATTGCCACTGGGGAGCTGAGGTAGGCTGTTGAGCTATATGGTACAGCTCTTTTCATGTACTGGTGTGCATAAGAGTACTGTCTTGCCTTTGGGTGAAGTCACAGCTTCTGTTGAATTGGGAACTCTGTGGGAAATGTCAGTAATCCTGACATTTTGAGAGAAACATCAGTTCCCATGTCACATGTCGCTGTGGGAGTTTGAAACTAGATTTTCTACAAATATTTTCTTTCTGATTTTTGCCCTTCAGCAATAACCCTTGAAATATTTCCATCCTTTCACTGCGAATGAATATTTTGTATTTTCATTGCCTCTGTGTTGCTTCAGATCAACTCCATAGCAAGTAGATATTTTTATTGTGCTAAGACAGCTGGCAGCCCAGCCAGTCTTGCATACTGGCTCTCATTGCTCTTTGTCACAGAGCAATTGGAAAGGATCCCATCAGTAGGCAGTGACAGAAGTACGTACTCTGGACATGCATCTACCTAGGTTCTTCTCTTTGTTATAAATAAGGTCATCATTGAAAGAGGCAGGTTTAAGCCCCCTTCAAAATATTTGGATGTATTTTAAAACTTTGGTATTGTAAGCTGTGCATTTTTGTTAACTATATATTCAGACCAGCTTTCAGATTTTACTGAGAGCTTAACTTTCTGTTGTTTTCTCTTCTCTCCTTGTCTCTTTTAATCTTTTCTGGAAGATTTCTGCCTTTTTACTTCCTTTGAAAGGCAATATCTATATATATATTTTTTTTTTCCTTCTTATTTGCTTTATCCTGCCTTAGAAAGTGCTTGCATAAACAAAATAGAGACAGCTGATATTAGAAATGGTGCTTAAAGGAAAATCTTCCAAATGAGGAAGTGCAACATCAATTTAACCCCAAAATGTCCCCAAGTAAAAAACCATAGATACAGTTGGAAGCAGGCAATGTTATTCAAGCAAAAGACACTTTCCAGCATCTGTGGAATTATTATTTAAAACAAAAGTGAATTTATTTAATGCTTATATTAAAGGTTCTACATTATTTAGATATTTTATCTGTTGAACAAAAATATATTTAAATTTGTTACAAAATGTTTTTAAGAATAAATAGCTTTCTTTTACACTGCTTTTTTCTCTTTAATAGTTAAACAGAGATCAATGTTCTGAGCAACCTCTGTGCCACATACATTTTTGAATATTGACATCATTCCAGACAATGTGTAACTCACATTAGAATTTACAAGTATTATCCATGCAAATGCTCATTGCAGGGGACAGATATTATATCATACTGCTCTTATTTTTCTTTCCTGAAAAAAAAGACTAGAAGGAAAGGAACTAGAAAAGCTTATTCATTGGTCAGTGCCACTACATTTCATAGTATAAATGCTAGAGGGGTATACTGGAGAGGTAATAAATTTATTCATAGTGCTTTTTTAGAAAGAATAAAATGGGAGGAAATTGAGAACAGAGATTGATTGGTTCAGAAAAATGATCAAAGTTAAACCTTATTAAGTTAATACCCTTACTAAGAATGCACTCAAGAAACAGAAAGAGACAGAATAATATGGACAAAGAATTCTCCCTCTAAGATAATAAAAAGAAAGGAAGATGAGAACATGTTCAGAATGAACCCCAAAAACCCCAAGTCTACTGATAAGTTTATATGTAATCAAAGCATGTGTTCAAGAGTACAGAAAAATATCTTCTCTCCAAGAGAAAACTCATTCACTTCTCAATGCCATCCACCTTCCTGAACACAGAGGCTATTTAAATATGCATGTGAATAATATAATCTTCCAGCTGGATGCTTGTGTTTCAAAATCAAAATCTGCGTTAGAGTATGTGTTGACTGTGACATAGAAATCGTTTTACTCTATGCAGCACAGTCATTGATTCTTCTAAGTATAGCAAATATAGATTTTCTTATGTAATGGAATAACATTTCCTAGCTGGGTGCTTAAGTCTTAAAACTGAAATCTGCATTTTCATGTTTGGAGGCTGACAGCTGCACAGGCTCCAGGAACTCAGGCTCATACCCTTGATGCTGAGCCTTTGCACTAAATACTGGTACTGACAGGCTTTGGTATTTATGTGCTATCTCTCATGCTGTCAGTTCAGCGGCTGCTGTGGCAAAGCCGCAGTCTCAGGCTGCTGCAAAGCTTCTTTAAAGCCACTACAGATTCCTGGTGGGCAAGTGAGGGAATGGTAGGAAAGTGCTGTATGTGTGTGTATGTCTGTATCTGTATCTATGTGGAGTATATAGTGGAGAATTTTGGAAGGATCACACTGAACAGCTCACGTGAACTGTTTGTGAGCTTCTTCCATAGAACTAAGGCAGCTCAAATTTGGCAAGGAAAAGAGCTTAATGCATCAACACATAACTCTGTCTGAGATTTGAAGCTGAAATAAGCATGGTTCCAAGGGTAGGGAGTACCATCTTTAACTAAATGCCTGTATTTGCTGTTCTGGTGGTTCAGAATTTGAAAATGCAAGGGGAAATTATTTCTTGCTTGCTTGAAAGGTTTAGGAGGCCCTGTAAGAGGATGGGGGTGAAATGCAATACTCCCTGGAACATTCTGGTTTGAACTTATTGTTGTTTATTATTTCGGCTGGCAGCCTGCTGAGAGGGAAACAAAGAGGCTTGCATTAGCCTTCTCCTATGTTCATTAATTTACCTTGGTCATAAAGACTCATTCCCAGCCCTGTGTTCCCCTTTATCACCATGACAGAGCACTAAAAGGTCTGTCAGTTTTCTTGTTATTTTACCTTTTCCTTTGCTTTTCTTCCCACTTCATCCTACTCAACCAGACACTGTAAAATTGGAGGACCTGAAAAATGAAACTAATTCCTCCTCATTCTTTCCTCCATAAAGCAAGAGGGCATATCAGCAGCCCTACTGGAAAGCTCATGCCAGACTCTGTGTTGTCTGGATTTGCAGCAGATATTCCTTTCCTTCAGTCAATAGGAACTGATCCAAGCAGGACAGTTCTGCAGAAACCGTAGTAACTAAGGGGTTTTCGGGCTCCTTTATGTCCAGTTGAATACAACTCCATTTAAAAGACATTGGCCTTGAAGCTGTGAATCCTATCTCTGCCAGCCTGGAGGGCAGTGTTCAGATTGTCTCCCCAGAAGCCCCCGGAATGCAGAGAGGGAACTTTTGAACTGTGAACTTCTACCTTCACAGCCAGTTTTTCTCTTTTCCTTCTGCATGAGCGGAAAAAGTGGAAACATCTCAAAATCACGGAAAGTGATGCTCAGGATACTGAGATAAGATTTCTATAATTGTTTCTGTCACCTTTTTCTCACATTCCCAATGCTATATTTTGACCCATATTCATGTTTGGCAGATTGGAGGACATATAACTAACGGACCATGAAATTGTTGCAGATGTAATTAAAAAGATATTAGGTGAGTAAAAATAGATTCTTGCAATGATATTTGATAGTGATGCCTGTCAACCTCCGAACAGGAAACCTTCCTGTTTCCTTAGCATCTTATCTCTTTCCTTCTAGCCTGAAATAAACAAGTCCCAACTTACAGATCTCATCTTCATCACTTCTACAGCTGGATAACAAGTGTTTATTTAACAAATACACCCTGCTCCTTTGTATATATGTGTGAATTGTCTGTAACACATGTATCTATAAGTGTGCTCCTGTTTGTAGTTAAAAGGTAAATGCTGTGTGCAAACCCCTTAAAGCTTTATCAGTTAATCACAAGTTACTCCTTACTTTGTGGTTTTCCTCTGATCATCCTGAATTTTAATAATGTGACACCATTTGCCCTGCTAGTTTGAATGGCTGACAATTATATAAAGAACATTTCTCAGAGTATCAGTTTTACTCAATACTCTTTGCTGTGTTCGCAATGAATTTAGGAGGGCTATGAAAATTTTGTATCTGTTAGTCATAACTGCAGCAATGTCCTTAAGTCTAAGCATAATAAGAGTGAAAAGCACTTTCCAAGAGAGAAAGCAGTTTTGCTTCTATTTCCTATTAATCTTTCTTTTCATTAATGTTTTTCTGCAACAATTTTTATGCATTTGGGTTTTTTTTCCTGAAATTGCATATTCATTGTCATATCTTCCAACTTCCTTATCGATATGTCACTCATTCTACCACTCTCCTGAACAGGACACTTCACCAGGTACTAGGTGAGCACTTCTAACTGGAAAATTTTTGCAAATCATTATTTATACACATCTGCTGGACCTTGTTCCATTGTACAAACAACCTTGGAAACTGACAATATGTGCATGAAAAGTTACAGAGCAAATCTGAAGAATTAATTTCAAAGAGTCTTTGTGACTCCCCTTTGTGGTATTCATCTTCCAGCCTGTATTGACACTGGGGATTGCCCCAACCCAAATGCAGCACCTTGAACTTGGCCTTGTGGAACCTCATGAACTTCTCTTCTTGAAATGGGCTCTCTTCTTGAAATTGCCATATTTTGTTATTATTAAAATTTTATATATTAACAATTTTATATCTATATTAATTTGTGGTGCAGGTAGGTCCTGCTGCCCAATGAATTGGCAGGTGCCTAACATGGTACCTGTCTGATGCTGGTGCCAGAACCATGTTGGGAGCCAGTCTGGGACTGCTTCCATTTCAGTGGAGAACACACAGACCTCATCACTGCACCAAGTTCATTTTATCTTTCCTTTCAGCATAAATTCTCCCCCAGATGATGAAAATAGCATGGGAAAGTAATAAGATTCTGATCAATATCTCAGTGCAATACCTCAAAAGTCTCGTCCTCCTGCGGAAAAATCTCAAAATGAAACATCCTAATAAAATCCTTTTTAATCCTGCAAAAATAACAAGCACATAAAATCCTGACAAAAGCACTTTTTTTTGTTAAAACACTGAAACTGAGAGCAGGTATTTCTGAACATCAGTTAATAACTTTTCTTCAGATATGTCCTTACATTTTCCCTAGAAATTGCACAGTTCCTTTGGATTCATTCCAGTCCTTTTTTTGACCTACAGGGTAGGCAGTACTAGGCAGGTTTTACAGCATAGCAATGGAAGAAATATCTGCTGATATTGGTTGTTTGAATGCCACAAGGAGTCAGAAAGACTCTCGGAAATTAAGTCTTCAGATTTCCTCTGCAGTTTTTTGTGCATATATTTTCGCTTTCCAAGATTGTTTGTACAATGGGATAAAGTCCAGGAGATGCATATAAGCAATGACTTGCAAAGATTTTCCGATTAGAAGTGCTCATCTAGTAACACTGAATGTGTTTACTGACTTGAGATCAGAGTAGAGTAAAGGAATTCAGTAAAAGTGGGGACAGAGGCAGCCACAGTCCAAAGTGAGAGCTAAAATCCCAAATAGCTACTGCTTGTGAGAGGAAGGAGGAAGCTGGAGTTCCAGAGCTGGGCTTTGATAATCCTAGTGGGTTGCTTCCAACTCAGAATATTCTGTAACTCTGTGAGAAGGACATGGGGATGCTGGTGGAGGAAAAACTGGATGTGAGCTGGCAATGTGTGTTTGCTGCCCAGAAAACCAAACATATCCTGGGCTGCATCAAAACAAACATGGTCAGCAAGTTAAGGGAGATCATTCTCCCCCTCCACACTGCTCTGTGGGTGCAGAGCCCACCTGGAGTGCTGTAAGCAGCTTTGGAGTCCCCAGCACAGGAAGGACATGGACCTATTTGGGAGGAGGGCCACAAATGTGATCAGAGGGCTGGAGTACCTGTCCTACGAAAACAGGCTGAAATTTCTCTCAGACTGGAGAATAAAAGGCTCTGGGGAAACTTTAGTGTGGCCTTTCCGTATTTAAATGGAGCTTAAAAAAATGGTGACAAATATTTTAGTGGGGCTTATTGAAGCAGGACAAGCAATGACAGTCTTCAAATAGAGTAGATTCAAACAAGGTATTAGAAAGAAACTTATTACAATGATGGTGGTGAAACACTGGCACAGGTTGGCCACAGAGGGGGTAGATACCCCTGGAAATGCTCTAGGCTAGGCTGGACTGGGCTCTGAGCAACATGAAGTAATTGAAGATAGATCAGCCCATGACAGGGAGGTTGCTCTAGGTCATCTTTGAAGGTTCCTTCCAACACAGACCTTTCTATGATTCTTTGATTTAAAAAACATTACTGGGGGCTCAAGGCAGGACAAACTCAAGGAGAAAAGCTGTTATCTTCTTCACTGTCCTATACTGTTTTTCACTTTGAAATTGCACTATCTATTACTTAATGTTTTTTTGTACAAGGGGTATAGCAATCTCAGTAGTTCCAACTAAGTGTTTATTTTTTTAAATTCCCAAAAATTCAACAAAAGTTTAAGCACTAAGCACATCACAGGATTACTTCTGCAAGTTTAATACCAGCTGCCATGTACTTTCTGTTTGATATTCTGAAAACAACATGATTTATAATTTTTACTGGTTTATTACTTTAGAAGATCTACATTTTTCATTAATCAGTGTTCAAGCAAGACACTAATCATAAAAACATCTTAGACTAATATAAGAAAAATGGAAATAAGCAGTTCTGTCATAAAAGACCTTAAAATGTCTTGGGATGCAAATAAAACAAATGTAAGAAAAATCTGCCTAATCTCCTACAAGCATTATAGAGGCAGAGAAATCCAATTGTTCTCACATATTCTGACAGGATGAGTTTTAAACCAGTTCAAGACACAACAGGATGGCTGGGCATTTACAAAACAAGGATCTACAGTCTATAAATAATAATTTTTATTTTATATCATTGCTTGTTAAACAATCAAATTAAAGCATCATTACCTGTATTAGGAAGTAGAAGAAATTTTAATTAACAGGAAAATTTGCTATGTATATAGGGAAAAAACCTGTTGATAGAACTCTTGCCAACTAAACTATAAAAATTGAACCAAGATCATGTTCTGGACACAGGCGGTAAAATCTTCCCAAGCAGTCACCAGACAGTGTTAGCCAATGTAAAATAGGACACCTCCTTAAACCTGTCCTCATTTGTCACTATTTTTGTGAACAATTTGAAGCTCAGACTCATTTAATTTATATTTATACTCTCAGTATTTTAGTTAGTATTGCAACCACAGGGGCAGATACTTCCTGAAGCTATTTAGGTACAAGAGGTCTGATGTAGGGGTATCTATCACTCTCCATGGGCTATAGTTCTTCTCTAACTCCTTGTCTCTCTGGTATAGTGGCTTCCTCTGCTGTTTATTGCTCTCTGAATCTGATACTGAAAAATTCTTCATACTAAAATTGGGTGTAAGCATATTAAGCAAGATACTGAGTAATGAGTTTCTAATTTATGTTGCTTGGATGTTAGAATGCTACAGCTCATGCCTAATTATATTTTTATCAGCTTTAGCTAAGTCACTGGGTTAACAGCTACCCCCAGGTGATCAGTGCATGCAACCAACTATGTTGTGTGTAAATAAAGGAGCACAAAGCAATATGTTTGTTGTCACAAAAGTGCTTCAAATATTAAATGGCCTCTGATGACATAAGGGCGATAGGCTGTCTGCCTAGATAGACTTTCAGAGTCTAGTTTCTGAGTTTTGACAATTTCTTTGAAATTCTACTCTCTGCACAGGCTTATTTTTTCATTCCTACTCTTGGTGTTCTTCCAGGATACCTTCTTTCCTAGATCTCAAAATGTCCCTAGATTCCTTAATTTCACAGTATTGAATGTGGCGTTGATCATCGTCCTGCCTTGTTCTTGTGTGTCTCATCTTCTCACTTCTTTGCTTAGCTCATAAGTTCACCTGTGATCCAGACCTTACACTGGAAGGTTCTTTGGCTACTCCAGTTCTTCAGCATGTCCTGTCCCACCTGTGGCTGTACCTCAGCTCCAGTTGAGCCAGGACCATGTCTGGACACCACTGGTGTGCTCCAGTTAAAGTACTGTTCCATTCTAAATATAGTTCCTGCTATATTACTGAACTTACATTGGAAAGTTTTGGGAGTTATCACATTGAATCTTGCAGCTGACAGAGATTCCCAAATTCTGCCTTCAGCTGAAATCACCACCAGATTGCAATAGCTTGTATTAAAGTTTAATGTATCAGGAAGAATGAAACTTTAGTGTGCAAAAAGGCATTTTGATTTGCCTAGACATGACAAGAAACTAATGCAAGAGAAACCAAATACAGTTAAGTACTTGTTGAAATTCTGTAAAATAGTACCTTTCAATCACATTTTGAGTAACACCAATAAATTTGCCTTTATGGTTAAAAAGAAAACAACCTCTTATTATTAGGTTTTGAAAGTAATTATTAGACTCTATTTTGAATAGCTGAATTCTGTTTAAAAATTATAAGCCCTTCCAGCCCTTTCAGAAATATTTTTTTGTTCAGGAAAGCTTGATTTGCAGTCTAGGATTTGAAAAGTGGTGGGTAGAGGAGCACCATTTAGAATAATGGAAAACTAAAATAATCATTCCATAACTAATAAAGTTATTGTAGCTTCAGACATCGAGCCATGTAAACTAATTTACTAAGGGTACAAATAGAAATGTCCTCAGGATTTTCCAAAAATGCTTGTTATGTAGGGGATTCTACCATTAGCCTTATCCAGACATCCATCTGGATCTTTATCCAGGTTCACAGAACTTCAAGTTGATAAAATTGCTTGTACTGTAATGATTCAGCCCTAACCTGCAACCTCAGCATGTACTGTAAGTGAAGAATAGCTGGGTTTGTGATGTGACTGGAAGAAGTCCAAAGAAAACTGCGGTTCCTCAGGAGCCAAAGGCTGGAACTCAGTACTGCGTGTCTCTGGTGAACAAATAATACCCCAGCAAGGTGGAGCATAAAGCTTCACTGCAGGATACAACCTCTTCTGAAAAAGCACTGAACTCTGGAGCCCAGAGTGCAAATCTCCTAAGTCTTGGCAGCAGCAAGGTGTCCAGCTACACATTCTGTCTGCCTAACACTCTTTCACCTCTCATTTTTTTGCAAAGGGTTGCTGCTCATGTGACTTGCTGATTTGCTTGAGGATTAAACTTACTGCTGTTTTAGTTATCTGCTATATTATTAAGTGATGATTTATGAGAGGTTTTGATGTAAAAACAGGTGAATTGCCTCCAACAGAAACCAGTCCTTCCAAAGAATCAGAGTGAGAAGTGTGTGGGTGTGTCCAAAGCTGAGGTAGTGCTGCAGGGAGGGGCAGTTGAACTGAGCTGAACTACACAGGGGCTGCTGGCTGGGACTGGTTGGGCAGAGACCATGACTGGAACGATGTGTGGAAGGGAAAAGCTTGAAGATGGTTGTACAGGAATGGGTTGAAAGGATGGCAGAAGAGGATGCTGCTAAGAACAGGAGGGGAGGAGCCTGTGATCTTTAAAGACTATGGTCTCCCACAGCCTGGCAAGGGACCTGTCCTTGCACGAGCTCACAGAATCACAAAATTGTTAGGATTGGAATAAAATTCTGGAGATCCTCTAGTCCAGTCCCCTTGCCAAGGCAGGGTCACCTAGAACAGGTGACACAGGCATTTGTACAGGTGAATTTTGGATCTCCAGACAGGAGGACTCCATCACCTCCCTGGAGAATCTGTTCCAGTGTTCGGTTATCCTCAAGGTGAGGAACTTCTTGCCCATGTTGAAATGAAATTCTTGTGGTTTAGTTTATGGCCATTCCTTCTCATCTTGTCACTGGGAACCGCTGAAAAGAGTCTGGCACCATCCTCTTGGCACCCACCTTTGAGATATTTATATACTTTGATGAGATCCCCTCTCAGTCTTCTTCTCTAGTCTAAAGCCCTGCTCCCACAAATCTTTCCTCATAAGGGAGATGCTCCAGTCCCCAAATCATCATTGTGGCCTCGCAGGACCCTCTCCAGTAGCTCCTTGTCTTTCCTGTACTGAGGACCCCAGAACTGCACACAGCACTCCAGGTGGGGCCACTAGAGGACAGGATCACCTCCTTCAACCTGCTGGCCACACTTTTCCCAATGCACCCAGGATACTATTGGCCCTCTTGGCCACAAGAACACACTGCTGCCACACTGTCAACTTGTGGTCCACCAAGACTCCCAGATCCCTGTCAGCAGAGCTGCTCTCTAGCATGTCAGCCCCCAACCTGTGCTCAAACTTGGGGTCATTCCTCTCCTGGTACAAGACCCTGAACTTGCCCTTGTTGAACCTCATTAGTTTTCTCTCGACTTAATTCTCAAGTCTGTGGACTATGTCATATTTTTGGGTTTTTTTCCCTTCCTGTTTGTTTTTTAAATATTATTTTGATTATTTTATTTGTTTTGTTTTTATTTGTTAGATTGTGGATTTCATGAGGGTTTTTGGTTTGGTTTCTGGTTGGTGTATTTTTTGCTTTGTTGGTTTATTTTTCCTATTATTTAAAAGAAAACCAGGAGCACACAAATACACTTAAAACCAAAAATATTACTAAACTCACTATAAAAGTTCATCAAAACTAAGTGCTCAGAATTTAGAGAATGCATTTGCAGGTATCTGTACAATGATCCCAAGGTACAGATGCAGTAAGATTACAGAGGGTTGGTAATTTTCCAGGATATAATTAACAAACTAATGTCACTAACTACTAACTGCTGATCCTCTAAAAACTGAAATGGTTTGCAGAGGTCTGTCAGACTGAATAGGATTAAGTTAAGGTACAGACAGAAATGTTTCCTGCCCTTTTCATTAGCTGGTTCATAGAATTCTGGGATCAAACACCTGAAGCACGTGCAGCTGGCCAGCTGTGCAACTTATCTCAGTTCCACATGCCCAGGTCTCCTCACATCTGACATTTCCTCTTTTGTTCATGCCAGAATCAGGGGTCCAGTGTCTCTTTTTCAGGGTACCCTGAGCCCCCACCCACAAACCCTTTAGTTTAAATGGGAGGATGTAGAAACGTCTCTGCTATGTAAATAAGAGTTGAACAGCTCCTGCTCCCAGTGCAGAGGCTTCCAAGGATAGCCTTGGGATCTCCTTTTGGATCATTGCATTTTCAAATGCCTTTAAGGCTTTAACATTATTTTCTCATTCTTTGGAAATTTGAAAACTCAAGTATTTTGGAAAGCTGTATTGTTAAAGTCTGACCCTTAAACAGCTCCAACTATGGCAGTCTTAAATTATCTCAAACTTCACTATTTATTTCAGCTTTATCCAGTGCACAGGATAGATGGCAGCTACTTAATGAAATAGTACTTGATATTTGTTTTATGTTTAGTCATTTATTTTATGGCCGCTTGGGAATTTACTGCATACCGCCATGAAGTGAAAATTAGTATGGTCAGGGGCTTTTCATCACTGAATCTAAATGTTTCACAGAAACTAAGGATGGATTTTTTATTATGTAAACATTTAGTAGTTGATAACATCATGGCCATTTTCTGTCTTTCATGTGTTTTGCTTGCTAATCCTTTTTTTAAAATAACTAGTGCATGTGCTTCAGAACCCAAGAGTTGCATTCATGATACTTTACAAAATTTCATTAGAGAAGACTATTTAGCATAAAATAATAAATAGTTGATCAGAAAGCCAGAAATTTATGGTAGTTTTTCTACTACATAAATATAAATGAAATAGTGCTAAAAATCAGAATATTTTTAAGCAAAAGCAAACACAAGTAATAACTGGGCCTAGAACACACATACATTGTAAAAAGCAGCTCCCCAACAGACAAAGTTTTGGAATTTTTCTTCTCTTCTTTTTGTCCCCTTTCCTGTACTGTAGAAAATAAACAGACTTTAAAGTCCAGGCAGGCCAGCCTATAACTCAAAAGCTGATATTGCTGTGTTGAGATTGATTTACATCTCTGTGTAGAGGCACATTTAAAAGGTGGGTGATTGCCCTTGAGGGAACTTTCTGCACAGCAATGCAACAAAAACCAGACACATAAAAAGACCTTCACAATGAAAGTGACTGGAAACAATGATCACTCATTAAAAGACTTTATTTTATTATTTTATTATTATTTTTCCCCCAGACTTACAAATGGCTGGAAAAGAATGGTTGTTTAAATTTCCACAGTGCAAAAATCACTCATGAATATAAGAAACAATAAGTATGCATTCAGGTAAGACAAAATTAGGAATGGAAGGAACTTCATTCTTCCATTAGGCTGAAATTCCAAATCTAGGCAAGAAAAGGGAGAGAGTGATAGTATGAAATAATCATAAAACAGTCTGGGATACTCAAAGGAGAATCAAGCCTGCTCCTCACTGGGGCTTTAATCAGACTTTAAGAAACCCAGATTCCTCTTTTGACCATGATCCAAACATAGAGACAACATGACAACCTTTAGATGAAAACTAAATAACTCAGTACAGAATTCTTGTTTGTAAGCAGTTTTTAGCATATTACAATTAATTATTTTCTTACATTATTTTATTACAATCTTCATATGTATATGTTTCTTTACTGTAGTATAATGAATGAGTTAACTGACAGCTCCTTCCATGAATGTTTGAAGTCAAAAAGTGATCTCTATGCATGATGAGTTCACATTTTTGTGAAGATTTTGCATTTATCTTAACATAGATTCTTTTGTTAATGTTTTCCATTAAAATATGTTAAATCCTTATGATATTCTTCATTTTACCTGTTAGTTTTGCCTAGTTTGATTCAGCCTCAATAAGTCTGCATTCTCTTTATCTCTTCCACTTCTTTATTCACCGTCTCTTCCAGGTCAGCAGTAAACAGTGACTGTTTTGATTCCTCCGAAACCAACTGGATAACTGCATTTTAACCTACTTCTCTTGCTTTCTCTTGATCACTGATCTTTTTGTGTCACCTAGCATCCTCAGCATCTCTCCTGCCACCTCCCAAGCAGCATGTTCATTAAGCTATGTAGGCTACTGACATGCAATGTGCTTTGCAGTGTGTAACCCCAGAGACCATGACATCCACATTTGGAAGCAGCAGATCTCCAAGGCCCACATGTTTCTGAATTTAAGAGAGGACAAAGTGAGGGCAAGAGCAGTGAAAAAAGGAGTTACACAGTCCTCTGCAAAAACAAACAGGCACAGAACACCACCCCAGTTCCTGAGTCACATGTGGCTCTTCTTAGGTTAAGCATCTTCCAGGATTGTCTGGAGCTCATTAAAGTGAGGGAACTGTGAAAGCAAGAAGTGATAGAGGTGAGCACAGCAAGGGCCAACCTGGAGAACTGAGCTCAGAGGTGGCTGAAGTACTGAGTATTAATAGGCCTCTGAGAGAGTGAGATGCTACCTTCGAAATAAACTCTTGTAGTAAAAAAGGAGAAGCAGGGTTGGTATAAATACATGCATAATATTTGACTTGAAAGAATGTTTTGTAAGCACTGCATTTTAATCTCTATTTCAGCTGTTTAGTGTTTCTTTGGGTTTTTTTTTGTCACTAGATGATTTGTTTGAAAATTTTGAATTTTTTTTCTTACAAAACTTTTGCACTTTCAATTAAGGAGCGTATTTAAATTGCTGACAATTAGCTTAATTGAAGTGAAAACTGAGATCCTGTGAGAAGAGAATTACCCTGGTGAGCACAAGTGGAACGCAAGTTTAAAAGACAGGACTAGAAGTAAGTTTCCAAAACATCCAGGAAATGTGACTGACAAGGAAACTTTGGTAACCTAGCAGGACAAAGTTTTGCACGGTTTACAGCTTTCATTTTCAAGTGCTGCACATCTTTGAAACCTGTTCAAATCAGGCTTATTAAAACTACAGTAGAAGTTTTTGTTTGAAGGAAATAGTGAGTCTATCCTGAGATGGCTGAAAGAAGACTCATACCTGTGACAGATAGAATGGTGCTCAGAAATGCCAGATCTCTTGATTTTGCAGACTCAAATATGGTGGTTATTTTTAGTTTTACATTCAAATATTCCCTTAAAGAGAGGTAACATTACAAAAAGCAGACTAAATGGTTGAATGGGCAAAGAAATTTTCAAAAGGATTTCAGCTCAGATGATCAATAAAGAAATGAAACCAGCAAATGTTTGAGGTGAAAAGGAGTCCAAATGGGCTCAGGAGGCACATGAAAGTACTTGTCATATATGCAGTTATTGAACTGCAAAAACTGTGGTCTTCCACATGGCTGATGTACAATCAGCCTTTGCAGAATGGTTAAAAAAGCCCAGAAAATGGAGTGTCTAGGAGCAGTCTGTAAGCAGAAGCTGCACTGTGGGCTCTGTGTAGAAGCAATGCCCTTGTATTGCTGATGTTATGACAGTTGTACCAGGATGATAAAATAAACTGAAATCAGAAATCTACTGCAACTGTCGGCAGCAGAAACTGACCAGCCATGAGGAGGCAACTAATTCTTTTATTTTTCTCAATATATTAATTATTTTCTCCATTATTTGGGATATACAAGAACACATTTGCTGAATTGAAATTCAGCTCTTCAATAGTTCTGTTTTAGGAATTTTCATCTAAGTGAGTAGAGCATGCATTTTTTCATTGTGTTTCCCCAGGCTGTTTCAAAGACTGACTGACAGGAGAAATACTCTTCCTTGCTCCAACGTTTAAACAATTGTGAATTATTGGCTTGATTTTTCCTCTAAAAGCAGTTGAGAGTGCTGTTCAATCCAGGCTCATGAAGAACTGGGTAGCACGATGTCAGTAGACATTCTGCAGCTAACTTTTGGCAGAAAATGAAATGAGTGTTGAGGGCCAAAACTTAAAAGGTGAGCTGGGCTATCAATTAATGCAGCAAGTTCTCCTCACCTTCATTGGTTCATCTACCAAGAGGTAAAACTTTACCAAAATATAAGAGACAGAATTTAAAATAAAACCTTTCAAAATAAAATCTGTTTGGGGATGGAGGTATAGAAATAAATGAAAGCCATTTCAGGCAGGAGAGAGAATGCAAGTTAGTGTAGGAAAAGCTCAGGCAAAGCAAAATAAATTGATTACTTCCACAAGAGCTGGAAGTATGATGGCAGTACACAATTCCTGTATGTCCTGATTGTGAGATATGAAGTCTTGGTTTGGAACTGAAGTTATCCAATTTTGTCAAGCACACACTTAACAAGGAAGTGGTACCTGGCAGATGACAAGAATAGCAAGGAGCACAACTTTTCCTGCTTATAGTGTATGTTAATTACCTTGCTGTTGGAGTAGTTATGAAACAGTGTTATACAGCTGGATTAGATTTGTTGAGTTTGATGAAGTTTCTCTTTCTGCTCACTTGGTGCAGCTTGTGCCTCAACAGGGTATCAAATGCAGGGCACCAGAGTGGCTGTGGCACAGAATAAGGCTAATGTTTCACATAGTTGTTAATTTATGTTCTGGTTTGAGTAAACTTAAGAACATGCTCACTAGAAGTAGATTTGTCAGATTTCAGTATTATCCCAGTAGCTGACAAAATAAGCTATGTTTAAAAAAAGGGAGGGCACCTCTCCAGAACAGAAAAGGAATGAAAAAAATCTGACCCATGATCATCTCCTACTCCCAAGTATGATGTCATTCAAGCAGATTAATACAAGCACTGTAGTTCACTGCACAGATCCAGGCAAGCTGCCTTGTTTTGTTGTTGGTTGTGCTAATTTGTTTTTCTTATTTTAACTTACTGCCAAGGCTACTAGGCAGATGGTCAAATGACAGTACTAACAAGCCATTGCTCCGAAAAGTCAGTGAGAATTAATTGCAGAAGTTTTCTTTGGTTTGACCATAAAAATACTGATCATGGTGCTTGATTTGTCTGGTGCAAGTATCATGTATCTGTATGAATTATTATATTTTGGATAGATCTTCTCTAAATACAGAACTATAGGTGACGTTTTTACAAAGACTTTTTGTTTTCTACAGAGATATTGTACAGAAAAAGCACTGAGAATGGCCTCTCTAGAAAAATCCTGATACACGAAGACACTTGTTTTGATCTCTGTGTGAGATTATATAAATTGGTCAGACTTTTCTAAAGGCTTTTGTGTCTAACTATTGTGTCATCTTTTGTCCTCTACTGTAAACTCTGCATCTCCTCTATTCCTCTTGTTCTGTCTTGTGGGCTCTGAAGACATGATATTTTCAGGAGAGAAGCATTACTAATGGAAGGCAATTTGTATCTATTGCAGTAACCTTCATGTGTGCCACAGCATGCCCTAAAATTAATGTCACCTGTAATATATTTCTAAATGTTAGACTGGGAGAATTCTTTTGTGTAGGGCACAGTGTGATCAGTCTGGAATGCATCCAAAAGAATAACAGTGAGGAATTCTCTATTTCTGAGACAAGAGGGATTAGATAAACTTGCACAGGTTTGTTTATTCCATGAAAAATGTGAGTGGACAGTAGATAGCAACTTTGCTGTATTTCCTGATAATGTTTTGTGTACCAACTTCTGCTTAAGCAAAATTTTGTAAAAGGTTTATTTTTCAGCTCAGCTGTAGGCATGACAGGGCATCAGCAAAACCCATGAAATATGATAAATTACAAATGAAATGAAATTAAAATCAGAGGCATAATATTCTGAATGTATATGAAATATAACTTCAATTCAGCAATTGCCAACAGTTGTCAATATCAGAGAAATTAAACAAGATATCATGCAGGCTGTTTCAGATCTTAACAAACTAAGTTTTATACCTCACAGTATCTTAACATGCCATCGAGGTTCAAAGACACTGAAGTAAATAGGAAATAAAAATTATTTTATATTTCATCCTTTTACTTTTTTTTTGCTTGTTTGTTTTGCTTTGTTTTGTTTTGTTTCAAGATCTAAGGAGAAAAAAAGCATCAAGATGGATGAAGTGATTCTTTTGGCCACCTAAATTTTTGAATAATTCTACTTATTAAAGGTTATACCAACATCTTGAAGCATCACCAATTGATATGTAACAGACAGATGCTTCAACAACTGGAACTGGAAATAAATTCACCCACACTTCCACTTCAATATTTTACTTGCAGTATTTCACACCTCACACCGTGACTAATACATATGCTAAGCATACCATTATGGACTTGATATTATTTAATGAGTAAGAGGGCTGCATCAAAGAATAACGTGTCACTTGACTGCCTGCATGTCAAATTATTTTATTTATTAATTCTGTTAACAGCAGAATGGAAGTATTATGTATATTTTACTGTCATCCCTTCCCCTCTGAGCATCTGATGACTGTGCATACTCACTTAATGTTAGACACATACCGTAACAGAAAACATTCAGGTGACACTTTTCCATTGTTTTTGTCTGGCCCCCCACCCAGGGCCAGCCAAAGTCATCCCACTGCAGTAGTTAGGTGTTTTATAATGCAGCACCATGTCTTCAGTGGACTTAATGGTGGGTGTAGCTCTATCCTCTGTGCAAAACTGAGCACCACAGCGCCTAGAAATGTCTTGTTTGGCACAGAATGTACTGCACTGTCTCACCTCTGATAAAGAGTTTGCTAGGCATATTTTTTCTGTAGTAAAATAAGTGGAATTTAGAACATATTACCAGTTACACTTTAGTGAAACGATCTGCTTCATTGCCTCCTGGATGACTATATTTTCCCTGTAGTAGTTTCCAGAGACCTGATTCTGACTAAGAGACTGCTGTATTACACTATGTTATGTAGGGTGATATTTCCTACTGAGAGGAGGTGACATTTAAAGATCCCAGTCCTGCAGAAATTTACAATTGCACTTGTTTTTGAGACCACTTAAGTGAAACTAACATTGAAAAGTTAAAAAGGTGGAGAAGGCCCTGAGGAACAGAGTCTACTTCAGTAATTATTGAATAAAAGTTCAGAAGTTGCAATAGACACTAACCTAGAGCAACAGATTGCCGATGGTGGTAAAATAATTGTGTTATGTCTGAATAACCCTAAAGTTTTAGAAACCTGTGGAGCTGCTACTATTGAGAGAGGGCTCGAGTTGTGGGGTGTAAGCAGTGTTGTAAGCAGTACTTGAGAATCACTGGAAGAAATTCTCATGCTGCAGAAATTCAAAATTATCAGAATGCCTAATGCTTCTGAGACCTTGGGAATGATATCAGTTTCCATGGGAAGATGCCACCAAGCCCTTTTCCACACCACCATTTTGTAATACTTTCCCCATAATTAGCTGCCACAGAAAACATTTTAAAAAATTTTTCTAAATACTTGGTTGTATCTTTTATCCTGCACTTTTGCTAGTCTCCCTTACAATTTTAATAAGTCACACCATATTTTGACAATCTGAAATGTGTAATTTTTCATTATCTATGTAGATGCCAACATCTCATGTCTGTTACCTTAGGGTCTATTAAGAGCAGAAAACTAAGATTTCCAGATTTGCAAAGGTTTGAGACATCTCTGATTAGCCCTCATGGTTCATGGGATACCAGATGTGAAGTCTGTCCTCCATCCGAGTCATTGCCTCTGTCACAATACCTGGTAATAATCTGTAATTAAAGGAGTTATTGAGAGAATTTGGTAGTAGTTTCAAAATCAGAGTGTGGCTGGAAAATTTCCATCAAGTGCTTCTGTACTCTCTGTCCTTGATTAAGAGACTCATTGAGTCTTAATTTCTTCCTGAGATGGGTGTCTTCTGAACTGAAAACTGATGCTGCTATCAGCTCACTATGTTACACTAGACATGCTCAGGCTAACTTGTGCTCCAGAAACTCTCAGATAGGGGACACAAGTGATTTTGTAGAAAGGATTATCAGAAAGAGAAATCTAAGGCAGTGACAGCCAAGCTTAGTCTCTGTCATGCTTCCTGGAGTTGACTATTTGCCCTTCAGTATCCAGTATTTGTGTTAATTGGTGAGATTTCTGGAAGAAATAAATTTGAATTAGCTATCTTTTTCATTCTAGGATGTGTATTACCATATAAAGAATAGACAATTCATTTACTATATTCTGACTTCATTTGTGCATGCTGACACTCACAAATTCCCTAAAAGTTCTTGTTATAGCAAAAGGCAACCATGCAAGTAAGAAATTTTTACATGACATTGGCATGTAATGGATCACATGAGTCAGATCTGGTTGCCTACATGGCATTGAAAAGTACTTGGGGATTTATTTTAATCACATTTATTCTTTTTTACTGTAGGGGTATGTCTTGACAGGAAAGAACTCCCTTATGCAGCAGATAGTACAATACTAGCTGAAATCATGGGAAAAAGCTTGTGAAATTTGTGTTGGATTAACTTCTTATCAAGAGCAGCATAAGATGGATTTTCTTAGGATGGGTAAGCATTCCTTTTGACCCAGTGATTATTCACTGTTTATGACTCTTCTCTGAGCAAAGGACTAAAATGAGTTTGAAAAAAACATGTCAAGCCTCAAATAGGAGTGGGTCCAACCATCAAAATTCTGAAATATATCAAAGGAATTGCCACCAACATATTACTTCCTAACTAGGATGGCCGGAAATTAATGGTATGAGTCTGTATGTACTAAATATTTGAAGTAGTTTTTTAATTCAGCAAAGTTTAAAGACAGATATCTACAATGTACTAGTGTAGATGGTGTTCCCAGTAAACATCCAGTGAATAAGATTTGGTAAGGGCAGTCTGCCTTGTGACTTACCAATGAAAAGTGCCACTTCTATGTATCTCTTATTTTCAGGACAGGCAAAGAACCAAGGCTTTAGTTTATTCTGTGTTACATGATGTAGGCATCATATATGCATGGCAGTTGCAATTCTTCCTGAAGCCTTTGCTGAGCTCTTATATGTGCTGCTTTTTACAGCTCTGTTAGGCCTTTTGAAGGCATGTAATATAGAATGAACTACAGCAGAAACATGAGTCAGCTGTAGTGATGGATTTGAAGAAAAGATTTGTTGACAACCAGAACAAATGACCACATCAGTCTTGGCATTTCATATCAGTTCAACAGCATTTAGTTCCAAAGCCTTAACAAATTGGGCAAGGGTAAGTATATTGGTTGTCATGACCACCATTTCGGACACTGTTGGTTGTTCCCTGACAGATACTGGTAAAGCAGCAGGAGACTATCTTATTAGCATTAATTTTAATAGCTCTGCACATCTTAGCACATCTTATGCAGTGTTGTAGAGACTGGGGACTGTGTGTTGAGCTCAACCCTGAGCTCAGGTGAAAACCTGTGTAAGAAATGGGTGGCTTTGGGATTAAAAAACAATTAAAGATTAAATGGAATATGCAGGGATACACCTAAACTATCACATCAGGGAAAGGAGAAGGGAAGAAAAGGAAAAGAAGAAACAATGGTTTAGTTTCCCAGCTAATTCTGTTTAGTGGTCTAACAGCAGGAGTTTGGCTTCAGACATGAATAAATGACCTACTGACATCTGAATGGTCTATTTTTGCTGCTTCTAGACTTCTACAGAGAAGGAAGGAAATAAGAAAGGCAGGGAAAAATGTTGCAAAAATAATTGCTTGTTAAGGGGAAGAAGGAAGCAAATTCAGATTTGGTGGATAACCAAAGACACAGAGAGAAAGGGTGGGGAAGAGGGAAAACGAGGGAGAGGGACGTGTTCATTTGGTGCATCAGCTCATCAGCTCTTTGAACCTATGCACGAAGAGGTGTTTGGAGATTGGTGACTAAAGTCAAAGATTTAGAATTAATTTTGTGCCCTTCCTACAAATAAATGCAAGCACCTTCCTTTCAGAAAGTGACATGTGTAAAGCATCTTCTTCTACTTTGCTCATTGTTTAATTAGCCACTGGCATGTACTGAGACACCATAAAGCCACATGAGATCACCACCTTTGCTTTCTCTGAAGGGTACTTTGAATGTAAAAGTCTATATTGTTATTTGTCTTATCGTATTTTGTAATGATGCTTGCATTTTGGAAATTTTCCCAGGATTTTCCTTCTAATTCCAGTTGTGGTACCTTTGTTTGATGGATGGTTAATTTTACGTATCTTTCCTCCTGTTTAAAGTCAACTGGATGCCTGTGATCTTGTTATTTGGAAGAAGTTTCCCTCTTGGGGGTATTAATAAGAACATATAGAAGCTGTATTTTGTGAATTCTTACTTTAAAAATTTCTGTAAGTACAGTAGACTTTACAGCATTATCCCTATACCTAGGTGGTTAACACAGCTTCACCAATTCTCCAGATGAAATTCCTAATTCCTAATGGGCAAAAGTTATTCTCCTCCCTTGCTCTTCTGGCCACAGTGGTTTTATATTCCTGGCTGACAATAGTCTAGTTTCAATAGAAAATAAGGTCATGTCCTACATGAGTTTGAATCCCTCTGGGCAAGGGCTTCCCCTTCTCCTGAGGTGAGTGCTCCATCCAGCTGGCTTTTATGGGAAAGGTGAGTGGTGCCAGTGTGACCCACAGATTTGTCTTGTGAAAATCGAGGTACCAAACCACCAGCAGTCTTGGCATTCTGCACCACACACACACACAAACCTTGGAGGTGGGGGGCGGCTGGGGACCTGAGCTCTCAGTTCAGCAGCTTCTTAATCCTGTGCCTGGTCTTGCCCCCTGGCTCACAGTTCAGAGGTGTCTGATTTTCTGCACTGGCTGAAAGGAAGAAGACTTGTAAGAATGTGAATTTCTCTTTAAACTTGAGACTTCTTTTCTCTCACATGCTCATTACTCATGCATTTCTGTTGATGGATAAAGTTTGTATTTCTGCCTTTAGATTTTGTAGTGTATAAAGTATTAAAAAGGAACTAATGGGAAAAGGGAATCTTTAAATTTCATTTTAATGAAACCCACTGTTTTTCCCATCTTTTCCCACTGCCAATGGCATCTATGGCCTCTTATAACCTTGTTTACTTCTTATTTTGACAAGTGCTCTCCTCTTTGCCAATCAGCTTCTTTTTAGCTGTCTACTTTTTCAGTTTAATGGAAAGTCAGCCTGCCATGTGGAGATCATTAAATCTGTTCTTTCTTATGTTTCTTCTTCCCCCACCCCTCCATTTCTTTGACATGAGAGAACTTTGCAGAAGGCTTTTGCAAAAACATAAGAACTTCAACCGATTTATTTACTTGTTTATAAAAATTCAAATAAAAAGAATACATTGTATACAGTAGCTTAAAATTATCTTAATGACAAAGAAATGTATGCAGACATCTCCCCCTCCCAATGTGCTTTCAAGACTCTGCAGTCTGTGAACTTGATGGTTGCCAAGGTGAATGTTTGTCACCTTCTATGTAATTTTTTCCCCTCTTTGATTTTATATGTTTTTTTGCAGCTGTTAAATTTCTGCATCTTCTCTGTCGTAGACATCTTGGGAATCAACATAACCCTTTGATGACTTTCTGCCTGCTCGTTAAAATTCAGAGCTACATGATTTTTTTTGCATTAATGGTAATTACTTATGTGGCTATGAATATTAAGTCCTGTAACAAGCCACCTTTAAGAATAGCTACATTAATCGAAAATTATGTCTTTTTTTACTTCTTAAATTGCATTTCTTTTTTGATTCCTTAACTAAAGTCTATTTCTAGTACTTTGAACTCTACAGTAAAATGACATGTACAGGGAAAGGCAAACGTAATTGTCTTGACATAGATTGCTGGGGCTCAACTTTGAGGGCTCTGGCAACTCAGCTCGTGTTTACTCTAACATAAGCTGGGAGCACAAGCTGTCACTTAAGACTACAGTCCAACATCCTAGGCAGCTTAATAGCTCTACTGAGTGCTCATGTTATTTGAGACACATTTAAAACCTGATCTTACATGCACCAGGGAGTCAATAGGAAACTTTGATGAAATTTGAGTGCCCAGAGATGTAGAAGTAAATACATATAGAGGGATATGCAGGATTGGAGTGTTGCAAGTGCACAAGGGAGATTTTGAGTATCTATTAAATTCTGATTTGTTTGCTATTCTTGTTTGCTCTTTTTCCACTATTTACTTAAAACGTCACTATACCGTACACATATGCAAGCTGAAAGTTCTCCAAGAAAGTACAGTTCAGCTGAAATTTGAATTCTCTAAATTAAAAACCATTCATTTTATTATTTTTACATATGTCTTTGTATATCATGGGAAATGTATTCTGCAGGCTGGGTTGGTTGAAATATGATTGTCAAAGCTAAATGATTCATTTTGGGACAGGTGTCTGCTTGATGAATTTTGGACCTGTTTCTTGAAATATATTTTCCTGAGTGATTTGATTGAGACCCAGATTTGAAATTCACTTTTACATATCTAAGTTAAGTATTCCTACCTCTGGAGCGCTTGTCTGCTCCAGGACAAGGGAAGGATTGTGCCTTTCCTTTCTCCACTTTTACTTAATTTCTTACTTGTTGAAGAACAAGTATCACCAAAGTGAATTTAGGTTTGCATGGAATCTCATTTTCCATTGGTAGTTTGATAAGCAACACATGATTTGCATTTTTGGCACACCTGAACTCTTCATGCAATTCACTGTGGCTTTGGCTACTACACAAGGAATGCAACACAAAGTGGGGTTAAGTCTTAGATTTTTTCCCAGAGAACATTAGCATTCAGTTTCAGCCTGACTCTGCTAGCTTTTACTCTAGAGTCATCAACACATATAAAAGTCTTCAAACCTTCCCATTGAAATTTTTTGTAGGCTCAGGCAATATTTGTTTATCACAAACCTTTATAATATGAGCACAAATGAATGTAATGTTTTAGTGCTGCCTTTTTTTTTTTTTTTTTTAAAACATCTATACAGTGAAGAGGGAAGACATTAACAGCTTAGGGTGATTTTTTGTTTGCTTGATTAGCAGTTTGTCCCATGCTTTGCTTGTCCAACTGTGAGAAACAGTTGGGTACTGGGAGAGTGTAGATCAAGCTTCTCAAGACAGCACAAACAGAAGTGAAGCTTAAACTTGATTTTGTTCTTGTCATGCTTGTTCACCTTCAGCATGCCTGCAGTGTTCCTATGGCACTTTCAGGCAAGCTTATACTTGTGCCCCTTTCTACCTATACCACAAGGGTACATAGCAGGAATTTGAGATGGTCTTACAGTATTTTAGATCCCACATTTCTTACCTCAAAGTTTCAAGGGAAAAAAAGGATTCAATGGAGAATTGAATCTTTTACATGCTACAAATCACTTCTTGGTGTCTCGTTACCTGGATCTTTTCTTCTGCTAACTTTTAGTCTACAGAAGGTTAAAAAGCAATGGATTGTTTCTCTCTTCATCGCCTAAAGGTCTGTCACACCTCCTTTCTCATTGCTTTCTGAAGCAGAAGGGAAAATAGTTTTCTTGCCTTTTTTTCTTTTTTTTTCCTCTCTTGAAATATTTTTCCTGTTCTTCAAAATTTTGATTTCTTGGGATAAATGATAAATGAAGAAATCACTGCTAAGTTCTTCAGAAATAGATTAAGATGCATGCAAAGAACTTTCAAACATCAGCTTCTTCTCTGTATAAACAGTGCTACACCTCCTAAAAGCCTGTCTCTTCAAATTAGAGAAGGCTGAACACAGATGCTTAGGAGCTACTGTAAAATGTGAAGGTACAGTTTATTTTGGGAAAAGTGACTGTGCTGATCTGGGATAAAGGGCAGTCCAGGTGGCTGACCAGGTGAGTGACTTAATGCCAGGATAGATGGTGCTGAATTCTTTTTGCCTGACATTAAACAAGACTCATTGTTAATAGGAAATAATTTCAAACTGTGCAAGGAGAGAGCAAAGGGAGAAACTGGAATGGAAATTTCACAGAACTGATTGACTACAGATGATCTTTTGCTGTCATCCCTTTACAAAGAATGTGTACTTATGAATGCAGGAACTGTGACCCTTATGATGGGAGGCTCAAAGAATTCAGTGCCCACCATTCCCACTCCTGAACAAAAATCTCAAAACAACCCTGTGGTTACCAGACATGGCTTGAGAAACAGCACTGGACAAACAGGCAAGTCTGCATATGTTGCCAGCAGTGCTTTCAGGCATAAATTAAAAATTCAGTATGAGTTACCAATAGGCTTTTTTTTCAATTTTTAATTGGGAATGCGTTTGGCATTTCTCCAAGTCTGCAGATGATAACATTTGTCCTCCTCCTTTTCATTATTTTATTAGTAACATGTTCATGCCAGTCTGTTTCTGAGACTCCTACATAGTACTGAAGTATTTGAGGTACAGCTCTGGAAAGAAATTGTGTGCTTGTTTTTAAATGTTCCACTGCAAGTAAAAGCTTTAGTCCAACGGGATTCTGACTTTCCAAAGTAAAAGGTGAATTCATTGAGCTTAATTGAGGGTGATGTTTGTGTAATCCTCTGAAAATCCTTATGATTTCAAAGCCCAAGACAGGCCAAAAGAAGAAGAAAGGATATTCCTAGAAGTGTCATTTCTACTTCCATTGTTAGCCAGACCTGCAGTTTCTTTCCTGAGCTGTGTATTTAGTGTAATTCATTAGAGCTACTCTAGATATTGTTTGCTATGAAAGTGTCATGGTGGAACAGTTCTCCCCCAGAAAAGAAGTGAATTTCTAGGAGCAGGAATGAACTGAATAAGGAGGGAGGTGGTCTAAGAGACTGAATCTTCTTCCCCATTTACACAGCCTGATGTGGAGTATATTTCATCTGATGGGAAAAAGGAAGAGAAGCTGCATCAGCTTAAAGTGGCTGGTGTTCCCTTCTTCCCTATCAGCATCATTATTGCATCCTGCTCTTGGAGGGGGACAGATACTGACACCTCTGGATATCCTGATAACCCTGACACCCCTCTAACCAAATTAGCAAGGATAAATGATAAATCAAACAAAATACGAGCTTTGGTTTTATATGCGCTCCAGCATAGAGACTGTTTCAGATTCTCATCGCAGGCTCCAGGAATGTACCACACCTTGAATTCTGGATAAGTCTGAGCAGCTCTGTGGCTTGAAGAGTAAAGCCTAAAAGGCTTGTCTTTCATACCCACAGTTATTCCCTGCAGCAATTCCAAAGGTAATAAGGTAGACAATTCTGAAATATTTAAAATCCTAAATCATGCCCTGAGAAATAATCCAATTAGGTTTTAATAATAATGTAGGTTTGGGTACTTTTTTATTATTTTATGGTTTTGAGTCTTCAAAATTAATTCTTTTAATATATTCAAGCTTTTACCCTTGAAACTGTATATTAAAAATTCCTCTTTATTTTTAATTGAGCATAAGATTTCAGTTAATAGCCCTCCTCTTGAAGTAATGTAAGAAGGTATTTCAAATGCCATATGACTTAAAATGAACATGATTGGGAAAAAGTCAAGACAAACTACTTGAGACAAAGTCTAGTCAGCTGTTGGAATTCTAGCTCTATGCTCCAGTAATAATAATGGGAAAGGAAGAGAACCTTAATTACTTTACCTAATTAAAACTCAACTTTAAAAATATCCATGTATTTTGAAATGAGTAAATGCTTCTAAACTCCTACCCTGGTCTTCTGGTGTACCTGCTTAAGGGAGGAGGCAGCTAGGAAGGAAGGATTCTCTGTCTTGGAGCTGGGGAAGATATTTTTGTCTATGAGAAGAATTTGAGGACCTGCAAGTTTTTATGATTTACACATCACTGATAACTGGCACGTATGAAATCATGCTTTAAATACCTGAATCCTCAGCTGAGTGGTCTGTAAGGCTAGAAAGTAATTGACCTACTCGTATGAATAAGTGCTTCTCAAAGAGAGTTGTTGAATAGAGCCCTTTGGGAAGCAGAAGTCACAGACTGAAAGTTAATGATGCTCTGAGCATTATTTGTTTTCTGGTGACTGCAAGACAAATACTCCATGTGTTTCCCAGGAAACCTGCTCCCAGCAGCGACTGATTCCTGGCTTCAGATGACCCAGCTGCCTAGTCACTGTCACCATGCTGAAATGCAAACATACTGAGCACAAAAAGGCTCCCAACACATGGGAAGCAGGGTACTTCCACAGAGAAAGATTAGTCATTACCTGTATTTCAGTTACTTTAACAAAAAGGAATAAACTCAACAAATCTACACCAAGAGTCCAGTAGCTGTACTTTCCTGTGTGTTCAGCTTGAATCAGAAACTAAAATGCAATCTGAGGAGAACAAATCTACTTCTCAAGCTACTGAGACTTGATAGTTAGAAGTTGTCTCTGATGTTTAAGCATCTTCAGTATCTGCATGCCTAAATATGTGTATATAGCATGCAAAACTCCTGTTCTGTTCTTGAGACAAAAAGACCCAAGTCACCTTATATTGGCTGTAGGCTTCAACTTGACATTAAAAGTAGCCCTTAGATTTCTTCAGTATGTGATGCAGATCAGCCAGCACTGGCCAGCTTAAGTTCTCAATGAATCCAGAAACCAGAATGGGTGTTTCTAGTATGGGGCTTGGAGATTAACTGTCAAGGTGCTTAAAACTTTGGCTTAAAGTTAAGGTGTAAACTAAAGGTTTTTTTGACCACCTCCATCTTCATGTTGAAGGAGGGAATGTTAAAGCACTGCTTTGGTGTAGCCAAAGCACTGGAGTGTTACTGAGACTTTTATAGCTACCAATAGAAAGCACAGCACTATGAGGGCTGCTATAGGGAAAATTAACTCCATCTCAGCCAGACCCAATACAATATAATTTATGTGGTTATATTCTAGCAATGTCTGTGTCTGTGTTCTCATTTTCTAACCTATGAATCACTGAATATTATACCGACATTTAGTAACAAAGGGACAAAAAGTTCAGGAACATAAGAACTATTAGCTAATCTATTCTACACCTGCATCTCACATAGAGAACACACTCCAAATATTTTCACCAAAACAAAAAGCCTCTGAGTTTCTTAAAATTGAAGAAAAACACCAACTCTCAATTTTTTCAATTTTTAACTGGTCTAGAATAAATCAGTGGAAGCTGAATGGAATTCTCTCTGGATATCTATTTTTGACAACAGCTATATTGTAATTTTATGACAGTGGTTAAAGGAATTATATTAATCACTTCCCATAAAAATGGTTATGTTCACACTCTGTCATTGCAAAATTGGAGTTTTCATAACAGAAAAAATGTCACGAATTTCCTTTGAATTTTAAAATTTAAACTAACCTCCCATTCAGAATAAATTATGCTTTCATTTTATAAAATATCTAAGTGTCATGCAAGGAGGGAACCCTTGGACAACTCTTTTTGGAATGTGTGTTTCCACTATTCAGAAAACATTTTCTCTTGTCTTTAAATATTTATTGAAATGTCAAACCTATGAGTTGTTCATTCTTCACTGGAAATATTTAATTACTATCTAATATAATATTAGGCAATACTTATTTTACTACTATGTAATCTTTCAGTAGTCTTCTGAAGGTTTAATTAACAAGGTTCTATTCATGTTTTTAAAAGTGCATAGATTCCCAGATAAAAATCATGCATTAATACATTTAATTATTTTTAGCAGCTCCTTTACTCTCTTGGGAGTGGAGATGAATTACAGTTTAACCCAGTATGTTAGATTTTAAAGAGAGTGTATCCATGCATTTACTTTGCACCTGTTCATTTCTGCATACAGAAAACAGTAATTAGATATAGAACTGTAATAGCCACTGGTGTTATCTGATCTTTTTTCTCTTGTCATTTAATTTTTCACACATACATGTCTAGTGCCCTTGTAAATGCATTAATTGCTGGACTCCATATAGATTGTAAAGGTTTTTTGAGCCTAGGTGTACATTTGTACAAGGCGGAACTTTCTCAGGTTCAATCACATGAGCACGACCTTGCAGTTCCTTTTATAGATGGAATCAAGGTTGATGTCTGCCTTATTTCAGAAATGTATCAATGAAGGGTTTATTTGCTACATTGCTGGCATAGATTTATATAGGTTGAGGCAGGAAAAAAATGGGTAGAACTTCCAATGGGACCTTACTTGTTCTTTAATTACTGTGTCTGTTCCTCCTTAGAAAATTATTTATAGTATGCTTGGGACTGTAAACTGGAAAAATGCATTGCCTCTATTTGGTACATTCATTAAAGTTTTGCAAATGAGCATCAGGTTCACTATTGAACAGAAATTGAAGTTGTCAGAGCAATGCACTTGGGAATTGGTTATGGAAAGTAAGACAATTTTATCTTTAATGAATATTATGCGATCATTGGCTTTGTGGTTCACATGGGACAGAGAAATCACCTTTAGTAGATTACACAGCTAAACCAATTTACATAATAACATCATATGCATTAAAAATACATTGCCCTTGTGGAGGCAGGGTTCAACTGTTGGAGAGATAAAAATAACTACTACAAACTGGCATTTCCCAGCTACACAGATCAATAGGGATCACAGAATTCTCTTGGACACCAGCTTTAGTAGGTTTCAGCACTAAGCCAATTTCCTGAAACACATTATGCACTTTGAAAGAGTTTGGACCTTGAATCATACATGGCCCTGTCAGGATGTGAGTTAAAATATTTTTAATTGTATTAAAACTTTTCCTACTAGCTCAGATCACAAGGGGTCATGTAATCCTGTGAAAATGGTCATTATGGAGGAAATTTTATCAGTAAACTAATATTCCTAAATATGTAGGTTCACTTGGGGCATACATATTCATTATATTATTATTTCTTCTCTATAGTAATTTATGACTTTTTTCCAGTGTTTATGTAAGTTATCAGAAAGTACACTATCACAACCTTTTACTAGACAATTTAAAGACATGTTTTGTTTGATGACCATCCTTCTTAAAGAAGAATGATCATTTGTGAATCATTGCTAGGTCTATGCCGAGAAGAATGAGTCTTGGAGTTGATCAAGGACTGGATAAAAGAAATTATTTGGAATTCTTTATGTTGCTCTCTACAACATTTAGAAGTTTTGTGATTTAGTTCCTCCAAGAACCCTCAAGAACATAATTAGAAGTGATCCACCCCATTATCAACAGAAAGGCTAGGGGAGCCTTTCACACACAGGTCTTTTTTAAGACAACTGCTGACACTGTAGAGAGGGTTGTGAAAATATCCTGTTTACTTCTCTTTCTACTGAACAAAGTCTTAAGAGGACTTTACCCACAAGCACCCCTCCCATCACTGACCCCCATCTACCTCATGAGTAGACTTCAATAGCCCATGACAACACTTTTACATAGATCCTTATAATGAAAAATTGTGAGTTAGGCTAAAAGACGAAATAAGTCTGCAAGACTGGGGTTCTGTTACATATTCCCCAAAAAGCTGAGCACGAAGGAATTCAGAAAATTTCAGAAGAATTACTGACAGATATAGACAAACAAAGGAGCTGCTTGGGTGTATTTTATCCATATGCTGTTACTGACTCAGTACTGAGATTGTTGCTTTTTGAATGAAGCATTGTGGTCCAGGCTTTTTCACAGTGACTGCAAGAGACCATCACACCAAGGGGGGAAAATGAAAATGTTCCATAATTTCTCAGGCTCTTCTAAAATAAAGCTTGTACATCCGACAACAGATTTCTATATGTTTCTTTCTAGAAAGTTACCCCTTGGTGTACCTTTGCCATTCCTGGATGCTTGGGGCCCAATATTATTACAGATCTGACTTGTTTTGACCAAGCCATACTCAGAATGTTACAATTTTCTCATTTTCCCCAGCGGAAATGTCCCTTCTGTAGGGACATTTTGTGCACATTTACCTTAAACCAGTTCAGCAGGCTATGAATGTGAGTAATTGAGGCAGACACATACATTCCAACCTGCCTAAGGAATGGTGACCACTGGTACAGGGATGCTGTAGAGCAGAATGGCCAAACTCCACATTCAGAGTAGCATTAATCAGAAATAAATTGTATCAGAGACACAGCAATATTATGGGCACTGGCAGGCAAGCTGTCTTGGACCTTGCTGGGGTGCAAAGGAAAAATAACATTCTTTAATGTCAATTAGTATATCAAGACAACATTTCTTATTAATGAAGTTCAGATCAATTTACTAACGCTTTTAACATGGATCAATGACAGTTAGAAAATAATACCTAAGGTGTAACTGTAGCAACATATATTAAAAAGTGAAAAAACCCCACCATGCAATGAATTGCTTCAAACTTGATTTTATTTTAAAAATCATTTAGTAAAAATTCAGATTGTTCAAAGAAGTGGACAGTTTTTCAAGATGAGCAGTCTTTATGCAGTTTTTCAAAAATCATGCCATGTACAAAGCCCTTGTGTCTGTTCCCTGTTCATTTGTTTAAAAATTCATAAACTAGAATTTCTTTCTCTTTGTTTATCAGCAACCACACTCCATACCTAGAATATTTTATACCTTGCAGCAGAAATGGAAAATAACACATGAAATCTTGTATTTATAATGAAAAAAAAAAGATTAAAAGCCAGAGTGGAAGGAGAATTGGTTAGTTTAATTGCATATCAAGGTCAGAAGTAATTTTTTGAGTATGGTCTCACCCAACTATATGACACTATGAATGTGTGTATGTTTGTGCCAGTATTTGCATTTAGTCATCTTTGTTGTCAAGTAGTACCAGAAGTGCAAACCCCTTTATATGTGAAATCTAAGGGAAATATGACTTCAAGTTTTTTACAGAGAATTTGTTTGTCTGTTTGTTGAAGTATGTGGGTTTGGGGATCTATCTTCATCACATTCATCAGCAGTTTTGTTGGGTTTTTTTACCATGATGATAGAACAAGCCAGTCAGCTGTCATTCCTACACTATCAGTACAAGTGTAATCAAACCTTGAATGTTTTTAGCACTTTTGTACAAGAGACAGAAAGAATTTTGAATTAGATCTGTAGTAAGTAATAAATTCATAATATGATTTTCTACAGCTCATGCGCAGTCTATCTTGCAAAATGCTGTTGTAAAAAAACATTATCTGAAGTAGAGCAAATGCATTATTTCCTTCAGATTTATCCCAGCTATGAAGTTTGAAAGAGTTTGGAGATATTCCTTTGAAATGTATTCTATCAAACTATTTATACATGTCCTAGATTTTCTAGCAGTGTTCATGGTACATAAATAAATGACTGAAGTTTGTATGCTAACAGGCTAGAAAGCTAAATGTTCATTAATCAAGGAAATCTGACACAACTCTTTGTCTTTCAAATCAGAGAAATGAAATGTGAACTCCACAAAGTAAATTTTAGGAAATGAAATGTTATACAAAAAGAACAGTGGTGAAAGATTTGTTGTTGGCTTAATGTTGCATTTGAAAGCAGCCTGGTCATACAAAGTGTGATGGATTACTGGACTACTCTCTACTTTAATATCTTCTTGTTTGATACCTGTGATCTGTAACCAGCACTGAGCAATGAAGGATTAGATAAAAATCTCCCACACTGTGATATATACCTAAAACATTATAGTTTGCAGGGAACTGTAAAAGGATTTTTTGTCCTCTTCTGAAATTAGACTTTCCCAGAGTTTTTGTTTGGGTTCAAGCTCTGAAAAAATGCACAATCTTCTGTTGCTTCAGTCAGCTGCTGTGTGAGTCTTTTCTTGCAACACCAAAGCATGTCACAGCTTATATTAACTTCCCCAATTTTGAAAATGTCACAAGACAATATTTGGTTAAATATTTTAAATACATTTAAATAAATAAGTACTTCAAGGGTAATTTTTCATAAAGGCAGAGACAGGTATTCTCACCCTAACAAGCCTGCCCTAGATTTTCTACCTGCTATTTTAGTCCAAGTTGCTATTTATTTTATTTTCCTTGGGCTCCCCTACTGATGAGGGGTCTGTGCCAAGACCGACTTCTGTCTCAAAGCTCTGTTAGAGGATTGAGGAAAATAATTGGCTCAAAGACATGGGCAAGAAGAATTGAGACATCAGCTGGCAAGCCCATTTAAATGTCAGGCATTATCTCCTCTAAGTGGCAGCAGAAGGCTGAAATGTAACCTTTAATCTGTTAATCATTAATTTCAGAAAATAAGTGCTCTCCCTGTAGCAGGTCCGTGTAGAAGTGTACCCCCTTGACTGGGCAAACAGTTTGGTGCAGCATGTGTCCCCCACATGATGTGGTTCTCAGCCAGCTCAGCGGTGCCCACGCCACCCTCCAGCCCTTTCCATCAGCAGAGCAAACACCACTTCAGTGCTGCTCACTCGGGTTACCAGCACATCCACCCCAGCTCTGCAACAGCTGTGAGTGTCTCCATCGCATCCTACTCCAGGTTGCTATAGAAAGAGCAGATTCTGAGAGGCATGTTTGTTTCAACAGCAGGGATGGAAATTAATCATTGCATGTGGCTCGTGAAAGACTAGAAGAGGTATTTGTGGCAGCTGCAAGTTTAGCAGGATGAAGAAGAAGGGGGGTGGGAAGGAGCAGCACAGGCACAAAGGCAGCAATTCTAAACAGGGAGAAAGAGAAAGACTATAAAGGAGAGAAAGAGAGGAACCCGGGAGTAGAGGAAATCCAGGACTAGGTGAAGTGAAGATTTAATAAACCACAGAAAGGCAACAAAAATAAGTAGGAAAATGTAGCAAGCGAATGCGAAAAATGAAGTCAGACTTTACTAAGAAAAAGAAAATGGAAGAATCCGGAAATGGAAGAATCCAACCTAGTGAGCCAGCTCTCAGCTGTTGGAGACATAAGCCCCACACACTGACACCAGCCTTCTTCCTGGTCATTTCAGTATTTCTGTGTTCATTTGAAGTCCTCTTTCCCCCCCTCTTCTTTCCCCACTCCAGAGCCTCTCATCTCTTAGCCCCCATGTCTCCATGCACTTCTCCCTAGTGTTTGAACCTGCACTGCTTCATTCTGTATTTTACACTGCACTGTTCCTCTAGCTCCTTACTCTCATGGGAAGAAGATGGTGTGGTAGACACTGTAGTGGTGCTGTTGCATGACAGGAGCACTTACAGAGAGATGTTCACCAAAAGGGTTGGGAGAAGTTTTCTGTGCATGTGGGAGTTGGTGAAGTGCCAGTGTGGTGGGGCTGATTAGGGAGGTGTGTGCAGGTCAGGGATAGGAGAGGCCTGTGTGAAGAAATGGTTGGATGCACTCAGTCATTGTGCCATTGAAGGGAAATGTAGACTGAAAGGGTTGTTAATTTAGGGGTAATTTTTAAAGAAGATGGTTAAGCATTTGCCTCCTATGAAAATCTAGTGCTTCGGATACATAATTCCCTTTGTGTACCTGAAAATTTCTTCCTTTATTGCTATAGAGAGGGAAATATGGAACAAAACAGCATTTCTTTACCAGTTTCCATATCTTTGTTTTCTGTCAATGTTTGAAGGCCAAATGCCCATACTTCCTCTATTACCCATGTGATAGACTAGCTATGAATACCAGACTTGGAGTGAGCCATGCAGCATCTAATGCAGCAGGGACTAATTCCTTTGATTTGGGGATAGGAAGCACTTTAAAAGGAAGGAATACTCTATCTGATTCAGGAAGATATGACTGTGACCTCTCAATCACCTAGAAGCTTTCTCTGACTAGAACAAATGACTAGAATGGCCTCTTGCATTTTCCTGAAACAGATAGTTAAAGCAGCTGTCTGTAACCCTGTAAATACCACAGCATGTGTTCATATTTCAAGCTCAGGTTGTATTTCTAAAATCTATTGCATTCTAAACTTGGAATCTGCTTTCAAGCCCAGGAGGTTTTCTCTATCCTAAAACCTTCTTATCCCCTCCCCTTCATGTCGCCTCCTCTTTAACATTTCTGTTCCTACATTGTGTGAGTTTGCTCCAGAAAAGGAGACAAAAAATCAAAAAGGGTGTTTGCCACTATGAAGAGATAAGAGCCATTGCCTTTACCTAATCTAGGAGAATGTGCCCATGGTGAGCAGCTGGGAGGAGCTGGGGGTTATGAAGAGCAATATATTGCAGTGCCCTGAGACACAGTATTTAAACGTCGTTCTTCAGGGCAGTGAAGCTTTAATAAACATCAAACATCATTAGCAAGCTTGGGAAATTCAGGATCCTGAATGCTAAATATGAAGAAGGACAAGTAGGCAACTGATGTTACTGTGTGCAAAAATGTCACATGAAACCTTCAAATTCTTGACAGCTATGGTATTTATCATTATGTCGATACTGAAAAATTACACTTGTTGTGCATGCTTTCTTTCACTGTCACTTAAAAAAGAAAAAAGCATTGTTTCACTGGCAAGATTTTACCCTAAACTCTATTCAAAGATTGACACAGTATTCTAAGAAAAATATACATTATAATATTTTTTCTGGTAGCAGTCTATTTTAACAGAAAATATTTGTTACTATATTCTGGTATAGTTCAGCCACATTATGATTGAAAGGGGTCAAAAGGTTGACGGTTTTTGTCTGCTATTATTATAATGCTGCTGCTGTGTTGTGAATGCTTTTTGGGCAGGTTTCCAAAGCTGAAATGATAATTCTGTCCACGTTTGTTTATATTGTTCAAAAAAAAGGGGAAGCATTTATTAAAAAAATAAAGCAGCCATATAACTATACAATATATAAATTCCAGCAAGCCATGGTTTGCAGAAAAGCAGTGCTCAAAGATTTGCTGTATGCATATACAAAATTCAGTTGATCATCCTTCTTAGACTTCACCTTGTTTCTCAATGAAAGGCATGAAATTATTTCCACTCTATGGAAACGATAGCCTCTTAATGTAGAAATTTATAAAAACTACCAGTGTCTAGACCTCCACCCTGATACAATCACTATTTTAGAAAAGTGAGCTTATTTTTGCAGGTTAAGTTTTGCTGAGATCAAAGGCATTTTGGAGCTATTGGTACATTTGCAGTGCTTGCGAGCAGTTGTCATTTACATGTGAGCAAAGTCAGAATAAGAGATACTAACTCTCCCCAAAAACTTTCTATTTGATGATTTCATCTGATGAAATATTTTCTTCACTGTATTTTCTTCAACTACCTTCCTGATCTGGAGTTTACATAGAAAAGCACTAGATGACCTGGAGTCTATGCAAACTCCAAAACAGAGAGTGAAGCAATTTCTTCCTTCAACCCATAATGTAGTAGGATTCTTGTGGTTTTGAACATTGAACATTTGGGCTTTCCTTCTTTCATTGTTTTCTGGATCAAACAAGTCTGGGCAAGCCTTTTGCATTAGTTCTCTAAAGGTTCAACATCTGAGGCATTAAGACTACTCTCAAATTATCATTTCCAATAATTGTCTTATGCATCTCAGCAGTTCCTTGATTGCTTGCACTTCTTTAGCCATGTGCCACAATCATTGGAAAACTTTGTTCCTTTGAACAAGGGCTGGCAGCATATTTCTAAGAGTTTTGTGATGCAGGAATTATACATATAGGTGCAGAAATGAGGTACATTGGGCTCATAAATCAGACAAGAATTTTTTTTTAGATTCAATTATAATTTCATTATTCCATTTTGTTGGGATTAGGACTGGGACAAATCCCTGCAAAACGAGTGATAATCAGTGTCTGCTAAAGTCTACTCATCATTTGCTTTGTCATGAAATTTCATGACAAAGAAAGTATTATAGTACTCCATTATTCCATGCAATGCATGCTACAAAGACTTACTGCTTTGTTTGCTGCCCTTTCTGTGTGTGACTCACAATTCTTGCAAATAATGGTTCAGAGCTTGCCCAGACCACTTTTCCAGAGAAAATCTAAGGGCATGAGAAGACACAAAAGGTCCTAGCTGTAAATTCTAGACTTGATAGCTGAGACTTGTAAATCTTGGTCTTTTTAACTTCCATTAGTCAAAACAAAAGAGTAAAACCCACGGTCCAGCCAGGCCTGTAGCCTCTCCATACCAGTGCTAGTACAAGATACTACTTAGGACAGTGTGTGAGACTGGCCACAGCCTGTGGCAGGCTTTAGCTTTACCTGCACCTTCCCAGCCAAGGTTTTTCTACCAAATCAACTATGAGTCTCTTGCTGGGATTTTTTTCTCTTCTTTTAATCAAAATAACATGTTCTTACATGCACATTTGACTGATACTTGGCTGTTAAGAAGAAAAGTTCTCTGGGAATTTTAATAAAATTTTAGCGCTGAATTCTTCTACTAAAATGGAATCAAAATAAGAACCTGGCTAAAATTCTGTGACTGGTTGACTCATGCAGTTAGGAGTGCTGGAAAAGCTCTAAAAGGTATTCTATCCAGAGAACTGGCATTGACTTTAATAGGACTTCCTTGTAAGTTGGACTAAATGATCAGCACTCTAACAGCTATTTCCAGAGTAGGCCACAGTAAAATTGAAAAGCAAACCATAGACAGAGCTTCTGAAATGCCCATAGTTCACACTTTTCAGAGAAAGTAAGAAGAGAAGATATAGGTAGAAAAGCAAACATGTAAGTAATTTTATTTTTAATTGAGAAAGATTTTAATTTGTTTGTTAGGGGTTTTTTTCCCATGTTTGTTTGTTTGTTTGTTTGTTTATCACTGCAGACATATACTAAAAACTCAGTTTAAGTGTGGTCACGGTGTGAATATACAGTTTTGTGGTTTATTATATGCCTGATCCTCCAGTCTTTCAAGCAGTCCATAAAGCTGAAGCACAAATATACTTTCTTACTGTCTTGCTCCCTGCTGCCATGACCCTGCAGGAGGCAGGATTGCTGTTCTGCTTTCCCTGTGTGCACCAGTAGACTTACTCTAGTCTGACAAGATTGATGTACTCCCTAAACTGGAGTAGCAGCAGCACCATCATTTTTCTGTATGTTCAGGCATCCTGTCAAACATTTGTTTCTGCCTCTCTCATCTCCTATCTCTGTTGGGCAAGGCAGGTCTGGAGCCCCTACTGGGCTTTGTTAGTGCACAAAATTATGTTCTTAGGAAGATAAAACTCCTTATCTTATTTTCAGAAAGTGGCCATATTTATCCCAGTGAAATCAGTTACAGAAAGAAGTTGTTAACTGCTAATCATAGCAAATGTGGATTTGATTTTGAGCACACATCAAAACAACTTCTCCCTCTGAGATGCATTTGTTTCTGTATCTCACAAGTCTTGAATTTCTGTATTAAAAAATCAGTCACCAGATGCAGTTGTCATTGCATGTTTTAGTGAACCTTGTGTTGCCTCTAATGGCACACCTGCTTTGAGATTTGTCCATTATGTGTAATGCCCTGTAGAGATCTAAAGCCTAAATTAGATTAAATACCCTGTTGTCTGGCTAGTTAAAAAAGAGCTCATAACACCACAGTAGTTACATAAGTAAAACATAGTGAAGCAGTTAAGCACTCAAAACAGTTTAAGATTCAAAATACAGAAAACATGCAGTTTGGGAAAGTTAATGAAGGGAAAAGGAAAAAAATAGATATCTCATTGTCAATATACAGCTCTCCTCTTAAGCAAGAACAATAAGACCATGACCATAAACACCTTAATTACTCCCCAAATACATATTATGGTGATGACCTGCATCCATACTCTCATAGTACAATGGTATTTTGCTGTCTTATGGGAAGACACAGTTTTGTTTCTTGTAGATGGGTTGCTATAGCCACACACAATTAATGAAGTTTTCTGAGGATGGGCAGTCTTACCCATTCATGTTGTAAAGGGAAAAAAACCCTTGTTTCTGTTTTTATTCTCCCCTGGCCTGTTCACTTCCCCACCGCTTAAGAAAACTGTCCTGTTTTGTTGTGTATTAAATTCATTGTTTTGAGGGAAGACATACTGCTGTGACTCATGGAATACCTTTCCAAACAGACTAGTAGATAAAAAGCAACAATCACAATACAGCCATTATTCTTCAAACATATAATAAGGATAACAAAACTCACAGTTGTTTTGACCTCTGCTTCCCCCCATCCAGGTCTCTTGGATCCCCCATCCAATTCTCTTCCAGGTTACTGGAAGGACCCTTAGGTCTGCAGTTTCATCAATGGCCTTTCTGCTACTATGGGCAGACTGGGGTAGATTGCTTCACAGCACCCTGGAATGGGAGAGCAATAACCATGCTTCCTAGCACTGTCAGTGATGCAACCTCTTGGGCAGGATAATTTCAGTGATCGAGGATGGGCACTCCTGTCATGTAGCCTTCTGCAGTGGGGTAAAAATTTATGCAAACAACGTGTCTCAACTGCAACTGCAAAATCCTTGAGCTTCATTTTGTGCTTCATTGACTAGGAAGTGAAAAGACTTCCCCTTGTTAAATAAAGAGTGTTTTGCTGCCAAACTTCTGCAGTTCCCCTGGACAATACAAGGCAGGAGAGAGAATCCAAGGCAGCATGTTGTGCACTCTTTCACATCATTCAACATCCCTCAGGCACGTGCAAAAGCTCGCTGTACATGGGCACTAGCAATGGAGCAAGGTGGTTGCCAGGGTTACCACAATCTGTCAAAAAACCAGGAAAATAAAAGTGAAAGAGCTACACTGCCCAGCATAATTCCTGCCAAGTGTTTTGCCTCACATGCTGCCTTAAGCTGTGCTAGAAGAAAAGGCAAGTCTTTGACAGACATGCAAAAAGAAGAGCTGTGTAATAGCTAACAGCTTAGTGTAAGAGGCTACTGATCTGCAGGTTGGAAAGACACCAAATACCCGTCCCTACAAGTGAGATCGCATCTCTTGGATACCTGAATAGAACTGCCTCAGCTAAGGAAATAATTAAGAAAAAAAAAGAAGTGCTAAACAATAACCACATTAAAGTCCACAAATCAATAACTGGAAAATTTAACATTGCAATCTCCTTTTTTTTTTTTTTCTTAATACTTTTTTATTTTCTTGAACAGCATTAAAATGCCTCTCTTATATTATTTAATATCAAACCATAATTACGTTTTCTGTACTTTGGCTACATTGCAAGGTTAATGTAGAGATATACTTTATAGTCAGGCAGTCTAAAAGACAATAAGCCATCATAAAAAGAAAACTCTTTATTCATCACTGTCACTGCCTCACATATGAGTAGGGGAAAGACATTTTAATTCTTTCAAGGCAACAATGCTCTGATACAGACTTCAGAAACGCAGGAATAAAGTGGCAAAGAAATTGTCAGCTACTAGCAGTTAACAAAATCTCCAACCAAATCCAAACTGCTGAATTGTCAGTTGTCTCTATAATGTACTGACTTAGACCAGCACATGCAATTCTCTCCACTGACTTTAAAGAGACCTCAGTGACTACCTTGCAAGGCTACAGAACAGCCATCAAAACCCAGGCAATTTGAATCCCATCCTGAGACTTTATAAGAAGAGTAGAATCTGAGTGATAAGGTAATTTGAGATCTGCCAGTCCATGACATCATCTAAGTACCTTACAGAAGAAAGATAAGATTTCTGTTCTAAACACAAATTTTTGTCTCTTGCTAAAGTTCAAATTATTTGTTTTTCAGGACTCAGAGGGAGCAATGGCAAGAATGGGTTAGTAGCTTTGTATTTCCTTGGTATATCTTTCCTTCTTTAGGAATCTTAAACCTTTCCTTCTTCCCTGTGCTGTTCTAAACTAAACTAAATACATATTTTCTTTTTTCACCTCTTTCTGGAACAGATGTAAAGTAAATATTTGTACAAGGAAAAAGTGCCGTTCATTCACTACAGATGTCTGTTTAACTGACAGACAAGAAGGTATCAATATCTGATTTTTTTTCTTAAATTAATTATATCTGAGACTGACTCTGAAATTCCCTTTTATTTCTAAGGCTTCACAAAAGAACTTTCCCTCTCAGCACTAACTGATTGTGACTAGTATAATATTTTTCTTTATGTTTCTCCAAGCACCCCTTAGCATGATAGATGAACACAGGAAACAGGAGAGAAAATTATGCTCTCAGGAAATCTGATGAACAATACAATTGCTCCGTGCCTGCAGGAAAAGAAAGTCTATGAAGTTCCTTTTCTATTGCATGTGTATTTACTGGCAGCAGATTCAGTGTAGATTCAGATATTTTATCTTTATTTTTCATTTTGAGCTTGGGAATATTTGAAACTGGGAATGTGACTCAGAGATAACCCTGCACAAAATACAGAGGCAAGAAAAATTTCTTGCATCTGAAGCTCCCCTAAGATATTTGTCAGAGGCCTCCATCTGGGTAAAAGCAGAAGAACCTATATCTATTGAAGGTCAAACTGGTCACAGGCTGGTACATTTTAAAGGGTGCTGATATATGTCTACCCTGCAAGGTAATGTGTGAGTCAGATTCCTGAGATGGTGTGGCAGAGGTATTTCTGAAAGCCCTGCCAGTATCTCTGAACAGGGCTGTGCAGCGTTGTTGTATGTATGTATTAATTCTCTGGAGTAAGGTTGCATGTGCTTGACATAGTTCAGCAAACTGTCACCCACCTTGACCCTCAAGATTTTCAGTAGGAAATAGCTGCTCAGGTACCATAGTTTAATGTTTCACAGCAAGCAAAAGATGTTGGTGCCTGTTGTACACATCCTGAGTGATCCTACAGTAAAACTGAATGATGGTCGCCTTGTCTGTCTGAGTATCTCACAGTTGTTATCACCATGGTTCTCATTTACTGCCCAAATATTAGTTTATTTAATTTTATTTAATTTATTTTTTTTGCATTTCATTCATTGTTTGCTTGCTTGTGTAAGGTTGCTGTTTTCTGTTTTCATGACCCATTTTCTGACACTCTCCTGAGCCCTTCAGTCATCTTTGAGATGCACTGATTTAGAGCACTGTACAGATAATTTATTGATATGGTGCTCCTTATGATACTTTAAGAAATGGCTACCAGATTTTTAATTGAAGATACCCAAGGGACTGAGCCCTCTCTTTTGTTCTGCATTTGCATTGTGTCCTGATCTCAGAGCAATTAGGTGTTAATCAGTGATTCTATGGTTTTGTGATTCTTTCTCAAAGTGAATATAACATACTCTTCTCACTATGCTACTTTCCATTTTACTGCAAAGCAGCTACAGGAGCAGAGGAGTTAAAAAGCTTCTTGTAGTATATTTAGGATTAAAAGAATGATTAGAAATATATCAAAGAGGAAACAAAATTCCATGTCATTGCTGGGAGTATTAAACTCTGAACGTCTATGCACTAAATTAATCAGACAAGAAACACCTCCACACATGGGCCTGCCACTGTCCCCAGGTAGCTGAACACATTCCTGATATGGTTTTTACTTGTCTGTTCACACTTTCTCAGACATGTCTCAGGAAGTTGTAACAGATCAGAAACCATTCCACAAAGACTTGGTGGATGAAGCCATCTAGTTTGAGAGAGTAGAGTTTGATAGTATGAAACTGTGAAAGCCTCATGTTGGTGCCAGAGATATGACTGAGGTACACTTATTTACCAACAGAGGCATAGCCAATGTGTGTGCAGGAGAAAAGGGTAGGTGGCTTTGAATTTTCCTTACAGTGAATTGAATGTGGCAGTGCCTTTTCCAGGTCATAGGCATGGTGTTGTTTGGTACTCTTGACTAACTGTTCTTAGGAGAAGAGAAATTAATTGTGTAAACCACTTCTGGCAAAGCTCGCCAGGTAGCTTGCCAAGGAGGAGGAACAGAGAGGTTCAGAAGGTTCAAGACACCCTTATGTTGTTTCTACTTTGGAAGGACAATTACGGGAAACTATCAAAAGTATGCCATATGAATATCAGCAGCTTAGGCTGTTTGAAAGAAGAGAATATTTTCACCAATATTTTTTCCTGCTCTTTCTTAAAGCAAGCTGGACTCTAAGTTTGGCATTTTAATAAAGTTACAAAACTTCCCTATAAATAGCGGTTTTAAATTGGGAGGGGTTTGTCCAGCTTTCCTTTATCTTCAACAATTCATTTAACATTGAAGCAGGTGGATTCTCCCAGCTAAAGGGTTACTCCCAAAGCATGGGTGGTGTTTTGTCTCAAAAGATTTCCATGTGATTGTTGTGCTCAAAGTATATTACTCATGTACACGTTCAACTGGACACTTTAAATTTTAGTTAAGGTAAGCCAAGCCTGAATTTGTGGGTGGTTGCAAAAGATAGGGATTTGGCACAGAATTTGATGAAGCTTTCCACAGATAGTCTGGATGGAACTTTGGATAATAGAAGGAGCTGTCTTCCCCCTCTTGATACCATAATTCACACACAACCAAGGAAATATGTGTAATGCTGCCGATAGAAAGAAGATCACATTTAAAGATCACATTTAATATAGAGAGGTAGAGAGGAGGATGAAGGTCACTAGAGAGACATTTAAATTTCTTCCTTAAATAAGTAATCATGCATGTGAAAAGTCTTACTGAAAAAATAGAGTATATCTGGACAAGAAACATGAACTGTTGCTGTTGAAAGATACACCTACATGTGAATTTTCTAAATCACCCACTTGTGATATATTGGTTTGTGCAGGAAAGTGTTTCCTATTTTATTTCATTTAACTTTTTCAGCTGCTACTGTTGGCACATGCTTTTATATATTTTAGATTCTTTGTGGAAAAAGTAAATTAACAAATTATAAAACCAGAAAAAGCTATTCACTGCAGGAAAATTCTAAAACTCTCAAGGTAAAATAAATAGTAAATTTGCCTTTCAGTTTTGAGAAATCTAGTGATAAAACCTATTCCATTTTTCATACACTTTTCAAACATTAGCAAAAACTTTAAAATATCCTATAATTTGACAAATGTAAATATAATTTAAAAAAAGGAGTAATTGTCCATGTTCTTAATTGTCCAGCCTCACTATTGTACCTAACCTTTTTCATGGGGATTTTGAAGATCTGCATAAATTGGCTCATGGATTTAAGGGTACTGACATATGCTGACCGATGTATGTTTACATCTTATTTATGTAGGCTTGAAAGGCTGATTCTAAAACAAATCATGAATTAGCCTACAATTTACCTGTTTATTATCTCACACAACTAGTAAATGTTCGCACGGTTTCATTTATTAAACATACAAGAAAATCAAATATTGCTGGTTCTAAATCTTAGTCTCTTAGGCCTCTTTCTGACACAAAAACTTCTGACACTAACTATACAAATAGGGAAGAAAAAAAATCCTTCTTTTTCATGGGGGTACTAATTTTTATTCCTTTCCACAAAATAAATGACTTAAGAGGACAAATGATGGGAAAATTAAGAGGAGGATATTCCAAACCTGGGTGTTAGCCTAATTTCTTGGGAATTAGGCAGTCTCTTGAAAATATTTGCTCCTGTGATTACTTCAGAAACATGTCTTCCTATTTGCATTAAGAAAAAATAAATAAAAAGCTAGGTTTAAGCTATGTTTACTTTAATAATGACAGAAACATGTGGCCCTGCTGAGGTCCAAGATCTATCAAAAAATTGCAATAAATCCCAAACAGTGGGGAAAAAGGCCACTGACTCTTGAAAACCTGAAGTCATTTCACTGCATGAACATTTAAAGACAATTTTCAAGAGATAGACAACAAGGCTGAAGTGTTTTTTGAAAGTGCCTACAAATGTTTATTCATGGATGCTGTTCACTCTCCACAGCTATGCAGGGAAAGCAACTTATACATATGCAAATAGCTCTGAACTCTGCATTTGTGTTTGAAATTACCTGATTGACATTTCAAATCACTGTGTCTTGTGCAGTTACTGGAGTTATTCAATTGCCTCTATTTAAGAATTCAGCCTTAAGGCACAATTTTGATGAAAATAAGAGTATATGCAAGCATCCTCTATCAAACTTTGTTTTCTTTCAAGATTCTTTGCAATAGCCTATATGCTGCTTGATTGAGATTGTCCCTATAGAGAGGTAATTGTGTTACAATTTTAAGGCATGCATTTCTTCTGATGTAGGGGCTCTTTACTATGAAAGACATTAAACATAAATGGCAGGATAATTCAGCATTGGTTGCAATAAATTATTCATTTTTTCTTGAGTACCTGGATTCAAACAATTGAAGAACTTTCCCTCTTCCAGTAGAAGTCTCTGCTGTTTCCCAGCCTTCTTGGCACAGTGCCTTGGTCTTAACCCTATAATAAGAAAGAACAGTTTATTTCTTAAACAAATGAAAATAATGCTGCCTGTTCATGTCTTTTCTGGACAGTTTATGACATGCAGAGTTCAGAGTGCATTTCATCTGGGGTGGGGCTCATGTCAAGGTGTCACACATCTAAGCTTAAGTGCCCTAGCTCAGTGGAGAGCTTTGGCTCTGTGAGGGTGCCCACACTTAGGTGGGAGGTTTATTTCCTCTTTTAGAGGCAGCTGGAGTTTGGGTAGGGTACCCTATCCTAGATGCCTACCTGCAGGCAACTTAACCAAGTTTATCTGCAGTAAAGACAATGAAATCTGTGAAAGGACTTAGATGACCAAAATCAGTGCCCAGTTTCTCTGAGTGGGCAGTCATTTCTCTACATAGCTATACTGACCAGATCTTCAGGGACTGTAGTGGTAATTTAAGCATCCTACACACCTCTAAGCAAGAAAAAGTAGGTTTCTTCCTCTAATAGCTGAAACCCACCCCCAATGCCTTTGCAAAAAATCTCTAAAATGAAGCTGTCAAATAAGAAATGCAGACAAAGAAATGCATCTTAGAGACTGTCCACATTGGTGGTTCCCTTTTCTTAGCTGTATTCCAGCTATCTGTCTTGTAGCTCAACAAGCTTTAGCAGTCAAAAACAAAAGATAAAGTGAGCATTAATTTGCTTGACACTGTGTATTATGTATACCCATTCTCAGTTTTTCATAGAAATAAAGGATGACTTTTATCTTAGTGCTGTTGTATAATATTTGGCTACAGCCCAGCTAAAGCATGATCCAAAGAGTATCCATGGCCCAAGTGCCTCATATCTAGTTTTTTCCTTAGAGTCATTGGAAGTCAATTAGCAAGTGCATTCGAACTACTCCTAGAGACATTGTCATGGAAATATCTCTTATTCAGCCTAATTTTTCAGTGAGTTATTGTTGTTACTATTCTCAATAATTTTATGCAAAATAAAAACAGATGTCAAAGTACAATAAGAAGGTAGCCAATCTTTATTATGGAATGAGTAATTTAAAAATACTTATTTAACGATCTTCACCTTCTTTTCTTCAATTTATCTGTAAAGAAGTCTGTAAAATCCTGTAGCTGCTAAGTTATTTTATCATCTTCACAACCAAACACTCACACACACAGACACAGAGATTTGCTTGCATCAATTAGAGGAGTCCAGGAAGATAATGCGTATTTTTTGGAGGTCTTGCTCCAACAACTTGATCCTCAAATGTTAAGCCACAAGCCTCAGTGAGTACTTTCGGTACATGTGCAAAATTTGTGACAGCAGTCATAGCCTCTGAACTTTTCATCCATACTGTGTTATATCAAAATTATTTCCTGGAAGATGTTGGGGGCATTTTGGCTTTTAAAAGCAGCTGCTGACCAAACTCTTTACTTAGGGGACTTGAGTAGCAAGAATATATGCTAGCATGAGACTCAAAAAGTAGCAATGTTTTTGATAAGCAATTTCCTTTGGTAGAAAATGATTAGGGAATATAGGAGCTGAAGACAAATAATTATCTACGAGGTGCCAAACAGTAATCAGTAATTGGTGGCAGAATAAGATTGAGTATATACTTATGTAAACTAAAAGTGTACTCAACCTTTCTACCTGCTAATTTTTCTCCTACCATATAGTGTTCACTAGAGATCAGCATTAAGGTGAAGTCCACACACAAACTAATTCAATCAGCAGAAGCCCCTCTCAGGATGTCACAGAACTGCCATGATCACTTCTATCACTGCTTCCTACGCCTCAGTGCCAGTCCAACTGACTTTAGCTGGTTTTGGATTGGAGATTATTGTTCCCTCTGGTATATTTATGGGGGTTTCATTAATATAATATTCGTAGTGTTGGTATTGTTCAGACTTCTTTGTCAATGTTATTAAAAATATCTTTCTAGATTCATTACTGGAATGTTACAAAATTTGTCTCTTTTTGGACATCTGTGTTCTTATCTTTCTACAGGTTTTTCCCTTGTTGAAAATTATATGTCATCTTCAGACTTTTAAACAGTCCTGTGTCTTGCGTGTTATTCTGGAATACACTGAGTACTGCCATCTGAAAAATACCAATGGGATCATTTGAATGGATTAATTTTTGTTGCCTGCCTATAGGGGAAATATTTCTGTTGGTGAATTTAGGGACTGTGGTGTTGTGCTGCCTCAAATATCACACTTGGAACTTGACACATTTCAAAGGAAAGGAAGATTTCCAGGAATTTCAAAATATTCTATTACTTTGGAGGATAAATAAACTGAATACTTAGCAGAATAAGGGGTAGATGTGACTCTCATAATAATGCATTATTAGTTACAAAGGTGTTCTTTCTTAAACAAGCATTCCTAGAAATTTGTAGATATTGACTTAATCAATGTGTATATTCATATAAGAGTTTGTGGTAGTTTGTAAGCAAATCAGTGAGAGACTCCAAGTCAGAACTACAATTTAATAGAAAAATTAAAACAAATGCAGTAGTACAAAAACACTGACAGAATCAGAATACAACCTGACACCCTGTCAGTCAGGGTGTTGGTAGCAGTCCAATTAGAAGGTGGCTGCAGTCCTCTGGGAGTGATAGATGTGGTTCTGTTGAAGCAGTGATCCTGTGAAAGGTGTAGTCCTCCTGTGAAGGTCCAGTGGTGGTGTAGAAGGGTCTGGTCTTCCTCAGGGTATCCAGTGGAAAAACTGACATGTGGTGTTTCAAATTCCAGATTATATCCAGATAGTGATGCTTGGTTCCTCACCCTGGGCGGGGCATCTCACAATGGGATGATGTAGTTTTATCAGTGGGACTCAGTGGACCATTAACAGAAGACATCCCCTGGAGCCATCAGGGAGGAGCAAAGAGTGCCCCACCTGGTTTTAACAGCTGGCCCATTAGAAGACATGCCCTGGGGCCATCAGGGATGAGCCAGGAACACTGCTCCACCTGGCCCCAACACCCCATGAAGATGGTGATAGAATACACATCATTGTAACCTAAGACAGAGTTGCACAAAATGCCATTGTTAAATAGTGTTGAAAAGTGAGAATTTGGGTCTGTATCTAAGAGAGATTAATCAGTACACTATTGTAACCAGGCAGGTTTAAATTTGTACCATCACAGTCTTTTGTTAAATTATTTGAAGAATACTCCTTCTTTTGATGTTCTTGCTCATCTTCCTGTTCTTGCACTTATCTTTTGTCACAAGAACAGGACATCTGAATTTCAATGCCCAACATGGGCTTGTGAGATATCACAGCATAACTGAGCTGTGCTGCTTTCACCTTTTCAAAATTCAGTAATTTGAGTGTCTGAGGCTGTGGTTCTTTCTGGCAGCTGCCGACTTTGCAAGAACAGAGGAGATCAGTCAATCAAAGTCTAGAATAAGTAAAAGGTCAGAGGAGTCAATACATTGCTGTCCTTCACAGGCTGTGTGAGGTTCTAAAAACTCATTCATGTGACATGAAAGGGAGAAAATATCTGCGTGACTCAATCACACAACACGGAACATAAAAGAAATAGGAAATAGCACCAGCATAGCCATTTACATTTTGCTTTTACCTTGGCAGTATTATTTCCTTCTAAGGCTCTAACACATAACTGGACAGATAAGTGTTTCTGGTAATCAAAAAAATGGGTTGGTATCCAGTTATGAAAGTTTTTTCTTGTTTCCTATTGTTTCTATCAAGTTTGACTATTGCCTTTAAAAACACAGATGTTACACAGACAGATGTTACACTGACAAAGAGTGGGTAGTATCTATACTCATCAAGTTTCATGGTGATGGGAAACATTTAAAAGTGCTTATTAAGGCCATCCATATTTTCTCTGCCTAACATCTTTTCCTTAAAAAACAAAAAAATCTTCCATTTTCTCAATACAGCTGTGTGTATTGCCAGGTATTCCAGACGTCTCAAGTCACAGAGCTTGTAAGACCTGATCATCTTCCCCAGAACACTTGATTTCCATCAGTTGAAACTTCCGGGGTATAAAAATACATTGTTATTATTGATAAGAAAAAATAAAGGCACGAGCCTTAAATATGGACCTTTTTGGTGATAAGGGAAAACTTTGCAACCTTTCTGCTGCCTTCTCCAGATCCTACTTGGTTGTAAACTCTAACTATTTAAAATTACCCTCAAATGGGGCAAAGTCATCAACTGTACTTCTAGGACAGGTGATAGACAAGTGGGAGAAGTGGCTGATAGACCTGAAGGCTGTGCTGCCACTCAGTGAGAGCTGTCCAGGATGGGGAATTGGGCAAAAGGAACTTAATGAAGTTCAGCAAAGGCAGGCGTAATGTCCTGCCCCCAGAGAGGAATAACCCCATACATTAGTACAGATTAGGGGTTGGTCTGCAGGAAAGCAGCTCTGCAGGAGGGTTGGACTAGTCGATCTCCAGACATCCCTTCAAATCCCAGCCAGTCTGTGATTCTGTGAATCTGTGACACCTATTTTACCGCTGTTGGAAGGGGAGATTTGTCTCTGTGAAAAAGGGAGCCTGCCCACACTGAAGGAAGCTAGCAGACTGTGTAAAGGGCATCGAAGGTACCATTACCAGAGTCAAAGGACTTGGTAAATCAAAATAAAAGGCAGTAAGTATTACCTACTATACATAGAGGAAAAGGAATTATTTCAAGGTGTTATACAAATTACAAATGATAGCTCTAAATAATTTTTCCATGGAGCCATGGCAGAATTACCTTCTCTGCTCTCACTCTGTTATATTTTTAATTCTGAGCTCATGTTCAGGGCCTCTTCAAATGGAAAAACAGCTGCTGCCTGACTACATCATAAATGAAGCACCTCATCTTAAAACAAACTGAGCTCATTTGTTGAGATTTCCTAGACAAATGCAATGAGCTTTTCATTGTAAAATCTTCTGAAGTTTAATTTTCATCAGCTACCTTTATTCAGTGGCATGAATCTGAGATTGGCATTTATAAGACTGCAGCTTTTGAAAAACTGTCAGTATGGTTGCTTCTCCCCACACTTGCACAGAAAAGTGCACACAAGTGCTTTAGGAGCAAAATCTATTCATATTTTTTAGATAAAGCCATCACATTTATGAGCTTTTCTCGAGGTTTAGGGGTATTTTTCTGCTGAATTAGAAACTCTTGTCATCTACATGGTGGATACGTGGAATATACTGTTGAATTATTCAGGGGCTTATTGGATCTTGTATTGGCAAAACAAGTTATTTTAATGTAGGTAGACATGAGGCTTCTACTGAAATTTACATGATTTTAAATGGATAACCATTAACATAAGTTTATACAAGACTGAAGAAAATGGTCTATAAGTTTAAACCTGAAAACAAAACTTTTAAATAGAACTAGGAAGTCCTTTTCATGCAGTCATCCTGCTATTTACTTAGTTGACACTGTCATAACTGGGACAGTGTAGTAAGTGAGTAATTGTTTTGTTCTACAATGACAAATTCATATTATATTTCCATTTTGAAACTGCTGTGCAGGTCAATCTTAAAAAAAAAAAAAGCTGAGGTAATGTCTTCAGCGTTACAGCCACTGCTAAGATAATGGTGAGGTCCTGTTCTTATAATATTGCTGAGCAACTACTTATTAGAGTGATAACTTCCATTTCTAGAACTATAGATAAAACCTGGGTTAGAAAGGACCTCTGGAGCTGATATATTCCAATATCCTACTCAAAGGATGCCTAAATTTAGGTGAGGTTGTTCAGAGTCATAACAACTTCTGAAAACTGCAGGTAAGTACTACAGATTGAGGGACTGATCAGATTTTTCACTTATATAATTTGCCCCTCAGGTAACCTGCATTTGTAGAATCATTAAATCATAGAATGTTTCAGGCTGGAATGGACCTGCAAGATCACCTAGTCCCAAATCTCCTGCTGTGATCAGGAGCACTGGACCAGGTTGCACAGTGCGTGGTCTGTTCTGACCTTAAACAATTCCACTGATGGGATATCCATTAAGTTATTTGGGCAACCTCTTCCAGTATCTCACCACTCTCACAGTCAAAAATTTCTTCCTAGTGTCTAATCTAAACCTACCCTCTCTCAGTTTAAAGCCATCCCCCCTTGTCCTATCACTACATGGCCTTGTTAAAAGTCCCTCTCCAGCTCTCCTGCAGGGCCCCTTCAGGTACTGGAAGGCTGCTCCAAGGTCTCCCCAGGGTCTCCTCTTCTCCAGGCTGAACAACTTCAACTCTCAGCCTGTCTCCATAGGAGAGGGGCTCCAGCCTCATGGCAAAAGGTCTTCCTTCAAAAGATACTCTCTTGAAGATAAGTGCTCAAGTAGCTCTCGTATGTGTAAATTGACAGAAAATCAGAGGAATAAGCTGGGGAGCTCAGGGGTTGATACATGTCAAAAGATCTCAAGGAAGAAGGTCCAGATGAGAGGAGGAGCAGGCAGAACAAATGAGGACACTATCAGGGAACAAAAGAATGACTAAAATTTTCCCTCTGTTGTCTGCATGTCCCTATAATTGGCACTGCTGCTGAATCACTAGATTTTTTTACATGGGCAGACTTCTGGAGAGACATATCAAAATACAGTTTTCTGAATAATCAAGGCAGACCTTTGTCTGTTCAACTGTGCTACATGCTTGGGCTGTATAAAAGTGACTGAGATCAAGAACACCTCTCACCTCAGTTCCCATCCACAGCTCCTTTCCCATTCCCTCTTCCAGTGTGAGTTTACACAGCACAGAGACTCTGGGAACTGCTGGGGTGGGCTGTGATCCCCACTGAAGAAGGAGTAAAAAAGGCACTTGTATGTGTGGCTTGAACAGAGAGAGGGTTGTGATCTGCCAGCACAGGGAGCAGCTGTAGCTCATGGAGGGAGAAGGGGTGTAGTGACTGCAGTGCAGGAAGGGAATTGTAACACATAAAACCTGCCTGTCCAGAGTATGGAGGTGGGAGCCATGACCATAAAGGACAGCATCCCTGGAACTAGAGAGGTTATAAGCTTTAATAGGAACATTTAAAAGATCTCCTTAAAGAAAAATAGTTTTGAAGCTGAGAAGGAAAGAGTTGGTACAATATTTCAGACAGGAGTCACATGAGGTTGCATGGGAGGAAAGAATTATTATCATTTCGTTAAGCAACTTCTGGGAGCTGACCCTAACTGAACTTCTGAGTGCTTCCATGTTTTACTATCATTTGATCACTCCATATAAATAATCTTATTTGAATTTATAAAAGGCCAAAAATTCAGTCTGCAACGCCATCCTTAACAGCCGTCTCCTGCTGAGTCTTTTTATTTCCTCCCACATGGTACTTGGATCAAAACGCTTTGGAAAAGATGAGCAGTAATATCTGGGCACAATGATAAAGAAAGGGATGTCTGTTTCCAAAGTGACAATCAGGACTGTGTGTTTTTGTTCAAACAAAAGACATATTGGCTACTGTGAGACTCAAGAAGGCTCTCAGTGGTCTGCAGGGACTTTTGAAGACTGTATAAACATGAAAAAAAGCAGTGACTTTGTTTGGTGAGCTAGAAATAATTCAACAGTGCAGATGAATCATGTTGCTTTGGCTGTAAGAGGAGCAGAGGGGGTATTACTAAGGAAAAATAAAATCAAAAGTCTTCTGCACTGGATTTTGCTAAGCTGAAGCAATAATATTATTTAAAATAGATAGAAAACATATTTATATGCCACTTTTTCTATGTCCAGAAAACCCCACAGTAGTGTTTGTTTGCACATTTGGGCAATTTAGAGCTCAGTTTAGCAGTGTTCAGTAATTTTCTCATCAAGGCAATGGTTTTTTGTGCCAAAAGGTTGCCCAGTTAAATAAATGTTAGATAACACTTATGGAATTAGCTAATTTTAATATTTTACTAAGTACAACAAACTTTGCTTTCTTATTTTTTCATTTCTGTTGTTGCAAAGGTAATGATTGTTTCTAGTCCTCCCCTTTAAAAATACTAGTATAGAGAATTAGCGTATTACCATTTCTATGGGAAATAGATAATGTATATGAGTTAATAATAAGGTTCTTTGAGATGGGCCATTGCATGTAACACTCAGCTGACCCTTATGATGGAATAATCTCGCAAAACCTTATCCTTTTAAAAGGATATTTATACTTTACTTGTGTATTCTCCCCCTGGACTCACTGGAAAAACAGGGGCAATTCTAGGAGAAAATTTATCTAAATAAATCTGAACCATTTTAAACTTCTATTATACAGTGGTACCTCTGAGAATAGAGGGATTTGATATTTCAGCCTTTCAAACATACAAATTTAAGTGAGGTGAATCCCTTCTTAGGGCCTAAGAGGGCTTTTTATTTTCTTATTCTCCACACTTTCGCATTTCATGCTTCAAATTTTCCCCTCATAATAATTTAAAGCGTAAAAAACATGGATCCATGATAACATGATTTTTACAGGCATTGTCATAGTAGTCCAATGTATCTAAACTCTCCTTTCAAGAGTTATTCAGGTCATACAATAATCTGCAAGGGTACATGAGACCAACAGTCTCAGAACCTGCCACTAAAAACATTTGCATGAATAAAACATACATTTTGATGTGCATTAACTCTTCAACATTTGCCTTGAAGAAGCCATTCTTCTTTTTTTTTTTTGCACATATTTGTCAGTGTTATTTCTGTCCTCACACTCAGTAGCTAAGTCAGAAGAGATGGAAGAGGTAACTACTGCTTGTCTTGCTGCTGCAATGATATTTTTGAACAGCTGGGAACACTTGTGTACCAATTTCACTGTCTGATGGCAGGGTCGTGTTAGCTGTTGCCAGCTCATTCATCTTGCTGCTCTGCTCTTGCACAACAATGGGGGTTTCATACTATTCTCCCTTTTCCTGAGTTTGACTATTCATCATGAAGGTGGAAATAAAGGCCCTAATGGCTATCAAGTCCCTCCCCTGCTTCCCCTCCTTGTTGTTGAATGTGACCCTTTCATTCTCTTGGCCACACAGACACAGAAGTGTCCCAACGGCAAAGAACTGTCTGCTCCTAAGCACCCTTTACATTGATTCCCCCCTTTTCTTCTTCCATCCTTGCCTTAGAGGAGGAAAATTGCAATGAAAAAAAAATAGCAGCATCTAAGTCCAGTCAGTTTCCATTGTCCAGGATGTTCTTGACCCAGGCAATTCCCCACCCCCACCCTTATTATTAATTTCATTTGGATGATTAAATTAAGCAGAAAAGGTTATTTTTTTGGAAAAGAGCCTGTATTAGTAGCATGAAAGCTGTCACTGTTCCGTTTTGGCTTAGTCTTCTCTCTGGATCACAGTAGCTAGCTGCCATTCCCTTTTCACTGAATTTCTAGCTTCAGGCGTCTCTCTAGTCCCTGAGATCTGTATTTTTTTTTTCTTTTCAAATGTGACCATGACATTCCTGAATCTGGAGTCATTCCCCTGGCTGTGAAGCCTTCACAGTTGTTTCGATATTGATGAATACTGCTTGCTTTCTCTAGTTTCCCCTCTGGTCTGCCATGGCATTGGAGGTGCCTGAGGCTGAAGGGAGCTTGGAGATATCACACTTCACACTGGTACTCCATGTATGTGAGAGGAGTAATGGTTCTTGTACAGGGAAATGGATCTTTGGATGTGTTTATAAAAAGATTGGACGTGGCACTCAGTGCCCTGGTTTAGTGGAGGTGTTGGACTCATTGATCTTGAAGGTCTCTTCCAACCCAGTGATTCTGTGATTCTGTGATTTTATTGTCTTCAAGTAGTGAGAGACTCTATGAATTGTTTGGCTGACCACCACTCTCCATTTTCTTACACAGCTCCTTTGGTTTACAGCTGTCCCTGCCTGCTCCACAGGCTCTATTGAGCAGAGACAGCTTTTTTGTGTAGACAGTTATTGATTAAACCCTGGGATCTTTAAAACAAGTGCATTAGTGAGTGTAAAGACGTTAGCTGAGAAGCTTTTTCTTTTAATACTGAACCTTTTTAAACAGGAACACATCAAAACAAAACTTTAGATATTTACATACTGCTTTAACTCTCTTAGAACAGAACAGAACTCATGGAGCAAAAGAACCTAACGTTTCTTAGTTGGTCAAAGCTTTTAAAACTGTATTTTGCAGAAGAAAAATTAACCTGGCTCTTTTGTTCCACTCAAGTGGCAATGGTGTCATTAGAAATTAATAACAAAAATAATTTTCAGAGGTATTTTAACAAAATTATAAGTACTTCCTGTGTTGGCTGGTGTTGCCTATCTCACTGGATTTTTTACAATTTAAAATCACAGGCTATTTAAGAAGTAGGTAGCATAGATGAAAAATATACTCTTTAATCTCCAAAATTTTGATGGAAGAAGTAGAACATAAATAGCGCAGTAAGAACAACAATAACATGGACAAATTTAATTGCTCCAGGATACTAGTTTTGATTGCTTTCTCTGTTTGCTTCTTTCAGAGTGAAGGGAAGTTGCATTGTCTTGACTATCCTGAAAAACATCCTCCTTCATTAGAGCAGAATGATGAGTTGCTCCTAAGAAGTACAGCTGTATGGAAGAGCACTGCTGATGTTGGGTTTTTCTATTGCTCTGCAGCAATATAAATAATATTTGTTTTGTTCAGCATATAATGCCCCTTTTACAAAATGTTGACATGTGACATCCTTTCAATATACTGAATTTTTAAAACATTAATATTGACATCTCTGGGTTCACTGGTATATGTAATGGACTGCAGATATTGCCTTATTATATTAATGAAGGCAAAGACCACTCCACAGCTTTCTCAAGTGGTTGATCTATTGCCTCTGGCCATGCAGTTGCTTGCAGTGCCAACATACAATCTATAGATGGATCAATCAAGCATGCTAATGTGCAGTGTTCCCACACAGAGTAGCTGCACTTAGAGAGCAACAGGTTTTGATGATGTTGTACATCTGACACATTATGACCTTGTTTACCATCCCCTTTGTTGGGGGAAATGTCTGCTCAGCTGCTGAGTGGCAGCACCTCTCCACTGCAGGGGCAGAGGTGTTTTGGGGTCTGGCACAGCCTGTGAGGACAGAGAGGAGGGAGTGGCCCAGACACGCTTCTGCTCAAGACAAGGGCAGAGGATTATGGCAGGACAGCAGAGCCTGGTGGACCCACAAACCTCTTTTTGTTTTGCAGGTAGCTTTGAACCAAATCACAGTCTTCAATTTTTAAACTACAGGAGATCTGCCTTGAGGAAGAAATGGAGCAAGCTGAGTTAACTGATGTCTTGCCATGGTTTTGTGGTTTAATTTTTGTGTATTTGGAAAGGAAAAACCAATTTTAAATACTCTCGAAAAGTTTTGACAGAGGAAAAAGATGTAATGAAAATGTAATTTTTATCTTGCTCAGAACTTTCAGTCCTGAAGATTTAAATATTAATTTCTCAAATTAAATGATATTTCCATAAAATTCCAGTCTATTCAAAATATTTTAATCTAGTTTTCTTACAGCAAATTCAAAAGAATGAATACAAATTTTAATTAATTAAAATATGTCTTTTTGAAACAATTTTTTGAATCAACACTTTTTGTTTTCTATACTGAGGACACATTTAATCAGGTAAACAAAAATTGTGTCTTATTAACTCTTACATTGTATTTTTTCTGTTAATTAAATTTATCTGAAGAGATTACTTGGATAAATTCAACATAGCCAAAGATGAACTATTCTTAGTTCTTGTAATGTAGTTTGGAAATAGAAAGATTTGATGTTTGCTTTTGATATTTTTAAATTTCATTTTATCTGACATTGAAAGTCTGAATAAATAAAACTGGTTGCTCAAAGGAGTTTGTTTGCACCTTCCAATAGCTGGGTTTTGAATTTTCTCTTGTTTTTTCTTCTCAGTGTTCATAGTTTTCACATTCTATGAATGTAAGCTATAGTGCAATGTCAGATTTCATTTATTAAGGGCATGACAGAGATTAATAAAATGCTGGACAAGCTACAAGTGATAAGAATTTCAAAAGCTTCACTGTAAAATTGAAAGAAGTGGAGATAGAAACTGAAGACATGGAGAAGTCTTCTGATGGACAGAGTCTATTCCGACTAAGAGTACCAAAGAAGACTGTAGAATGCTGTGAAATTGAATTGATCACCTGGAAAATAAGGTTAGAGTAAGGAATATCAGGTGTGAGGGCTGGAGAAGCTGAGCTAATCTTTTCTGAGAGGATTATGAGGGCCAGAAAGGAGATATCTTTCAGCTTTTTAAATGTCTGGCATACATGGCTTCTCGTAGCTCTAGTGCCACCAATTAGCCAACACACAAACACAACATTTGTACAGCGTGCCTCTTTCAGCCTCCAGGAGACAAACCAAACATTAAAATGCATGTAGGAAACAACTCAGAATGATGAAAAAATTGCAAATTAAGTGGGACCTTTTGGCTAAGCCAGAATCCAGGTAACAGAGCTCTAATGGAGCATTTACTACCATCTTGTTAGGCCCATACCCGACTCTAAGAAAGTTGGAATAAGAATAATTCCCTACCTTATATTTTTCTATGCTGTGTCAAAGTTCAGTCTCTTAAGGTGAAATTGCCAAGGCATTAGATTAAGGTGTTTTTGCTGCCTCCAAGTACACAGGGCATATAGATAAGAAGATAACTGTATATAGACTGTGAAAAATGGCTTTGATTCAGCTGCTGAAGGTTTTATATTCAATAATGTAAGTTGTCATTGCCTTTTCTCTCAATTCTTAACTGCTATTGCAACAGAGCTCATTTAGTTGAATTTATGTGATGTGATAAGTTAGTATTACATTTATTATCATAATTATCATGTCTGATTAATCTTGTTTATTCTGGAAAGTCATGTAAGTTTCTTACTGGAGGGCGTAATTTCAAGTTTTAATATTCATGCATAAGGCAGTTGACCTGAAGATTGAGAATAATTAATCTGGAATAAGAGAGTCTGTGGCAAATTAGACAGGTATGCTGGGATGGTTTCAATATCAAGTGTTGACTGAAGTAGAATGAAGATAGATGTGGTGTGAAGTCAGAGGGCATGGTGATTGCTAGAGCTGCACCCATCAATCCAACACCACACAACGAGATTTTGAGCACTTTACTTTCAAATTTGTCTGAGATGATATAACACTTTTTTAGGTCTATCCCCAAGCTCACTTAGGTACCTCTGAATATATCATTTGTTCTTGCCATGCACAATATCTTCAGATAAAAACCTGCTGAAATGAGCTCAGTGCACGATTTGACTGCATTCAGCCATTCACTAAAACTCACTAGTATAGATGACGGTGTTTCCACCAGGTGATCACAATTATTTCCTCTGGTTATCCCAACTTAATCCACATGTTAAAATAATTAACTTGTCAATATTCTTTGGTGTTGATTTTTTTTTCATTTGGTGCTTCTTTGCAGAAATTAACAGAAAGATAGTTTCTTCATCTTCTGTCTGTATTATTATTTATGAAATCAGGAATTACTAATTGTGCAGGCTAATTTTAACTTTATTTTCACTGGCAGGAGGAGCAAAAAAATCAAACCCCAGAGAGTTGTAGTCTCCACTCTACAAAGCACTGGAGCATTTCCCAGTGGAAGTAGCATTGCTTGTAGTATAAAACATGTAAAACATGGACTAATTATTTAACCTGATTTTTGTATTTAATTTTAGTAATCTTATTTATTTGGAAAACACTCACTTCTTAACTGTTGGTAGACACACTCTAACCCTATATGTAGACTCTCCAGCCTGAAATTTACTCAGAAAAATGCAAGCAGACAGAAGTTTGCCAGAAAGAAGGAACTGGGATGGAATTGCTCCTAACTATGGGTTTGTGGTCTCCTTATGAGTGCATTGCTTGCGAACAAGTCTACCTAGACTAGCAGACAGGAGAAAAAAAGATAAATAGCAAAAAGAAGGAAATCAAAACCACAGGCTAATTGTGAAGAAACTTTGTCATGTTTTCTACAAGTTTGTATGAAGAGTGAGTTGTTCGAGTTTTGCAATGTTTGACTTTACACTGCTTTTGCTCTGTATGTTTTGAACATATTTCACTCCTTTTTGTGGGTATCTCTGGGCAAACAGAATGAAACTGCTTACATCCCATTGATATTTATTTTATTTTTATGATGGGAATTGTTTGGCAGTAGCTATTACTCCATTTAGTTTTGGTTAGTTTCTTTTGCTGTTTGCTTGTGAAAATTAAAATTCATGCTCAAATGGTTGACTTACAAAATTTTCTCAAATTGTAAAATTCACCAGTACCAAAAAAAGCAAACATTTGGAACTCTTATTCCTCAGAGAATGGTTTCTATGTTTTTTCTGCCCCTTGTTTTAAAGTATCAGGTTATACAGGCTTGCTGAATTACTTAAGTGATGGTTTTATCTGTATTTGTTTTCTGTGTCTATTAAAGATTGAAAATGTCTCCAGACGATGATCTTGTAGGCTAAAACTTTCAGATTGAACATTGTACCAGATTTCAAGATCGTCACTCAGACAACTCACTCTTCTTGCTACATGAAAATACTATTTTCTTTTCTGAGGGTATGGCTGTAGATCTCACACACTATCACAGACAAAATGTAAGATTTTAACTGGGAAGAATATTTTGAGTAAAGAGCTCTAAAACCTTGCTGTTTGTGCCTAGTGGAGAACTGTCTCCAGGGACACTGTGCCTCCTTCCCATCTGCCCGGTACAGGGGTATCTAAGATGGTTACTCAGTAAGACTTTCTGTACAGGGGAGATACTGTGCATCAGTGAACACAGGGAATATCTTTGCTCACAAAGGTAGGACAGTAGAGAACAGCTCAAGGACTGCTTGTTAGCCTGATTTGTTGAATGATTCTTGAACTAGGAGATTTCACTGGCAGTCACAAAACTAATAACGAAAGCTCATCTAAAATATATATGTGCAGTATTTTGTGAATGTTTTACACAGCAACAGGACTGAACTAAATCTTGCAAAGTTGAACTGGAATTAGAGATCTGTTGTTTAAAAAAATACAATTAATTTAACCTTAGTTCTTAAAGTCTGCATGCCTTCTGGATGGGATCTGAAGGAGGAATGCAGAGAATTAAATGGCACTTTTTCTTCAAAAATAATGAAATTTTCAATGATGAATCATGATTTTTAAAATTTTTCCAGAGCAATTTGTAGAGACTGGAGATATGAATACCGTTTTGGATAGCCATTCCCTGCTCTCCTGTCTGAATTTCTAAACCTTTGGCGATTAAGCTATTACTAGCTTAAACCAGTCATAGTAAATCAGTCCTGAAGGCTGATAGAATTTGAGGTCAGTTTCAAGGAAGAAGGGATGCTCTGAAAAGAAAATGAATATATCAAACTCACTTTACATCACATATATTCTTAGTATTCCCTATTATACATCTTTGCCTCAAAGGCCAAAGAGAAAGAGCTAGTAAAAGTAGCACAAAGTTGCAGAACAAAATTATAATGCACTAGATTAGTTCATAACAGTCCATTTACCTTCAGATTTTATTGCAAGATGGCAGTATTTTAGCAGAATGCTTTTAGCTGAATGCTGAAATTCTGTGCTGTGAACTGTGAAACATTTGTTTTAAATATTTATTACTCCATTGAAAAAAAAGTTGGTAAATGTGCTTTAGAAATTGTCAGTTCAAATAATGAGCTTTGCCTCTTTACCAAGGAACACACTTTTGCAAAAGTGAAATTATCTGCTGTGTGGCTGCCATGATGCTGAACACAGTGCTTGTGTGGGGTGGAAGCCTGCTTTCACACTTGTGTACTGTCAGGTCCTAAACCCTTAATTCATTTTGATTTGCCACTGTGAGGGATTTGACACATCATTTCCTGAATGAGAAGGCAGACACTATTATTGGGTCATGTTCTACCCCTTGTAATATTTGTGTCAGCACTTTGTTCAACTGAGAGAAATTATATGCCTTGCATTGTGCCAGGAGTTACGGCAAATCCTTTGTTCAAACTCTTTTTAATGCAAGAGTCTTTGGCAGTAATGTTAACTTCGCAGAAAATTCAGATCTCTGTCTGTTACCCTAGTCAGCTCCAGGGTTTGTGGTCTCTCCTGTGGCTCTGGGGATGGCACTGGCTCCTGACTCTGAAGGATGTCATGAACTGTGAGGAGACCCTATGTAAGGGAGGAGAGGAGCTCTGAGGCTGCTGCTGTTCTGTAGGTGTGCTGGTTTTGGCTGGGGTAGAGTCACTTTTCTCCACAGTGGCTAGTGTGGGGTTGTGTTTTGCATTTGTGCTGAAATAATGTTGATAATATAGTGAAGTTATTGTTATTGCTGAACATGGTTTGTGAAGAACCAAGGCCTTTTCCTCCATGTTGGCAGGGGGCTTGGGGTGCACAGGAATTTGGGAGACACAGCTGGGACAGGTGATCCCAGGGATGTTCCAGACCATATGACATCATGCTCAGTGTATACAGTGGAGGCAAGAGGGAAGAAGGGGGGAATGTTTCAAGTGATAGCATTTGTCTTTCCGAGTCACTGTTACCTGTGACAGGGCCCTGCCTCCTGGGGATGCCTGAACACCTGCCTGCCCGTGGGAAGTGGTGAAAGAATTCCTAGTTTTGGTTTGCTTGTGTGTACAGCTTTTGCTTTATCTATTAAACTGTCTTTATCTCAACCCATGAGTCGTATAGCTTCTACTCTTCCAGTTTCCTCCCCATTCCTGCGGAGGGTGAGTGGGTGAGCAGCTGTGTGGTACCTGGTGGCTGGCAGGGGTTAAACCACACCAGTAGGAAACCCTCTCTGTCCCAGTGCATCTCCTTTGCTGGTACCCTGGGTCTGTGGGCTGGGGAGCAGTGTGGTTAGACACAGGTATGCTCTGACAAGCTCCACTAATGGTAAGACAGTGCAGGCTACCACTCCTGAGACTATGCCTCAGGCAAAACTTCTGTGGTTGCTTCTCAGTTGAAAAGCTAAGAGAAAATCACATTTATAACTCAGCCCCATTCATACCAGACTGAACTACTGGTGCCCTTCTTGTGCCAATTATCCTGTATATAGTTTCCCATCACCTTATTGAAACCAAATTCTGTTTGGAATGTAATACATTCATAAGGCAAATAAGTCATAAACATTAGCTATGCATGAGGTTTTTGCAGTTATTTAGTTCATTTTTTGACAACAACATATTTGCCATATCCTTCTTTTAATCTATATGAGTTAGTAGCTAATAACAAACTATAGTTAGAGAGCATAAACCAAATGACCTTTAGTTAAAAAGCATTATCTAAGACATTCCTTATGAAAACAATAACAATAAACATCTCTGTGAGTAAATTATAAAATCTCGTGTATGTAATGGGTTCTTGGTTTGATAAGCAGCAAATGAATCTAATTAAACATAAAGGAAATTCACGTTTTACTCCTGGAACTCTGTTGATCAAAAGGTGAGAAATTTGTGCAGACAATAAGCACAGTAGCTATGGGAAAAGATAGAAACAAAATTATTAATAGATGAAATGGAGTTTATAAAATCCAATAGCTGTGCATAACCTAGCCTAAAGATTTATTGAGTTGATGTGGGGCTTTTTTGCCTTCCTTCCTACCTACCTTCCTTCTTTGATAATTGTTGCATGTTATTTAAAAAAATCATCATAAATAATGAAAGAGCAACTTCCATGCGGAAGGACTTCAAATCAATTTTAGGTGTAAAACTGAAATATGAGAAATTCAGATAAAATCATATGAGTCAAGGTTCGTTTCACAGAATCAAAGAATTTTTAGGGTTTGAAGAACTGGAGATCATCTAGACCACCCCTCTGCCAAGACAGGGTCACCTGGAGCAGGTGATACAGGAATGAGTCCAGGTGGATTTTGAATGTCTCCAGAGGGGGAAACTCCCACTCCCTGGAAGCCTGTTCTAGTGCTCTGCTACCCACAATATAAAGAAATTCTTCCCCATATTGAGGTGGAATTTCTTGTGTTTCAGTTTATGGCCATTACTCCTTTCTTATTTGCCATGTAATAAAATACTTAAGATATACAGGAAGAACTTACAGGCATACTTTAGGCAGAGACTCCAGAACATCTAACATTAGCTACACAGAGTGGAGAAAGGAGGTTATTCGCACAGACTAGTTAAGGTGGGTGACTATATGATATATCTAGCTCTTTCCACAGACTACACAAGGGGACTGAAGCCCTAATGTGTATTCTTCCCTTAAATATTTGAAGTAAGGTAAGCCAAGCACTCTGGTCTAACTGCTACAGTCTGCATTTGTGTCTCTCTATTCTCTGCAGTCATACCCTCATCCTCCTTAAATAGTATTTCTTCACAGAGTACAATGTATGTAGAATCACTCTCTGCATGCACAGCAGTGGCTTGATTATTAAAAAAAATCAAAATTAAGGAAATAAAGAAAAGACATTCAGGGAAAAGTCATTGGAGGGAAGATGGTATTGATGCCGTGATACCATCTTTCCTACAGTAGTAGCAAGTAAAATCTATGGTGTATCTGTGTAAAGTTTGAAATAAATGTTTATGACACTAAATGTTTATGACACTGTTTTATGACTTCATCTTCTTGAAAATTTCTCCACTTCTTTTATCATGAAGACAACTGTCACTGTTGATTTCAGCAACAGCTTGTTGGGTCACTTCAGTATATCTAAGGTACAAAACAATTCTATACATAAAAAGTAGCTTCCGTTTTTAATTTATTTATTTGCTTATTTGTATTTTCAGTGCAAATACACACACTCTCCAGTCTTTGTCTCTGTATTTGCAGATTACTCTTTCCTTTAATCTCAACATTTCAGAAAGATACTTCTCTTATTTCTGTCTGTATGAAGTAGTACGCATGTATACAGGTGGTGTTAAAAGAGAGGAGGGTGTTGATCAATTTTGTCAATTTCAGGTACATATTTTTGTTTGGCATAAATCATTGGCATTATAGGCTTTACTGCTGATAAAGTTACTTACCTCACCTGGGGCTGTTGCTTATTTGGTTTTGAGGTTTTTGTTTCATTCATTTGATTTGTTTGGGTTTTTCAGTGAACTGTTTGGTACTGCCTAAGAGTATACATTGTGATTTCATTTGGTGTGTACATCAGTACTTAGGTAGTAAGAAAAATGTCACCAGCCATCCTGAATCACAGAGTTGGAGCACTCAATCTGAAATGCACAGTTTTTTTAAAAAAATCATTACAGTCCTGGATTGTGATACTTATCTTCAATAATTCTTGTTTTCTAATTGTGAGATTCAGAAGGTTCTGCCTTCATTAATACCACAAAAGAAGCAAAAATGCCTGTGAGAAGCTGGGCACTTTACTGAGCATAGTCAAGTAACTATTTTGATGGAAAAAACCAAACAACAAAATATCAGTTCACCATTCTTGTCAAACCTCTGAAGATGGGATTTAAACGTTATTGCTCTGTCTTGAATCAGCTTGAATTCTATTTTTTTAATGTTGAGTTTCAGTGGCCTTAGCAACTAAAAGCCATAGCCCATAATGTAGAAACTGAGGAATATTATTGCAACATAACTGTTTTTCATTTACTCTGCCAGTAGCAGAGTAAAACCGATAAAAATCTCTCTGTTTGGAAAATTGTAACTGGATTGTCAACTTTTTATTCTGGTAGTTCAGAGCAAAGGGCTACAGCATATCTCTTGTCAAATGATACGAGAATACTCTGCTCCATCCTCATGATGACAATCTAAACAAACCTTGGTAGTATGTCGAAGATACCAAAAATAGAGTGAATAGATCTGATACCAAAATAGAGTGAAATAGAGTGAAAAAATTCACTGGAAAATACATGAGTACCCCTTCAAAATTCCATGGTAAACACCTTCCCCACCACCTGCAGAAAACCTCAAAGAGTAAATAAAAAATACCTCACTATGGTGGAGATGAAGCAGATATCAGCTTATGCATTAGAAATATTAAATGTTCTGATTAACTCATAATTTTAAATTCACTGAATGTTTTTTGAGTTATTATCATCGAAAATTAGCTTTTATAAAAAAATTTATTTTGCATTAAACAGAGATTGAATTCTGAAAAATTATGCTTAGTGTGATACTTGTATTGGTAAGATAGCATAATATCCCTTTGGGACACTGAAAGGATATTTCATAGTAGTTATATTTAAGCCTGTGAATGGAATGTAAGTTGGAACAGACTAAATTGTGGACTAACCTCAAGTCTAAAGATCATCCACTCAGAAATGAGTAAATTGTAGGTTTATCAGGGATTATTAATACCTCCCCTGGCTAAAACCTTAATCAGACAAATCACATGAAAAAAAAACTCTTGTACATTCACAAGTTTTTGGCAGGTGAGCGAGACAAATGGGGATCAAAAACCCAGCAGCACTGAGATGGATTGTGAAGACCTTATTCTGATTATTTATGTAGAATTAGAAAAGGATCAGAATAACCTGTGCCATTTGGTGGCTTCTGCAACAGCAGACAATAAAAATAATTCTTGTATAGTCCTCTTGTTTGACTTTGATCTGAAGACTAAGATAACTTTTTCTGTGCATTCCCTGGAGAGCTACAGTTAACTTTACATTGAATTTATTTGAAAGTAAACCTGAAAAACACCAATATTATCTTGCACAGAATTTGTGTGTTAGCTCAGATAAAGTGAAATGACTCTAAGGTGTACAGTCATGTGGAAAAACTCTTAAGTGAGGATGTTTAGCCTGGTACTGCAGCTTTAAAAGACAGAAAAAATTTTAAAGCTGGATAAACCTTGTGATGGACTCCATACAACAATGGAAAATTAAGTGTTATATGGGTTAAAAAGCAGTCAATTTTTTTATAGAGGTCTCTGCAGAAACTGTCAGGTGAAGAAGAGTTCACTGTGCTTCTGTCACCAGAATCAACTTGGGTAGCTGGTACTGTAGGGAAAAAAAAGTCACCAGATGTATATATAATAAAGAAAAAACGTACAGAACTTTTCTTATCGAATAAGTCTAAGAACAGTTGTTTGTGTCATTTGAAACAAAATCATGAAAGAACAGTAGCATCAAAAGCTCCAAAAAAATATGGATGGAAAAAAACCCAAAAAAAGTTGTGAAGGTGTTCAACTAGATGAACTCTGCTGTCATGTAAATAGTTAAACTTAAATCAGACTGGGACACTTCTCATTAACCTTAAACTTCAGCGAGCTTTTCTTACAGTAGCCTTTCTTCATGGTGAATTTCCATACCACTAAAGCCTGTTTTAGTTCCAACACATAATAAAGGCTTCCGTGTCCATACTGGATCATATTTCTGGCAGTCTTTTAAGTTGCATAATACTAATTACAAATAATAGAAATAATTTCTCATGGAAAGCATTAGCCCAAGAAGTATAGATTGTTGCTGTTAGATTCATCTGTAAAATCTTTCCTCCTTCCCTGCGAACTAAGAACTTTTTGGCTTACTACAAAAATTTTGAAATCTACCATTCTGCAAGGAAAGAGCTTGATCAAGAAGACAGCTACAAACCATAGAAAATGTATTAAAATGATAGCAGTAGGATTGTTACTTTCTGAGTTTGTTACAAGTTCTTTCAATCTCTAGGTAATGAGATCCAGCTTTAGCAGGACTGCTGCAGCATGCAATAAGGAAAATCCCAAGGAAATCAGAGCTCCAGGCTGTCACACAGAATGACAGTCATGGAGCAGAATCAGCTGCTTCAAACAGGCAGCGTCAGTAGGGAACAAGCTGCAGCACAAACAAGCATGACTTTTAGCTCCATTAGCTTCCAAGGGGAAAAAAATCAAACACACTATTTAGGAAAGCTCTCATTTCCAGCCTAGAAAATCAGTAACTGAGTATTGCAATTAAGGAAGAACATTTCCTTAACTAGAATCGACCATGAATCTTAAAAGAGGTTTTAAAAAATAAAGGAAGGAGCAGCTGTGGCTAGCAACAGTTGTTTCCTTTTAGCTGCAGTCATAGATTTGCTTTCTACTTGCATTCATACTCAGCTCACCACTTTGCTGTGCTGCAGTAGTTCTTTCCCCACTAGTTGAAGAAATCTATGCAATAAGAAGAATTCTGAGTGATTTGATTTTCTCCAAAGAATTCACAAATCCTTTAAAGGTATATGAATCTTCTTTCACATTTCTCATATGATAAGATAAAATTACTGATGGAAACAAAGTTGGATTGGAAATGATCTTGCTCCAGAATATCCAAAGAATACAGTAACAGAAGTACCTTCAGAGCAATCTTCATTTTTGCTCTGTTTAATTGCCAAAGGTGTCTTATCCACTGTCTGTTGAGGTCGTAGAATTTCAGGTTCTCATTTTAGAGTAACTTGATGTAAATTAATTGATTGCACTGGATATTTTCAGTGGAAAAAGTCAGAATGATAAGTGTCCCTATGTAGTTGGGGAATCAGGCCGCTAGATACAGAATTTTTTTTGCTTTCCAGACACTAAGCAAATACTGAATCCAATAGCCTTGAGTTCAGCATTTGTGATGTTCTGTTTCCCTCTCATCCTCTAGCTGTTGAGTTTACTGGTGGCAATGTTGCTGAGCAAGGAAGAAACATGTAATGCACCTCACAGAAATGTCTAGCTTGATGGAGGGCTGGAAAATTAAACACGATCGAGACCAGGATATTTTTATCCCATAGGTAGAAACAGTTAGGAAAACATTTGGACTTCAACAAATTTTTATTTTATTAGCTTTTGCCCTGTGTGATGTGATTTATTTTATATGAAAACTACTTCTGAAGATGACATTGCAATGTTCCCAGCTGCATCTATAGCTCATATAAAGCAGTTATTGAAAAGTTCAGCCTGGATATTTATTATTACCATTGTTTTAGAAGTTGTGTGATTGTTTAGCCATGGAATTAAATGCTTCAAGTATGCACATTTAAAGGTGCTGTGGTTAACCATGAGAAAGGCAGGTTTGGCTGTTTAAAAAAGCTCTTTACTACAGGGAAATCTCTTGAAGATTTTCACAGAAAGCACCAGAACTTACACATCATTTTAGCTTACAAGCATGAGGGCCATATGACAAGGCATCTATATGTATATGCATATACAGACACAATGTATATATGTATAAAGATAGGTTTATATAATACATAAAAATAGATGTATACCCATATGTTCATATATGGATATACACTGTATATCCATACATCCATACACAGGATTCTCTCAAAAATGATTTCTGTTTCCAACAATGAAAAAGCCTTGCAGAAAAGCACCATCCACCATGCCCTAGCAGTAACAGATACACCACCTGTTTATTGAGGGTTTTTTCCTCACTTGAATCTTATTTTGTACATAGGCTCAGGCTGTACTTGCTTTCTGGCACACATTTTCATCCCAAGTAATTAACATGGTCGAGCAAGACACAAGTCAGATTCATCATTTAAGGGCCAGATTCTGCTTATCCCTTCCACAGCTCGTCAGGAAGTTTCCTTTTCCCTCTTTTCACTTATGTTCACTCAAAACCAAGCAGTGCACAGAAAGCAAGGAGAGATGCTTTTGCCATCACTTCATGGGCAGGACAAGAGGAGGATTTGTCTAGTGCAGAAGGCAGGACCCCTCCCGATGGACACAAGGGCAGCAGCAGGAGCAGATGCAGCTGGGTGTGAGCACACGGGGTGGGGGCTACTGAACGGCAGGACTTGGCTGTGTGGGATGGGACAGAGCAGGGAGCACACATCAACCTCTGCAGGGGATGGTGAGGAAGGTTGTCCTTCCAAAGCAAGCAGGAGAATTAAATTGCACCTTGAAGTGTCCTTGGGATGCTCACATGCAGGGAAGCAGAGGGGTGCAGGCAGCACCCCTGCCAGTGTGCACCACTCTACTCTGGCATCTGTGCCTTGTGTGATGTATATGATATAATAGGATATGATCCATCACTGGGTAGAGAAGGGCTGAACTAAACAGACACTGTGCTTCCCTATGATAAAACACTCCTTTGTAGATGTGTGTTATTTTTCTTCAAAACTCTTTTAGCTTTCTCACACTGTTTCTATCCTTTCAGATGCTTTTACTTAAGTAACCGAAACTTAGATTTGGCATTTTTCATGAAAATATGTCTTCATGCTTCAAAACATTTTCTTTAGCAAGACAAAATAAATTTTAATGAGTTTCTTAAGATTCATTTCTTTACATAGACTGGAAATTCTTTTGCCAACAAAAGCAATTTCATTTTTACCAGTAACTCTGAAAGACTGCTACTGAGACAGCATAAAGTGAATATTAAACATTCACCAAGAAAAGATCTAAAGGCCCACATTTAAAACAGGAATTTATAATCTGATAATTAAAATTTGCAGGGAGTGTGTGTCTGGGGGATTCATCCTGTTCCTGTTAGTTTTTAATTCCTTGACAGCCTTAATTTCACAAATGCATTGTCTTTTTTGACATTTTTGCGTAACAAAATAACTCAACATGGTTATAAGTACAGTGTCTCCCCAAGGCAATTATCCAGAAAAAAAAGGACAGAGGAAGCTTCTCACTATGTGATCTGGTCTCAGACCATCCAGTCAACCATGGCAAAACACTATTGAAAATACTAATTGGTAAGAGACATTTCCAACAATGAAAGACTTCAGATGACAACAAACAGATCAAAGGTGTGCAACAGCAGTGACACAATATGCATTTAAAAGGGAGCTACAATTCTCACTCCTTTCTTGCATGTCCTTTGCGTTGAATTATTTTGGAGATCAGAAATCAAAAGTAACATTTCTAGCCTGTAAAGAGATGAAAATGCGTGGGGATTGATGATGAGGCTGACAGCAGGCCTGAAAGCCTCTTGGAAATCGACTTAGAAGCAATCAAGATTTACCCGTGAGAAAACTTTGTGAGAAAGTGAGGATGTGAGCACCTGCAGCCACAGTGAAGGCCTCAAGGACAGCCAAGAAGATAAATGAAGAAGATGTTTTGCACCCAAAGGAGGAGATGGCCTTGCTGAGGAACATCAAGAATGTAATTGTAGTGTGTAGCTAATTGCTTGCTTAGCTTGTTGTATAGTGCTATGAATAGTTCTTGTTTTGTAGATAACCCTGTCGGTGTTTGTCATGCAGCCAACCATAACAAGCCACGGTAGCTGTAAAAAAAGGTATAAAGGTACTAACACAGATAATAAATGACTCTTTTTCTGTCCTTGGATTACTGGTATTTTGTGTGTCCGTCTCTACTGCAACAAAAGTGTGTTTTTGTAATAAACTTATGCTTCTTTTGTAGCTGGTACCTACTTAGCTCTTGGAAATGTCCATTTGTGCACAGAAACTATTTTGTTTTAGATTAAGTTAGCTTTAACTTTCTGAGGTAGGATTTTGGACTTCAATAGCACAGAATCATCAGGTAACAATTTTTAAAGCCATATTCAAAGTAAAATATAAATATATTCAGATATGTTCAAATTCATTTTTTAAAAACTCCTAAGTTTTTTTTAGTTTCTAAAATACTCCTACATAAAAAAAATTATTGAGCTCTAGAAAGCTTTTCTAGAGAGTATTTAGGAAGCTCTTCTAAAGAGTATTTCAGCGCACCTATAGCAAGAGCTTTGCATAGCTGATGAAAGGCATAAGGAGGAGTCAGGAAAACCAATTATTATTAAACTCCATAATTTCTAAGAAACAGTCATATTCCCTTACAGAAAACTTTGGTTCAGGAGTCTATTCTAAGCCAATTATGGTATAGTTTGGTGGGATGCTATTATGACCATAGAGCAATAAAATGCATGACAGCCTTTTAATATTCAAAATAATGTAGGAGATTTTATTTATTAATTTTATGACTAGCATAAGGATAAAGTTTACATATATCTCAAGGTTCCTTTTAATTGTGGATTTGCTCTTTTGCATATGTAATCATTTGTGTCTGTAAAAAACAAGGACTGTGTATTTCCTTAGTGATGCTCTTGTTTTGTCAATCCTCCATGCCAAATGTATTGTCCAGCCTCAACGTAACCTTTGCCGGGAGCCAGCAGTCTCAGCAGTTAATAGCCAGATAACATTTAGTTCACTTAGAATATAAAATCAAGATTGTTGTGCATCACCCCATTTAGGAAGAGTTTTTTAAAAGACCTTTTATTACAGATAATAGCTGGCTTAAGCAGACAGGTATGAGGAGAGGAGGAACTGGTTTCAGAGGGCCAAGAATTAAATCAGCATTTAAAAAACAATTTTGCAGAATGACTGCTTTAAAGGCTGCTTTTCACATGTTAGAATTATTTAATATTCCAAAACTCCAAACTACTATTGTGCTACTTTCCTCACTTTCCCCCATGCAATTCCTTAATTCTCCATTCTCATAGGAAGTGGATGTCTCTTACAAAGATGAAATTTTGACATTGTGTGAAAGTTTCTTGGGTGATTTGGACAGCAATATGAGATCAGCAGAGTGGCTCAGCAAGCCCCTCAAAAAGCAAGATGGGGAAATTAAATCTCTTTTACATAAAACTGGATGGTGGCTTTTATTAGTTTCAAGCATTTGCACAACTTACTGTCCTGCAGCACCAGTCTTTAGCATCTAACACTGTGTTGGTTTCTACAAAAAAAGGCAACACTTTCAGTGTGGAAAATCTCAGTATGCAGCAATGAATTCAAATGAGCATGCAGCAATTGGAAAGGAGCTAATATTCCAAGATTTGCTGTGTGGTGAGACTGGATAGCATTCATTCAGTATGTGCTGCTACTCCTTAGTACCAAATTGTAAAATTCATACCCAGCAGATACTAAAAGGCTATGGTCATATTTCTACAACCGAAATATTTTATGTTAGGTGCATTTCAGTGTGATTCAATTCCAGCTTCAGGCTTCTTACATTCCCAAGTGACAAAGCACATATCAATTTCAAAACATATATAATCCATCTACCCTGTTTTCTCCTGTAGAATTATGTTGGAATAGCAGGCATCTCATGTGAGTGTATCAGGACAGAAACTGCAGCACAGATACAAGCATCTACAAATTCTTGACATAAACTACTCATCATAAGTACTGGCAAAAAGTTTAAAATATATATGTTTTATTAGTTTTTAAAGGGCTAATTAAAAAAAAAAAATCCTTTTCAAGAGCAATAACGTGGCACAGTGAAAAGTAATTTTTCACAAACCTTTCTTTCATGAGGAACCATAGAGGTAATGCAGAAAATAAGAGGGAGGAGTTGTCTGAAGAGAAACCATGGTCTTTTAGTTAGGGCATCAAAACACCGCCCTGAAGATCTAGGCCCTCTTTGTGTCTGTCCCTCAGAACACACTGAAACCCACTGGACTCCTCTGAAAAATGATTACTTAATTAGGAGGCAGCATCATAAATCAAAGTCACAGGAGGGTGGGAGTACAACTGTAGAGGGAATTGTCACTCCTATATGCCTACATTGCTGGTTATCTACTGGGCACAGCTATAAAGAAAATTCTCTAAGCTAGACGCAGCATTTCTTCTCAAATGCTCTTTTTTCTGCCAACATAAGTACATATAGTTTCATTACATATCAGGTAGGTGTAAGCCCACGAGGCATCTGTAGGAGGTTACTGGGTCTAGAGTGGGTGAATTGCCTAAGGAAATGATAATTTATTGGCAACAGTGGAAGCCTAGACAGCTACTTTTGGCTGAGGATAGAAATCAGCTTGGAGATTAAGTATTTTATACGTAGATGTTTCCTTGTCCATTGAGTGTCCAGTCTCTTCTCAGGGTAAGTTAACTCAGTGGCACAGAATCACAGAGTGGCTCAGGTTGGAAGGGACCCCAGTGGATCATCTGGTGCAACCTCCCTGCTCAAGGAGGGTCATCCTAGCGCACACAGCGCAGGATTGTGTCCAGATGGTTCTTGAGTATCTCCAGTGAGGGAGACTCCACAGTCCTTCTAGGCAACCTGTTCCAGTGCTTGATCACTGCACAGTAAAGAAATTCTTCCTCCTATTCAGCTGGAACTTCCTGTGCATCAGCTTCTGCTCACTGCCTCTTGTCCTGTTGCTTGGCACCACTGGCCAGACCCTGACTCCATCCTCTTCACACCCGCCCTCAGATACTCACAGACAATGATGAGGTTCCCTCTCAGTCTTCTCTCAGCCTTTCCTTTTAGCAGACATGCTCCAACCTCTTAATTATCTTTGCAGCCCTCTGCTGGACCAACCAGGGCCAGGGAAAAAGCCCTGAGTTACACCTGTCAGATTTGAGTATGCTATAATCTTGAATGTTGTCAGATACTTCAATCATTCAAACAGTGTCTCAAAATCCTGCTCTTAATGACTATTACTAACAATGCTTTCCACAAAATATCTACAAAGTGTAGCAAAATCTGGACCTTTAGCTATACATTTATTTCAAGTTGGGATAGTTTGGATAAGAGTCAGCCTTTAATTTGCTTTATCTAGATATATTGTCACCAAAACTTGGAAAAGACTAATTTTTCTGTTTAAAATAGAACAATGTACTGGTCTAACAAGAATGAATAATTTAGAGTACACCATAAGAAATTATGTAAACACAGAAGGAAAAATTATTATCTCAAAATACCATTTAATCCATGCCTTAGGGTGAAATATGAAGATGTATATTAGAAGAGTACATTAGACTAAAGCAAATAATCTTATTGTTTTCTCCCATAGCTATTATATGTTTAATACAATAAAAACCCCAGAAAATAAGTTATTTAAAATAAATTAAATAGAAGAACATAAATTATTCTCCATGTCTGAAATTATTAAAAATTTTTGAGCATTTTTAAGGTATCTCTACTATTACTATATGATATAGCCCATTTTTTCATGAAACAGAGTAGTAATGCTCTTATGCTATGAAAGCCAAACAGGGTTTAATTGTGATGTAAACAAGCTGTCTGTATGGCAAAATGAGTGTGACTTGTACAGATTTTTACCCTTTTGATGCCTGTTCAGATCCTGTCCAAGGCCTTCTAATTCCTCTGTGTCCTCTATGGACAAGTCCTGCTAAAACCAGGAGGAATTCTCTTCATAGAAGTTACTCATTCTCAGATCTCAGCTCTTGTTTTTTGGACAAATAAGAGCATTATGACTGTAAAGTGAGTTCTTAGTCAACAATGAACACTATTTGCCTATTGATTCACCCCAATAAATATAGATGTTCCAGAGGAAAGTCCTGATGTTTTAGGCACTTTTGTATTGAAAAATAGACTTTGTTTCCAGACTTTATAGTGACAGAAAAAAAATGAGAAGGTAAATAAGTGATGAAGTGCTTTATTCAGAGACTCCCATGGGAAAATAATGTAATTGAGAAGTTTATTAGTTTATTAGTTGGATGGCCACATCCAAAGACTTACAGTCAATGTCTCGGTGTCCAAGTGGAAAGCAGTAACAAGTGCTGTCCCTCAAGGAAATATACTGGAACCAAGACAATTTATTGTTTTGACCAGTGATGCAGATAGTGGGATCAACTGCGTCTGCAGCAAGTATACAGATTATATCAAGCTGAGTGTTGTAGTCGCCATACTGGAGAGCAGGGATGTCATTCAGAGGGACCTTTACAGGCTTGAGAGGTGGACCCATATGAACCTCATGATGATCAGCAAAACCAAGTACAAGGTGCTGGATGTGGGTGGGGATCATCTCCAGTATCAATACAGAGTTAGGATTGAAAGGATTGAGAGCCATCCTGAGGAGGATTTGGGAATACTGGCAGATGAACAATTGGATGTGATCCAGCAATGTGCACTTGCAGCCCAGAGTGCCAACTGTACTGTGAGCTGCATGAAAAGTGTCATGGCCAGCAAGTGGTGATCCTGCCCCTCTACTCTGCTCTGGTGAGACCCCACCTGGAGTACTACACCTGGTTCTGGTGTTTCCAACACATGAAATTCATGGATCTATCGGACTAGGTCCAGAAAATGGTCAAAAAAATTATCAGGGGGGTGTAACACCTATCTTATGAGGAAAGGCTGAGAGAGTTGGGGTTGTTCAGCTTGGAGCAGACCTTATAGTGACCTCTCAGTTCTTAAAAGGAGCTTCCAGACATTTTACTGAGGCCCGTAGTGACAAGGACAATGGGCAATGATTTTAACCTGAAAGGGGGTATATTTAAAATGGACATAAGGAAAAGATTTTTATGGTGAGAGCAATGAGACACTGGAACAGGTTGCTCAAAGTATAGTTGTGCAGTGTATTACAGAGTAGATACCTCTCCCTGGAATTGTTCAAGGCCAGGTTGGATGGGATTTTGAGCAACCTAGTCTAGTGGAAGGTGTCCCTGTCTGTGGATGGGGAGTGGAACTACGTGATATTTAGACACCCCTTCTAACCCAAATAATTCTAGGACTCTATGGAAAAAAGTCCTGACTTGCCACATAGCCTGAATGTTTGCTGACCACCTCATTACATAGCTCAAAATTAGGGTGGACAAAATCCCTTCTTAAGACAAATCTTTTAATTCTTATGAATCAGAGAAAGGGTCTCTTTTCTGTGAAGCAAATATGCTATGTCCACATTTAGGAAGCAAAATACCATGATAGCAGGAGCAGCAAAAATAAGACAAAGTAATTAATGTGTCCTTTAACCATTCACCTGCAAGTCATGTGTCTTTACAATTTTCAATACATAAACTTATTTTCCTCCCTTTGTTTTTCTTTTTTTGGTGAGACTTGAATCCAAAATGCAATTCCCATACCAATTTCACCATTTAACCTCTGTTTAGCCTGAATGACTCTATGTACAGTGAGTGTTGGAAACAGAGAAAGAAAACAAACTTAAAATCAATTGTGAAAACTCTCCTGGGTGGATCAAGGCATCATTTTACCCTTGGAATACATTTTCCGTTTACACAAAAGCAAGAAGAACTGTTGTGAATATAATAATAATTAAAAAAAAATTAAAAAATGTGTGTCTCCAAGCCAATAACTGATTCAGACTGTTGGTTTATTACAGAGGAATTAATCCCACCTAGCTTTCAATATCTACAGTGCTGATGTCTACTTTTGAGCTGTCATCAAGGCTCCAGTGGTAGTCAATGAAAAGAAGTCAGCACTTTTAGGATATGATTCATCCACCACATTTTAACCATACTTAGGATGAGATGCAATGCTCCATAAGTCTGATCATATAAATCTTAATACACTACTGAAGAGGGCTAAGAGACTTATTAGAAATTAATCACAGTAACTATAAACAGAAAGTAAAAAGTGCCAATAGTTCAGTGGTTGCAGCAATAATAAAGTCATGTGTGGAAGGCGTGGTGAATACTGGTAAGAGATTTAAAAAAGCCACCATAAGGATTAGAAGTGCAGAAAAAACCCTCTATAGTGAGAGTCTAGAGAACCTCTTTCTATCCAGTTTTGCAGGAGAATGTTTAAAATTTGTCTTGTTTACAAAAAAGAAACAAAATTGCAAGACCTTCCTGTCAGACAGGTTACTATATAAAAAGTAAGATCTTCTGTCTGGAGCTGAAATCAATTTAGCTCAAGGAAGCCTGGATTTTAAAACAGTTAATTTTTGAGGGTAATTAATAAAGTGGCTCATACTAGTAAGAGTATAAAATCTGTCTTTTTGATACCTATCTGTATTTTGACTGGATGAAGTCTCAAAATTCAATTTTTCTTAATAAAGAAAAAATCAGCAATTTGAAATGCGTTTGTTCTATTTTGTTACAGTATAACCTGAAATCAGAATTTCTAGTGAAGCCAGTTCAAAACATGAAGACCTTAAATGTGTGTGCCTGAAGCTTTTCTCATACCTGAATCAAAATCACACCACACTACAGTGTTTTGTGGAGCAGTTTTGTTTCATCAGAGAGTGCTTCTTTTGGGAGAATGATTCATCAACATTTTTCGCAAATCAGGCTTAGTAATTGACCACAGGAACAGCTTACTAATGATACAATTGATTCTCAATCACTTTAATTCTTTAAATCTGTTTAGGATATGTTTTTGAAATATCCATCATAGGATAATCAAAAGTTATGGGTTTGTTGTAGCGATGATTCGGTGAAACTGCGGGATCTGAGTTATTCAAAAGGTCAGACTAGATAACTATAACTGTTCTCTATGACCTCATAGGCTATTCATCATAGGCATTAGACCTTCTGCATTTGATTTTAAATATGCTTGGCTTCCCTAGACATCAATGGAGATTATTAAATACATGGCCAGGGTTCAAAATTCCATTCTTTATGCTATTACTATTGCTGATCATTTCAGGTAATGTAACCTCATCTGAAATTTCCCCAGAGAGGTTAGTCTAGAAGTAAAGCATTGGGAAAGGGAAGATACATAACAAGAATCAAGGTTTTTACAGACTTTTTTTAAACAACAAAGGCGTGCCCTGGTAATGTTAGGGGTTTCTATGCAACTTTGTCCCAGGAATCAGGATTTACATCGACGGATCTTTCTCTTACCTATCCCTTATCAGTCATTGGTAAATGGTGTCACCTCTAGTAGTTGTTAGGAGAGAGGAACTAAACTAGCTTTAGGATGTAAAGATGTGCTTTAAGCTACAATTACAAATATTAGTTTCCCTATGGGTCAGATGTACCCCACATTAACAAAGACCTTTATTCCCTCTCTACCACTCACAATATTTGGCTCTCAGTCAATAGCAATTCTAATAAAGAACTGTCAAACAGGGAGAATTTATTCAGAACCCAACTTAGGCAAACAGGGGGAAATAAGCATGAATGTGTGCTGCAGGCTAATTTGCCCCATTATCTTCACTTGCATACTGCTTGTTATTCACCTTTCACATATTTACCTTGAATCCCCTTACTAAAAGCAGCCTCTGCAGCCTTGATTTGAAGTTCCTGTCCCTGCCATTTGGTTAACATTCTCTACATTGCACTACGACTGCACTCGTTTCTTCCCCCACAAACTACTCATCAACCCAATTTATTGACTCATAGAGTTACTAAGGAGATGCTTATCAAGCAGAATAAACACCCCTCTGCTTGCCAACTGGTACTGTGTAAATTGGCTTTGCTTCAGTGTCCAGCGATATTTTAACAAACCCTTGACAGTGCCTCAAAATGCTTTGCTTTGTGTCCGGTTTTGCCAGCAGAGCACATTTCTAGTGGCACAAAGGATGTCTGTATTTTAAAACCCTTTTTTTTTTTAGGCCTAATTTCAATGCTTTCAATGTGTTTTCATGCTTTATCTCCAGCCTAGCTCTTTGTAGTCTCTAGGAAAACATTTTGCACAACTTCTTATTATCATGCTATCCAACATCATTAAATTTGTTCACTGAGGCACATATGTAAATGTATTTTGTCACAATGAGTGTTACTGGATTGACCTGGCAACTAAGTGTTGCATTAGAGCCGAGCAATTCTGAGTTACTGAAGTTTACAGGCAGCTTAGGGAACCTTTTTACTCTAATATGTTGATGGATGGTTCCAGCGAAGTTTCAGTAGAAGCATTGTGTACATTGACTGTACTGATGCATGTTTCATTATCAAACTTGTAAACTCTGAGCACTAAAAGGTCAAAGGAGTTATTCCAATGAGAAGTGCAGTCTCTCACAGTCTGTATGTACTTTGGGGATCCAACAAGGTTTTTCTGAATACCCCAGTGCCCAAGCTTTGCCATGCAACAAGACATCATATTGTAATATTGAGGGTCATCTAATGCTTGCATTGTTCCAATATTTTCATGTTCTGTTAAAACACAATCACTGAATTCTTCACAAATCAGAGCACACAAAGTTCACTGGCACCATCGGGCTGTAGCAAGCCCTTTCCTCTCTTTCTTTTTCTCTCTTTCTTGTAGCACAGCTGTTTACACAGAAGAGAGACAATGTTGAGTTTGTTAACAGCTGGCAGTTAGTAGTAACTTATTATGGAATGGGTCTTGAAATGGCCCGATCTCCTTGACGATGAAAAACCGAAAGGCTATGTTGCTTTCAAAACCTTGTTTTGGGACTAGAAGTAGAGCTTGAGGCTGTGCCAATTCCAGACTCATGAAAGCTGCATAGAGAGAAGGGGGCCAATTCCTTAGCTTCTGCTTAAAGCAAAATGGGCTTTGTGAGACAGGATTTGTTTCCACCTGTTAACATCATTGTACTCTACCAGCACCCATTAAAATATCCGTCTTACTGGGACTTGGCATATCTTTTTTCCTGTGCTTTGAAACAAGGGAATTGACTTGACTTCCCCTGTTAATCTAAGCCTCCACACTTCTAATTTCATTTATTTTTTGTTATTTCGATCAAGGGATACAGGAAGAAAGATATTAATAAGAAATGGTGGCATATAGGAGGCTAGTAGAAATCACCTCAATGATTCCAGTGAGAAAAGATGGAAAAGTTTCTGTAGAGATTTCACTCAACAAAGATTCAGAGAGAAAAGGGGAATAAAGACAGCAAACATTAGAGGTAAAACTGTTCAAGCACAGATCCATTCTCACAGAGTGAGAGGTTAGCCAACTGAGCAATAACCCCTCCTCAAATCATAACTGACTGGATGGATGGATAGGACTTTGCATTTACTGTAAATGCTCTTCTGGAAATGTTTGGGGTTTTTCCTGAAACAGTTTCCTGGTGCTATGGGGGCTAGGTTGGTGGTATAAAATAGATGAGGTGCTATGCCAGCACATCAAGTAACACTGCAGCATTCTTCACTTCCCAGCTGTGGAGTCGAGAAGTGCCAGAGGGTTTGGGAGAGCATTCCTGGCATGGTGGCCAGCGTGTGGGGACAGCCCTGATCCCTCAGTCACAACACGGGCAGCACACAGGCAGCAGCTCCACACCTTTTGTACCAACAGTCAGGACAGAAGCACTTTCTGCCAGGATAAAGGAATACAAAGAGGGGAGCAACTCTCTGTGTTTCAGGTTTCAGAAACTGCTGTTAGTCACAGAGAGGATAGGAGGAGTACATTTGAGCAACTGAAATTGTAGTGTAATAAGGTTCAAGGCTCACGCAAATGTTTTCAGGCTATAACCTGTATTTTAATTTTTGAGCAGAAAATGGTACTGTAATTGTATAAAGATGTAACGAGAAGCCAACTTGTGAAATTTCCTTTAAAATATATTCTATACCTTGGAACATGAGGACATCATTCAAACAATGATAAAGAATGACAGAAATATAATACTAATAAATATGTATTTAAACTTCTTTAATGAACAATTTGATACTTATTTGTGTTTTGCCCAATAATTTGGTGTGACAAATGCAGGTTTCTAAAGGTGGAGATGACTTTACTGAATCAGACCCCTAGTCCTTCTGCATCCCCCTACCCTCTCTATGGCAGAATAACACATTACTTGGGTAATCTTAATATTCAATCTGGCAACTAAGAGCTTCCAGTGAGGAACAAACTTATGAGGCAGGTTGAGGGAGACTTCTGTCATCCCATAATTCTCACCCTCTTCCCTTCCCAGCTTCTTTTCTGTTCCCTCAGTAGCAAAGATTGGAGAGTCTGGTTACCCAGAAGCATCGTTATGGCACCATAATGCAGTCATGGCTACTGTCCCTGTGTATTTAACATTTGAATTGATCTTTTCCAGCCTGCACAACTCTCCACAAGTCCATTTGGTATTAGGAAATAATTAATGCATCAATCAATCAATCAATAATCAATCATTTTCGTTAATCTGGTAAGTGTGGTGCTGTATTTAGACCTCTAAGTACTTATTTTCCTTCCAGGGCAGTGAAATAAAGAAGGTAAATTAGACTCAAACAATTCAAAGCAGTTCTTGTCAGAGTACAAACCTGCTCTTGTCAAGGTCAGCAAGGATTTCAATACTGGAAAAGCAGTATGGGTAGGGGCTCTGTAATATTAACATCTGGGAACAGCAGTGGGATTTTGCAGTCATGTTCTCCAGTATCTTATTCAGTAACCATATTCTTCGCTGAATAATTTAAGTCATGGGCTGGCTAGTATTTATTTTCTTCACCAAAGAAATCTACATTTGGCTTTTTGTCCATTGTTGTATTGTGACTCCTTGAAGTTTTATTTCCTGCATCCTCAAATTTTATTCTCCAAATCACTCATCACCTTTCAAAAAGATAGCTTTAGATCTTGTTCTGCCTACAAAGATCTTGTTCTGACTTGTTTTGCCCCGGTGCCTATCAGTGGTACAGGAATTCAGTGGTGCTCCCTTTACTCTGGGATAAACACAGAGAGACTCAGGCCTAGAGGCCACAAAATGTCTGGCAAAGTATCCACTCATGAAAGCCATTTGTTATAATATCATACAGAATAAATCATGGCTGACATATCTGCTGGAGCTATTTTTAAAGGAAATAATTCATAAAGCTGAGAGGTGTGAAGCAGTGAACATAATCTACATTGACTGGGGGAAAAAAAATGCTGTACCTTAGAGGAGACAGGAACAAGGGGTTAGCAACAAGCTCAGAGAGCATTGTTCTGGTGAGGATAAGGATCTGTCTGAAGGGCTTTGTGCTGTTGGTATCACTGCTGCGGGAGGAAAGAGCTCAGCAAGATGATAAATGAAGAATTATACAGCTTTATTTTTCCCCCCACTTACAAATGACTTAATCATGCTGACAGGATCTCCACTAATTTCCACTGTATATAGAGTACCTTCTACTGGAGCCAAGTGTCACTCTAATAACTCAGATTTTCCCATCCATTATATTCTTGTGTGTCATTGGTATAGATTGCTGTGTGAAGCATTTGGCAATTTGGGATTGTGGTATTTAGAAAAATAAAACAAAAACACACACACAAAGAATAAGAATAATTTTGAAAGTGAGATAGGTTTTAGGCCTAAAGGCCAAATGCAGCAGGTAGGGCTTGATGTACTCTGTAAATACAGCAGGGAGATGTGGTAGGTTGGAGGAACAATTAAAATTCAGATGGCAAAAGAGCAGCTTCCGCAATCATTTAAATCAGCATGAGCTGCACCTAGATATGTGAGGGTGGAAATGGATTACTGGACCAGAATCTCTTCTCACTCCCACTGCTGGAGATCAAGAAAAATATTTTTTTTTATTTTTTTATAAATTTGGTAAGGGAAGAAATACACATGGTGAGGAAGTGTCTGGGTGTTACTTGAGTGTCACAGAGATCAAAGACAAATTGGAGCAAAATGCTGCTCATACAACAAGAGGAAGAGCAGAAATTAAAAGAAATTGCTCCTCATCAAAGGCTGTAAGGCAACATTCTGGCTTATATGTTCCTCTTGGGAAAAAAGCCCAGACTCAGACACACTGTCCTTCCTAGCTAGGGCCAACTGAGTGTCACAGGGACTCTGCAAAGGCAGAAGAGGGCACAAAGAAATATGCAGAAATTATGACAGGGCTCAAAGGGATGAATCACAAATGGAAGCTGGAACAACTGTCACTACAATATATTCATGCATTGTGTCATGGCTTAATGTCACAAAGTAATAAGGACAAAATTATAAAATATAAATTAAACACTGCAAATGAGCTAAACAATTCAGAAAATGGTTTTAAAATCTCTTACACTACTAGTAAAAATACTTTAACAGATGCACAAATGCACGTTGGGATGAATGCATTATGTGTTATAGATTCAGGGCTGCCATTATAACTCTCATAATCACTTTTTCTCTTGGTCATGTGTTGTACATCCCTGACTTCTTGGAAAGATATTTCAGTGAGAGGAGCTTGCAATTTTAGCTAACCTTTTCTTTTTAGAAAGCTTGGCTGCCGGCTTTGCTCTTTCCATGCTTCAGAACCTCTGCAATGCAACCTTTTCAATAGCATATGCTGCAAAGTACTTTTTTAAAAAAATGTTTCAGTACCTAAAATACAAAAATGAGACCATAACTGACAAAATAAGTCTGCTCTATGATCTCATTTCAAACAGCATAAAACCCATGACTACTAATGGCATAAGTATTGGAATCTGATGAACCACAGAATACAAAAAACTTCCAGCACTTCTGAGAAGTTTCCTCTGCTTTTAAAGTATGCCTGATTGTCCAAGGTAGAAACTGCTGGCAACATCACCAATCCTGTTCAGTGAGGATACAACACAACACAAGTGATAACCAAAATACAGAGGACAATGTTTACATGAGAGTAAGAAAGAAGAGGTTGATCACATAATTAAACAAATTTCAAAAGGCAAACGTTGCTCAAAAATCAAATACTGTTCAATTTTAAAACAGTTAAGATGAACAACTACCCACCTTGCCCCATTTTTGGAGAAAATTAGGGAGTTAATAGAGAGGGTAGCAAAATATCCCTGAAAATACATTAATTCTGGTGCTATGTCAACTAGCAGTGTCTTGACATGCTTGACGAATTTAATTCAGAAGGTGGGATTCATTTCATCTAATGCTCAATGTCAGTTGTAAGCTGGCCATTTAAGGTGTTCTTTATAGTAAATGGGGAAAAAAAGGCAATTTTAGGACATGACTGATGCAATGGCTTTAAGGTATATGCTTTCAGAGGAGATGAACTGAACCACAGAAGTCTTCATTATCTATAAAAGGGACCCAGACACTAAAGCAGAAGTAAACATCTCCTTTAGAAACAGGTTTCCAGTCCTTCCTGCCTCATATGAGACAAGAACATCTCATAAAGTTCCAAGGCACAGAATCAGTTCAACTTCTGAATAGAGTACCCCTAAAATAACAAGTCAATAATAATATTAGATAAATCTCAAACTGTTTTCAGAGTAGGCAAATATACTTATTTCATTTTTATGAGAGAAGTGTGACAAAATCCAGCTACAGTGGTTGTGAAGAAGGTCAGTGCCAGAGGCAGAAACAGAAGCCAAGTCTCTTGCCTTCCCATGTGCTTTTTCAGCTCACCAAACCTGTTCTTAATTTCAGTCTTGTACTTATAAGATCTAACTTTATAGCTCTAGCTAATATTTCTGAACTTTCCTGAATGTCTTCATAGACAGTCTCTGAGGGAACATTATCTGCCTTTCCTGCTGATGTTTAGAGCTGTGAATACAATTGCGTCACCTCTTCTTTTCACCTTGGAAGGCACCTCCATCTCCCATGTATCTGTTTCAGGGCCATTTTGAGAGTTGTCCCACCTATTCCCTTCTGCAGCAGAAGCTCAGCTAGAGTCTGCCAAGAACATTGACATCTACAGGCCTGGTTACATCATCAGTCTCTGGTCTTCTTTTTAAACAGAAAACTGGACGCTAGAGACCATCTGAAATAGGGAAGATATAAAGTTTTAAAAAAGAAAGTAAAAATGACCGAATGATAAAGTTCTTTCTGGCCAAGACATAGAATGATAAGTTTCAGAAAACTTTCAAAGGCTTATTATCAAGGTTGCTGACTTGTAAACTGTATTTGCAAACATGGGACTTTGGTAAAAAACCCTCCAGAAACATAATGCATCATTTTACTTGAAATTTATACAGTTTCATGATTATATGAGGCTTTCTTAGTTAGAAGCCTTGACACAGCCCTGAAACAGCTCTCTGAGACATACAGCTTCATGAACTGAGCCAAAGAGATTCTGGGGATTTTCAGGATACATCAATTTTAACAAATTCTGTTCTGCTATATGTATATGTAAACTCCACTAAATTCACCAGTGTTCCAACAAAAGTGTGTGGGAGACATGCACATACAGGTAAGATATTTTAATTCTGCCCCCCAAAGCTATTTACTGGTCAGAGGGTTGGGGTCAGTAGTGTCAAGACAGGCATCTAGTGTAAACCTCAGTGCCCAAAGGTGGGGGGATTGCAGTAGGAAAATCAAAGAATGACAGAAGGCTCTGAGTTGGAAGGGACCCACAAGGATCATCAAAGTCCAACTCTTGAGTGAATGGCCCATAGAGGGGTCAAACCCACCACCTTGGTGTGATTAACACCATGCTCTGACCAGCTGAGCCAATCTCAGTTAAAATGAATCCACTGGAGACTCCTTCCCTCCTGAGGCAGTGGCTGTATGCTTGCAGGGCACACTACACCATCTCACCTGGCACAAGGGGTCTGTGCTTGAGCGACTGCATCCCCTGTGAGAGGCACTCTGCTGATTGGAGCGGGTATTGCTTGACATCTGTCACACCTGTGGTGCCCACATGCAAAGTAAGAAGAGAGGTGGGGAGTATCAGATGAAGGAGGAATGGATTTTTAAAAATTTTACAATGAAGGTGAGGGGTAGGACCTGCGTTTCTCAGAAAAAGGGGTTTTTCACAGATTTCTGAAGACAAGAAAAGGTTTTTACCATTCAGTGAGTTCTTCTCACTGAAATATCTTTCCAAGAAGTCATGGATGTACAACACATGAGCAGGAAAAAAAAAGATTATGAGAATTATGTATTATATATATTATATATTATAGATTATATATTGTATATTGTATATTGTATATTATATATTGTATATTGTATGTTGTGTATTATATTATTATATATTATAATGATATGTTATAATCTCTAGCACATAATGTAGTCATCCAAATTCACGAGACAGGACAAATCAAAACTGGCTCCCAATCTTTACTAAAAACATAATTCCAAAACAAAACATAATTCAATTTATAAGTTTGTGAACTTTTCTCTTCAGATTTGTCAAGAACGTTATTACATCCAGACCTGGACACAGTCAGCTCGAGTGGTTTAGTAAAACAAATAAAAAGCAAACTGAGTTCAGCATCATGTCAGTTTGACACACATAAATACCCATTCCAGCAGGGCTTAATTACTGTTAGGTGGTGTGATGCTGTATTTAACTAATCCTTTCTTAAACCAGCTAATCGATCTTGCCAATTGTTTCTGTCTTAAAATTGTGCTTAGTTGCTGTGAGAGGAACACACACCTCAGTTACTCTGTTTCTATAAATAAACATTATACCTGAGATGTGGTATAATGTGGTAAGAAGTAAACCTGATTCTCCTGCACAGTCGAGATCTTTCAGAGAAGCTTCACACATTAAAGATCTAAAAGGATGCTGCTGTTAGCTCTTACATCCTGCACAAAAATCCAATGAGTTTGAACAATTGATTTGAGCAAGCTGAGCAACAACATTCTGTTGAACTAGTTTTCCTTAATTTTTAGGTTTGATTCCCTTCCTTCCTCTTCAAAATATATGAAATACAAAAAATCAAATAGCAAAACCTGTGAAATAACACTATTTTTAAGGAAAATAAGGAAACAAAGGAAATCAGCATTTACAGAATCACTTTCTTGAGACCATACATATAATACTACAACTCTTTGAGCATGCATTTTTTATATCAATCCTCCTATAGAGAATTGTTGAAAAACTATGGATTACAGTACAAGGTGTCACTTAATTTAAAGAGTGAAAGATTACAAAGGTACAGCATTCAGTTTTAGCTTCTTACAAAGATTTATTAAACCACTGTTTCAAAGTAATATGTCTCATGATATATGAAAATATGTCTCTTCTGTGGAACTTCATGTGTAAAACCAATCTTAAAAAAACTTGCAGTGAGGATTTTGAAGTCCCTGTTCTACAAAATGCCATGCTTGTTTGCCAAGGTGGAAAATACATTTTGCTCCTTTTAAAGCTCATGGGGAATCACACCAATTGCTAATTCATCAGAACAGACTCTTAAGCATGTCTGATGTAATTCTCCCCTAAAAAAAGTTATGGTGGTGACTTAACAAAATGCCAAAGTTTTTGCAAACCATACCATTCTAAAACTTGGGGTGACATCCTAGATCCTGAGGCTGGATTAGGTAAGTCACTGACTTCCGTACGCGTCTGCTACAACAGTGTTAAAAAGAATGGACCACAGTCTGGCTTCTCTAGCAAACACAGTAACAAATCAAAATGTAGATTTTACCTACTTTAAAAATAGTTCACACACTGTTTAGAGTGCAAGTCAGATGTCCCCATGGACGTTCAGATTCTCTGTGCAGTTCAGCTCTGAAAATAAATTTTCCCTTAAAAAAATGATCCTGCAAACTAATTCTTACTCACTTCTTACTTTCTTGTAACAAACAGAAGAATAAATTATTTGGGAGCCATTCAAAGTTGTTTGAAAAATAATATTTTTTTTGTTGTGTAGCCTAAGTCACATCAGAGTCACATGGGTCCAGGAGAACCCTGGTTGAAATGAAATGTTCTAGCACACAGCTAGACAAGAGCATGAAACACACAGGTAGGTCACATGCCAGACAGCATGTGACCCTGAATCGTCTTTATTTTGTTCTAGAAGTTTTTCTTTCTTCCTTTTCTAAGATAAAAAAAAATAAAACCTGTGTTTAAAAATGCTTCTCCAGAACTTTAACCTATTTTTTTCCTAGTGTGATAGCTGACCTGTGGTCAAGGATACTGTCAGGTGCAGTACTACTCCTAAGAAAGTTTATATTAAATTTCTGAACACTATATTGGATAAGCTTGATTCTTAAATATGAGTGATCAAATACAGAAGCAAAAACCAACTCAGTATATAATGACTTTTTACAGAACAGGAAACTATATCAGGAGAAAAACAATAATAAGACAAAATAATAAGAGCTAAAGATGATTCTTTATGAATTACACATACCTGCATTTTACTTTTTGAAAAGTAATGGAATGTGTGAAAAATAGAACAGAAATAAAATTTAAGTCTGAAAAGGGTGATGAACCTATCTGTGTCTGTCATAATAAATTGGTGATACATCCAAATATGTACAGTGTGAAAGACAAGGAGTTTCTATCCATGTCAGCCAAAGGGATTTGACCTAAACCCTGCTCAGATGAGTGCCCTAGCCACCTGCTGAAATCTGAAGTATGTTAAGGGATCACTTTACTTTTTCTTGGGGCTGAATTACAGCACAGAAGTTATGTGGCCACAGAGATAAGCAGTGAGCAGTAGCAGTGAATAGCAGCTCTGTGATACCTGTAGGCCCTTATAGAAGGGAGTTCCAGAATCTGCTTTCAACAACATTCTGGTTATTCAAGTTATATTCAATAGTTGCCCAAGCAGAGAAGCAGTCCTGGAAGCAGAATCCAGACTCCTGCTGAAGGTTTCTGGTTGCTGTCTGGCTCCTTGAGCCTTGTATTTATAAGTGATTCTGCGAGTTACCTCTTCATGCATCATAATTTAGTGATAACAGGTCATAGGCCTACACTATGAAGAACTGCCTGAAGCATGGTTTTCCTTTTTTGGTGAAGTGTTGTCTCTATCTGGAGAGTATTACATGAAAAGCAAAAAGCTGACCCACTCACTTCAATTTGTTTGGGTTTTTTTTCATAAAAATCAATGCACCAACAGGAAAAAAACTTAAAAAGAGAGATAAAGTTTCCAAATGGAAGTACAACTGTTTACAACTCTGATTTGTGTATACAGGTCCTGGAGAGTAGCTTGAGGTCAGATGGAGACCTAGGGGTTTTCTCCATTTCTCCTCAAACTGGCTTCTGAATCCTGCTCCACAACTGATGCTTAACTCACAGATGTATAAATCCTTTGTTTTCTCAACCCAAATGCATTAATAACCGTAATTACAATGAAGAAGTAAGGGCTGGTTCTACACTGTTCTGATTCTTATTATGATAATTTCATTTTATGAAAGAGAAAGGGTAGAAGCAAAAGAAGGCAAGGAAATGCTTGTAGTGCAAGCACCATTTTAGAGTTAATTTGGTTTAAGAACATTTTATATTCTCAGACACAAAAGATGATCTAAGGGGCACACAGTGTACAGTCAGTCTGGGATGTCTGGAGAAAGGAACTCTAAAGGGCAGACAACAAATGCAACAGTGACCTAAGGAAGCACGAGGACTTGGCAAAGCAGCTGCCTCGGGCCAGCTCTCATTTGTGAGGGGCACGGCTTGGACACTGCCTCATTAGCAAGGCAATAGGAAACAGACAGAATAAACCAACAGACACACAATGATTGCAGAGAAGAAAACTCACATTTCGTTTGCTACTTACTGACCATATATCGTCTGCTCAGCTTCAATGAGCAACTTTGGCAGTCATGGAAGTGCAAAGGGAAGGGACATGACAATAATAAGAATATAACAGGAGAGGAAGCAGATGCCACTCCCTCCTTTGCAGTTTATAACCAATTACAGAATTTCTACAGACTCCATGAGGCAATTAAAGAGTTATGCTTCAGTGCCCAATTAATATTCACTTGACATCATCAGTTTACCAACATCTCAGAGAAACAGCCTTGTTGTCCCAAGTCTGAAGTAATTGCATTACAACATGGCAGTTGCAAAAAAAAAAAAAAAAAAAAAAAAAAAAAAAAAAAAAAAAAAAAATCCCAACAGTAACAAAAGAAACCCAAAAAACAACACAATCCAAAAAAAAAAAAACAACTGAGAATCAGAGCTTTCTTGATTTAGAGGGATATTTTTCCCCAGTATCTTTAAAGATGCTGAAACACTGGAAAGCATAAGGACTCTGCTTAGTAGTGCACATTAGGAATATTTCTGTAATGTACATTTTAAGCAGCAGAGAAAAATTTCAACTGACTCACTGTAGCCTAACAAATCAGAAATTTCAGTTATATTCTGGAGGGGAGCAAATCTGGGAGGGACAGATCCTACATAAATCACACTACAATTCATTTAAGAATTCATTGATTTGCACTTGATTAAGAGAAGTCCATGAAGCCAAATTTATTAGTCCATGCTCAACAAGCTTCCTCATAAGTTACATGTAACTTTTCCTCCTAATACTGGGAAATGAGACAAAAGCAGCAATGGATACGGATTAATTAGCCTGTAACTCTAAGTTGTTTCCCATTTGGAAGATCTCCTGGTCCACCTGATCATGTCTGTGTCTCTGTGCTGAGTCTGGAGGGGCTGAGCTTAAATAAGACTCCTGCTGTAGGCACCTCTACCAGGCACCGAGTGGTGGGCAGAACCACTCTGGGATGCAGAGCTCAGAGACATAATTTGCAGGGCATTTTAGTGTGGACAGAACAGCATCTATTCCCATTCTGTCTCACTGTGGATGAATCTCCTAACAGACAAGCCCTCAGCTCCACTTTCACTAAAACCTGAAGTTTAGCACCCAGTATATGTATTTTTTTATTTATTCAAGCCATGAGTAGCCACTCTGGGATTCCCAAAAGGGCTAGAGCTGCTTATTATTTACTAATTAGTGGGCTACCAATGTTCTCAGGTTGCCTGGGTTACAGTTCAGTTATTGTTAATGCAAGGTACTGCCACGTTGCTGTTATTGCCAAGAACAGTCCTCTGTTTGAAAAAACAGAGCCTCTCAGTGCCTAACTCCCATTTAGCCCAGTAAAGTTGTATGAATGAGTCACCCACGTGTCTGTTCAAGAGGGAAAAAAACCTGATAGGTCTAACTCAGTGCAAAAATTGGACAAATTCAGGTTATCTGTTTAGCATTTCTTTAGTATGGTTGACTTAGGTTATCTTTCAGCTGACATTCACTGCTGAGTGCTTCAATCACTGGTGTAGAGGCAGGGCTGGGTTGTGCCCCTTGTCAATGCCTATTAAAACAGGGTATCAGAAAATGTAAAAAATTAGAGGGTCAAAGTGAGGGAACATGAGAGTGGTGCAGGTGGGAGAACAAAACCTGAAAAGCCAGTAAGTCCGTAGTAGAGGTTACTACAACCCATTCCTTTGATTGGCTTGCATTTCATCAGATGAATACCTAATAAAAATTCATAAGGCATCTGGGAAAAGTGGGATTCTGGGAATAATTGGGTTTTGAGGGGCAGTTAGTGATTAAGCCATGCATAAATGCCTTCCTTGCTCTTGAGCCATTATTTTGAGCCCCAAAATTTTTCCTTATCACCTGTGAAGTGTCTGGGGTTTCATATGAGCTGTGAAAGTCACCTCCTCACTCTCCCTTTCTCTTCTCTCTCTCTCTCCCACTTCTATATAGTTTAAAAGCTTGCTGTTGTTGGGCACTGTTCTGGGAGAGGAGGGACACAGGTGACAGTGTGGACATTTAAATAAAAACTGAGTACTACTTCTGTTAAAAAATTTATAAGGAAAGGATGAAGCAGTTATCTCTACCCAAAGGCTGAAGGAGGAATCTTTATGAAAGCTCTCTGTAACACCATGTTGCAGGGCCATTACTAAATCCATGAGAGAGGTAAGATTTCAGTTCAGCATTTCTTACACCCAATGTATTTGGTTAGTCTATGAGAAGTCTGAGCTTGATAGAGAAAATGAAGACTGAAGAGAAGAAGGCTCTCCATAATGTATTTCCAAAAGGAAAAAAAGACTATATTCTCGTCACACACTTGTGAATTTGTTTGTAAAGCACAGAAGTTATGGAGGAAAAGATAAAAAACAGCTCTACCTGATGCCCTTGCTTCTTTTCTAGTAAGGCATTGTGCTGGATGCCATGCTGTACACAAAAATGTTACACAGCAGCAGACATTTTTGTTATGTGTTTCAAATAAGATGGAAAACCAAACAACTCCAGGAACTGTAGAAAACTGCACAGAAAGTGTAGACACGGGGAACTGAGATAGTAAGGAATCAAGCACCTAAATCCTTGCATGTCATTCACTATGCATATGAGATCATCACCCTCTTTCCTCAGTGCTTACAGGTTTCCAAAGTCACCGAGTTAGCTTCTGAAGGAGCAGCTGAAAGACATAGACTTCCCCTTTCATAAAGATGGGAAGCTAAGGAGATTTTGGAGAGAAAATTTAAGACACATTTTCTTTTCAGTTTTTGGAATTCTAAAAGATGAGAAGTAGGAGAGGGTTGTGTGTAGTGGGGGAAGGGAAAACACAAAATTTTTAAGTAGCATGTCTTCTCTGGAAAAAGGAAAGGGAAGAAATTTCTTGGGAGCTTTAGCTTATTTAAAGTATGTTCTGATTTTGACTGGTTAATTTTCTTCATAGCAGCTAGGATGGGGCTGTGGTTTGGATCTGTGCTAAACACAGGGATGATAACACAAGGATGCTTTTCTTAGTGCTGAACAGTGCTTATACAGAGTCAAGGCCTCTTGTGCCTCACCTTCCACCCCATCAGCAGTGAGGTAAGGGGTACATAAGGAGCTGGGAGGGGACACAGCCAGGACAGCTGACAAAAACTGACTCAACGGATAGTCCAGACCATGTGGTACCATGCATAACATATGAAGCTGGGGGAATAAGAAGGGAGGGGAATACATTTGAGATGGTGGCCCTTATCTTCCCAAGCCTTATCTTCCCATGGCTTTTGCTTTATCTGTTAAAGTGTCTTTATCTCAACCCATGAGTTTTCTCACTCTTAAGTTTCTGGTTCTCTACCCCATTCTGCTGGCAGGGGACTGTGGCTGCATGGGGCTTGGTTGCTGGCTGAGGTTAAACCACAACAATTGTCATTGGTTTCAAGGGAATTACAGTGGTTAGCATGAGGCTTAGAATTTGCCTCATCCATATTTATTTGAAGATATTTATATTCAAATAAGCATTCAGATAATATATATTTTTGGTTTGTTTTTTCCCCCATAACATTTGGTTTCCAGTTTGTTTCATTGTTTTCTTTTTCATAAAGGAAGAATTCTCAGCTAAGTTATCCCTCCTTGAAGAATAGCTGAATAGCAAGAGGAGAAACAAATTGGTGGCATTTGTCAGTGCTCATCTTCCTTTATTATCTCTTGGGGCCCTGTTTTCTGTGTTGTCTTCCAGTTTGCTTTTTGGGGAACACTCTGAGTTTTCAAAAGAACCATTGAGTATGACTACAATACCAGAGTTTGGTCAGAAAAGCCATACAATTCTGAGTCTTGATTTTGGGCTGAATTTCCTAACCTTTGTGAGGTAGTTCTGTGTGATGCCAATGCAACAACTCATAATAAGCTCTTCAATATCTCACCACTTCCAACTTTTAAGCAAAAAGTTGAAAAAGGTTGAATGTTAATAACATTCTAAGCTGTTATTCCCATCAGAAAGTATTGGCATCATGAAACAGACATTTTACTGTGCTGAAATGTGAAGTACAGCACTACATAATTCTTTCACTGAATTGCAACTTTTAAAGGTTTTATTATTTAACACTTCAAAAAGACTGTTGACCTCAAGTAATCCATTAAAGAAGTGCACACAACATAACTTTGAGTTCCTTTGAGTCCCTTTGAGTTCCTTTTCAGCAGATTTTTCAGGAAAAAAAGAATTTATGAAATCCAATACCAGAGTCTTAGTCTATGCTTTTTCTGACAATCTGAGTGTGGTTTTTAACTTTTAGCTGTGAATGTAGTGATGGTCTCTGTTCTCTTGCTTTCCAAGAGGAAATCAGCATTATACAACTCACAATGCAGTGTGCCATTCTTTAAATCTTAAACCATTGGCTGGCCATGTATAATGGACGTAATGAATGAATGAAGAGCCTCTTGCATGAAGGAAACACTTAAAATAATTACAACTCATGCTAAATCAGAAAAGAAGATCCGTAAATACTACCATAGTTACATTAAATATATGGTGTGAAATTCACAACTGTAGACAGCAGTGACTGACTGACAACTCACTTGTGTACTTTATCGAATTGAAAAATCACAGATAAAATAATACAACCAAGTGCACAGTGAGGTGTCAGCAGTTTATATTGCTACAAAACACATGAGCACTTTGAATGCGCAAAAGCATTTGTTTACGCTAATAAAATATTTCTGCCTATGCATGTAAAAACAGCTAACATTCTTTACAAATCTTTCCATTGCATATAAAGATATTTCTAGAAAGGTGAATGCCAGAAAGAGAAAACACAGAGAATGAACTACTGGGAATTGTTTGGGATAACCAGCTCTCATTGAAAATGGCAAGCATCTCAGTTAGTTTCCAGTATGTATTGGTAAGTCACCAGTTTAAGTCAGGATCCCTCTGTAAACAACAGGGTCGAAGTGGTGTTTCCTGAGGGCAGTTCATGCTGTCCTACATGGTGTCATCATTTGATGGAGGGAAAGAAAAGCTAGACAGTGGAGATACAAGACATCACATCAGGATGTTTGGGGGAAAACTTTGCTTGTCTTGAGAAGTGCAGCAGCAAAAGGCAAGCAAGAGACAAGATATCAAAGGATGTGTGGAAGATTATGGATGGGAGAAGAATGTGGGCTGGGTGGAAGGATGAGATCAAAGGATGTGAATGGAGATGGCAGAGGGAGTTTTCTTGATGGAGAGAATATGAAGACCATTTACAGCAAAGAGAAAGTAGGAGTCAAAGACATGATATTTTATAGAAAGATGAAGACCAAATCATTTTACATATATATGTATATGTATGTATAAACTTCCTTTCTTGGAATGTCAGCTGTCTTGAGAAAAGTTGCTATCACAAAATGGTGTGAATGTTAAAAATAAAATCTGATCGAAAACTCCAATAGCACACATCGCAAGGTTCCCTCCCTACTGCTTAAATGGAGGAATAAAATGTGCATGGGTTAGGGTTAGGGAATTTGAAATAAAACTGAGATGAAGACTAAGCTAAGTGACTCTGTTTTCACACACTAACAGAACATGTCTTTGGATATTTTTCCACAAAATTTAGAATTATGGACACACTGGTTTCACTGGTGCATTAAAGGACTTTTACAAGAGTACTGTGCTGCCCTCAGTGATGCTTTTCATCTCATACACCTCTTCTTTCCACATTACTTTTCTCCTTCTTTTCTGGTGCTGAATGGTGGTAAAAAACCTCTAGCTATAACCCCCAGCAGCCACTTTGTAACTACTGCTTCACTCAGAGGGGCCATATGTTTAAGTCCTGGTGCATAACTTTTTCTGGTTTAAATGAAGTAATAGACATGTAATCTGTTTTTAGCACTTCCAGCTTGGAGGAAGTAGGCCAGGAACATGGGAGCGTTGAAGAATAAAAAAGGAATCCATGCTAAAACACTTATTACCTGTCACTGTATTTGTTTTCAGCTTATATGAAAACGTAGTGGTATTCCCAAATAATTCAAAATGCCTTAGGCAAATGAGCTAGCCCTGTAATAGTTTGGATAATTGAAACTGATGAAGTGGAAGACTGGAGATGTTTATTTTGAAATAACAGAGTTAAAGTAAAATGCCAAATGACAGACAAAAACACTGGGGATCTCGAAAGGAGTGAAAGGAAGAAAAACATGGTCCAGAATAATCAGAATAATAAACACCGTAGCAAAATATTTTATTTTATTTTAAATTACTCTTAAGAAACAAACAACCAAGGATCCTGTGACTGTTGTTTTCTGGCCTGGATGCATATTCAGCTATCATAAATTCCTTTAAGTAATTGTACTTTGCACAGGAATATATTACTTGGCTAGGTCTAAGTCAGCCCCAAAACATTAAAACTCAGCAGGGCAAATTCTGTCTTCAGGTACATACCTAAAGATCTTTTCAACAGAGATTTTTTTTGTTGTAATGAAAAGCTTCAGAATGATAAATTTTTTCTTATTACTTTCCCAGTGAGTCTAAGAAAAATGTATCTTCCTTTTCAGATGCTGTAGTGATGCTGATGGGAGCTATATAACACACACTACAAAACTGAATTTGGTTCCTTGTCAAAATGTCTGTGTTATGAACAAGAGATACTTTTTTATAAAAGAGATGTTCTTTCCCCAGAATATGAACTCTGGGTCAAGAGTATTTTCATGCAAGGTCCTCTGAACTGTTTTGTATACTTCAAAATCTTGAGGGAATCAGGGCTAAAGCAAACCACTGACATTCCTTTGCTACACCTTGGTTTATTCTTTTAATTTCTTTTCATTGTGATGACAATGTCTGAGGCAAGGTCAGGAATATGGACAGGGACAGCACTATGAAAGGGCTGGGATGACAACCCACAGCTGTGGCATGGGTCAGCTGGCAGCACCAGGTAACTGGCCACTGCTAATGAGAACGCAATCAGCTTGCAGATGCTTCAGGTGCTGCATGGATTCATGTACTCGAGTGTTTCATTCCTTTTCCACTCTGTCTTTCAGTCAATCAGCAGTGACCTAGGTGCACAGTTTTACTAGCATTCCTTACAAAACTTTTCTGTAGGTCACTGACCAATTTTCTACAGACAGTCAGACTAAAAGTATCATAACTCCAGCGTTCCAGGTCACTTTCGTGTAATGTTGCTTTCTGTTACTCTGTATCGTACAAAGCCAAGCTTCCCCTAATAATGTAGCCCGAAAGAGGACAAACAGTACTCTGCATATCCCTTTTGGATATCTCATAGCAAAGTAGAGTGAAAAGGGGAGGACAGGACAGGACCCCCTTGTTGTGAGGAGCTACTACAATGAGGCAAGAGGAGGGAGGGAAAAATCTCTCTTCCCAGTGTCCCTGCATTTATCAGATGACAAGAACTAGTTACAGGGCTGCACTTCTACCCCATAGCTACCTCTGCATAAGCCATTGTTGGAATAAAATATGGAGGATTTCATAGTTCTCCTTAAAAATATCCCTATATTTAAAATTAAACTGGAGCCAGAGTGCCAGATAAGGGAAAGGATAAGAGTCTTCTGCCACATACCCTGAAGGGGTGTAGGAGGAACTCCCCTAATTATCTAGCTTTCTACCTCTCTGTCTGATTTCTTTGACAAGAAGAGAAGCCCAGACTTCTCTGTGTTGTGTATTACTATCTTGTTGTACGGGGAATGACATTTGGTAAAACTAGGACAATTCTAGCCCAAGATACTTCAATGGTTTGATAGGTGACTTTAATGGTTAGGCTTAAACAAACACATAAAAGGAGCATTGGCCAAACCCACAGGCTCAATTAAACAATAGCAGTATTTCAACATTTGAAGGGGAGTTTCCTGCATGATTAAATGAACATTCTAATCTTGAGATTTAATAAAGGAAAAATTCTTCCATTATCTGCACACATGGGAAATGGTGAGAGGTAATTTGCTGGATCAGCATTGAAAGTGACAAATTTTCTAGCACAGAACAGAATCCTTTCCTTTTCTGTATGTGTGTCAGTGATGTGTAGCTGGTAAATAATACATAAAGAAGAATCAGAGTTATGGTTAAAATTGCACCCTGTTATAAAAATAGAGCTGTCAAGCTGGAATGCTGAGGCCGGCAGAGGGAGGGCATTAGCAGAAGAGAAGTAAATGATTTTTGAACAGCTGGAAGATGTTTTGTGACAAAAAGGTGAAAACTTAACAGTTGTGTGGAAGAACAACGATGGTGTGAAATTAATTTGTTAGATTCACTATAGTTACCAGCTCTGGTATAGTCATTACATTCAGCTGTGACAAATGAGGATAATGCTACAGTTGAGACCTTGGTGTTTTCTTGTAGCTGAAGCAGGGTATTGGCATGAATTATTGGCCCAAAAAGTGCATTTTTGTTATACAATTTGCTGAGCTGTAGTCAAAGCCTCAGCAATAAGTAAATTACTATTCCATCAGAATAATGACAAATGACATTGCTAATACACTCCAAGACCATTCACCTCTATGTCTGTTTTTAGTCCTACTAAAGTTGATATTGCCTGGAAAAAAGAAGAAGAGCAATTTGTTCCTTGGTGTATAGTACTGCATTTGTAGTGAGAAAGGTTGATAGGCACCCAGTGGGCTGTTGGCAGAGGAAGAAGGGGGCTGTCTCATGCATAGCTATTGGAACATGCCGGTATTCTTGCTCTGAAGATGCTCCATTTTGGTGAGGGTTGAGAAAGCTGCAAGTACCTGCTACTCCTGCATCACATATTGTGCAAGTAAATAAAGCAATTCACCCTCAAGGGCTCCAAACCATTGTTTCCCATGGTTAGTTCACTGTTATTTTCAGGGACTGCTGCAGAGTTAGACAATACTGCAACTGCAGCAGGGTTTTGAGCTTCTTTCTTCCTCAAAGGAAAAGTCAGACAGTGTTTTTTCAGGAGGGAAGATCTGTGTAACTGATAGTTCTCATCCACCCTCCTGGCTGTGTGAAGTTCCTGTGGGTGATATACTCCATCAAAGCTCAAAACTAATGAGATAAGTCTAAAGTTCTTGGGTATTTCATTTATGCTTCTTAAACAAATAAAAAAGAAACTACTCATTTGAAACTCATGTTGGAAGATAAAATATTCCAAATTATCCTTGAGGCAGATACCATCCTTATTCACCCACTGGTGAGAATTTATGGACTTTTGAGGGGGTTGCAAACTTCTTTTCCCCCCACTTCCCGTTTTTCCAGCATTTTGCCAAACTAAAAATCTGGTATCTCAGTCCATAGAAAAATATTCTGTCCAATATATAAAATTTCCATGAGCATAATCACAGTTTCCCTTTAAAGCTGAAATATCCCAGGTGGATTTAAGAGATATAGAAAGAAAACTGTCTTGCTTCTTTTATGTCAAGTTTCTCCAAGTTTTCAATCAAACTACAAGTCTGTTCTTGCTTATTAATGAAATTGTAGTAAATTTCTGAGTAAACTGAACATGTGGATGGAGAATATAGCTACTTTCTTTGGAGGTTACAAGTCAGATAAGCACAAGGATTGGTCTGAACACAAAAATGATGTAGTGACATTGTGTGGCCTGTGGTGAATTACAGCTTCCATTCTCTACATGGGACAGTGTGTGGCAGGATTTTTCCAAAGAATTTTTGAGTGGTCAGTGAATCAAAGCTTGCAGATAGTGGCCCAAGTTCATCAGTGTCCCAATGTTTATGAAACTGACAATTGCTAAAGTGCTAAAAAAATACTGATGGTGTATTACAGTGAAATGAGGATCTCTTCCTGCGACTATCGCTTTTCACGTTTGATTATTCATGCTGCAAAACAAACTTCAAGAGAAATGAATGAGCAAACAGTTGAGGTCACTTTTGCATCAGTTGTAAATATCCGTCTCCTGAGAAAAATCCACTGTGAAGGAACTCCATGGTTTGAAAAAACAATCAACTTTTCTTTCAAAAGGCCTCATTCTTAACTAATTCATAACAAAAGCATTATTTTTCTTATAAGCAGTGGCACAGTCAGAGAACCTAACTTTTTTAGAACTCATTTGCTTTAATTATTGCCTTATTTAGCAGGAAAATTCTGTAAGATTTTAGTGTTTTCAGGGACAGTTTGGAATGTTTTTGTGTTCAAGATTATTTTTCTAATATTTCCAAAATTATAAACATCTGAGTGTTTTCATTAGGCACTAAAGAGAACATAAACTGAGCTCATTATACCTTTAAAATAGGAAGGCACTTTACTCACTTTCAATTCAGATTAGGTGAGTAATATTAGCATGACACTGAAGGGAGTGAAATGGTGTTGAATATAACACCGTATTTTATTAAAACAGAGAAAAAACCTTGACATTCTATGAAACACCAAGTTGAAAAGGAGCTTGGGAACACTGGTGTCTGACAGCTTATGCATCCAATTACTGATATGTCACCAGAAATACGTGGGAATAAAGTAATGAGATGGCAGTTTCTGTAACAAAGGGTAACATTGTCTTCTTACATCTGGATCACCAGTTTCATGCTATGTATAAATATACATTTTCCTGTTAACTCCTTACAGTCACAGAGATCATCAGATGAAAACTCAGACTGCAGTAACACAGGTGCGGTGGAATTAATATTCACCTATGACTACTCTTACAGCTACACAGGACCTTATTACAGTATTAATATCACCTTCACAGAAATATATTCTACTTAAAAGGACTTAGTTGGCATGTTCTGGTCTAAAACTGCTGCCATAATCTAATACAAACAGTTACATAGAGAGAGTTTTCTCTTTCTGATGCTTTAGAAACCAAATTTTGTCCAGTCACATCAACCACTTATGATGAATTTTCTCTCAAAATTTGCTTAATTTTCAGTTGGCCTTGTCAAATTTAAGATAGGACAGATGAAATTTAAAAGCAGCATGACCCGTTCTGGTCAGATTTTCAAATCCCAAGGCCCATTCACTGCAAAGAAAGATGTCTTCATGAGCCAATCCCTTTTTTGTGCTTGCAGGACACCACAGCACTTAAGTATATTTCAATACATAATCAGTTACGATGCCTGACATAGAGAGAGGGTAGAAGTGTCCTAAAGCAGACTTTCTCCATTCATGGCTTTACATTTAACACATTCAAATCCAGGCCTTCAGCTCTTTTATGGCATTCATACAGAAGTGCCAGGAAAGCAGCCAAAAGGATGTGAGGCTATGCTTAAAGGCCACAGCACCACACTGAAGACCTCTGGGCTAAAAGACAACAAACACAGCACTATAATAGCAGGCCAGAAGAAAGCAGCTATATGGATGAAAGCCATCCTTTTTAGTGGAAAGAGGTTGTATTTTCACAAATTCGTACATCCTCCGAAAGACAATACTCTGCGTGTGATGGGACTGTCAGGGTGCTGGGCACACCATGGCTCCACATGTTCCTGAACAGACTGACAGCCAGCTCAGCATGCTGGCCCAGGCTGTGCTTGCATATACCTTTGGGCCATAATTCTGTCTCTAGGATATTCTCCTCCCTGTGGAGAAACAGCCCCTTCTGAGCTGACTGTGCTGCCAGAAGTTCCCACAGCTCGTAGGCACTCTCTTGTAAGACCTCACCTTCCCTGACTGTTGAGGAGCATGCATGGAGTCACTTTTGCAGAGATTACAGTATCAGGCTTCTCAGATAAAACTGTGCTTCAATATTTCTAAAGCAGTAGTATGACACTAATATATCTTGGCAAATCTTTGCTCCTCAGCCAGAGTGCCACATCACAGGGCGCTGGCACTGCCAGCTCTGGTACCCGGGTATCAGCCTTTACTGTCCCATGTGCATCAGCCTGACCCTCTTCCTGCTTCTCTTCCCCACTGCCTTCACTGCAGGTCAGAGCATCCTCCAAACACCTGCTTTTCTGCTTTGGAACCAAGCACACTATTCATATGTCTTTCAATTAGCAGAAGTGTGCACATAAGGAAATTCTGGAGTGGAATTTAGCCTCCAAAGGCTTGCACCAACTATAAAATCAGAATTCTTTGTGGATAACAGCAAATTTGGAGCATTAAGATGTGATGTTAAGAAATCTTGATGCAGAATTCACCTGTGTTTGCTCATATTATCTTAGAAGAACTGCAGATGCAAGAAGGTGAATATTTATTCTCAAAGTGTGTCTGTGTACTAGGTTTCCATCACATCCATACTACTATAATCAAATATATTGCATATATAAAGTGTGTCCTAATATGTCCTTTGGGGGGTTTTAGAGGACTTATTTAATATTGTCTTTTTGGTGAATCTTACAATATTTGAAGTAGTAATTACAGAATGCCAGAATTAATTTTTCTCCAATAATTATGTGTCTGACAATCCCAAGCAGTTAGGTCATTCATTAAAATTCAATAATGATTTCTCCAATGACTTTCAGTAGCAGTAATGACATACATTGTTATTCCCATTAATTTCCATGAAGAACAACAGAACATTATTTTATTGGCATCTAGAATTATTCCACCACACTTGGTTGCATTATTTTCAAGAGATGAGGAAAGGGAAAGTTGAGCAGTCAGAATTGTTTCCTTCTTTTCAGGCCTTACAAAGTTTTGCTACATCAGCAAACTGTTAAATAGACACTCTGGAATATTCTTAAACTGTTTTAATCATAGCATCACAATTGTGATAAGTGTCCAAGTCCTTAGTACATGTAAAATTTCTTAGCTGTTAAATTCCTCGGGAAATTTTAAATTATAAAATGTAAAAGTATTTCAATTTAAATAAAATGTATAAGTATTTAGATATTTTTAAAATTGATGTATTAGCTGAAGTGTTCGAAAGCTTTTTGTTGCCTTTTAAAGATGATTTGGTTATTCAGTTTTCACTACCTCTTTGAGGACTTTCTAGGGCATCCTATGAGCAAACATAATTTCAGCAACTCTATTGCATTTTTAGAACTCTTCAAGGATAGCTTGGGCATTCTCAGGAGTGTTACTAAGTTGAATTTTCTATGCTAGATGTGGAGGGGTCAGGTCACTGGGTTACTCCTGCCAGGGAAAATGGTGCACTGGAGAAATGGAGCAGAATGGGATCAGAGAGAAAAGGGGTCAGCCCTGCTGAGCCAGTACTGCAAGCTCAATGCAGTGCAACACACAATCATGAGGTAAGGACAGCCATGTAAACAACAGGTTAATCCCCTTCACCCACATCCCTTCCACCTCTGCCAGCAGCTGCAGGATTCCCATAGCACAGCCAATGTGGGACACAAGCACTTCTTTACATGCTGCTGTCCAAGGCAAGCAGTTACGTGGCCTCGTTCTTGCACCTAGGGTAGATTGGATACTTCTGTCTGTTTGGGTTGGTTTGGTGCTTTTGGTTTTTTCATGTGTTTTGGGTTTGGTTTAGGTTTTATTTTTCTGTCCTTGCATAGTACGAAAGCTTTAGTATACAAATTAATGACTTATTTCAGCTCCTGCTTACAGTGGTGGAAATCTTTGCCAATGGGCAGTGCACAACCTGAAAAAGCATAAACTTTAGCCCACACATGGCTCAGTGTGCAAACTCAGGATATCAACTTATTGCTGCAATTATATCAGTGTAACCAAGAGCATAAATGGTTTATTGGCCTGTTTACTGTCATAACTATGCAGGCACACAACACATTTAGTTGTTTAGTTAATAGATTAATTCCCTAATGGAAATGCAAATCAAGAGGATTACGAATGCTCAGAATTTTTTTCTTTTCTGCCTAGTCGAGACACATCAAGTTAACCTTTTAAGCATATTCTGCTTCTGTTAGGCATTTAGGTCAAAGCAATTGTTTTCTTTATGTGCCTGTAATTATTATAAAATATGCTGAATTACTAGTCACATCTCCCACAGTCAGGAACTGAGGGCCAAACTCATTCCCTTTGCCTGCAAAGACGTCACCCCAGGGTAGATGCTACCTATTGCAATTCAGTCCTATTTAAACTGAGTGAGAATGATGGCCTTATAGCTCCTGACATTAATGTGTATTCCTTGGGGGATGCATCAGTAGTCTGGATTCCCAATTCAGAAGTGAAAGCATCCAAATTATCATTCTACAAAAGCTGTGTCTGAACTATTTTTAGCAGATTGCTCATTGGAATCAGGGCAGGTTAAAAGATGTTTCATGAATCTGCGAGATGTAGTTTCCTCATTTGGCAGAAAGGAACCTTTTAACTTCAAAACACCATATTAGATCTGGAAACCCAAGAATAAACTAAACATTTTAGTCTACCTCTGTGTTCTCTGAGAATAGAAAAAGAACTTTGAATATTGTGATTTTGGTTTGAGATAATCAAGGGTCTTATTTACATCATGGGGTGTCCATTTACACAATGTTCAGCCATTATCTGGGGTATTTAACTAGAGCAATTCTTCCAGCAGGTGTAAGATTGTAGGTAGACATATGGTTGGATCAAAAATCAGTTGTAAACTTTTCTTCTGCACAGAAGAAAACTACACAGTTATGCACATTAAAAAAATGCAGTCCTACTTTTGTCACTAAAGTCAGAATATTCAGTCTTTTCATTTCTTATTAATTGAATACTCCATATAAAAATAAGTTGTTTCAAAGGCAGTCTTTGTCACTGCCATTCATTCAGATCTATTTGCTACAAGTCTAAGAAAGGGTAAATTGATAAGTAGCTCATTGTAATGTCATTTAAACAGAAAAAATTACTTATTTCCAGAGACAAAAATTAACCAACTTTTAATTTTTTGTCCACTGGCTATGTAAATATACTAGGAGATACAAAGCTCTCAGAAGCCCTTTGTTAAAGACTAGCTCACTGCTATGTCATGGATTGGTGTTGTCTTGGCTATACTTGCTTGAATTCAGAATACATAACATCTGAATCAGGATGCTTAACACCTGAAACAGTCTTTCTAGAAGTGACTCTCCTTTCTGCGTACACCACCAGCAGCAGAACACCACATCACCTTTATGTGATGCTCCTGGAGTGTTCCTGCTGTACAACCAGTGTGCAGATTGCCATTACTAACACTACTGAATATTCCAGGTAGTTGTCTACTTTAACAGGACAGCACAAGAAGGTAGGCAGGATCACTTTTGAAACCCTAAGCAGTTGGATATATATCTGGTGTGCTGAAGGAGGTATGAATTAAAATGAGAATACTCTGAGTTGCACTTTCCTCTGTTGATACACTCTTGTCTGGTGGCTTGATAAGATGATTTCATCAGGATAAATGCTTGAGTACATTTGCTGAGTGAGAGTAAATAACATGGCCAGTCAGTTTACTTTTCTTCTCTACAGAATAATTCCCAATTTTGGTGAAGAGTTGAGGAAAGAATATGGTGTAGCATTTTTTACAATTGAGATTAAAAACTAGTGTCTGGTTTTGTTCTGCGAAAGAGAAAACAATAACCACAGAAAACCCCAAACAAAACAAACAAACAAACAAAAAAACCAAACAAAAACAAAACGAAGAAAAAAACCAAAACCAAACACCCCTCCCCATCAAACTCCAAACCATGAGTAAGCAGGCACTTCCCATGATTAAGTTTTCTAACATGAAATACCTTGAAAAATTATTTCAAGTAGAAGTTTACATCTAAAGCCACCATGAAGGTTAACCAGCATAATTGAATGTAGGTAGCTGCAAGAGTGATCAAATGGATTCCATTTCTTCACTCATGAGTGTGTCTCTGTGTTGGGTAATCATAAAAAAATGAAGGTGCTGGAATTTACAGAATATGGGACAGAACAATGGTAGGATAATTCAAACCAGATTCCTATAGTATTGTCTGTCCTGAGCTCTGAATTCAGCCAATAGACGGCTAAATGTATTTTTTATGTAATGAAAGGTATATTCTACCTTTCAACACACACCATTCTTTCAAATAATATAAGCCTTTTTATCATTCTTCCTAATAGGCTTCTAGAAATTAAACTGCCATCTGGCCTATGAAGACATTAAGATATAGGAGAGGAATTTTACCAGCAGGGAAGTTACACAAGGCACTCTCCTCAGGCATTCTGAAATTTATTGACCTACATCTCTGGTGCACCAGGTCACCTTGAGTTTCAGGGACTTTGAAAATTCTAAAGAATCAATATTTGCAAAGACATGAATTTGCTCTCAAGCAATGACCTGGATGCAAGCACATCTCTAAAGTCCAGGGATGCTTCACTGATCTTTCATCAAGACATAACAGCAATCACATTCTTTGGCCAGAGTTCTTTAAAATTAAAAATTTAATTGAATAGGAAATTATTTGAAATTTTCTTGGCCTTTAAATTGAAACTGAAGAAAAATGTCACAGGAGAAAATATTGCTTATATGTGAGGTAAGGAAAAACAGGATATGAAAGTGGTGAAGCTGATAGCAGATATAGACAAATCTATTTAGTGCCCCAGAAGCAGTAGATTAAAAACATTGCATTAAATACTCAGTTTTGCATTGAACATGGTTTTGATTTATTTTGTATTTACAGCTTTCTATAATGCCATGTTCTTGATAGTATTACTTTCTGCAACTCTGAATTTTTTAGTGCTTTTTGCAGCTTTATTGAATGAGAAAGGCAGCAAGACACATTTTGTGACAGTACCAGTTAAAGCTTCTCCCTGAAGAGTTTTGCTGGAAAAAATGTTGATCAACAGGCTGATGTAGTACACAAAAGGCACACGTCACTTGTCTGCAGCCACCCTCGTTGATGCAAAATGACAGTGAGGAGGCTCTTCCATTACCACATTAATCACAAAGTGTGTTCTGAAACACTCTTAAAGTCCTGACAGGAGAGCACATTTGTATATCAGCTTCCAGGTTTGTCTTCATTGTTAAAAGAGCTGTGAATTCCTGTCTCAGGGCTCTTCAGTAATGTTATCTATCCCAGGCTCAGAATGCTGGGCAAAGACAGGCACTATCATTTTTATGAGATAAACATGCAGAAGTTCACTCTGTTTTCTCACCTGATACAGAGAAGTTTATCCAACAGTAAAACAAAAAGTATCTCTGCTCCATCGTGCTTCTTGGCTTCACTGTGTTAACAGAGGCTCAGATCTCAATCCTAAATACAGCTACTGCTGAGATTTGTGGACTTCTAACTTTTGGTTCAAAAACATATCATGACACACACTTTTGATATCTCCCCCATTCTATGTTAGTCTAAGAGTGAAAAACAAGAACTGACAAGGCTAAGCATTAAGCTGTCACTTTGGTTTTGGCAGAAGGTGGAGAGAGGTATAGATGTCCCAAAGTCAGATCCATAAATCTTAATAACATCCTTATTTTTTCCAGTGCAAAAGAGGAGCAAAGTAATTTCATTTTCAGATAAGTTTATGATATATGAATAAAAGGAGAAAGAATGAAAATTGTCAAATATGTCTGAGTTGTACAGACACTGGACAAGTAGGGGAGCACTCTAGACCATATGGATTCACAGGCAGCTTGCAAGCAGCCTGAAATCTGTTGACTGTAAATCCCATCTGCCTTCATGGCAGGTAGAATTGGTGCATTTTCAGGCAAAATGTCAAGAGTGCTTCTGCACAGCTCTCCACAGCCATCTACTCTGCACTGTGCTGCAGCAGCAGTCTCCCCAGCTGTTCCAAATCTATCTCAGTATGGGAAAGAAAATTGCTTTTCTGTGTGCTCTAAAGCTCCTGATTTATCTACAGTTTTCTTCTTGGGACACTCCAGCTGGGTCAGCTTCAAGCCAGCCCTGCGGTTTACTTTGCAGAAAGACAATGCAGATGGGAAACAAATATGACTTTGAGCCTGTCCTAGAGTTGATTTCTTAATTATATTAATACAGCCATAGTCTATCTGGAACTGCAGATAAAATAGAAGCTGTGATGGTTGAAAAACACTACACAGAATAAGCCTACAAAATCCGTATTACAAAGCTGATTTGTAATTAGGTGACCTCATCTTCATTGTGCTACACACTAAGGTATGCCTAGAGGAAGGTTTCTGTAATGCTTTCAGCATTGGACTGTGAGCTGCCTGAATTCCACCAACATTGGGAAAGCCACGTTTCCAAGGAAATGGGTAGTAATTGAAAATGGGATTTATTTTTCCTAAGCTAAATTTCAATCTAATTTTGTAACCTTGGGCTCCTTTTAAAGAAAATGGTGTGTAGTGGACAGACATCTAAAACAGGCCTGATTGACAAGCTCTCCAGAGCTGATTTTCTCTCCTTGTTTAGCTTACTTTTCTAACTGGTGCACAGGAAGCATATATTTGATGCAGATAATTAATTTTTAAGGTCTGAACTTGAGGAAAAATCACTCAGTAAATACTGATGGTCTATAAATTTTCATTTCATCACCCACTTATTGTACTTTAACACAGTTTCTTTGTGTTTTAGTTTCCTCTTAGTGTCCTGAGTTTCCAGCTTCCTCTTCTCAAGCGATTACCTCTCAGTTCCCAAAAAATTTAGAACGGCTACTGTTTGTTGCTAGGTGCACATACAGCTCTTAAAAAGGAGATTTCTGAAGTTAATCAAGGTTTCTAATTGCCATCATGCTATAAAAGTCACAGTACTTCGAATTAAAGTTTAAAAATTCCATTCAAATTCCTTTCATTGTCCATTCATCTTCTGTCATAAGACAAAGATCAAGTGTAGATACTTATTATTGGTTGTACCAGACTATGATCTAGGGGTTTAGGTTGTAACCTATGACATTCCTAGCATGCCTTCTAGAGCATGTTGTACAGAGAGGTCTAGTGGCAATCCTCTGGTAGACAGGAGTTTCAGGCTAACACAAGAACACATGTGAAACATTCCACCTGGACACCTGCACAAAAGCAAGGGCTTCTATTTCCTCTGTGCACATTATTACCCTTTCCAGTCATACCATTTCTCTCAGCATTTATCTTGAAACAGAAAAGCCAAAGATAGAAAATCTTTTCAGGCAACCTTGAGAAAACCAGACGATAGTCAGGACAACAAAGAATAACCCTTAGCACTCACAGTACTGGACTTTCATGAAGGTTGTTCTCCCACATGGCTCTGCTTTCTGCCTACGATTCTGACTCTGCAGACATTACTGGAAATATTTAGCTAAATTTTGAATGTAGGAAACATGGTTGCACCATTTTCTTCCTCTGTTTACTCGGGAAAGTTGGAAAAATGGGCATAAATATATTTATTTCACCTCCTCAGAATTACGTTATGTAGAAACTGAAAATAAAGGAGATTATTATTTCCAACTTCAGTGACTCCTTGTAAAGCTAACCCAAAAAGATTATGGAAAACAAAGTAACTTTGTCCCCTTAACTGAAAAATCATTACTATCAGTGCATGAACTAAAGCCCAAGCCAAATGGCATCATCTTTTTCTAACACATTCTCTACATAAGATGACAAGGAGGTTTGTGCCCAGAGAATGAATGTGCCTACAATGTTGTGAGATCCTGGTGATCCCTGTCATTCTAATGGACCATTAAATTCTGTTACTAATGGGCACATATTAAAAAGCCAGCTGTAAGGTATTATGAGGTTAATAATAGTCTCTAAAGGGCTAGACATTTACTTAGATAATAAAACCACCCTATTCTAAAATAGTTAAGGTTAAATAAATAAAATACAAAAAGTATTTTGAAAGCAACATAAATTCAGCTGGCTTCAAGGCAGAAGCTAACCTTCAACTGATGACAATTCCCTTTGTGTATTATTCTTCCACAATTCCTCTCTGCTGAAGAATTTATTGTATCTTTATTCTAAACATTTGGTCCTAGATCCACCACTGACAACATATTGGCATATAGAGGCAGAAAAGCACTCTTCCAGCATATGATTTATCGATTTCTAATGGAGTGTAGGAAAACGCAACTTTTCAATAGCCTGCAATCAAAAGATATTCAACAAAAGCTATGCAGACTGTTAAAGAATAAGCAAAATATGATCATCCATATTCATGAAAATACATTAACCCACTTACCTGGGGTATTCAATTATTTCCCTACTTATGGATAATATGTGGGCTAAACGTGTGCTATAAGTGTCAAGATCAATTTAAAAAGTGAGTAAATTGCCTTTTTATGTCCTGGTAATAAACAACGTCCTGCATGCATGGCTGTAACTTCAAAATTGTTTGGTTTTCATAAAAGCCCCAGCTATTCTATTACAGTACATGAATATGAAGATGGAATGCACAGGATACTATTGAGGAGTTAATGACATAGATACTTTATTTGAATCATTCAGAATAATGCACAAAGGTTTGGAGCCCTCAGAAGAGACTGCTATTGTCACAGTCAGTTTGACAGAGATGGAGGGAATAAGGGTTTGTCCCTGTTGTGTGTAGAATTATAAAGAGAGCACAGACACAGGTAAATACTTCTGTAGTGCTCATGAATTCAAATGAGCAATTAATATTTATATTGTTTTCCATTATACATCCAGGAACTCCTGGTCAAATACTGCATCCAGACTTTCTCATGAAATACCTTTCTATTAAAATATTTTGCAAAAAAATCTTTGAAAGGTGAAGAAAACCATGAAATACCTGGAACGTGTAAACTTAAGAAAGTAGACTTTGACTACCTACACTACTGGAAATTTTAATTTTTAAGATACGTTTCAGGTGACTCAAACACCACATTTACAAACACCTTTACAATCCTGCTGATGCCTTAAAGAACCTAGAAATAAAACAACACCCTTTTGAGCCAATATTAGTATAGTAGGTAGTATAAAGGCTGGTCTTCATTGGAGGCCTCCAAGGGGCAGATATGGAAAAATGCCCAACCCACATTGGGTGAATACAATTTTATAAGCTTAGAAAATTAGCATAATTGACAAGAATCCCAGATTAGAAGCATAAGTGATGAGGTAATACCTTCCTTCTGGTTTCACCTCTCCTGTAGCCCCCCTTTAAATAGGAACTAAACTTTTGTTTATGAAAATGTGTCTTGCAGGGCTGGTTTCAACCTTGGCCCCAGGAAGAACCAAAATAGGATAGGGGCCTTGGAACCCCCAGAGTCTGGAACCTCTGGAATGTGTTTTGTCTTTCTTCCCTTGAGGGCAGGGCAAAGGTAGGAAAAAGTACTGGATCTAGCTAGGACCTATATAACTATACAACAATAGCCTACATATCTACGAATATATATGAAGGAAACATAAAAGCAAAAATCATTCTGACATCACTGCAATACATCTGCATAGCAGTACACAGAAAACCGAGTGCCAATTACAGGCTACATTTTGCTTTAATAAGTGAAAAAATTATTTTGGCAGCTGCATTACTGATCCAAATAACATTACCTATGCATGCCTCTGGTTGAATATCCATGTAGGGCTGCACAGAACAATAGCAATGAAATGAGCTAACATTCCACATAAATAGAGGTGATTGGAGAATATTCTATCAAAATTGTGTTAATCCTAATATGTCCTTTTATGTTATATAGAAAAAAGAAATTTTGATTTCATTTGATTCCTTACCTCCTTGTTTTTCAAATTAACAAAAAAAGAAAAGTGTGTCAGGTTTCTTGAGCTTGGTTGTGGGTATTTTGTTTTGTTTTGCTTCATCTTTTTTTTTTTTTTTAAATGACCATTTTGATTTCGAATTGTTGTAAAGAAATGCTGAAAACTTTCAATTAAATATTTTTACAAAAAGTCCTACGAAAACACTGTTTGTATTATTCTGGTAGCTGCTCTTCTTAGTATAACCTGAAGAAAGTTTTAACAGATTCTCTCCAGTTTTCTCTTTCTTTTTGTCTGAGAATGATTTTGTGTTTCAATAGATAACTGACCAGCAGAGGCAGATGACCTTTGCAAGGCAGGTTATAATGCTAGTACAGTAGTAGTTGAATATTATGGTTTGATAGCTTATTTATTTGCTTTGAGGTAAATTATTGATTTTGCAAACTGTGGGGTTTTTAAAAATCAAATCCATGCTTTGCAATTCATACATAACAAGAAAGATTAACCACATCCCCCTGGGTTTAATTTTGAAATTTCTGAGTTAGACTGCATTTAATGCTTCATGAGGTAGTTTAAAAATGCTAATATTTTCAATGGAAGCTGAGAAAGCCTTGATAATTATTTTATGCAAGTTAATATAAGATAGTTCTGCCACACTTTCTTCCAGTGTAGCATATGGAGAGAAGTAATGCACGATAAAACTCAGAAAAAGGCTGTTTATAGCAAAAGATTTCTTGCTTTAATGATAACAACTTTTCAGGGTAATTTGTGAAGGCTTAAACATAAACACTTAGAACAACAAGCCATATGCTCACCAGACCTGACTTTTGTCTCATAACAGTTTTGTGCTAGTGCACCCTACTTTTTTTTTCAGACAAAACCATGTAGAAAAATTCAGTTCATATATCAAACATAGTGAAAAAGGATGAATTAGAATAAGTTTTATCGATGAAGAGATTTTTATGTTATAGCTGTAGAAACACTACAAGAAATACTTAAGTGAAAGTCTGAGCAAACTGCCAATAAGGCAAAGAGCTCAGACTGTCCTTCACTGTCTAACTCCAATTTAGTCTTGCATTGAAGACACCTACAGATTGGATAAACTGGTTCTGAGGTCAGGATTGAGTTTATTTTACTGGAGGCTTTTAGCTGATCTACTTCAATCTGGATAGGCTTCCATTCCCTCTCTGAAAAATAGGGATGATAATGGGTGTCTTTGAAGATTGTGCTTGTGAGAATATTCTAATTATATCACACACAGATTTTGTAATAATTATTATTAATTCTATAGTATTGAATTTGTCAGCATTATATATTTTTTCTGAGCTGAAACTCTTCTGAGATCATGATGAAACTTATCTTAGAAACTTATCTTAGAAATTCTCATGACCAGGTAAAAGCAAAAAACATGTTCATTGAGATGAACACGTCCCTTGAGAACTGTCAAGGAGAGAAGGTTTTTCTTCACAGCTCATAGTAAAATAATATTTTCCCTCCTGTATCACATCACAGTATTTTTGGCATCTTTTTGAGCATGGACATTTAATGGATGTTGTGTGAGGAAAACAGAAAACGTCATAGAAAATTGATATGCTGTGATTGGGGTATGGGATACTAGTACCTACTCTGGCTTTAAATTAACCACTTGCAGCAGCTGGTCATAGCTGCACATAATTCAAACTGAACTGAACATTCAAACACCTAATTTTGATTAGAATTTGAGATTGTTCCCCTTCGAGGATGATCAGCACTGGCAACTGAAGTGACCAAGAAAGACAATGGCATCCTGGCTTGGATGAAATAAAGTGTGGCCAACAGGACCAGGGCAGGAATTTTCCCTCTGTACTCAGCACTGGTGAGACCACACCTCAAGTCCTGTGTCCAGTTCTGAGCCCCTCACTGCAAGAAAGACATTGAGGGGCTGGAGAGTGTCCAGAGAAGGGCAATGGAGCTGGTGAAAGGTCTGAAGCATGAATGTGATGAGGAGCTGCTGAAGGAAATGGGGTTGTTTAGCCTGGAGAAAAGAAGGCTCAGGGGGGACATTATCACTCTCTAGCACTCCCTACCACTCCTTGAGTGGGAGATATAGCCAGGTGTGGGTCACCCCCTTCTCCCAGCTAACAAGTGGCACAACAAGAGGACATGGCCTCAAGCTGCACCAGGGAAGGTTCAAGTTGGAAATCTGGAAGAATTTCCACACTGAAAGGGTGATTAAGCATTGGAACTGACTCTCCAGGGAAGTATTGGAGTCATTATTCCTGGAAGGCTTCATGAAATGAATGGACCTGAGTGCTAAGGTTTTATTGGCATGGTGGCGTTTGGACAAAGGTTGGACTTAAACATTTTGGAGCACTTTCCAACCTCAGCAATTTGCTGATTTTCTGATCCTCTCTTATTCAGGATCAAGATACCCTGGAAAAATCTTTTGTTGATTTCAGTTAACAGGTGGTTTTAAAGTCTTACTTGTGATGCTTAAAATATTGCAACCACCTACATGGCTGTAAGAAATCAGGATATCCCCACTGAGTGGGTAAAAATGACCCTGACCCTGAAGTAACAAAGGAGAGATCTTAGTAAAAATTTCTGTTATGCCCACATCCCTATAAAACCTGTTCTTGACACTCTAAATTATATTAAACTTCCCCTTCCATTTGTACCTAATTCTGACTTAGTCTTATTTCTTAGATAAGGCAAACCCTCAAAAAATAATAAAATATTTAAATAAGAATCAGGACATCACAGCTTAGAATTTCCTGGCCAGTAATAATGACATGGATAAGTAGCCTAGAATTTTACATCTCTCCTAGACACTTATTTATTTACAGGAGCTGTCTGACGCCTTGATATTTATTGCTATAACCCCGTTAAATATTTCTCTCCTGCTCATGTTTTTACCAAACTGACGTTGTTGGTTTGTGTAATCTGCAACTGCTTGTGGTATACAATTATTCAAAGGCAGGACACTTCAATTCGTGTTCACTAATTATGATTCTTTCTTCAGCACAGCTGTTTCAGATCAAAAATATGTCAGCATAGGGAGTAGAAATAGCAACTGAAAATTGTTATCAAAGAGTTAATGAGATTTTACAAAACAATTGCAATATAGTGTCTTTTTTATAAAATTCTTTTAAAAACCATGCTTCTGTTTTTATCACAAAACTCACTTGTTCTTTTATTTTTTCTCATTTTAGGAAAAAAGAAGTGAATGTAGAAAATTATAGTATATAGAAAAGACAGTTTGTTATTTTCCTCATAGCTCTTGGGATTTCATATCTTCAGCTTTGTTAATTCCAGTCTAGAATGAGACTTTACCTCTCAGAGGTAAAATATTTCATGACTGAAAGACAGTTTTGGTTCCTTGCATGTCATTCTCTTCCAAAGCAGAATGAAGCAGCTATGCTAGATTGTAGTTGAAAATTTGGTGTGAAGGTTTTGGAGTCTGCCAGTGTTCTCTGGTGCCCTTAGCCAAAGAAAACCACTCTAAATTGCTAGCAGGCTGAGATAAAAGTCATGTAGTGAATAAAGAATACTGGAAAGTTGTGTAAAGTCACCTTGCAATCAGATTTCACCCCATGCTAATGTGGTTTAGTTCATCTCCAAACAAGACATCACTCCAGGCAGGTGCATCTGCACAGTAACCAATTGACACCTTATTGGAATGTAGGAGTATAATAGGCCAGAAAGAATGACAGATTAGTTGGACTGGGAGATCACCTGTGATAGTTTCAATTGACTTATTTTCCAGGTGGCAGTATTTATAAAAGTCACTTTTCAGCATGAGGCATTCAGCCATGCCTTGACTGTCAGATTATTCCTGTGACTTATATGCATTTCTTGCTGATAGATGTTGCAGCAGGAAAAACTGCTAATACTGTCACCCAACATAATTTCTTTCAAAATGTCATACAGAAAATGGCACCATGTAACTTTTGGCATCAAAACTGTACCAACTAAATGACTACAATATAAATTTTAAAAATACATTAGTGGACAAAAAAAAATATGGAATAATAGAATCATTTAGGCACAAAAAACTCTTAATGTCACCGAATCCAACTATTAACCATGCATTGCCGAGTCCACGGCTAAACCATGTCCCTAAACACCATGTCTACACATCTTTTAAGTACCTCCAGGGATGGTGACTCTATCACTTCTCTGGGCAGCCTGTTCCAATGTTTGGCAACTCTTTCCATGAAGAAATATTTCTTAATAATGAATCTAAAGCATCTCTGGAGCAATTTGAGGCTTTTTCCTCTCAACCTGTCTCTTGTTACTTGGGAGAAGAGACTGACCTACAGCCTCCTTTCAGGTACATTTAGAGAGTGATGAAGTCTCCCCTGAGCCTCATTTTTTCTAGGCTAAACACCCACAGCCTCCTCAGCTGCTCCTCTTTTGACTTGCTCTGTAGACCCTTCACCAGCTTCATTGCCATTCTCTGGACACTCTCCAGCAACTCAATGTCTTTCTTGTAGTGAGGGGCCAAGAACTGAATGCAATAATTGTGGTGCGGTCTTACCTGTGTTTCTTAGACGAACAAGTTTGAAAAGGGAATCTTAATAGTTAAGAAATATTCAATAAGAAGAAACTGGAAGCATTTTTAGCCAGAGATGCAGTTGGGTGAAAGGTAAAACAGACACAATAGTTACTCTGCAATTGAAAAATCAGGAATTTAAATACCCTTTTGTACACACCACAAAATTTTCCAAGGAAGAAGGAGCAACCTGCTGAAAGGGTGTTGGCATGTTTTATTATTCCAAGGCATCTGACTTCCTTCATAAATTTGGGTATGTCACTTACTTTGCCTCATTCCTTACTTGCTCAGGGTATTATTTTCCTATCCACAGGGCAGTTGTGGGGAAAAGTGCCATTAGTAATGATTATTGAAAATTTGGATGTTGTCATACAAGTATCTAAGTCCTCAGTTATCTATTAGTTTGGAAGGAAATTAGATTTGGGAGATAGCTTTGCCTCTATATCCAAACCTATAATTTTGTAAAAATAATGAAACACTGGGACTTGGGTGGCTGACTAAACTGGAGAATTATATTATTATCAACTCAGTTTCAGTGAGAGGGCTGATGCTTACAAGTCTAACTATTAAAAATTGTTTTGAAGACTATAAAAAGAGTCACTAAAAGAAGATACTACTTTTATGCTACCTGAATGAAACAAATATTTTGAGAAAAACAATACAAAAAAATACATTTATTTTTTTGCCTATGAAATAGCTTTGATATTTGAACTCCTTTCTTCTCACATCTTGACTCTTACATTCAAATGCGCATCAACCTTTCTGTACATCAGTCAGACACTAAAGGTAATATATACATTTGGCTTGAAATATTTTATTGTGTTTCTCTTTTTAAATAACTCATTGACACCCTTTATTGGAAGAGATTTTTTTATTCTTTAATATTAACTCCAATTTTAATGAATTTTGGAATTCCAATTTTATTTCTTAATTTAGGATGAAATTTCTATTCACAAATTTTATTTATTAGACAAGTATTAAAATAGGCAACTATTTCACTCATTTTCTCATACATACTGTAAATAACAAGAGAAATAATCTCTTCTAGAGAAAAATCCTTAACAGTATAAAAAGCTGTAAAATACTATACTTTTAATTAAAATCCTTTTAGGACCCCTACTCAGTGATATGAAAATATTTTGAAAATCCAGAGAGAAAATGAATTGTAGTCTATCAATATGTACAATAAAAGAGTTGCTTCTTGCAGGGTCTTTCAAGAAATATTTGCATTTTCAAAATATTCCAGAATTAATTCAGAAAAGTTATGAAGAAAAACTCAAATGGATCAGTGCAATAAAAGCCTTATGCACCTGAAAGTCAAGAACTACATTGGCATTCAGGTACAAATTGAAAATACATAGTCCCTTAACTCACATTTAAATTCCTGATGTAACATATTGTGGTATAGAGAAGTTAAAGAGGAGTTAGGAAATACAAATCTGAAGATTTTGTTGAAGGTGGGCCTTTAAGCTGGGCCTTTCTGCATGGTGCAGAGACAGTACTCCAGGAAAATGGCAGATCACAGCATGGTCTGGATTCAGGGATATGTGTGACAAACTCCCTTTTGGGTAAGTGCTTTTCATCCATTTGTGATTCTTTTGTAAGGACAGCAGAGTCAGTATGTGCAGGCACAGCCCAGCCTCCTCCTGAGGAGAGCATTCCTGAACATTCTCCCACACGTAGGCTTGGCCAGTGGCAACTCCAAGGGAAGTCAAAATAAGACACACTGAGCAAGGGCCTGCATGATTTATATATACCTGCCTAACAGTGTAGTATATTTGGAATGCAAAACTCTGACTTGGTCTTTAGGGGTACCCACTTCCTTCACTGAAGGGGGTTTGGTTGGTTTTGGCTGTTTGATATTTGCTAAGCATTCTCCTAATAGTGATTCAGTTTTTTTCCAAAAAAGTGTTTTAACCCAGTAATGTGAACAGACTGTAAAGAGCAACAGAAACACATACCCTCTCTCCTAGCCACATGCTTTACCTATTAGTATACTAAATCATGCTCCTTAATAGTACTTCTTTCCGTTCAGTTCCATGACAGCTGCCTTCTGGAAGGAACCTGAAAGAATTCTCGGAGAAATCACTCTCCCAAGTTTTAGCAATACTGATTTTTATAGTGCAGTGGAGAAGATTCATATTCTTCCAAGGAAGTTTTGAAAGAAAAGAGACAGCCTGTGTATCTTTGAAAAGAACAGGGTCCTGGGGGTGTGCTTAGTGCTCTTGGCCTCTGCAGGTCACCTGAGCATTTTCTTGCAGAGTGCTACTGAATCCATTAAGGCACTGAGATGTAATGCACTTCCTTACTCCGGATACTTTAGTCAGCTTCCTTGTGATTGATTCTTCTGCCAGAAATAATTGTTAGGCATCCTCTTTTACTTAATCAAATTCTCCCATGCCAGGGCACAACTCCCTTTCGTCTCCCCTAACAAGAGATACTGTTTTGTGACATCAGTTTTCCTTCTTCTAAAATGGTAATATTTGTATTTGGGGGGGCGTGCAATTAATTTTTTAGGATATTCACATTTTCATATTGCTTCGTTCTCTTATCCCACCCTCAAGGATCAAGATTTTAAGTATCTTAAGAAACTTTTTGCTCTTCTTTTGATTTTTCTGCAGATTTCTGTTCTCTTTGATATGCAGCACCCCAAAATGTGGGTGTTATTTCACTTAATGCCAAAGCAGCACTATTATACAGGCATTCCCATCAAATTTGACTTACTGTGATAATCCTACTGATACAACCCAATATTGGAGCTGCTTTTTTTATGATTGCTGACTCATCTGTGGTTTATATGTACTCTAAACTTTACATACTCCCTGATGAGACGAGTTTAAGTGTGCTCTTGAATTTGATTACTCAGTTGTGTGAATTTATTTCCATATGTCCTTACTGATTCTCCTCATTGATTTTAGAAACTTGCTCCATTTTAAGAATATTCCATGCTTTAATCCTCTTTCAAGATAATTTAGATCCTTTTCAATGTCAACTTTTGTATATAAAAGTTATGCATGTTTTACAGCACACTCTAAGTCTTCAGTGAAAGTTTGCTACGAGGTGATAAAATATAGTATTTTACAGGACCCTACCTCAAATTTATCACTGGAAAATCAGCATTACTTTATTTGATTACTTACAATGCTTACATTATAGGATTTCTAACTAATTCCTGTATGGCCCACAACTATATAAAATTTACAGATTTTCCCTAGCAAGTGACTTCAGAATTAAAGTAGTAAAATAGACTGATGTCAAAAGGCAATATTTCCTTCCCCTCAAAATTACACAGTCAAATATTTAAGGAAGAAAAAGATGTTCTGAATAACATGCAAGGAGTAACCAGTAGCATTCTCCTGTTCAGGCAAACCCTCTGCCAGGCTTTTTCAAATGCCAGTGCAAAACTAACAAATATTTATACCTCCCAACATCATGGATTTACTTATAAAAATGTCCCTTCTATACTAGCATCTGCATTATTACTTATTCTTTCCTCATAGTGCACCAAAGATCACATCAAGTTTCTTGTTTCCTGCTGTTCTCTATTTTCCCCTTACTCATACATAAAATTATCTCTGCCTCTGAAAATTTTCACTGCCTAAAAACAGTTCTTGTTCCTCACACTGCTTCTGCCTTATTGAATAGTCAACCCATACAAAAGAAAACTGCCCTTTGATAGATAATTATTTTTCAGCTTCACAAAAAATTACTTCTCTGACCCACTTTGCAACTGGGTTCACACAAAGGATTTCTCAGCTGCATGTTCATTTTATGAATATGTCTTCCCTCTTATCTATGCTTACATGCAGACTGAGATCAAGTACCAATATTTCAAAAATCATGCCTTACTCCATCATCTTTCCACCTCTAGTTTTAACAAGAGTCTTCTCAGGGAGTGTTGCTTAAATGTTAAGTATTTCTGAAGTAAGAAATATTCAGGTTGCAGGGGTAAGCTCTTTTGGCAATGAATGTTGATTTGCTCTTGGCCTCTGCAGGTCACCTGAGCAAAGTTTTTTGCAGAGTGCTACTGAATCTATGAAGACACAGAGATGTAAGATGTACTTCCTTACTCTAGATACCAATTGCAACAAAGCAAAATGAAACAAATTTTAAAAAACCCAAATACAAACAAACCAAGACCTAACACCACTGCCCACATCCCCCCCCCCAAAAAAAAAAAAAAAAAAAAAAAAAAAAAAGAGAGAGAGAGAGAAAGAACAAAAGCTGTTTGAGTCATGTAGAAAGTGCCAAAAGCATTCCTCCATGACGAATGGGAGACAACGAGTAGGCACACATGGCTGAATAATTTGCCCAATGAAGGAGTGAAGTACTGGTTCCAAAAAGCAAGACAGAAACTAAATCCCAGTTTGGTCACTGACCAGTCCCTGCAGTAATGCTTTACATGGAACAAATCGTACTATTTTGTACTGTTTAGAGCATGTCCCTTCAGAAAGAGACCTAACATGGCCATCACAAGTAAAATCCTCAAGGGAGTCCCAGAGGTAACAAGGCAGTTTGGTGACGGGTGCAATGTCAGATATGGGACATCTAAGGAAAGAAAAAGATTCTCCAAAGAACAAAGGAATTCTCAAAGCAGAACAGAAGAATGGTTTGTTTTGGTCCATATAGGCAATCTGGCTGTCAGTAGTACAGGCAATACCAGAGAACATTAAGAAACCACACACAGAAAAATCACCTAACAGAATGCCAGCTGATGTCTGTCTTATCTTCTGAAGCACAGAATTTTATATTTCAGAATTTCTGCCCCATCAACTTAAGGAAATATGTTTTTTCAGCTGTGGAACCTGTTGTTGCTTAGACAACATGGTTTGTAGTATACGTATAATTTTTTGTAGTGACAGAAATGGGTTAACATCAACAATGGGTACCCTGTTTGTTGAATGTTCTCTGACAATAGAAGGTGTTGAACAACAAAAAATGCAATTTAAAATTAAACTCAGACATGTGCATCAACCGATCACTAAATTTTTGGAGTTAAATTCTAGATGCTAATAATACAATAGCAGTATGTATTAAATAATGGACCCTTTTTCTCAGCAATAATGCTGGAAAGTAATGACATACCAAAAGGTCTTTTGCTAAAGAAATTTATTGAGATTCATGAGTTTCATGTTCGTACTAATCATGCTGATGCCTGGTTCTAAGGCTCAACTCAGATGTTTGTATTTGTTGTCACAGCTGATTGTACCTTACTTTTAAAACAAGTGCCAATGTATCTACTCTGTTTGCAGTACATAAGGGCATGGGGATCTGGGTCCCTGTGACATTTTGCTGATATAAAGATATTGCAACACTAAACCTAATTATATTAAATGCAATGGAAAAATTCAGTGGTAAATACTGCAGCACAAATTGTACCTTGACATATACCTATGGTGACCTTATGGATGTCAAAGCACAGACACTTCCCAGAAAAGTTTGGCCTTTTGCATAAAGGCTATATAATGTGACATATGGTTATTTTTATTGTAATTTGAAACATGAAGTATGGGAAAAGCACTTTTCATTCTTTGCAGAGAACTTCAACATAATCTAATCCTCTTTTGTCCAGTGATCTTCCTGAAATCTTGTTCAAAACCTGTTGTCCTTTTGTCCAATAAATAATACACTCATGATTCATGAAGTGCATATCTGAGATCAAAACTGCACTGCAAAGAAAAGTACCAAGTAAGCAATGGTATTCTCTCTGGTACATTATTCTGTATATAAAACCATCTATCATTTTATAGAATTTTTAATTAGATTGAGAGATTAAAGGCAGAAAGAATGATGGGCAGTATCTATTCAGGTTTGAGTAAGAAGCATTGAGAATATTGGCATGTTTTTTTCTCTAAGTTCTTGCCAGCTGTAGGAAGATTTGAACTTCACACCACAAAAATAGCACTTGTGCTGCTACTCTCAGTGCTAGAAAAAGAAAAGAGGATTTGAAGTGAGTTGTCCTCTCATACTTTCTTGAATTCTCAGGAAAACCACTTCCACTGACTGATAATACTCTGCTAACTTAACAGATTGAGTCTTGGTCAGGCTGTATATCCATTCTGCCCCTGTCTACCTCATGGTGCCCTTACCTAATTTCACAACGTTTCTGTGGTGCCTGTTCTCCTTGCAGGTATAGTGAAGGTGCCTGTGATACCATCTGCTCCCAGGGTCGAACAGGAGTTCCACATGGGAAGGCAGAGCAAGAAGGCCTGGGAAAGGGGCTGGGCCATGCCAATGCCAAAGCCGTGGCTGTGGAAAGAGCTGAATTCTTGGGCTCACTTGAAGTGGCAGCCTCTTACCATGTAAAACACTGCCAAATTCCATGTAAAAATTGCCTTGAACTCACGCCCAGATTTTAATGTATCCTCTCCTCTGTGACTCCTGGTAAATAAATGCCATTGCTGATTTCTTTATTATCTGATAACTATTGGTTAATACCATCTGCTGCATCAACTTTCACCTGCAATTTCTGTGCAAGAGCAAAAGGCATCATGTAATAAGTATTTTTGTAAAGCACTTTTCTGTACTACTGCTCTAATTTGTAGGGTCTGGCAGTGCAACTTGTTACTCATTTATAGCAGTACTCATTTGGGCCCCACAGAGGAGCTTTTGTGAAGTAGTGCTCACAAGGATGACAAACAGGTTCACAGACTGTGAAACTTCTTTTGTACGGGTATTCCCAGAAGCAAACCCAGAAGGTCCTGGAATGATGTGGACTACGGATTTCATACAGAAAAAATGGCATCGAAGCCATAACCTCTGCTTGAGCTGAAGCAATTTGCCCAGCATTTTGCCCAGCATCATAGCCTAAAGAGCATTAAAGCATCTGATAACATACCAGTATGACCAATGATATAAGGGAGGCATTCAGTGTCCTTTAGCCTTCATAACGGCACTGAAAGTAACCCTGCTGAACTAACAGTGGGGAAAGAAGGGGAAGCCTGGTGAGACTGGGCAGGCACATGCACAGAATAATTAGCAGAGGTCTGAGCTGAAGAGAGTCCCCACTGTTAAGCATTTATTGTTTGCATCTCAGGCAGAGCTGTGAATATTACCTTTAACTGCTAACACTTGCCTGGAGATAAAGTGATTCAAACCTGACAGCAGACATTACTAAGTGAACAAGGAATCAGTGTCCTAATAATTATTTGCTCCTGGAGTAATTCTCTGGCTTTTTAGTGGCAGAGAAACACAGCATGCTACAACTAAATTATTATATGCTAATGACTACAATAATTTCAGAGTAGGCAAGGGCTGGAAAATGGTACTAAAGCAGGATGAAAATCTGTTTAAAGGAGTGAACTATTTAACACCTCTGCTGATGGGTTTTGTTTCTGTTACCAGCTGTATGCATGAAGGGCATGTTTATCTGTTTTCTTATTTTAAGGACTCATTTAGTATTTTTAAAAGGCCTCATGCAAATATGCATGAGTTTCAAATGATCAAATGGTTAAGAGGAAGTAATAGAGGTGTGGCACTTTTATATCACTGCCTGTGGATTTATGTGCATTTAACCTACTGGAAGAGAGGAATTAAAACAATAATTTTCTTGACATTGTTATTTAGAAATTACATAATAACTGCGGATCTCATAGTCACTCTTTAGGGCTGGACATAGACTTTGAACTGTGCTTCATTTCTAACACATTACATATTTAATTAACTTCCCTCCCTCTCCTGAATGAATCATCAGTAATACTAAATAGGTAAACCCACAAAATAGGAAAAGAGACTACACCAAATTACTGTGCCAATGCCATCTACTTGGACTATGCTTTCTTCTACACTTTTCACTTCAAGTATTTAAAGATGGATTTTTTTAAAGAAAGCTGGTAAGTTGAGAACTTTGTTAGACAAGTTAGGTCAAAATAGATCTTTCATCAACACTATACCTCTGCCTTTTCAGTCTGTAGATTAAGATAAATATGGTGGTTCTTACTGAAAAGAAGTCATGAGAACATTTTCAAAATCTAGTCAAGTCTTTATAAGTGATTTGCAAAGGCTTTTATTTTCATCCTACATTCTTCTTTCACTTTTGTGTCTCAAAATCCCTCAGATATTTTAGGGGGTGTGTAATTTGTCTGTAGCATGTTAACACCTGGCAAAATAATGTGTGGCATATGGCCTAATAGTTTACGAGCATAAAAAGGAATTTGGCATTGCATGAAAAATTAATTTTAAATTGTAAATTGTAAATTAGTGGCAAGGGAACGTGATTTTCCAGTTCACATACATATCTCCAATAACAAATTGCCGTTTAAGGCCAATAAAGTACCTGCCACAACAGAAAAAAATCTTTCTCACTCTATCTGCATCTGCTGGTAATTTCTTAACAATTTCATTAATGTAGGTAATTTTCTATGTATAATTTAAATAAAAATCTGGCATCATAGTAAAGCATGCCAGTGATAATTATAATTTTTTCAACCAATTTTTGTTCATAGGTTATACAGTTGCTGTGTGAAATAGTAATTTCTACCTAGTATGTGATCTAGCATAGCCCAGTTAGATTGAATCCAAAACATCCCGTTCATGAAGGGAAATAGAAATAAGAGGGATTAGTTCTTTCTGTCCCAATTGCTTTCCAAAGACTTTTGAAAGAACTTCCTGCATAGTCATTATTTCCCTTTTAAAGTCCTTCAGGTCACTCTCACTATGCAAACTCTCAACATAATATGCTCATTTGATTTCTGGACAAATTATTTTCTCTTTTGTAAAGTCTATGGCAAAAAAAAATCGCACATTTTTTTTCTTTTTTACTTTTAAAATATTCACATTGAAAACATTTAATTATTTGCTAAAGTTTGATACTTTGAATTTGACTCAAAGAAGCAGACATCATCCCTTTAAGAAACTAAATATCACTGGCCTTGTTGAAGGAACATAATGCTCCACCACCTTGTCTTTGCTTGGCATCTCTGAAAGAAAGAATCTAACTTCTTTTTTAGGCACTAATTTGAGTCTCCTAAGTTGGAAGTGTTGCTGTGTTCAAAATTCCCTTACGAGATGATTTTATAACCTGCACTCACCTCTACCACGGAAATCACACAAGGTTTGCATGAAAGGCTGACCCAGGACTCAGGCTGCTTCTCATTTTCTAGGTCGGCTTTAAAATCCTCTGAGGAAGTTACCTCACCACAGGTAGGAGATGAGAAATTTGAAGGGTTGTTACACACTGCCAACGTTGATGTAAGGCTATAGGGCACAGCAGGGCATAACGAGAAATTCACTCTCAGCTGGGTGATCTCTTCCATGCAGGCCACAGAGCTGCTGCAACCTCACAGACAGGGTCACATTTCTGAGACTATTTCTCTTTTTGCTTTGGAAATAAAAAAGCTGGCAAGACACATGCTCTTTTTCAAATTGTAGAGTGACACATCCTTTCATGAAGAATATAGCATTAAAAAGGAAAGCACAAGACTTTTTACTCCTGTGGTCCTTCCAGCTTCCTCACCATTCTTTTAAGAGCATTTTCTTTTCAGCATTCTCAGTGGAATTATTTCCTGTTGTTTCCTCCTTTCCCACCTAACTATTACTCCCATGCAAAGATTTTGTTTCAACCTAACACACTTGCTATAATGTTCTGTCTGTCTTTTGCTTTGGATTTCTGATTTTCATATTTCTTCCCCACTTTAAAGTTTAGCTTCACGGTTTTAATTTTCCTACTCAAACCTAGGCTTTAGCTGCAGCTCAGACCACCACAGTCCTCCAAGACTGCATCCTTTCTGCTACTTTCGTGGTAGGTCACCTTTTGTTATTAGCTTGAATACAGCCATTAGGACTGTGCTAGAAACACCAAATTTGTGCCACTCAGCTGGCAGGAGATGGAAGCCCTGAAGGCACAGGAGCCGATGTGGTAATTGGGGAGGTGAAGAAAGTTCATGGCCAGTAGAGGAAAGACTGAGGTTGTCAAGGGAACAAGACAGCTCTGCTGTGCATGCTTTTAAACTGGAGAATTTTCTTTTTTCTTGTTTTGGTGGCAAATTCTTTACAATTTAATTTTTAGCGTATATTATAGATATTTAATTAAGAAATATGTATTTCAAGGATCAACTGGGATCAACCCAGTGCCCTGGAAAAGAGAATACTGGCAAGCCTATTTATCTTCCTTGTTCTTAATTTGTGCCGTATTTTCAGCTTTTGATTATTATTTACTGAAATGTGTATTGCTGCTGGAATAATCAATAGGCCTGCAGTTCCTTGCTTCCTGCTATAGCATGAAAATCCCACACCAGGACCCTTTAATCCTATTTTACTACTAGCCAGTACCAACAGAAGCACTGAAGTCAGCCTAGACAGCTTGGTTGGGCTGTCTGGTCTAATGAGTAGTCAGTGTAGTCAGTGGTTCTCTAGAAACAGTTTGCTAATTGCATAGACCTGGGCTCAGACCAAACCTGTCCCTCCTACCCAGAGCTCTTTGACCACTTCCATAGTACAAATCTCCATTATGAATTGCCCAGATGCACATTTTGCTCCTTCTTTTGTCCTTTCTGTCTCATTAGCAGTCTTGTTTCTCTGTGCCTTTGAAGAATAGAATATTTTATGATTCACATTCAGCCCTAATTTTAAAGCAACACAACTGTGAACAGTCGCTTAAGAAGCTTCCTAAGCCTCTTTCAGGAGGGCTGGGAAGATCAGCCCAAATTGTGGCTGATAGCAACAGAGAGTGAGAGTGTTTTCCTTGAATTTTTATCTGCTCCATCTAGGTTGTTTTCACTTTAAAAAAAACACTCATTGACATGAAACTGCTTTCATAATTATATGAAAAATAAAGAATACTGACTGACTTTGAATTAAGACACAACTTCAAAGGTGTAGGGAACTTCTTATGGTATCAAAATGTCATTTTCCTCATGATATAGGAGCTGTTGTCTCCTGCATTGCTGCAGACTGCCATTCTTTTACCCCCAAAGGTATACTAATCAATTCTTAAACAGCCCTACTTCATCCATGTTTTAGATGTCTGAACTACTGAGTGATCTTTGTAGCAGACACATCTGAAAAAGCAGCATTCACAAAGCTTATGCATAATTTACAGTATAATTCTTTACACTTATCTAGCACCTTTCAGCTTAAGATTCCAAAGCTCTTTGCAAATATTAATTAATTTATCCTTCCAGTGGTGCTTGAAGATAGGGGATATTACTATTCCTCAGGAGAGGCAAGAGTAAAAAAAAGAGAAAAAAAGAATGTAACTTTCAGCAAGCCACTGTTGCTATGTAGCTTTATTTTTTTCAAAAGCAAAATGGAGATAAAATAATATAGTAATTTTGAAAAATGTTATTATGAATAAGTATTTTCACTTCCAAGAGAAGGCTGAATAATTTTAGAGCAAAATACTATTTTTAACATGTAAATGTAGAGGCATGATTTGTGAAGGCCGCAGCTCTTGCATTCAGCTAATGCAATACTGAAATAACCAGGAGCTTGACACCCAGCCCCTGTATACTTATGAGAATCTTGACCAAAGACCCAGCAGTACAAATGGGTGTGTCAATCCCTCCCAGCCCTGTAGTGCTTACCAGGAATTCAAGGACCTCATTGTGTATTTTTATTTTCAAATTTCAGTATTCCAACTTGCTTCTTGTCCATTTTTCTTTTGTCCCGTAAGAATAGTGTCTGCTTTGAAAACCAAAGGACTGTCATTGAAACTCTAATTTTTTTTAGCTTCTGAGAGCATTCTGATGCTTAATCAAGTCTTGCTGCTCCCAGCTCCCTTTGTTATGATAATGTATTACACCAAATTGAAGATGGCAAGAAGAAAATTACTTGGATGATGTCTTAACACATGGAACGAAGGCCTGCTCTCAGAGAAGCCCACAGCAACACTCCCATTATTTGCTTAATGCCCTTGTTGTATTCTCAGCCACGACACACGGCAAAGAAAAGCCAGTTACACAGTGTTGAATAGATTAAGATGTTAGCAGCCTTGGGAACTTGAATTCCTTGGTGCTGTGGTGTGCTAATACGATATCTGATGTCTTGTTGAAATGGAGTTGCCTTGTCTACTGCTAAACAGTTATTCCTATGCCTGTTCCCACTAAGTTGAATATTTCATCAGGACTTTTCATTTTAAAAAGATTCCATTTTCACACTTCTCTTTCACAGGACTGGTGCATAAAGAAAAACTTTTAAACTTGAATAATTCTCCCTCCAGCAATGCTGTGTTTCTGTAATAGCCCCAGAGGGCAATATTTATTCCAGTGCTGACGCACATTGGTTAAACTTTCTTCTAAACTTAGGAGTTTTCATTCGCAGCTGCACATTTGTCTTTGAAGATACAGTTACTTCTGTTTTAACAGATAAGTAAAATAGCAGGGAATTTACCTCTTGCTACCTCATAAGGAAACAAATTTTTTAACATCTTTCTAGGACTATTTAGACTTTTGCTACCCATAATTCAAGTTATCTGTCTCCTAGTACATTAACCCAGCTTTTGTAGTCATAATTCAAAACAAGTCTGGCCTGGAATGCATAAGCTATGTTTTCATTTAATCTAACTGGCAACATCATTATAATGAAGCAAGGAATGCAGAAACAAGACAGAAATCTGGCTTGTTTCTGGAGACAAACATTCTTTTATTATTGGTGTCAACAAATATATAAAAATTATTAAAATATTTAAATGCTATATATGACTTCTGCACCATCAGTGTGGTAATCAATATAACATAAAATAAGTCTAATATTGGGCTATTCAGCATGCTGGCCTTGAATCTTAGCACTGCTAGCTAATTTCTTTGCATTACGTAGATATATATTATACATATGAATGTATATTACGTACATCCACATATATTAACATCCATCTTCTTAACAACAAGTACCACATCTATGAGCTAAATGTTTCTGTGGTTTGTGACTTTTAGCATGTCAAATTTTAGAGCTCAGCATTAAGAATTTTCCCCCAAACACCTTACTTTTGATAATTCTACCTTTGTGAAAATGGGCTTCAAACCACATAATGAAAACAGGACTCATGGGCAGCTGGGGCCTTCACCTTTTCCTCTTGCACTCACTTTAGTGAGTCGTGCAATTCTTCTATGCTTGATTAAGTACTTCACTGAAATCCAAGCGGATGACTCTCTACTCATGCAGCTACACCATGCTCTCTCTATACCAGCTCACACAGTCACAGACAGTTATACAACTTCAGACTGCAAAAAATATATTATGGGCCTGAAACACACACCAGAGTGGACAGAAATCATATTATAAGTTACCAGGACAAAAAGAGTCTCAATATTGGAGTAAAAAGGATGCTACCTGTAGTTTGGGCACTTTCCACATGCTCTTTGGGGCTTTCCTGGCTCCCTGGTCATTCCTGAAGTCCTTCAGTAATAACGATTGTAATTTGTGGAGACTACCAGATGGCATTTGTGAGGCCATGGTCTCATGTGATTCAGAACTGGGCCTACCACACACAGCAACACACCTTTGTTTCAGATTATGGATGGGCAGATCTTCTCTGTGTATAACATTTGTGCTTGCTATGCTCTTTTATATTGGTTCTATGCCAATTAGAAAAGTAGAGAAAAAGCCTGATCTGGCATAGAGTTAGAGATGCAGACCAATAAGACTTGATCTGGCAGGCAGCCTGGCAATATAGAGTTACTTTATTAATATTTTAAAATAAACGAGTCAGCAGAGTAAGTGTACTCTACATCAGTGCCTTTCATCCTATGCCTGCCATGGTTTTGATTCCACAACAGGATAGGTTTGTCGTTATGGAAGATAGAAAGGGCAGCAAGAACCATGTGCATACAGTTCAGAGGTAAGTCAGAGCCTATAAATTATCCATACCTGTTTTCCCAAAACTGTCAGTAATATATGCCTTTCTAGGAGGCAGACACCCACAGCATCTTTCCAGAGATTTTAACGAACACACATTGAAATTGCTAAAATCAGTGTGAATGCTTCATCCTGCTAGTTGTACAAAACAAAAGTTTCCATTGTTTTCCTTTTCAGGAAATTAATGAATGCTATTTTAAAACCCCTCCTCTAAAATGCAATTTTCTTCCTGCAATGGCAAAACTTGTTACAGAAACTACTGCTTCACAGCAAATGAGACACACATAATTTTTTATTTATTGTTTTATCCTCAAGCTTTTTAATCACGCTTCAAAATTCTAATGCTAATTCTTAATACAGAATATTTGCACACAAGACAGATAAGAAGACACAGACATATGCATGTTTTCCAATTATTTAACCATAATGTCACTGTTGACTTTTTGGCATGTTTACTTGGCTTTCAAACATTTAAGTCTATTCCAAGATGCAGAGCTTTGCCAAAAGTGGTTGTAACATTCACAGCAGGGGAATCCACAACTGTGTTCAGAATCTTTTCATTCAGATACTTTTTTAACTCCTTACTATTACAATAAATTTCTGTGAACCTCAACACAATCTCTACCCTACATCCTCTAGCTGACAACACTGATGTTTTCAATTCAAAGTGTCTTGTAAGGCAGGTGCTAAGCACATGACCTGGTGCTTAGGTAATTAATGTTTAAAGTCACTTGCCAGGAGAGGGTAATCTAATAGAGGTAAAGTATGTCTATATATAAAACAAGCAACAAAGGGAGTGTCCAAATTAATTACTAGTATCTTGAACCTTTGTGAATAGCTATTTTTACTGTGTTTTTAAGATGTATGTGGTTATCTTATTTTTCCACATGTATGTTCCTTACTAGGCAAGTGGGGTGAAGAGAAAAGAATACTGAAGTATTTGTCCTCAGGAAATTCAGATCTCTCTGACTTGATACCACCAAATGTCAACGTGTTCTAAAAATGGTCTGCTATTAATATACTGTGTGATTGTATATAAAAATACATTACACTCTGGATTCTAGAATTAACAAGAAAGGAGTTTCTCTTCAGACTTTAGTCAGGGACTTCTTCTTTTCATGTTCTTATTTTCATAGAAACTTAGAAAAATGGGGCTGAAACAGATTACAAATGATCAGATGTCCAGTGGTTGGACCAAGACAGACTCTGTTACACATTGATCAATCCTGAACAGTTATTTTGTATAAACTGTGGTGAAGACCTGTGATGACAAAGTCTCCTAATCCTCCCCAGGCAATCTGTTAGGGCTGAGAAAATGAACCCAAATGAATTTCAAACTAATCCAGGTGTTGTGGAATTGGGTCTGAACTGAAATCTCCATAAGGCTTCAGTGTGGAGGAACAGCCAGCTGTGTAAGGGCTCTGAGGAGCCTTCTCTCCTCTGCTCTTGGATTATGCATATGCAAGGCTGAGAGACATCCACATTCCCAGTGCTGAAAGAATTCTCATTCTTCCTCACTTTTACAAAAACAGTCTCTTGTTTCTACCATAAAACAGCATAATGCCACTCCTCTTTTATCTGATGATCTTCCCTCTAGATTCATCACAAATAGCTAGGAGGAGAAAATACAATTACATACCATAATCCCATGCTAGGCTGCTAGACATTGATTTGTATGTGCAAGATCGAATGAGTCATAAAAAAAGGAAAAGCAGCAGAGGATCCTACAGATATTTATTCATTTTCATCTGAACTTTTGTAAAAACTTCAAAAGCTGTAGTAAAAGATGTTCCTCATTCACCTGCAGTTCCACAGATCATGACCTATGACCACAAAGCTAAATATTGCCAATGAAGAACTTTGGTTCTATTGAAGTAGCTGCCTCCTGAGCAGTTAAACTAGCAAGCCTCCTTCACTAAATATGAATAAAATAAGACTCCAAAGATGACCACACCCTGGCAATGATGCCTGCTGACACAGAACAGCCTCTACTCAGTGTTATTAACTATCTTAATTTTCAGAGCAGAAACCTGTGCAAGGCATCTGGGAATGATCAGTGAAAGGTATTCCCTAGTCATCTCAAGGAGACATTTGCTAGATAACTGTGACCAGGATTGTTCTGGAAACATAACAGCATAACATATGGTTACTAGTGCCTAGAGAACTCCTGGAGAAGGCATACAGTATTCCCACAGGTATGAAAATGTTTACTTTGCTTCATCTGAGCCCACTTTTCTAATCTGTACCTTATGGCTGTCCTAATCAGCTGGTACAGGCATAGCAAAAAGACACAGGCTAGGGGCAGGGGGGGTGGGGGGAGAGAGACCATGAGGATCATAGGAACACATTTTCTTCCCAAGGACAGAAGCTGATTTGTAACAAACATAGTTTAGAAATTCTTGTCTGAGTTAGAACTGACTCCCCAGGCTGACATACAAATGAAAGCTCATGTTTCTTATTCACATCAGTGCTGTGGTCTGGGGAAACCTGCAGACCCAAGTCTTGTCATCCAGGGACAAAATTTACCCAGATTTTAGGACAGTCAAGATTTGAAGCTGTGGCTTAGGATTCCCCATTTGCCTGAGTTATTAGAGAAGTGAGACAATTCAGCTTTAACATTGCTCTCTTGGAGGTCCTGTGCAAGTCATCAGCACCACACATGGCCCTGGTACATGAAGTGTCCACGTTGGCTTTCCCAGTCCCTCAACGTGCAGTGTTCTTCCAGCAGGACATTCCATGCACAACAATACCTGTGCATATTGCTTGCTCCCAGTGCTCCCACAGGAGCTCACTGTAAAGGCAATTCCTCTGAAAATTGAGCTCTGATTGAGGTGAAGTAGAGAGCAGCTAGTAACCTGAGAGGCACCACCCCTTTCTCCTGCCTCTCCTCATATAGCCATTGCAATCAGCCATACCGCGGAAACGTGCCCCACCTCATGTGCTGTGCACATAGGAAATGTTAGATTCAAAGTTAAAAGTCAAGAAGGCCCCTGTGTCCACAATGTATCAGGTTTTTGCCATTGGTTTTGATATTTGATATTTTCTACTTCACAGGATTAAAAGAGATAGAAAAATGAACATAGTATTTAAATTATTAACACCCTTGACTGAGGTTTTCAAAGGAATATATTCTGAGGCAGGACAAACCCAGGAGCTGTATTCACTTTAAATAATTCTAGTATTCCAATTAGGAAAGCTGTGAGCTTTTTGTTTCTTAATTGCCGGGAGACATGGAATACTTCGTGAAGCTTTTTAAAATTCCCTATAATTCCAATTAAAGGCTTTTCTATTTACTCCTAAGGTGACTGCCATGTAATTTAGTTGTTTGTAGTTATCTTTGGCAGGAAGAGACAGTAGGAAAGCAACCAGAATTGTTCAGGAAGCACAACAGGCTACCTGGGAGAGAGAGACTGTATGAAACCATCAGCAGTGGCTGCATGGGAGAAACAAATGCTCCAGTAAGGCTCTGAGGAGCAATTCCCCTGTGGTGTGCAGACTCATCCTTAGAGCAGGATTAATGTCATTTTGGAAAACCAAATTATGTAAAGATGAGAAAAGCAACAAAATGAACCACATCAGAGGTACTTTTTTCTCCCTAACAAGCCTATAGTTGAAACAATTTACATTTTGCGTTGATTAGGAATTCTATAGATTGGCATATTTTTCCCTGTCTTAGAAGGATTTATGTATGTGTTTTGTGGGAGAAAAACTGTAGCTTTCTAAGAGCTTCTAGAACCTGATAAGACTTCACTTCTGATTGTAGACTTTCATAATTACAAAAATGCTATAAGTTATTTATCAATTATCACTGTCATTGCCACTCTGTTTCTAATATAACTGCATATCACTACTCATTATTGAATATTATGGTATCATTATAAGCATAAGTTTTAACAACATCAAATCATAATAATACAGACAAAATTAACATCAATGTTAACATTAATAATATACTCCAAGGGTGAAATAAAAATCATATTATCATCAATAAGAAAATGCTTTATGTACCAGAGGGGTGAATCAGAGTCACAAGATTTCTAATGCTGATGAATTTCAAGCCACTTTTTGAGAAATACAATTTTAAGTATACAAAGCTCAAATTGAAATAATTTTATCTGGCATATTATAGCAGATAATGTACAGATGTCACCTAAAAATTACTATTGGGAAAGAAATGAGTCTGCGTGATCCAGTCTTGGGCATTTTTTCTTTAGACCTCTTCAAAGTCAGAATTTTTTAAAGCAAGATATGTTTTCAAGATCATGTAAAATTTTGTTTTCCATTTATAATGAAAACATCCATGAAAGGAAATCATATATTTTCAATTATTTTCCCATTCAAAGGTTTTCTCAGGGAAATTACATGGTTTTGTGGTCTATGAACAATTTTTTAAAAATCATTAATTAAAAAAACTTGTGTACTGATCTTTTGTTGTTGTAAATGTCTATGCATCTAGAGTAATTTTTGTCTGAAAATATCAAACAATTTGATTAAGTGAGTTGAAGTAATAAAGTCTTCAGAATTCAGAATTTTGGGAGTAGAGGATAGGTACAAACAAACTCTGATAAGCAAACACATGCTTGCACACCATCCACTTGTGTCTCAACTGACTGCTGCCATTTGTGACTCATTGGCCTGGGTGGGCAGCTCCCTGCTCTGGAAATCCAGCAGAGCACATGGATTTCTGGCAGAAATCTTCCATTTGCATCTTCTTTCTTGACTTTACAATTGCCAAGTATCAATGGGTTTAATAACTTAAACTGCTGTGATTTTGTGTGTGGTGGGCAAGGCAGATAACTCACAAGGAATGCGCTCATCCTGGTAAAAATTATGGCCTTGATCTTGCCTCATTAAGGTGAGCAGAAGTTCTGCTGTGATTGTGGGAGAAGGGGATCCATGCAATCAACAACCAGGGGAGGAACAAACACACCACTGAGATGTCAATGTTTTGATTTTCTATCAAAGGAATATTTTTATCTGACTTTACTTAAGAAAAGCACTTAAACATATTTAACTCGTTTTTAGTGGTAATCAAACATGCTCTTAAACAATTTGGGAATGACAATCTGTAACAGGAATTATACATGCAAAAATTAGGTGAGTATATAAAAAAAAAATAAATCACTACACCTGTATGAGGTAAATGGAAATACTTCTTTTACTTGTATTTATATCTCTCTAGTATTATCAATACATTGCTTATCTCAGTGTGGCTTGTTTTCTATCACATAAAAAATAAAATTAATTTTATTTGGGAAAGGATTTAAAGAAGAGTGTTTTTCATTAGATATAGCTCTCCTGCATGGTTGAATCAACATCTGAAGTACTCAGATACTATATGTTTCTCCTCTGCACTAAAGGTCTAATATAATAAAACATTATCATATGCAACCTTATTCTGTTGCATGATGATTCATTTATTACAATATGAATTGTTTGGGATGTTAAATTTAATATATGTTTTAGTAAATAATGGTGGTGGGCATAGTTTTAGAGATGTTGCAGCTTGGAAAGCATGCATATGCTAGAAAGTCATATCTACTATCCAAACTACCAACTTTTAATATATCAAAATAAGTATATCAACATAATTATTGCTGTTTATTTCAGTTTTAATGAGGAAAAAACCATAATAAAAAATGAGAAGAGAGAAGGCTTGACAGGTGTATTAACAAATGGCCTTATAAAGAAACAGATGCAATTGTGTTTTCAGCAGGGATTTAGAATAACAAAAATAACTTAAAATTAAGAAATTCATAGTCAAGTTCAAACATTCATAAACTGTATTCAAATATCTTAAAATACTACCTTCATCTGTTGGAGATCAATATCTGCAGTACAAAGCATTTTATGGGTGGTTTTATGTCACTCTGAAGAACTATTTAAACATGTTATTTAAAAGGGAAACATTCTCTGCAGCACAACAGCCATCCAAACACTGTAGAAAAGTGAGTGAGAGCAGTTCTTCTGTGCCACACAACGTGTGCAACGCTCAGTTTATGATAAACCAAGGGGCCAGCATAAAGCAGGGACCATAGAATGGGATGAAGCCATTCAGTAGCCCAGTGACAATCTCATGATCCTCATACACTTTCAATTCTTTAGACACCATAATGGATGTTTTTCTTTTGTATCAATTATTGTTGAACTAACCTATTGCTTCTGCAAATTCATTCACTTGAATATTAGTCACTACCAGCATTGTGCCTTTGATTCATGCATTAGGCCACAGAGCTCATCTTTTTGGAGATGTCCTTATTTGTTTTCTCCATCTTCCCTTCTCTGCCTACCTTAAATCAGAAGCCATATGGGCAAAAAACAGTGATTCTGGTTAGACATGAGGATTGTTCAGCTACCGATCCCAGTCATCTTCTTTACATCCCATGACTTCATCTTCACCACACAGAAACTTAGAATGCCTTTATTATCTTCACATAATCTACTTCAGGGTCAAGTCTCAACCAGATTTGGTGTATTTTTCTCTAGCCTATGTATAAGCCTTATATGTATGTCTATGTTTAAAAACCAGGCGGTGTAAGAATCTTCCATATTTGTGCAGATATATCTGATTGTACCACTTTGTGTGGTGTTAATGCCCATTAGCTTGGCACATGTGAGGCTAAATTTAAAGAGACTAAATTAGTTTCTAAGCATGAAAACATCATGCAAAGGTAGCATCAAAAACCCAAAAAGTTAGAAGGTGTAAGTTGAAAGCTATGGAAAGCAGCAGAATGAATTCTCAGCTAGTGTTAAGCCCAGAGCTAGAATTCTTGTATGGAAAGTGAAGCAGAAGAAATTAAACACAGAACTGAAAGTTGCATTTGTTTGGGCCACTTTTGCAGTACATGCGTAATAAATACCAAGTAAATCTAAACATGTTTTATTTTTATTTAAATTTATTATAAGTCTACATAATTAGTGATGCACTTGGCGGTGTTAGGTTTACGGTAGGAGACAGTGATTTCAAAGGTCTTTTCCAAATGAATTTATTCTATGATTTTATAAACATTTCTTTATAAGAATTCAAAAGCATTTTCAGCCACTGGCAATCAATGACTCTTCCAGGGATGAAAATGAAACATGTGGCAATGTCTGCCATCTGGTGACACACAACATGACACTTTGTAAGACACATGTTGAACTTGATGCTTAAAAATGTTTGCTGATATTTGTAAGCCCTGCAGTTCTTTTATTTTCATGGTCAAGATGAAGTCACTGTAGTACCTGCAGAACTTCACTACTGCTTATTTAACAAGGCAGCAACACATAATTCAGGCACAAAAAAAATATTGTCTCTCCGTACCTTTCAGCAAAGAGAGAGCAATTCAACACCGTAATGCTCCATAATATAAAAATATCACTACATTGGTAAAAAACACTAAACTATACTTTCTGGATGTCTTTTGTCTGCTTTTTCCTGTTTTAGTCAGGCTATCAATTCAAAATAGGGAGTTAATTGTATTGTGAATTACTGCAGAAGGCATGCAACCAACAAAAGTTTCAACTCCATAATAAAATATGAGGGTATCGCCATATTCTTACAACTTAGGAGGAGGCTGGGGAACACAAAGATTTTCTCTTTGTAGCATTAATTTTTCACCACACCTATGTGAAGCAAATATCATCTCTTGCAACAGAGTAATCCATTGCATGGATGCAGGTGTCTTCTCCATTTAAATGAATGCCAGAACCACATCTACTGCATGCTTTTGGTAATGGAGAGCGGGGCAGGCAGTGGACAGTCTCTCCTGCTACAGCTCTCTGTGGTAAATATTATACAGTGTCACAATTTTGCATTGTTGCTTTAAGACAGCAAAGAATTGGTGAGGCTGATTAAGAAAAATATGAGCTGGGCCCCTTGCTTATCTTGCCCCTGGCTTGATCAAGGGCTAACCACTGAATGATGTCTGAAGCAGAGGTCTCATGGCCCAATGGTGTTTCAGCCAGGCACAGAAGAAGACCTCCTCTGTACCAGCCAACAGCCACACCCCCTTGGCTGTGAAAAACAGGCCTCGTTATAAACCTGGTTCATTAAAGGAGATGAGAATGTGCACGAAGATCCTCTGATGAAGGTCAGAGAGCCTCTACTGCTCCTTCAGTACGCGAAGGAGGACCAAGGTGTTTATGCTACCTTTTTGATCATCCATAAATTCCGACCAAAAGTAACAGAGACCCTCCTCAAGCTCCATTGATGTATTAACTTACACACCCCTCAGGATGGGAACAAAGGAGAGCATGGGACATGTAATGCATGCATGACTAAAGTCACCAAACCCCCACCTATGACATGTGATTGTTCCATTCCCTTGGGATTCCTTGGGATGGGCCAAAATTTATAGTGTAAAAGGGGGTTTTCAGGGCAGAAAGGACTGGAGGGCGAAGACATCTCTACCTGCACAGGATCAGTGGACACACTGCATCCCTCCTCTTGTGAAGGGACACCTTTAGATGAACTTTATGCCTCCAATGTGGTTGGAATATACCCATGTCTTAGGTTACAATAGTATGTATTCTATCACCATCTTCATAAACCGTTAAAACCAGATGGGGCAGTGTGCCTCGCTCCCCTCATGACTCATCCCTGATGGCTCCAGAGGATGTCTTCTAATGGCCCAGCTGTTAAAACCAGGTGAGGCAGTGCTCTTTATCTCTCCCGTGACCCATCCTCCCTCCAGAGGGATATCTTCTGCTAATGGGCCATTGAGTCCCACTGATAAAACGACACCATTCCCATTGTGAGATGCTCTGCCCAGGGGGAGGAACCAAGCAATCCTGTCTGGATATTATCTGGGATTTGAAACACCACAAGTCAGCTTTTCCACTGGATTCCCTGAGGAATACCAGACCCTTCTACACCACCACTGGACCTTCAGAGGAGAACTACACCTTTCCACAGGATCACTGCTTCAACAGAACCACATCTATCACTCCCAGAGGACTGCAGCCACCATCTAATTGGACTGCTACCAGCACCCTGACTGACAGGGTGTCAGGTTGTATTCTGACTCTGTCAGTGTTTTTGTACTACTGCATTTATTTTAATTTTTCTATTAAATTGTAGTTCTGACTTGGAGTCTCTCACTGATTTGCTTTCAAACTACCACAACCCAGGAGTACCTAGTGCTATCAGACCTCTCCTACTGTACCTTCTGTCGCAACACATGCCAACACTGAGTAGTTGGTGCATTTATCACCAGCAATCCTGAATCTGCTTTCTGGTTCTTCAACAAACCACACTGTGAATCTAGATCGTGCAAAGTCCTTGGTGAATGTGATCTGACCTACAGTACTGAATTGATAACCTGCATATTTGTATCTGTGCTCATGCAAGTCCTTTTGACCTTGGCCAGCATTATAGTGCTAAATTGTCAATAATCAGAAGTTAAACCCAACTGCACCCAATCCCTCTGACTTCTGGGGACCAGATGGAATGCAAAAGGGTTTGTTTTCTGCTAAATTCCTATACCCTTAATGCAACACACTCCTACTTGATCAGTATCATTCAAAAAAGTCTGAACCTCAGTTTTTCTTTTTCCATATTAATATCCTTGTCATCAAGCTCTGCAATTATCCACTTTATGCTCATTAGGTGTGCCTACAAGGTCTGCAGACTGTGACACAATGGGCCTTGGCTCTTAAGCCACCTGGTGTGTATGTGCTCACATTCTTCCTGCTCAAAGCTAATACCTCCCACAGAAGGCTGACTTCAGCCTCGCTCACTGAGGACCCAGAAGAAAACTAGCCTGTATTAGGAGAGAACCAATTCACTCCAGAGGAGACACTGCAAGTGGCATGATATAAACACAGGACACTAGGACTTATGTGGCAAAACAGAAATAAAAGTGAAATTTCACAGTAGAGCCATTTAGTGGATTTTTACATGAATGAACACCTTCAACAAGTAATAATGTGAGGAGCTCCTCAAATTTCCCTAGTTCTTTGTTTATACCAATCACCTTATGTTTAGGGGCAAGTCTTTTCCTCAAAAGGGTAAAAACAGCAAATACAAACCCAAATCTCAAAGACCAGTCATTAGATTGATGTACATTATAAGGCAGAATTTTGTTTTTCTCTGCAACACATAGCCCAGGATTTGCACACTTAGCTCTTGAGACACTTTTAAATGGCATGTCCATTGCATAGAAAGGCCTGATGAGGTATGAGCATTTTTAAGCAGAAAGACAGAAGCTGTAATACTCAGTGATGCAGAAGAATTTGTGTGGACTTTGCCCAAGGCAAGATCTTTGACCTAGATTTGTTGCCTTTGGTTTTTAGACAAATTATATTTTAATATTCATAATCTCTTGCAAGCTGAGCTTTTAGCTTGGGACAGTATCACCTATAAATAACTTCAAATAAATAAGCACAACTAGATAGGAATAACTGGTCAAAATGGAAATGGGATGTTTGAACTGCAGAAATAAATGAAATTAGGAACCTACCTAGTAGCTCTGCTTAAGAAATCTAATAGTTTGCAATGACTGATGCCATGACAGAACTGAGCTGACAATTTTCTGTCAGGGAGATATTAGTCTGTCTTAAATTATTCCAGACTAATAAGCACATTAATACTGTGTTGCTCGTTTATCTATGTCTACAGGTTAACAGAAAAAGGAAAGGAAAAAAAATTAAAAGCTGAAGGCAAAATGCTCACAGGAGTAGTTCCATTTGGCCATAAGAACACTGCTTTCTGTCTCTTTTTACTTTAGAAAATAATTCTTATAATCAGTAATTTAAAAGGCAGCCTCTTCTTTGTTCTACTGGCACCATACCTTTGTAGCTTTGAGGTCAAAGAAGCAAACAGCTGAGGAAAATGAATCCAAGCAACTAGTCTGGTAGCTTCTCATGGGGAAGAAATGGATTGTGGCAAGGCATCTGTAGAATTTCCCTAAGGCTATCACTATATAGTAGCTTAAAAATGACATACAGTCTTGCAGTGTTCAACTGATCACTTAGATTAGGTTAACAGAAAGATCGTTCTTTGTAACGAGAAAAATGGCAACCAAAAAATATTGGTGCTTCAGTAGAAACACACGTACTTACACTGCATTTGCTTACCCCCCACAGAGAGGAGAGAAAACCTTTTAGCACTCTTAAAAGTGAGAGACAAGCAGCATTGTCAGAGCCAAGTGTTGCAGAGATGGAGGCAATGTGTGAACCATCCCTCCCTCGGCAGCACAGCCAGTGCACCCGACCCTGCCGCTGTGGGGCTGAGCAGGCTGCCAGCCCTGCTGGTCCTTTGTGCTTGCGAAGATGATGGGTTTATGATGCAAATGAAGGTTGACAGAAAACCACTGCACCAATCTCCTCCTGATTACCTGCATCACTTTTTCTCCCCTGAGACCTGGGGTCTCCTTGATGGAAAATGTATTCACTTTTTCTATGGATGCTCTTTGTGACTTTGACAAGGCACCAGCTTTTCTGTAGATACCTTCTATCTGAATCAGTAGCCCAAGGAGATTACAGGAGTCCAGGAAAAAAATGATTGAGTGCCTATTTCCACCAAGGCCTCAACATTGCTGAAGTATAACAACTGCAGAATTACTCAGCTTGTTCAGCCAGCAGTGTTCTCTTTTCTTTCCCCAAAATAAATCTCCATGCGTCTGGGGGCTGGAATCGGCCCTAAGCAGAAAACCCTAACAGTCATGCAGATTGAAGGGCACAACTGAGGTTTTTGCCCTGGCTGTGGTTTATTATATCCACCCCATAGAATCACAGTGTTTTCTGGTTTTGATAGAAGTGCTTTGCTGTATCTGCAAGAAGCATTGCCATCAGTAGGAGCCACAACCCTGTGTTGCCTGGAAAGGCTATGCAATGCAACACCCAGTACTGGCAGGGCATGCAGTAGAGGTTTTCCCAGTCTGCAAAGGGCTTTTGGTGCTGATCCCTCAGTAAACAAAGCTTCTGTTAAAGAATCTTGAAATAATGCCCCTATGGCATGTCTTTACATCACAACATTCTTGGAGCAAAGAAAGTAGGCAAAAGACTGTATAATATTCTAAAATGAACTTAAATGTCCCTGAAGAATTCACATTAACTTGCCTATTTACAGCTAGAGATTTTCTGCTAATTAACAGTGTGTCTTTTCAGCAAAAAAATTCCTGTAATAAACTAAAGAAAAGTTACTCTTGAACTTCATCTAAAAAATAAACACTGGAAGTGAAAATAAAGCCTATACACAGAAAATGGGTAAGGAAAAAAAATCAGGACCATCTTTAGTTGATAGTTTGGAAGTCTTATTGAATTCTTTGCCTAAATAACAATAATGTGCTGTCCTGAGAGCACATAAAAAGCACATGTTAAATGGAGCAATGTGCATATTTTTCATGCATTTTTAAGAGGATTGACTGTGTGGGAGGAGGAGGAAACACTAAAAGAGTTTCAGCTGAGAAAGGAACTACTGGTAATTATCTTATATTGTCACCAAAACCCATATGTAAATATCCAGTAACGAGCTTACAGATCCTGAGGTTAGAAAACTGTGTAGCTTCAGAAATTGAGTGTGAGAGAGATCTAATCTTGTGTTCAGTTATTCCAGAACCAATTCCATTTAAATAACTAGATCTGTTTGAACATGCACTATCAAAATTATGAAAGGTTTGTTGAAGTCATAGGATTGTTGTTTTCTTAATGAGCATAATTAGCACTAGAAGCAAATGGAATTGCAGGAGTCTCCATCATGACTGAACAATTAGATCTGCTTCTGGTATCCAAAACTGAACCAGGATTTTTGCACTGGAGTAACTGGATGAAATTGTGAGGGCTTGTTAAGCAAATTAGCCTAGCTTGTTTCTTTGTTGTCCTTACATTTTTGTATCACTATATGAATAACTAGCTCTAATGTAAAGCAAGCAATAATTCTGTTTCCTATATAACACACAATAAATCAGTTAGCATATTATACATATAAGCTCAAATCTTGATTCAAATTCATCTTTCTTGATTTGATTGAAGAAGCTTCCTCTAGAGGCAAACATAAATCGTACCTCACAATGTCCTTCCTGAGATAGTGATTGCTAGAAATGTGTCAAGAAGGAATTATTTTTGTCCATAAGAATTCACTTTTGTCCATAGGGAATCTCATCTTTTAATACTTTTAGGTTGACACTAATATTTGAGTTAGATGCCAGAACCAACAAAATAGATCTTCTGCTCTAGCGGGGCCAAAAGCTTGACAGGCTGCCAGTGGCTTGGGGGTAAACCAGGTCAGGTATGCTCTGATGGAATAGACCTCGGTGTTTGAAATGCTCCTCTGCTGAACACAGCATAATACATTTAGAATACCTCATATTTTAATTTTCACTCTATTCAAGATTAGTTCCAAGGGACACCCATCTCTGATTTGGCAGGTCCATCCCAAGGCAGACTTGTGCAGCTGGCTGCTGAGGGGTAGCAGAGAATCCTCAGCAATGATCATTTCACCAGCCTCCAGGTTCTGGTAGGTTTTGGCTAATTGGCAGGCTCATTTATTTTTTGGTTTTTATATTGATTTAAAGCCCAAACCACATAGGTACATGGTCACATAGTGAGCTAGAAGTGCTTACTCTCTTTAATTCACTTTTTATTCACTGAACTCAAGCTCTGATTAAACAGAGGTTGCTTTTGAGATGTATAGAGGACATCACAAACAACTAAAATTCACCAGCTGAAAAGAACAACAGAAACAGAGAATAGAATGAAAGATGACAAAGGAAAATAAAATAAACAGAAGGGAAGAATAAGACATTTTAAGAATTCTTAAGCAGTAATACAATGATTGACAGTAAAATAAATATTATTTTATAACTGGGGAGTGGTGCACTGGAAGTAGAAAAAGGTAGATTTTTGGTGTGTTTTCACTTGATGAACTACCTTCTTGTAAATTCAATGTAAACTCATGATTCTGCAGATTTTTTATGATTTGTAGAGTTCAAGTCTCTACAGTTGCTTCTGAGTGTATTTGCTGGGCATTCATATTTGAATATTTGCAATTGATATTGAAAATTTGCAAATTCTGGTTTAAACTGCAGCGATACTCCAGGAGGAAATCAAGCAAAGTCCTCAAACAGTTAACAATTATTTTATTTCTTTCCGTTTATTTACCACAGAAAGGTTAAAAAAAGTCAAGCCCTACAGGCAGCAAGACCTTCAGGATCTTGACATACAGTGCTGCCTTGTGCAGGATGAGGACAGCCAGAAACAGGCACTGAGAAGGCACAAACTGCCCCTATTCATCTGAAACCAGGCTCTGCTAGATTAGCACTGTTAACCCTTTCATCACCAAGGGGAAACATCAGGAAAGGCAAGCTTACCTACATGCTCTCTTGTCTGAATGGACTTACCACTCAAACAGGTCTGTGTGTTTGAAGACAAAAAAAGTTAGGTGTTCTCTCAGGAGTCTTCGTTTTACCTGGATCACTGGCTCCATCCTCAGCAGCAGTGGGGAGGGGTCTACATTGGAGTGGAGGATTCAGTGTCCAATCTGTTTTAACCTGGGGAAGCTAAGAAACCACTATAACTACAGAATTCTGTCCCCAAAGACAGAAGTCAAGCTTATCCACATCTGAGCAGAATTCTATCCTTCTCTTACACCTTCTTTCTTTGTCTTCTATTGTCAAAAGCCAAAGGCAAGTCTTCCTCCACATGAAACAAGGATGTCTTAAGGAGTTAACAGTTTAAGATACCGGCTACCTGGTAAAGCTTTGCAAAAGCAGTGCTATGCAAACCTCTCAGCTTTCGACAGGCTCGTCACCAAATTGTCACGGACCACCAGGAGGCTGGATGCAGATGCACTGCATTGCCCCTGGGGATCCCTGTCCTTTCACCTCCCAGATGCAGCCTCCAGCAGTGCTATCTGCACACAGGCATGTCTTGTACTGTAGACAGGTCAACAATCAGTATCAACCCCCAGCTTAATCATATAAGCCTTAACTAAAGGCTCATGAATGACACCTGCTAAAGGAAGCCCTAAATGAGAAATAGTTTACTCAGAGGTCACGCAGGCATCTAACAATCTAGATGGATTTTTTTAATAGATAAAAAGAGACTCCACAGAGAATCACCATATGAAATAAAGATACCTGAGCCTGTTTCTTGTATAAACCTCATTTTTTTTGGCAAGGAGGCACCGTTGTTGTCTGTTGTATCATGATTTGCAGGTAGGTGAGCAAGTCTTAAGTCAGAAATATATGTTGTAGTGTGGATACTCTGGCCACAGGTCTTGTACAGATTGATATTTTTATTTCTGCTAGGTTAGAGAAAGATAGACTGCAGCTTCCTTATCTGTGAATACTTTCCATAGGGAGAAGGACTGTTCACCTTTAAGTCTTCCAGTGCACAGATTGTGCAAAATGAATGAGACTTACTTACATGCTCAATTTAAAAGAATTGATCTTCAGAAAAACAAAAGGATTTTCCTTTGCTCAGGGGAGAGTTAGCAAATGGAATAAGACACTGAAAAGACTGATAAGAACAGCCAGTAGAAATTGCTTCAAAATAGACGAAGGAAAGAATTTAAGAAAAAATGTGAAGTATAACTCCTGGCTACAATTACAGATAGGATACCTTCTTTCTTAAGCTTTGTGTTCCCTATACAACACTAAAAACACGAAATAGATTAATCTAGCACACACATGCATATTAAATCAAATTGGAAGCACATATTAGGGAAAAATTAGTTCTCTGGTATAATAACTAAGTGGCTAAAATCTATTTGTTTACTTAAATATTTGTATTGTCTTCAGTAGGGACTATCACATGCATATCCAGCTACTATTAGATAATTTTATTCAAGATTGTATGTATTCTGGAGTCCCTAGTGACCAATTTGAAATTCAGCCACAAGGTATTGTTGAACTGTATGTATCTCTTAAAAAAGTTTAGGCTGGAAAGACCACAATTAGTTAAAAAAAATTATGTTACCAACCCAGCCTGCAAAGTTTATTAAAATCTTCTCTCTTCAAGATCAAGTCAGTCATGACCATGTTTGTAATTGAGTATTTTGGTCTCCTTTCTCAAAGAACAATGGGCTAAATTCACTGTGGATACAAATGAAGACATCTGATGTAAGCTAATGATGGAATTTCTCTACCTAGACAAAAGAATGAGTGTTTGTGGAATTTTTGCATTTTGTTTAGAAGAAAAGAACCCCTTTGTGGTCACAGAAAAATAAAGGATAAAATATAAAGGATAAAATATATATATATATATAAAAGAAAAAGAAAAGCTTTCCCTTTAGCTAAAAATTACCTACTACTTTGAGTAATAATGCTGCCATGAACACATATTAAATACACTAAACTGAGAATCCTGTAACTCTGACAGAGATGATTTCTACTTAAAGAAAAATCCCACAGACATTTTAGTTAGGATAGTATCTTCCGCTTTTCAGTAATAAGAAGCTGTGATGCACAACACTTGCACAAGGACAGAAATTCTTGACCTCTTTCTTGTAAGAGGCTGGGACATCCAGGCATGTGGATCCTGGCACTCCAGGTACCACTACATAGAGGGAATGTCTCACCAGTAGAAACAGAGCACTAGCTTTCTGTGTTGTCATGTTGAAAATGCCAGGGAGTCTTTGTCACAGCTTTTACTGCCTGAAACCCAAAACCTGAACCGAATGGTATCATAGGGAAATCAAGTAGCCTGGATTTTAGGGGTTAAAAGAAGTGCATGATCAAACACAGCTCTCCTGGGTGGTGAACCTTTAGCTCTCAACATGAGTCAGTGTTTCTTGTAGCAGAGATGCCTGGATGCCCTGGAGTATCTCAGTCTGTGTCTTTTTCATTGTTTCTTATTCATTACAAAACATACCCAGCTTTTGAAAATTTGACATCTGCCAAGGCTAGGTGTTAAATGACTCAATCAAATACAAAACAGTAGTGAAAAAAATACATTTCCTGAAGAATGAGACAATGCATATAGGATACCATTAAGTTTTAATGATTCATATCATCTGCTCACTTTGACTTTGGCTGAGGTTTTCATAGAAAAGGAAAGAAGGAAGAAAGTTATATTTCCTCCTAATCACATTTCTCAGTGATATGAGGAAAGAAGGATCGTTTCAGCATGCAGACATAATAAGTCAGGACATAGCAGATCCACTTCAAGATCCCTGTTTGCCTTTGCAATTTGACCAAATCATTAGGTCTAGGTTCTTAGGGAACTAAGGTGAGTCAGCTTTCTGCAGGCAATTTACTTCTTATAGGTTCTTCCCTTTGTAATATCACCAGCCTATTACTACAGCAATTATGCTTTTCTATGGCATGTTGAACGACCAAATTTCAAGTTTCACCTATACATTAAGCAGTGCAGGGTTTTGTATCTTGCTCTTCCATCCTAGAAATAACAGAACCTAAATTTTTGATTCATCATAGCATGCAAAAACATACACATGCTGATGCTATGGTGCTAAGCCTGCATCCACTGACAGCCTGTAACCTTAGATGTGCTCTCCATGCACGGAAAAGACAGAGCCCAGCTAAGGAAACGGACTAATTTTGAGCAGGTTTTGCCTTCAGTCTTAGTTCCAGCACAATAACAAGGGGATGATTTAAGTGGTTTTGGAGTTCTGTTAATGCCACCTGGCACAAAAAAGCCCAGAAGCAGCTCAGCAATGTATCTGAGCACATCAACAGCAGTTGGGCACCCACAGGGCAAGTTGCATGTATTTACACTGTGTCTAAGACAATGGCTCACAGATACTAGGAGAGGTTTTGAATACTCTTGTTGTTTAATGAATTTGGGTAAGCTACTCAGAATTTCAATAGCAACTCACATTTCATAGAATCCAGTTTGCTTCTGAGTGCCATGGGCACAATAGGACAGTCTTACTGTGGAGCCTAACATGGCACAATTTCTTATGAATCAATGGAGGACAACATGCTTGGAAATTTCTGCAGTGTCTTTAGGAGCCCTTCCCAGAGCTGCTGGAGCAGCAGCTGTGAAAGCTTACATCACAGTCTCAATGACAGAACAGGAGCTGAGCAATGCACTGATGTCATTCAAGGGGCAGGATTTATTTAAGGTTGAATGTAGGAATTTATCTTAGAAGTGGTAAAGAGATTTCTTCAGAGAGATATTACTCAATAATTTACCATTTGTACTGACCCATACAATTGTATTTTGATACAGATCATGAAACGTTTTCATTGGAGACACTGAAATACATACTAGAGTTTCATGGTTTTTAATTCCTCAATGGAACCAGGGCTGGGACAATTAGTGCTAATATATTAAAGGCTTACGTACCTGAATGATGTAAGGTTTTCCTACCTTACAATCTGATTTTCCATTCCATCACTCTTCTATGTCCATCACCATGCTCTGCAAGTTTCTCTAGTTTATGTAAAAAAAATAAATCTTTGCAATATGCAAATCTTCAGGCATCAAATGCCCTCTTATTAATAGACAAATATGTGCCAGAACTGGATTAAAATGAGACAGAAGCAGCTTATTAATTATTAGAATATTAAAGAATTATTATTTAATATTAAAGAATTGTAAAGAAAGTAAGAAAAGCAAACACTAGAAAATTTCAAGAGTTCAGAGCATCAACCCCAAAAGTTGGAAGAAATGCAATGCAGTACCACATCTTTAACATAAGGAATCATTTATCATGACACTTGAATGGCTGTGACAATACAAATTGCTAATGTGGCGTTAGTTTAACCAATTTAGAGAACAAATTAGAATAAAAGGGTGTCTTGCACGTCAAATTGCTACAGTTATCCACGGCAAGGCAGAGAAATAGCTGTGAAAAATATTCTTTCAGCAGCAGAAAAGACAAGGTTACACAGGGTACAAAGAAGCCCCATTGAATATAAGGCTGGAGAATACTCTGCCACACAAGCAGGAAGATGTATTCACAAATGCACCATTGCTGATCTTCAAATCCTATCTCCTCCAATTACTTAATACATCTTTTTGTGTGTTGGGGCTGGGTTTTTTTTGCTGGGTATGGGTTTGTTGTTGCTGTTGGGGTTTTTGTTGGTTTGGTCTGGTTTTGTTGTTTTTTTTTTTTTTTTTTTACTTGGTTGGTTATTTTTCCAGGATTGCCACACACATATTGTGGAAATGTTTGAATGCAGGAGCAAACTGCACCTCTCTGGGACACAGAAGATGTAACCTGTGAGCTAGTGACAGTCCTTAGCAGAGCTGCCACATGCCCACTGCCAAGTGGAAAGCTGGAAGCACCTTACATCCAAAGCAATGGGGACATTTCGTGTCCTGGTGCAATCTTGCACCTAAAACAGAAAAATGTGATCATTTAATATTCCCAAGTAAATTCTCTATTTCTTTCATTTGTTTCTTTTAAAGTGCTTCCTCCCATTCTGCTGTTCTTTTCCAACATCCTTGAGGCCCTGCTGTAACAGACAAGGCAGCAGGGGGAAACAATTCTCTCAGCAAGGAACAAAAAGAGTGTTTTATTCCCATTCTTTATAAATATTGGCATGTGAAAAAAATAGTAAAAATCAAAATGCAGAGATAGGAATATGTATTTGAGGAAACACAGGCAGCAAAGTGAGGAAGATTTTGTTTTCATCTTTTCTCTTTAATCCCTTTCATACTTGATTGAATGTAATCAAGCAAAGCCAAGTCAATGAAAGGTTTTATAAGGAAGGGACAGTTCCCATCTTCAGAAGTGATTGAGCATGTTAAACAGGATTTTAAAAACTAAGGTAACTTTTCAAATTCTAAGCAGAAACAAATGCCTGTGGTTAGAACAGACTGCCTTGCTAGGGCCCAGTATCCGATTTGTAAGTCAGAAGAAGAACTGAAGCGCATATCTGTTTGAATTAATATTTATATTAACTAATTTCAACTGTTTTATTCAGTTGAAATTATTATAGGTTAAAACGGTAAAGAAAAAGATGAAATACTGATACCAAGATACGATACATTAAGTCTGGAATCTACAAACAAAAAATAGAGTCCTTCCAGAAGTTACAGCAAGTTCTTTAACATATATACAGGCAGGTATCATGATGGAGGTAAGACTGCATCAGTTACATTCACTGTTGATTTCAAAGCATGAATGCATGAGATTCTATTTCTGCTCAATACAGCTGCATTATTTATTTAATTAGTATTAAAATACAAGCTATCTATAAAAAATTTAGGTCCTCAGCGTGTGCCTACTCTTCAGCCTGCTGCCCAGTGTAAATATGAGCCGGCTTGCCTGCCAAGAACAGAATGCCTACTTCAGCCAAGAGTGGGGAAATAAGCTCTGCTGATAAGGATAGGCACTTTCCAGTCTCCAACCTGGCTTGCTTATAACAACTTTAGATTTTACTGTATCACACTGTTACTGGCAGTGTTGACATTACCCTCATTTTAACAGCTCTGTGGACAGCAAGAAGCCATCAGCAAAACACACAGTAGCTCTCAAAACCAGCTTCAGAGCTGTGAGCGCTGGTGAATAGCGGTCTCTGTGAGAGCAGCAGGACTCTGAACCAGCATACAGAGCCCCTGTGATTAATATTCATGCTACATATCCCAGAACAAATAGGAGATGCCAGTCTGATTCAAAGCTCTCTGAAATTGATGGAAACCTCTCCATTGACTGCCACGGGCTCTGGGTCAAGCCCCAAGTGTCCGAGTGTGTTTATACCTTTTAAAAAAGAAGGAATGCACTCTCCACATGTTTCAGTCCTTCACATTTATTGTCAGCAAACCTCTGGCAAAAAAATGCCATTCTCTGCAATGAGACTCTCACTGAAGCCAGTAGGAGCTATACATACAGAGACTGAGGACATAAACTCAATGTAAAACCAATAGTATACTGAAAAGAATCTTGATTTTGAAACCACACAAGACAAAATTCAGTGATAAAGTGAGTGTTCCTTTGTAAGAAGTATAAAATAACTCAAGATTTTGTATACCTGCAGGTTAAGAAGAAAATTTTCAATGAGGCACATTGAACCTTCATAATATAACATTAAAAAAGTCCACTCCTATAAATCTAATACATTATAACAATCTTTCGTAAACACTGTAATTGTATCCCCAAGTGTAAGTACTCAAATGTTAATTAAATATGGCCACCTAAATTACTATAAGCAAAGATTTTTTTTACTTATTAAAGGAATTTAATTCTACTCATAGGTGTCTTTGTTAAATGCAGGTTGACAATCAAGTTAAAGAATAAAACCTTATTTATTTTTATGCTACTTTATAAATTTTCTGAAGCGCAAGTCCTCTCAAAATAGTGCACAGTAATTGGATTAAAACTACCTTCAAATACTTTCCACCACATCTTTTACATGAAACACTTTGCAAAGCCCACAATGTCTATATAATCATTTTACAGTGATTATAAAAAAACTACAGAATTAAAAAAAAGTGGATTGATATGGATCCTCCTCCCCAATGAATGAAATCCTAGCACCATACAAAATCTCATGATTTAAAACTGAGTGCTGGTTCTCCTTCTCTCCCTTTCTTTCCTTCCCTTTCTTACCAAACAAATTATTTTCCAAAGCATGACTGTTAATACAGATTGGTTTCAAGAGAAGTTTTTAACAGTGATTTTTTTCCTGCATTTTGCTTCAAGAAGAAAAATATGAAGTAAAAAAAAAAAGGAAAAGGAAAAAGATACAGGAAATAAAGTCCTAAGGTCAATTAACAGTGAGTCCCCACGGAGGCAAAAGTCGACATTTCACGACGGATGGTACTGAATGGGGAGAGCTCCAGTTCTGTGGTGTACTCGTTGTCATTGTCATCACTTGTCACTGTGGAAGACTTCTGGATGCATTCATCACAGCAGCAACAGCAACACTCCATAAAGGCCCGGCTGAAAGGTTTACAGAGACAGAACAAGAGAACTGGGGTGACACAGGACTTAAAGAACAAAAGGAACTGACTAATGAGATGGAGGAGGTCCATAGTCTGTTGAGAGACCCCTGTGGACATGTAGGCAGTCACAATGTTGCAAATGTTTTCAGGAATGATGCAAAATCCATATAAAATGGTCAAAGCCACCACTGTGCAGTTCATCTGACTTTCTAGCTGAATTTGTCGCTTGTTCCCCCTCGTGCAGGCTTTTTCTGCTCTCCTGATTTTCCTCGCTGTCACCAGGGAGCAGGTAATAGTGAACAGGGTAGGCAAACAAAAATAGCAGCCAAAGTACCACCAGAGCCGTGCCCCGTCGTAGGTGAGAGCCAGCACGTAGATGGTGTCGGGCAGCGCCGTGGAGATCTTCACCACGCAGCGCTCGCCGGGGGGGCTGCCACTGTACTCGGGGTCCTCCCTGGCCAGCTGGCGCAGCACCACCTCGGGCAGGGCCAGCAGCAGGGCACCCACCCAGATGACTGCCAGCTTGGCCGTGGTCGAGGTGCAGTTCTCGATCATCTCGTAGTACATCTGCACGTTGGTGGCGGCACGAAACCGGTCAATGCAGAGGGCACACAGCGTGAACGTGGTGACTCCCAGAGAGGCCACCTGCCAAGGAGGAAAGGCAGCACAGGTTAATACAGATGCTGCTTGGGGAGGAAAAAAAATGTGGGGGAGAAAAGGGAAAAGAAAATGAGAAAAAAGGCAGGGGGGAAAGAGAAGCAGTTGAGCACCATGGTGCTGGAGCACCATCAAAAGAAGCATCACAGACAGAACTTAGCTTTCAGTGTTTGCTGAGCTACCACCCAGCATTCATTCCAAAAAGAGTACATGCTTCTATTTTTTCGCCTACAAATTCTTTTTCCAGCTTGGTGTCAATCTCTCCTGGAGATCCGAGCAAGCATCTGTGCAACACTGGGTGGAAAAAATATATAGAGGAATTGACTAAAATTTAAAACTAAACTGCTTCCTCCCGTTTTTTTCTAAGAGATGTTTTTCAGAAAGATTGGTTCCACTACAGGGAGTGATGCCGAAATGATTTTTGCTTTTTCTTTTATATACTTTTTACACAGTTCTCTGTATTAGTATTAGCATGCATGCTTGTAATCCTCTAGGTCTGATAACTTAGCCTGGTTTCTTGATGTCCAGTAGGCCAGGAGACTAAACACCCCAGAACTGTAGAGCAAGGAAGTCCAAACATTCTACTATCCTAAGAACTCAAGGTCCCCTAGCAGGACAGATTCTGTAAACTAGAAGTTAGCCCACCCCAGCCCGTTATTGGGCCCTCTTGTTAGATATGCTAATGTGTAAGGTCTTTAATTGTATATGCACTGGGGGGGTGAAAAAAAATTGTTTACTGGGGGGTGGAAAAGGGCACTGCGACACTGTCACCTGGGTGACGTGAATACATCAAATGGGATCCTATTAAAATACTGAGGTAAACAACCCCCAACCCTCTAACTGTGTCTAGTTTTTCTTTTCTAAGACCAGGAAAAAGGCATTAGGAGAGATAGGAGAGTCTTCCTTCAGCAGAAGTACAAACTTATGACCACATCACAAGTTCATCATGCAGGCAGGGGATCAAAACATTAAACCTTCCATATTTACAAAACTTAGAAACCCTGAGGATTTGGCATCTACTGAACTGAGTAGGATCCAACAACTATTTTTCTAGACATAGGATCCAGTAACTATTTTTGTGGACTTAGACTTACAAGTGACATTTTAATGGAATGTAGGCACATAAAGTCATCCCCTACCATGAGTTCAAAGAAATTGTATTTGAAATCTTTAGACTTCAGAGCCTGTGCAAAGCTAACCTTCACTATAGTAATTAGGCTCTATATAACCCTACAGTCAATATTTCAGTTAGAAAAAATTCATGGAAGACCCAGGTTTAATTTCATAGGAAGCATTCTGTGAGAGAGTGTACTGTAGGCCAGGAGAAATGGAAGAAGTTTCATTCTTTAAATGATTTAAAGATGGATTGGAGAGAGCTGTCAATTATATACTGTGAGGAATAAGTACAGAGCAATGATTATGTTCTCTAACTTTAATAATCATTATTCTATGCATGAACAGAAATCTTGTGCTGTCATGAAACATCATTTCCTATCATTTTATCCTGTTTATAATTCAATTTCCTAAAAGAAATTTGCAAGAAGACTATATATATTTTGGCCTAATTCTATTAACAATAAATTCAACTTCAGTTAAAATTTAAAGCAGAATGCCCATTAACTTAAATTGGAGAAAGACTAAGCACCCTGTTGAATTTTAATTCACTTATTTTCTTGGGTTTTCATACTTGCACAATGCTGAAAATGTGTTGATGCAGAAGAAAAAGAAGTTAAATAATATTCCTAATAAATGTAAAGAATGCTTACTTTTATCATGAATGAACCATATCTGTGCACTTAACTGGGAAATCTAAAGTGATATTAGATAGTTCACTGTAATTCTGCTTATCAAAATTTGATGTGCAATGCTATATTTAAATTTCATATGGGCAGACTGTAGAAAACACTTTCTGATTTCCACCATATTGAAATAACACTGTTTATGCATCTCTGAAAAAAGTTCTGCAAAGACAGATAGCACAATTATGCACAATTATATAAATGTATCATTAATTTTGGCCTTCAATATTTAATGGCCGTATCAGATTGCTAAAATTGACTATCACTGAAAAATATTAGGCACTTGGGATTAAAACTGTAAGATGTTGGCTTGGTTGGAAAATTCTTTGAAGCAGCTTCCTGAAAGATGGGATAAGTAAGAAGCAATCTCTTACTAATTAACTTGCAGAAATATTTAATAATGACATGGCACTACTATAAACATTTTTAATAGGCAAACATTGATTTGGAAGTCAAATTGTCTGACAAGATTCTAAGAAAGCTTGGTAAATACAGCAAGGAATAAAAACATTCAAAGAAAAATAGTTACAGGGAAATCTTAATGAACAGTGATAAACTTCACTAATGAAATATGATTTTCCTGTATCACAGCTGAGAGTCAGATTTTTTAATTCAAGATTAGTGACTTTGTTTCCAAAACATTAAAATGTGTGTGCAGTCCTCGTATTTCTCAGTGACAGCAAAACCTTTAGCTGTAATATGCAACACGAATATCAAAATGGTCAGGACTCAGCTTGCTACAATTATAAGAGACAGGGAAATAACTGAGATTTGGAAATGAATAGGGATTGAAATAAAGATCAGCAAAACAGAAGAAAACCTGAGTCTCTGCACATTAAGATGTTCCCTTTCAGCTCACATGGGAGTCTCCCCCCTCACCAACACACACACTTGTATTGCTTCACCATTTCCTAGCAAACAGACTTACACAGTGGGCAAGACACTAAAACTCTGCAGCTGTTAGGGCTGGACTAATGAAAGAAGACATGTCTGCCATGAACAAACATAACCTACGGGGTTCCTGTCACATTAATTGACCAACAACTTGGAGGCTTAAAACAGAGAAATAGAGCAAGAAGAAACAACTATGAATACTGGAAGGCAGCTTTGCAAACTCTCCCATGGATTTACTGATGAAACGAGCTAAACAAAGCCAGTGTTACCCTGGAACAAGCAACAGTTTCCTATTTTCTGTAGATTACCAGAGTTAGTGATGCCATGGAAAAGCCCACACAAACCAAACAAAAACACTCAAGCAGATGATAATGGATTCACTCCAGCTGACTTGCTTAAATGCAGTAGAGCAATTCAAGGGCTGGATTACTTACTCCACACAGCAGACTATGAGTGATAGCCAGCAAAATCAATAGGTGCTGCTCAAAACCTATGTGGGTGAGAACTGGGACATGCATTCTGCACGTTCACACAATTTCAGTTCAGGTATGTTTTTTCATACCAGTCATACTAATGATTAGAGTTAAGTTGAAAGTGTGAAAGAATTCAGAGAAGTTTTCTTTTTTAGTGTTATATTGCCTTGAAATAACTACAGAATTAAGATCCTTAATTTGACAGGGAGAAGGTAAAGCACAAATTAACAAATCGTAAAGTGATGCAAGGCCACATGGAGTTTAATGGTGCTCTTCTTGTTATAACAGCTAAGTGCCAGATATGCTACTGCAATCTTAATTCCACCAACCAGGTAGGAAATGAGGCAAATGTAAGGGCAACTCAGGCTCAGTAGTTTTTGATCATCACTTAGTTGTCTGGTTTATTTCCATACTGTCCACTGAAGATCCTTCTGCAGTCTCTAGACATTCAGTATGACACAATTTTACAACTTTCTCTTAGTATATGAAATCAGAAAAGTCCCCAAATTTCCAACTGAATGATCATCAATCTGCTTTGAGGAAGTGGTGAAGGAATCCCTGGTTTGAGGAGATACCCACACCATCTGGGCAGGGAACTGCTGTTGAAAGGATTACCAGCTACAGCATACACACAGAGGAAGACAGTGTTACAGAAGAGTCTCTTTAAACACTGTTGCTCTTTAAAAAGCATTGACATGGTTAGTGGGCACTGTGATGCCCTTTCAAGACACTGCATAAACCTTTGGTCATTAGCTCATCAGCTGTTAGTCAACTGTGTCAAAACTGATTTGGGGAACTGAGGCCACAGACAACAATAGCAAACTCATGAAATGCTCAGCATAATTGCATCAGTTCTCCTGTCCATCCTTCCAACATAGCGGTTCTCCTTTCACAAACTTTAACAATTACCAAAATGTTCCCAGGCCTTTCCTGGCCTGCCCTACTTCTTCTCCTGGCTGTGGTCCCACAGCTTCTGGCCCTGGCCTCCAGGAGCAGAGCCTCTGGCTGACCAGCAGAGCAGTGTAGATGTATTACAGAGTTATGGCTGTGGAAATACAACTGAATTTTCTTCCAATAATTTCTAGTCAGAAGTAATGAAAACAAGAAACAAAATCAGAAAAGGTGACCTGGGTGAAAAGACCAAGGAAGACCAAATTCTGTAAGTGAATATAAAAGAGAGGTTGGATCATTCCATCCAGTGAGACAAAGCAAGAAGTGATACTGCTGCAATTTACAAAAAAAATCTTTTATGAGATACAAAAGTTACTTAAGCCAAAAGACAGTGAATGTAACAGAATGGAAATCAACCAGCCATGAGCAGCTCCAGGCTGGAAATGAGAGTGACCATTCTGATGGACAAGTGAGTGGAATCAGTGTAGACTACGTTTATACTGAACAAGTTAAAATAAAGGTGTTATGAGAAATGGACCCTTCTACCAGCTGAAGCTGAATTTTCTAAGACAGAATATATTTTATATTCATAGCAAAGAATTTCTTAAAGCTGCATGGCACTCTTCCTTCCTTTGTTACAAGGCAAGATGGGTATTTAAAACATTTTCCCATTGTAATGGGAGATCTGAACTACAGAAGAGGTTGATGACTACTATCCAAGCCACCTCTGAGCTATCAGTGACACCCCATAGACTCTATATATCCATTCCTTTTATATAATAGAAATGATTTTTTTTTCCTCAAGCCATTATAGTTTATAATTTTCTTATGGCTGTTCTACATCCACATCAAACTTCATAGCTTTTGAGCACATTAATGAAACATACCAGGGGGATTCCTGTAGATTTGTCAGTTTTGCCTAAGATAAATAAACACATTTAGCATAGACTGCAATACTTTTTTTTTGTGGTACTCTACACTTACAGCACAAAGTCGAGTAATAAGACCAGATTACTGCAAAATGAAAGATCCATTGCAAACAATTATGTAATATTTATCTAGATTTCTGATTTCTATTCTTTTAATAGAAAAGTCCCACTCTACTCCCCCCCAAAAAACAAAACAAAAAAACCTCACGCATCAAAAAACCACAAAAACCCAGTCATTATGACAGAACAAAAATAATGAAATACCTCTGTATTTCTTACAAGAAGTGCTATTTTATGCTTATACGTTAAAATAGGGAAGAGTCACTCAGTGAAAACACTACTGTGGTGTGGCAAGAGTAATTCAGTGGCTAAGAAGATCTGAGGCCAGGGTACCACTCTGATATTTGCAATCACCTTATGCATTCCGAATAAAAATCTTTATCACTTACCTAAAGGTACCTACCTCTGAAATCTACTGTCATGGAGATGGTCCTACACACATGGAGTAACAGGTACAATACTGTTGTTTCCTTTGTAGTACTGCCAACATTCACACCAAGGAGATGCAAAGGACACATGCTTTATGTGATATTTTATCCTAAGATATACTTCTGTATATCCTAAGATACACTGTTTAGAATCAGAATCTACTTCCATGAGACACTCTTGAGTTCTGCTGGAAGCAAAAGCCAACAGACTATCAGGGCACTGGAAATACTCGCTAGTACACCACATGCTTATCCAGGGGGGTGGAAATATGACAAAACACAAAAGGATTTAATTTTTGTTCATTTTCCTGTCTGCAATCTACCACACTACCAAATAGGTAAATTCAATTTTTTTTTTCTTTTTTCTAGGTCACTCTCCACTGAGGATCAAGTTCTCATCACACTACACAAGGGGCTCCTGCACTAATTCTTAATAATAACAATATGGAATTATGGCTAAAAATCTGCATCTTCCTCTTTTAGCAGAAAAAAATCCTGTCATATGCAGAAATGACATGATAGTGTTCAGAGCAGAGTCAATAGTGCTGGGATCACAGATGCTGCCTTTTCCTCTCCACACATATGTAACTTAAATACTACTGACCCAATTTTAAATCTACTCTGACACAAACTCATTTCCATGCTGAAATGCCACACAAGAAGTTTAGCCAAAAGCAAAAACTTAGAAGGCCCTAAGGACAGGGTCTGCCAAGAAAAGACAGACTGACAGAACAACCAACATGGCAGCTACTATCACCGTGCCATTAATACCTAAAGGGCAGAAATATATTAAAACTTCAGTTTTTAATAATTATTTATTGTGTGATAAGCACTTAAGATATTCTGCTCAGTTACAGATACATCTAGTCATTGCCCTAGAAAACTCTCATGATGAAGCTTTGAAACTGCAAACATCACTGAGTGTCTTTGCCTATGACCCAGAGGACTCACTGGAGGTTCAGGAGCACAGCTCTGACTGGAGTCAAAGAAGAGACATAAAGAAAATGCTGCACATCAAAAGACACAGAAAAGACAGATAATACACAGCTTTTATAAACTCACATAAAAAATGTATTTGCTTCCCTAAAGTGAAACTTAAAATAGGAATCTCCTCTGACAGCTTTGCAACAGGCAGAGAATGGCCACTTTCTCTGTGCTTCTTACTTACCTCTGTCAAGTAAAAGAGAGAAATGGGAAAAAAACCTCACCTCAAATTGCCCTGGAGGATCAGCTCCAGGGAAAGAGAGTAATTTGTACTTCAGTCCAAATCAATCCTTATGCTTTCCACTAAGAATACTAATTGTGATAGCTTTCCAGAGCTGGAACTTGCCCACCAGAAAGAGGAGCGATGCCTCAAATTCACTGCCAAAAGCACATTCAGAGATTGGGCATCAGATTTCAATGTGCTCCAGAATCACACCAGTCTTGTATGCATGACATGGTCCAGATGAGGACACCACAAACTTTGTCTTTCTGTTCCTTGTGAGGTGTATGGGAAAGGCAGAGGATTTCATGTTTACTAGCACTGAATGCAGGGCTGTGTACCATCACTGGCCTCAGCAACTTCTTGCTCTGTGCTGGACTGCACAGGATGGTACATCAGCCTCTGCAAACCCTCATGCTAGACCACTCCTCAGTTCTAAATCCTTACTTGGCTATAAGTAGCTTGATTCGATCTGTTGGCATAGAATGTGACCCCCTCAAACACATAAAGCTTCTAGTGTAACCTCCAAGAGCAAAATGCATTTAACTTAAGCTAGGTTCCTTCTTAAGCCCCAAAGGTTTCTAGTCCTACCTGACAGAATCCATTTGTCACCTTGTGCAAGTTGCTCTGGTCTTAAACATCTTATTTAATCTCTTCATCATTGGCTTTCAGCATTAAAATAAAATCTTTAAAAAACGCAGCTTCACATGGCTAACAGTTGTAAAATATTTAGAAGTACAGTAACAGTACAGATTTTTGTCTACATTTATATTTCTTTCTATTAAGGCCTATAATAAATCTGTAAGTAGGGAAACTGGAACTATATTGTTCAAAAGACTGTGTGTGCTTTAAACAAAGCCGAAAGGATTCCACAACAGCAGGAATTACCCAATTGTCTTTGTATTGTCATTTACCTTGTGTCTCCTGATTCTAAGTAATACTGACAAAAGTATACGAAAGACAAAATAAACAATGTGCAGGTGAACACTTCAGTCGTGCATGCCAGAACCTAGACCCCTGAACCACGCAGAAAAGTGGCAAAAATTGAGCAGAGTATTAAAACAGCAGAGGAGAAGCAATTCTCCACATATCCTCACACACACAGCAGCTGCATCAGTTGCTCTGATTCCCTTCTCAATTCCTTTTCAGTACACTCAAAACAGTAGTTACAAGTGATACATACTGTGATAGAATACATGGCTGAAATGACTACTTCATGTACTTGTCTCAGAAGATCTTTATTAGGTATGGGAAAACTGCCCTTTAAATTAAATTTGTGGAGACATTCCACTGCTCAGTCTTTACCTACACAAATGTGCAGGAAGATACTATAAAACATCTTCCCCAGACTGCGTGTGCATATGTGTTATCACTGGCAACAGATGCTTTGTTAGAATTCTGCACAATATCCATTAAACAACAGAAATAAAAAGCAATTGGCCACAAGAGGCTGAACTAGGAAAACTCAAGGTATTTCCCTGGGATCACTTGAAACCTTCAAACAATACAAAGTGTGCTTGAATTATGTTAAAATGCTGTGATCACCACATCACTTGTTGTGGATAATCAGACATCTCCTGTTCTCTAGTTCTGAAAGTAAAAGCTGGTATGACAGAAGACTCAGGCAAATAAGGGTTTTTGATGCTTGAGATATTTCTGGATCAACAAACCCAAGGGAAAATGTAGCTCTCTAAACAGCATATGCTAAAAAAAAAAAAAAAAAAAAAAAAAAAAAAAAAAAAAGAGATGGAACCAAGAGACACTTAACTAAACATTGTGCAAACTTACAGAAAACACAGACAAGAGGTTAGAATGTGTCCATCTTCAGGAAGATGATTCTATTTGTATTCCACAAAGGTCTGGAAACCTCTCCTGAATACAGTGTCTACAACTTTCCTCTCAAGGAGCTAAGACTTCACCCTTTCCCACTGTGTGAGAAGGAGATGGACCTGCCCAGGTGAGTTACAAAGGAAAAGAGTGCTGCTCAGCTGTCAGATGAATGCACTGCTGTAAACAATCCTTGACAGAGCAAGGAGCAGCAGCTGCTCATGGGATGGATTTCATGACATGCGACACATCTGCACTGCTCCTGGTGGTGTCAGTGTCACTGTGTAATGCCTGTGAGGTTAGAACAACACTTGGAAAGTAGTGAACCTTTGCTCTAACTGCTTTCTCTGCCTCAGCAGGGTCAAATCCTGATTTACAGGACAGTGTCCTTCTTTCCAGGCTCCAGATGAACTGTAGAGAGTCATGATCCACTAGTGTTCAGAATCTGACACTCATTGCTACAGCTTACAGGGAGGGAAATCCAGCCTTTTACTTACTCCCCCTCAGGGTGATGAATATACTTTACATACATGACTATTATATTTAATGACCACTGAACAAAAAATATGCAGTTCTGGAAGCAACACAGAACCCTAAGGCTATACCTCTTTATACCTGTACCTTAGAACTAAGTTAATTATATTTCCTCAGGGACAAGGAAAATGATTTACTTTTAGACACCAGTAATAATTAAGCCTAAGACAGGGATCAAGCTACCGGTTCACCCTGACTGGACTGCTGCCAGTTCTTGAGTAAGACCAACTCTAGACATCCACAGAACTTTAAAGTGTAAAAAATAAGGTAACATTAAATTATAATGGGATATAGCAACGCCTAAATAATTTCTGGGATTACAGTTTTGTATTTCAGCAACTACATTTCAGTTAAACTACTTTCAGTTTGACAAACCTTTAGTGCCCACAGCTGCAAAATATAAGCAACTAATTTTGAGGGACAGTGTGGCCATGTAAATAATTTAAACTACTGATATTTAATTAGAATCGACATCATAAAGATTTATTTCGACTTTGCATGTGGATGCACCAAAAAAGGATTAGGAAGCATGAAATGTCACATGAAAGTCCTTGGAACACAAACTATACTATCTATTTTAATTGAAATGGTTACTTCTAAACACTACTACTTATTTTACTGCTTAACACAGCAGCCCCAGAATCCATTTCAGAAATTTTAAAGGATTCAAGCACTATCAGTCTCTCAATAAATACATATTTACTGCATCACGTCTTCTTAAATGAAAACCAATTAAGTGTACTCTGAGTTTTTAAAATGCAGTGGTGTGGTACTGGCCTAGAATTCAACTAAGGATCGCACAGCTCCACCCTTTGTCCAATACCACCAGTAAAAAACTAAACAGATTAGAGAAGCAGTGACAATTTTATGGCTACACATGTCACAAATCTTCCTTAACACTTTAAAATATCATTCGACAATTAATCCTGTGTTTACTGTGTACTAATGTGCTACTGAAACTGATATTCGCTGTATTAGTAACAGGTTGTGTATTTGAGGGGTTTTTGGGAGAGGGATAGGGACTTGCTTTTTCATTTGGTTTTTTTTCCCTAATATTTCGTTCTTAGGACAAGAGAATCACCAGTTGTTTCCTCGGTTCTCAGTTACAGAATAATGTTGGACATTGGTTTTGGGAGTACAGGAGAGCCAGCCAGAACTCCAGGCTACCACCCTAGCAGCAAGCCTCACTGTTCAGTTCCAGTAAATAAATAAAGTGGACAACCTGAGCACTGCCGGCAGGACTGTGGCCAGCTGTCTGAGAGCTTCTTTGACAGAGCCCCTGAACAACTGCCAAGAAGCTGCAGTTTAATAGGAGCTGGTGTCTTAAAAAAAAATAGCAGCTAAATGAACGTGAGATATGAACGCTTAAATGTAAGTTAAGAGCACGGACATCCCAATCCTTTTCACAGTCACCTCCTTACACGCTATGCCCTCAAGCCCTTCATCCGCTTTCCTGGCTCATCTTCACTTTAGTAAAAAAAAAAAAGCAAAAAACTTGAAGTCTAATTCTGAGAGGATCATTTGTTTTTCAGGGTCACAAGGAACAAGGAAAGTTTGGCGAAGTCGCGCGAGTGGCAGGAAGCGCCGGACGCACTCAGCTGGAGCCACAGAAACCGCGGAGCCGCTGGAGCCGGTGAGGCACCGCCGACTCCGGTCCCTGCGGGGCCGGGACGGGGCCGCGCTCCGTCACAAGAGCGCCCGGGAAACCCGGACCACGGTGCACCGGGATGTTCCTGGGCCCGCAGCAATGACGGCGAACAGCGCCTGCCCCGCACACGGCTCGGGCTTGCGGCGGGGAAGCGGCGGGGAGAGGAGCTCGGGGTCCGCGTATCCCCACCCACGGACATTACCTCGATGTACGGGACGATTTTGCAGGAGAAGTCTTCTAGAAGCCACTTCTTGGTGAGCTCCTGGAAGATGACCAGCGGCAGGCAGAAAAAGACGATGAGGAAGTCCCAGAAGGCCAGGTTGGCCAGCAGGGAGTTGGAGATGCTCCGCATGTAGTAGTTGTGGCAGACGATGCACATCACTGCCATGTTGCCCATGATGCCGATGCCGAAGATCACCACGGAGAGGCACATCACGGCGTAGGCGCCGTACGACTCCTCGGTCAGCGGGTAGAAGGGGTTGCGGAGCCGGGCGCGGCGCCCCGTGGCGTTCCCGCGGCCCCCGGCGCTGCCCTCACCGCCGGCCGAGCCGTTCAGGGGCAGCCAGCGGGGGCCGCCCGTCCCGCCCCTCCCCGCCGCCACGCCGGCTCCGGGCTCGCTGCTCCGCGCCCGCCGCCGCCCGGTCCCCGCCGCCCCGCGGGGCGCGCAGCTGCCGCCCGGCCCCGCCGCTCCGCCGGGCGCGGCGGCGGCCCCGCGAGGGAGGGCTCCGCGCCCGCGGAGCGCCGCAGCCGCCCGCCCGCCCGGGGCGAGGGGCAGCGGGGCCGGCGGCGAGCGGGCGCGCTGCTGGAGCGCCGGCGGCCCAGGGGCTGCAACGGGGTCCGGGGCCAGGGCGCAGGCAGCCCACGCACCCAGCAGCTGGCAGAGCAGGGCGAGGGGAGCGCGGAGGGGCCGCATGGCCGGGGGCGGCGGGGCTCACCCGCTCTCCTTCAGACCCGGCGGCCGCCTCGCTCGGCGGGGCTGGGAGCGGGAGACATGCCCACCCGGCTCCTGGGGACAGCCCGCCCCGCCGGGGCAGGAGCAGCCGCGACGCCGCTGCCGCCGGGTTCCGCCGCGGGAGGAACCTCTTGCCGCCGACGCCCGGGGCAGACCCGGAAAGTTGTGTCGCCGTCTCCGACGCGCCGAGTTAATGTAGCAAGTGCAGCGCCGGGAGAACCCCCCCTCGGCGCTCCGCCCTTTCCCGGGACCGCTGCCTCCTCGCCAGCAGCCGCACCGGTCTCGTGCTGCCCATTTGCGTCCTCTCGCCGCCGCGGGCAGCTAGTGGCTCTACGGGTCAGGAAATGTCCCTTGAGGAAGACACCTCCCCTCGCCGGGCTGTCGCGAACGCTAACTCCTCATCTCCAGCACCTCGGAGAACACAGGTTGTTGCGCGCAGCTCAGGGTGTTTCAGAGCTTTGCAAAACTCTTGCCGGGATCGATCATTGCACCCTCAAGCACTCGCCCGGGGACAGGGGACGGCGAGCACGGCCAGGCCGGCAAAGATGCTGCCGGCGCTGGGCGGGCAAGCCCCGGGACGGACCCCTCGGGGCTGCTCCTGCCTCCCGAGTCGTGCGGGAACCAGGTGAAGCGGGGCGGCAGCCACGGCCCCCTTGCAGGCAGGGGCTGGTCCTCACGGCGGGCTCTGCTCCTGCAGCCGGCTCCCCGCGGCCGCGGTCCCGCTCAGCGCGGTGCGGCTCGCTGCGCTCGGACCGGCCCCGCCGCGGCTCCCGGGGCGCGCCGGGGAGGCGGGCGAGCGGCGCGGCGGCCGCAGTGCGCAAGCGCCGCCCGGCGGCGCCGCGGGGCCGAGGCACCGCCCGCCGGGGGAGTCGGGGCGAGGGGCGGGTGTGGGGCCGGGGCGGGCCCTGCACTCCCCGCCACCTCCCTCAGGTCTCCTTGCGGGGATGCGGTCGCCGGGGAGGACGCGGCTCCTGCTGGCACATCCCTGCCGCCGGCTCTCCGGAGCCCGCGGGCGCGCCCCGGTCTCAGCGTCGGGCCGCGGGTGCCAGCGGGACCGAGGGAAGCGGCAGGCGAGCAAAGCGCCCTGCTCTGGTACCGGAGCCTCGCCCCAGCACGAACCGCGGGCGGTGGGGGCGGAGGGTGGCTGGGGGGCCGTGGAGGAAGCTGTCGGCACCAGGACGGCAGCGGAGCCGTGAGGGCACCTTGCGGCAGGGGCAGAGGCCACGGACGGGAGACAGGGGCGCGGGTTCCCCTGGGAGAGCGCAGAACGAAGCAGCAGGCTGAGCGAAGGAGGTGGTGTTCACACACCATCCCGCAGTGGAATAGCATCAGAAGCGACTCCACAGATTGCTTTCCTGCTATGGACATTGGTGTATGGAACTTTTTTATTGCGTTTGTACAGTCAGATAAACTTCATAATTCTTGTTTCTCTGACTTCTGTTTCATTCAAGTGACAGCATGCCGAATTTGGATGCAGTAACTATATAAAATTATAAGTACCCTTAAAGATCTTCGTCACCCCTGTCAGTTGCCATTTTTCAGAGCTTTTGTGCAAATTGTGCCCAACTAGTTTAAAAGTTTCCCGTAAAGGATTTTGAGAAGGTGGTGTGCTGTTTTTCCTTTGAAAAATGTCTGTTGACAGTTACCAAGAAAACACAGACAGGACAAACAGATAGTTTTTCCTTTTCTCAGACCATTTTCTCCCACATGCAGATGAGGTGTAACTGTAAACTGTAAGGTGTTTCTAAGCTCATGCGAGTGTCTAGTAAGTTAGGCACTGTTGTGTTGCATGTCCCTAAATACAAGTCAAGCCATTTTCTTATTCTTCTTCCTTAGCAATGTAAATATAATCTCATGGAGAAAAATGACCAAGCTAATTTTAAGAATTCCTAATAAATAATGTGTAATCTAATAAAGGTATCTGAATGAATGTTAAAAACTAACTACAAAGTGTTGAAACTTACCAGGAACAGAAGAGACTGGCAAATGTATTCAACTTTTTTTTCCCTTACATTTTTCTCCCATTTGTTCCTTCTGAGCTCAGCTGGTGTATAAAAGGAATTAATGATGATAATGAGCTTACATTTACAGTGCCTTTCTTCCTGAAGAGTCCCAAAGGGCGTTACAAACAGATATGATAAATTCACTGCTTCTTCTTAAAGGGTACTGGGGATTATTGCTGCTGGCTTTTATATGAAAGGAGCAGACAGGAGCTAGCAGGCATACTGCCCTTCTGCATACTTCTGCAAGAAATATGGATCATGAAGAAGAAGGTTAAGCAGTGTTTGGTTGACATCACTGATCCTTTAATGGTGAGATAAGAACTGAGTTGTGCATAGCAGTGTTGGCATTTCACCTGCTTTATTTTTTTAAAATAATTTAAAAAAAATTATTTCTGAACACAAAGACAAGTCTTACAAACTATCGTTGCATTTCTTTTGCTTCATTAAATATTTTGTTGCAAAGAACAGCACATACAGAAAATTTGGATTTTGTTGATTGTATTCAGCCAATCTGAAAAGGTCTTTCTCTGGCTTTAAAAACAGTTGATTTGCCATTATGATAGGCTCCTGCTTACTATTGCTGCCCTGTTAAATACTGAAAGTTAATGCCTGAAAATTACATTTTTCAAGTATCTTTGGTCCCAGATATTTATTTGGAATTTTGCTGCAGTCCATATAATTTCTGAGGGGATTTTTTAGGGAAGGAGTTCATTGTGGGGTTCTTTGGGGCTGATGGTGCATTTGTGCCGTGTCTTTCAAATAACTCTGTTACTTCTTATGATAAGACATTCCTTTAGGATAAAGCTCCTACGCCGTTGTTTTCTGATACAGCCTACGGTTCATTCAGGCTTTCACAACTCTGCTAAAGAAGTTGTACATGTTTTGACAGTCTTTAACCAATTCATGCATCAGCCTAAGAACGCTTTCAAAAACCACAAGAAGACGTTTATATTTATAACGTGTTTAAAGGAAAAAAACAACCCAGAAACACCCAAAACATTTTTCTCTGTTAGATAGGGGAACTAAAATTCATAGATGTTTTTGCAGCCAAAATCTATAAAAGGAGCACCAGTAAGCATGTTCCTACATGGAAAAAAAATTTGAAAGGTTTCCAAATACATTCATTCTGTTCTGCTGGTGTTCTATGATACTTCATCTATGATAAAAAAGTCAATAGGCTTTCAATGCCTGCACTGCTGGATTTTTTGACATCTCCAGTATTCATTACCTGAATAAGTAATACTGACCATGTTATAGTGTTTCAGCAAGAAGGGATTATTGCTGTTCTTTTTACTTCTCCTCAGGACTCGAATAACAGAATAGTTCGTGTGGGAAGGGGCCTTCAAGATCATCTGTTTCCAGCCCTCCTGCCATGTACCTTCCATGCACCTGGATGCTCAGAACCCCATGCAACCTGGCCTTGAGCACTTCCAGGGACAGGGCATCCACAACTTCTCTGGGAAACCTGTTCCTCACCATCCTCACAGTAAGGACTTTCTTCCTAATACCTAATCTAAACCTACTGTCTTTCATTTTGAAGCCATTCCCCCTTGTTCTATCACTACAAGCCCTTGTGAAATGTCTCTCTCCAGCTCTCTTTTGGTACTGGAAGGCTATTTTCAGGTCTCCCTGGAGCCTTTTCTTCTCCAGCCTGTCTTGGTAAGAGAGGTCCTCCTGCCCTCTAATTGTACCTTTGTGGCCCTCTTCTGGACTATCCCCAACAGGCCCGTGTTCTTGTTATGTTGGTGTCCCCAGAGCTGAACACAGCACTCCAGGTGGGTCTCACCAGAGCAGAGCAGAGTGTCGGAATCCCCTCCCTCAACCTGCTGGCCACACTTTGGGTGCAGCCCAGAATAGTTTTGGCAGTGTTCAACTGTTCACTACTGAATAAGAGAGTATATTTCCCAAAACAAATACTGAACTACTTGGTTTTGAGCTACGGTCCGCTCAGCTACTTTACACTCGTTTCTTCTTTCTCATTTAAGCAGATTTAATAGGACAACTTTTTGTCTTTAAAAAGGTAGATTTGTTAATGCTGTCTTCTTCCATCTCACTGGATTTTGTTGTATGTTGTTCTGTCATAAAAATCTGAGTTTGAAGAGAACATAATTACTGTGATGTGGTATCATTGGGCTTTTTATTTCAGACAAGTAAACATATTGTAATCAACAGAATTTTGTTGTTGAATTCAGTTTCTTATATGGTTCGGCCAGGCTCTATAACAATAAAAAATGCTGAGAAGTTTGAAATTTAAATTTAAAAAGAATTTGAAGTTTCATGATAATATTGTAAGTTTCTTGCAATTAGTATTTTGATTGTACATTTATTGACATCCATTAGGAAAGCTTCTGATGGCTCCTGAGTATAGATTGCTCTTCTTGTCTAGTTTCACATTTTAAATTATAATGCTTTTCCCTTTGACCTTTCTCATTTGCTGAAGTTTGAGTTCTGTTTTGAAAGATAAACATCAGTGTTCATGTCACATAGTCCAAATAGATTTGTTTGATAACTTCTCCTTGTTTTAAAAGAGAATTTTCAGCTACTCTTCAATTGCAATTAGTAATAAAAAAACTATCTATGCTATGTGGAAACTGATGTGGTTGATACTCACATTGCTGCTTTTCTGTCCTATTTTATCCAAAAGGCAGAACGATATATTGACTATTTACCAACAATAATAATTGGACTGAAAAGTCATGAATTCTTTTTTTAAGGTGAATTACTTGAGCAATAAATTATATTTGTATGATGTAGAGCTGTGGGAGTGTCTGTTATTAGTAGTTATCCTTGATGGAACATAGTTTAAGACAATGAGGGTGAAGCCAATGTGTGATGTCCATCCACAAAAACTCATTCTATTTCAGTCTCTTCTGTTAACATAATCCCTTTTACTTGTATGATCATCTTCACAAGTTTCTGTACAGAAAGTGCTCAAACAATAAAGGTCTCAATCCTAAAGGTGAGATGCAAAGACTTCTTTTTTTTCTTTGCCTGGCTATTAAATTTAGATCAGTAAAAAATAATAAAACCTTTCCTTCTTAAAAGTTTATCTGAGTTTTCTACTCTAATTGGTAAGAAGTGTAGAAAAGCAATAGGAGTCATCAGGACACAGTTTAAACCTTTACAGACTTTGAAAGTGTTAGGTCATGTTCAGCCTAAGTGATTTTTCTTTGAGCATCCACCATTGTGAAATTCTTTTGATCATGTTTCAGATAATTCTTAGATACTTGTTTGTTTGTGTGGGGTTTTGTTTGATTTTGCTAGCTGCTTTATCCTAAATATTTTTTCTATATTTACCAGAGTTCGACTATTTCAACTCATTTGGATTGGAGCCATAAACCCTAAAAAGCACAAACTGATATTCAGAGTTTCAAGTCAGACTGCAACTGTGATATAGATAATCAGCATGAACATTGCTCCTGTGAGTCACTACTTGCCCTAGTTTGTGATTTAATGCAAAACTGAAGTTCAAGGGAAATTAAGATCTGAACTGTGGTGACTTAGTTATGCTCCATGAACTGTGGAAGATCTTTGAGGTCATAAGAAAGGTTTCACAGGTGGTGTGGAGAAACTGATGGAAGAATGAAAGCTCCACCATTTTCAGTTGCAACCGTACTGGGAAATTCCAAAGAATTTCAAAAGGTTTTGGCAGCAGTGCTGTCCTTGGGATGGCCGAGATTGCCCAGCACAGCAACTCCTGTAATCCAGCCTGCAGTCCTGCCAAGAGTGGGTGATCACATGTGTCTCAGAGTGGCAGAGGCAGTTGAGTGGCATCTCAGTAGCTGGTTTTAAGCAGCCTTGTGCAGCTATAAAGAGAAATTAAGAAAATGAGAGGAAGGGGAGCTGAGAAAGACTCTGAAAGACAAAGGGGAAGAGAAGTCAAGAAGGCTGGCAGAAAATAAAAAGCTATGAGTGAGGAAGAAGGTATTCTCTTGAGAGAATATGAGGAAAAGAAGAAGAGCTTAAAGAATAGAATGTAGAAGGGAAAGACTGTGGTATAGGCACTGTCTCATCCCTTGAAATCATGGAGAAGATATCTTTAGGTTATTTGTCCCTAGCCCCTGTTGTTATCTGGTATTGTGGTCCCTGTCTCTCCCTTATGTGTGCATTTCAAGATTTTTCTGTATTTTGGTATGCTAAAATGTATTTAATAGTTAACAAAACTTTATGTTTTTTACAGGCACATGATTATCTCCTTTCTCATGCCACATTGAACTACTAAATATGTGGCTTGGACATGTATTAACTTTTGTTTCCAATGAAGTGCACTCCAAACAGTCATATGTATCATAAGTAACATGTATTAATTACCCCTTCATTGCTAGGCTAAGTGTAGGCCATGGCTTTGACTGTAGAAGATGCTTGGTTTTTTCTGCTGTGGGCTCTCCCTTCTCCAATGCAGCAGCTTGGTACATCACTTTTTTTTTTTTTTTAAATTTAGACCTGAGTATTTTATTTTCTGCCACTTTAACATTACACTCAGTAGTTTCATCTGCCAAGGTAATTTACATATTGTTTACCTTTTCTTTGAGCTTATTAATGAAGTTATTAAAATAAGAGACAGCTTCATACCTTGCAGTAGACCCTCTGCCTACTTCCCCACAACTTCGTGCAATCTGCTGCCATTTCTCATCAGCCAGTGTTTGTGATCCTTCAGCCTGTTTTCAATTTACATGACAGTGCTTATGTCCAAAGCAATTTGGATTCATTTTGGGAGATTTAGTAAGACATTGTATTAAATCCTTTATTAAAATCATGCTGTGTATCTCTCATCCAGGATTTTTGCAGTTCTATCAAAAAAGCAATCACGTTTCCTTGGCACAACATGTTCATTATGAACCCATGCTGCTTATTGCTCATTGTACCATTATCCTTTGAATGTTTAGAGGAGTGTTTTGGAGTCATGAGTTTTGTTCTTTTTCTGTTTATTTTCTTTTTCCCCTCAGCAAATGTTCTGTTCTTTCTCATTACAGAATATGCTTGAAATTAAACTCCTTGTTTAATAAACTACACTTCTTCCCTTTATTGATGTTTGAGGCTATATTTCCTATGCTATATGACTTTTCAGAAATAGTTTTTGAGGTTTTTTTCTTACTCTTTTCAGTGTGCACTCAGGGATGCCTTTAACCTGGGATAATTGACTGGATACAAATGTTTTTCTTACTTTTGTGCTATTCATAGCAATTTTTTCTTTCTTGTGCTGATTTTGGCTGGGATAGAGTTAATTTTCTTCCTAGCTGATGTTCCCTACCATAGAACACCATCCCAGTGTATTAACTGGGAGAAGTTGCCTGGGAGCTGCTTGAGGATGGGCTGGGCATCGGTCAGTGGAAGGTGAGCAGTTTTCTTGTGTATCACTTGGTTCTCTTGGGTTTTATTCCTCTCTCCGTTTTATATCATTATTATTATTACTGTTGTTACTATTATTTTACTATATTTTACTTTCATTAATAAAATGCTCTTATCTCAGCCTACAGGCTGTACCTTTTTGTGATCCTCTTTCCCATCCCACCAGGGTAGGAGGGATGGGGAGTGAGTGAGGGGCTCTGTGGTACCAAGTTGCCTGCTGTGGTTAAATCGTGATACTTGTTTTCAGTCAAACCTGTTTCAACAGGAAAAATTAATAAATACATGCATGTGGGATTCATGAGTTTTGCCCACCTCTCTCCCACCAAAGTAGCCCCACGTTTGAACCATGTTTGCATTTTTTTTAATACCTTTTAACAATTCCCTTTGGTATCATTAACTTGTTCTTGGCTTTATCCTGAGAGCCACTGAACGCTTTGACAGAGGTCTATTAAAATTGTAAGAATATATTTCCTTTTCATTGCTCAAGTCGTCCTGCAGGAATTTGGATATTCCTTGTTTTTAGGAATATTCTTACATTCAGGTAAAGCACAAGATTTTATGCTTTGCTGTTGCTCATACAAGTTGTCTTCTACAGTTCATTTTTTCCCTGAAGAGTAGCCCACTGTATGTATTGTCTTCATAAGTAAACACAACACCCGAGGGAGAAGAGTTATTTAAAACTATGATAAATGTCATACACATTCTCCCTTTCATGGCTTCTTTGTTCTCTGTTAAGGACAGATCCAGAGTGTGCTAAAGTTCTAGACAATGAATTTCTATCAAACCCTTACTTGTCAAGTGTCATATTTTGGCTTAGGGTTCTCTTTCCTGTTTTGATTTGGGTTTTTAATTTTTTTTCCTATTTTCTTTTTCTTTTTCTTCTCTCCCACTTCTGTATCCCATGATGAATTGATAGCTTCTGAAGGATGACAGGTAATAAGGAGATCAGCTAACTGCATCTCAGCAGCTGGTGGGTTACTTTTTGCGCATTTTTATGTTATGACCTTGTGAGAGACATTTCTGCAACTTTTTGTTGATAATCTGTATTAGAAAAAATTCTGTATTTTTTCAAAGGCTGAAATCCTTGTCTTCTATAGCATTGTTCCAATTTGCCAGCATGTATTAATGAGGGCACAGTATAAAGTCACTGGTAATGTCAGCAGGTCATTGAGAAGAAGCAGCAGTCAGGGATGCCAGCTCTTCTGTCACTGCTCTTATGAATCACAGATGTCCAGGAACACAGAAGGCGTCTGAGGGTGTTGGTAAAAGCTGCCTGTGGTGATGTTAAATTAGGCTGTGTTTTTTCTACATAAATAGCATCAGCACTTATTTCTGTATAGGTGTAAACCTCAGTTTGCTGCATGAGTTAGTATATTCTTCTCTTAAAATCATCAGTGAGTACGCTGATTTAAGCAATGACCATTGGTATGAGAACATGTCTGTCAAATAAAATATCATTAGGAGGTACTTGTTATTTGTGCCCAGTAATAAAGTCTAGGATAGTTTTTACAAGACTGAAAATATCTTCACACTGAGAGAATGGTCATTTCCCGCAGCAGAAATATCTTCACTTGTGTTGTAAGTAAATTACTTGTGCAGTGGGACACATTTTTGGCTGTGGCTGTTCTTTGCTAACCAGGCCAGCAAAGATACAGAGAACTAAAGTAAATTTCCTTTTAGCTACTCTGATTCTAAAGCTTCTAAAACCTACTTTGAAGTTCAGGGATGCTCACAGAAATAATGCTCTGGACTGCTATCTGCAGCCCTCTTTCCTTCTGAGGGGTGTCACAGAGCCATGATGTTTGGCAATCAGCATTTTTCTTAAATCAGGGAAAAGTCACTTCCCTTGTTTTAGCTGCTTTTTAATATGTGTCGTTCATAGCACAAGGAGATCAGAAAAAAAAGGTCAAGGATCCAGTCTGATCACTGTAAACAGCTTTGGAAATGTGTTATTGACCTCCCAAAGAACTTAATTCCATGGAAGCCTGAACAGCAGAGAAAGCCATATGTTTTCTGGAAGAAAAATATATTATTGGCTGGAAGAGGTTATTAAAATTGTTTTTAAAAATAGTAACTCAAATTTCCAAATAAAATAACCTTGAATCCCCTTTCAAATGACTATAGTTTGAAAGAAAGGTAATGGCAATTATTTTTCTCTTTACCTTTACTTCTGGAATGAAAGTTAAGGGTTATTAAAATCTAATTGTGAAATGAATATTGTCTCTCTTTTTTTAGCATCCACTGTGAAAGTCTGTTTCATTTGGGTGCTGGCAAAATGTTAGCTTCCTGTAGAGTGAAACACATGCATTTCATGTGGAATACATGTATCATATATAAGCCTGGTTGAATTGTGTGCTGCTGTGAGCTAAGGCTTCTGCCACATCCCCTCCCATATTATAAAGGTAAGGTACAATAGGAGTGATTTATGTGAAGAATTTTCAAAATGCATTTAATTAATATTTTAAATAGGAAGGGGCTGTGCTATTATGTTTGTGAAGACCCTTCTGCTTTCAGGCTGAGCCTGTCTGAAAAGCACTCATCGTTCAGCTCAAGTCACTCACTGGAACATTGCTTAAAATGAAGGGCTGCTCTTTCTAACCTCTTGCAGGGAAGGCTTTAGCCTGAGCCAGAAAACAGAGCACAGCCCAAGCTGCCAGCTTGTTAGCGTGAGAATCCCGCCTCCATAGAAGTCTTTGGATTAATGACTTCAGACAGACAGATGTGAGACTCAGAGGCCGTGTGTGGGGGAAGGGGTTTCTTGTCAGAGGGCCCTCGGGTGTTCTTGGTGAGGAGGGTAGCTTTATTCCCTGAAAAATACAGGGTGTTGACTGAGCAACTCTGAAGGAAGGCTGGCAAACTGGAAGGAAAAATATAAATATTGCAGGTATCTTTGTGCTGGAAAGTAATGCTCAGCAGCTGCTCTGACTCCATCCAAGAAAACATCCTCCTTCCTCTGTGCATCTTAAGCTGAGTTCTACACATCTGAATACAGTAATGTCAGCACTGCATTGTTGCTAATGGAAGTGATCCGAGTTTCCCGTGAGCCATCAATGCAGAAAAACAGATTTCTGTGGGGTAGAAGATTTTACAAGCACCAGATCTGTCATAGCAAATCCATCAAGACTATCCCCTGCACACTATTCTTCCTGCTATGCTATCAAAAATAAATAAAATCAAATGAAATCTAAGCATCTTCATGAGCCCTTATAAATGAGGGAATACCCTGTGGGGCACAAGTTACAGAATGCACATTGTGCAATAAAATATTTGCATGTTCTGTGACATCTGTAGAGTGCAAGAGCCTATAGTCTTGAATGGCATTTGGAGTGCAATTGTGCACACAGAAGAGGCAAATAGAACAATTACACAGTATTTCATAGTGTGCTTATAAAATTATTATGGGAATATGAAAATGCAAAGCAGTGCTATCCTGAAATAGATTTCTTTACATATTGTGCATTCCAATTTAATATTAATTACATTTTTATAACCTGTATGTTGTAAGTGCACGTATGCACGTGCACTGTTTCACACAAACACGTGTTCTGTCATACATTTATTAAAGTATATGTCACATTTTCTATTTTGTGTTGTATGCTAATGTTAAACCAAGAAAGTAGAGGCATATTTTCAGCCTAAATTCATAACACTGGGAATGGGTAATGGAACAGATGTGATGTAGAAGGAATTTTATTCTGGAGGGCTGTCATAACAGAATTAAGCTATCCAGCTGACTTCATTTCAGTGGTAGAAACTTTCAGCAGTGGGTGGTGTATGAGCACAGAGTCACACCAGTTTAGAGCTCAGTGAATATCTCTTAAATATAGCCAAAGTAGAGCCCGGTGAAAGATTTAGAAATAATAAGCAGCAGCTGATGCAAAAAAAGAGAAAAAATTGTTGCTGGTGGCCATAATGTGTCACAATAGCTCATCACACTGAGATTATGTACAGCTGCAATGACATCAGCTGCCCTGTCAAAAGCCCTGTGATGGGGTCTTGGAATGATGCAAGTGAATAAAGTAATAGCAAAGGCTCTGTCAGTGTGTGCAGTGTGCAACAGGCTGGAGACTTCTGAGTACCCTCTTGAGGCATGTGACCTCCACCAAGAACATGGATCTGTCTTCTCAGGTCTGGGCACTGATAACTTCTGATGCATTCAGGTACCTGTCTTTCAAAATTTCCCATTGACCAGAGCCTGCAGCTACAAGGCCAGGAAAAGATCTTGCATCATCAGCATAATGGTAATACTTTGTCCTGTGTTCAGTAGTGATCGCACCCAGAGATTTCTTATTTACAGCATGGAAAATGGGAAAGGAAAAGAGCCTTGAAGGGTGTTACATTTCAAATGCCTTTGCTCTGACACATAATTACCCAGCAGAGCCAGTTACCTCCATTTTTCAGACAGCTGGAAGAGGAAGGATGCTCTTACATGTAAGATCTTGGGAAATAAAAGCTCAGTAGCTGGCTCTGAGAGAGCTTGTTTAGTGTGCCCTTGACTAAGTTCTTCAACTGGCCACTATTTTGTCCTTATTTAGAAGAGGATCACTATTTCTGGTCTTCTAATTTTCTTGATATTTTTAGGCCTGTGGGTTGACACCAAACACCTACAAAATATCAGACACACAATGTTCCAGTGCTATTTGGACCTGCATGCACTTCCAAGCACACAGTCCTTGCAATGCATGCAGTTCAATCAGATGACGAGTGAATAAGACTGCTGGAGAGCTGCTTTAGAAACACCAGCCATTTCCTCTGTCTGCTAAAAGGAAATATTATGGATTAGATATTTTATTTATTTAAGGGCCCTGGGAAAAACTAAACAATACTGAACTTCTTGAGGGACCAAACATGTAATGATAACTGTAATTAATGCTTCCCTAAAATTTAATTCCAGAGTTTTTCCATTTCTAGAAATTGGCAAAACTGAGTAGGATTATTTGCTGAATTTTTAAACAATTTTCTTGGAAAGTTTCTGGGTAGAGCATTAAGGAAATTATCTATTGTTTTGATCACCATGAAATGCTGACACCTGTTTCCTTTGGAAGCTCTCAAGCAGAAGCTTGAAATGTATTACAACAGGGCAAAGAATGAGGAGGTTCCCTTTTACTGTTTCCCTGAAATCTTATTCCACTGGAGCTGTTTTTTCTGTCTGCAAGCGACAAGCTGTGCCCTTCTCTCTTGATGGTGTAAGGGCAGGACCCTGAGGCACTGTAGGATCGTGACAGGGCTGTATTTGGAGTCCTCCCCTCTCTCTCTCTCTCTCTCTCACACACACACACGCACACACATACGTGTGTGTCTTAGGTATCCTGCCCCTGACATACACTGTCAGGAAATCTCTCTGTGTGTCTGCTGGTAATGATACCAATTGTTATTCACCAGAGACAGGGGAGGAGGGAATGCAGGGGCAATCGGAGTAGGTGATGCTGGTGAGCACTGCAGCACAGGTGTGTGGGCTGTTCTGCGTGCCCTGCTGGAACTGCAAAGGCTCCATTAGCAGTAACTCCTCTCACCCTGTACCTGCTTTGTACTGTGCATACACACTGAAATGGATTGTGAGCCGTCAGATATAAGATCTTGCCCCTTCTGAGCAAAATTCCTCTTGATCTCAGCTAGATAACGCTGCTAAAGATCTTTTTCTTGGGTCTATATGATTGGTATTCACAAAGTGAAGGAGAGGGGAGTGGCCATGGCTGTCAGCTCGAAGGAGAAGCAGCAGGACCTTGGCTGCAGAGAGGCGTTTAAAAGTCGGAATGCTAACATCTCCTACAGCACTTTCTTGAAACGGCATCCTGGATAACATAAGGGAGCCTTGCTATGGACTAGGCTGTTAAATGAGTGACTACACTTTCAATCTAGCACGTTACTGTTTCTGATTACCACTTTTTGATTTATTTCTATCCACTTGCTCTGGAATGCCTGTTATATCAGACTGACATGGACTAATAGCTTGGTAGATTATCAGGGCAATTAGACAACAATTGAGAAAATTATCTATGCCTATTAATACAAGAATGCTGTTATGTTAATTGTGTATTCACAGAAGAGCCAGAGGGCAAATATATTCTACCTTCATATAACAAAATGTTTCAACTGATGCTATTACTGATTATATTTGAATTCATATTTTTCAGAACACCTGTGCTATTTTACTTATGTCCTTCACAGCAAATTTCCAAAATTATATTTGGTGATAAATCCTAGTACCAACTGTGCAGGGTCTGCAGTTATTTGTTATCCTAGAGAGTCACTGTCAAGTCGGACAACCCAGCTCAGAGAGGCAGGACTTTTAGGAATGGTAATGTCATTTCATTAGCATGTTCCCTAGTGCTTTCTTTTTAAAGGAAGCTGCTTACCACACACAAGCACACACAAAATTATGAATGCTGCATTGCCTCTGTAGAAATGTGTCTCTCATATTTCTGCTGTGACATGTTATGTCACTCATGGGTGCTGGTATAGGGTTCTGTATAGCTGAGACACACAAGTTCCTAGTTTTTCTTGCTGGTTTTCCCTGCCACATATAATCATAAAAAGTGAAGGAGCAGCTCTTTTTTGTCTCCTGTTACCAGAATATTGCTATATCTGACATCTTAATATCTAGACAGAGTAAGGGAAGACTAGACACAGCACTCTCATCTTAAACTGCCCTTGTGGGATGCCACTGTAGTATCTTCTGGACTGGAGAAAGATCTTCAAACAAACATCATTCTCCAGCAATTTTCTGGGTTAAGTAACAACTGTCTCCAGCAGATACTTGTGAGGCATGTTTATGAAGTTGTCCAGCAAAGATCTCCCAGCCTCTATGGGAACAGCCTCAGAAAACAGGATTTTTGCCTTACATTGAGATGTTAAGGGAACCTGTTCTAGTTTGCTTAAAGATAATGACCAAGACAGGAGAGTGTAAGGACTTAAAGACCAGTTATAAGCCATATCTCAAACCATGTCTCAAACACTGTTTAGGATGCAGAAGGACTTTGCCATGGGATAAGCACAGAATGGAGTGGCAGGATGGTGCTGTCTCTGGGTCCGGTGAGGTCTGCCTAGCACATCCTGGGTAACGCATCCAGATGAAATTCCCACTGTGGCAAACCCTGTAAAGAAGCAACTGCTGGTACACATATCACTGGTTAAACCAAGATCACACCAAGTTATGGGATTGATGGGACCTGTGAATACCAAGGACCACTGAAAACCCCCTGAGTATGCCTCCATGCATACCTGAAACGTGGACTGCAAGTTAAGCCACTATGACAGGAGCTTGAGGGAAGATAAAGGTGGTACTGTTGCCCAGGTTTTATCTCAGACCAAAGGGGAGGTTAACAAAGCTGAGGGAGAGGAATGTGTCACTGATAATGGCAGAATTTATGGGACACACACAAACCCAACTTCAGCAACTGTGCTGAAATTAGCCTGGACCAGGTAAAAGGTAATTCTGGTGGGGGGAGATTGTGACCACCAACTCACAACCCACTGACTCAAGAAACCCACTGACTCACAACCCACCAACTCAAAAGAAGAGAAACACTGAACATGGGACTATTTAGCATTAGAAGTGAGGCAATAATTTAGCCAATAGAATAAGAGAACTGTGTAGCCAATGAACATTAATTCCTTTGTTTGCTAAAGTTTATGAATAGCAAAAAGTGTTGAATGACCTCAGGATCCCCACCACTGAGAAGAAGGACCAATGAGACACGGTTGGAACCACAGGTGCTGACTATCTTTTGCTTGATATCTCTCTTCTCCTTCCTCTCTCCCTCCCTCCCCCACCCCTATCCCTTTCTATTTCTCTTTGTCTCTCCATCACATTTTATTGTTAAATAAATTCCGTATGATTGACTTCACCATATGGTCTCATTTACACCTTAATTTGGGTAGAGGCATTTCTCAGTGGTCAGATCATAACAGAGAACAATCACAAGAGAACAGAATACACCTGCAGAAAAGTCTTTCTTTCCATCCTACTTGTGTTTTTTTTTTTCCTGAGGCTACAATAAGTTAAAAAGAGACAACCTCTCTCTTAACAAGCAATCAAGGATGTTTGAGGGCTACTGGAAGATGCTCCTACTTGCAGTGATTATGCTGTTGCATTTTTTTGCCTGAAATGTTTTGTCATGATTGAAAAAAGAACTAAGGAAAAGAAGTCTGACATAAAAATGCTAGTAATATGTGAAGGGAGGAGTAACATGTTCTTCTCTTTCCGTGGGATCAGACCAATTAATCCACAAGGGCTTTTTGAATACCACAGCACCTTAGTTAGAATTAGAGTGAGAGGTTTTAACCATGTCTGCTGACATGTGCTTTAACAAGAAAAATGCATCATGTGCTTTGTCAGTTCAAAAGAAATGTACTCACTTCATGGCAAAACTGATGAAGTTTGGGTACTATTAGCAATAACCATCTCTGAAAATCTTCTAAGGATTCTACTGTTACTGCCATTGAAAACTAAGCAATCCTGCTGTAGCAGCATAAAAATTAAACTGATGAGCTGCAACTTAAGTGTTTAACAATGAGATATCAAGTGAACTATTCAAATATGCTGCAGCATAGGAATTCATAGCTGTAACTAACAGAATGCAACAACAGGTATTTGAGAGATGAGTGTGAAGCATGCAGTGTGAATGCTGAGGTGGCTATAATGGATGGCTGAAGAAATGAAGCAGCAAAGAGAAAAAATTATTGAAGGGACAAGAGATTTTAGTGGCTGTGAAGTTGACAGGTAGCAATGCATTAAATGACTCATCCAAGCTGATGGAAGTTGATGCTACTGTAGTAGTAGCAGACAATTTTTCAATTATATTCTAATGGCTAAGGTTCTTGGCCAGAAGGTGACCATTTCCACACCAGTGCAGCTTTTTTCTTCCTTTATGTAGTCAGGAATGTGGGAACTTCAGGAACACAAAGGAAGAAAGACTGGCTCCAGAAATGAGGGCTTAGACACTCATCTTTTGAATTACAGGTTAGAGACTAGTAGGTTCCATGGGGAAATAACAACCTACCTTCAGTTCCCTGCTTGGAGTCATTCAGACACCTGACTCCTGTCTACTTGGCATCCTAGGGCTAGGGCTTTGCTAGGAAGCAAGGGAATGTAGCCCCCAGCTCTGCTCCCCAGGGCTTTCTTGCACGTTCAATTCCTCACTCACTGAGAACTGATCTCGAGCTCCAAGGGCAAAACCTGTGCCATAGAAACCTGCTGAGCAGTGGCTGAGCAGTTTGCTGCCTATCCATCCACTGGGAGGAGGAAGACCTTTTTGAGCAGTACTGGTAATGTAAGTCTTAATGTGGATGGAAAAGGGAAATTATTTGGGATGGAGTGTATGAGAAACCTTGTGAGCTGTGCTCTGAAATGGGGAGCTGCAATCCTGGCTGTCCTGAAACCCTGGGAATGATGGAGGTCTGCTGAGCTCCTGGTGTTCTCCTGAGGGTCCAGTCAAAGATTCTGGTATTTGTTTCTAGCTTGAACTTGGGACAGTACCCTGTCACTCTAAATAGGCATTTCCCAGAGCCAGAAATACCATACAAAAAGGAAAAGGATTTGACTTGTTCTGACACTTGATTGTTCCACTGCCTCCTGGATATTTTTCATGTTTTTACTGAGCGAGTAACCATGAGTGAAATCAGAGCCAAGATGTGCAAATTTAGCCAAAAGGATGGTGTTTTGCAATGATATTTAGTTATTAATCAATCTTGTGGAACCCTGAACCTGATGTATACAATGATTATTTATTTTATTGCTGTTATTGCTTCAACTGACAGGAGGGAACAAATAGAGCTGCATATCAATATTAAGCAAAAAGGATCTGTGGCTTTGAAGCCCTGAAGCTCCTTTTTCTGAACCAAGAGATACCCCAATACAAAAGTGAAATGCAGAAGATTTTGTGAAAGTATATTAATCATGAAACTGAGTGAATTGCAACAGTACTTGCAGAAAAATACTGTACCAAAAATAGTACATAAATATAAGTATTATAATGAAAATATTGATCATTAATATGTCTTACGATAATATAGCACTTTCTTTTTTTTTCCTCAGTAATGGCCTTAAAATGTAAGGTTACATCAAAATTATTTGTATATAGGTAATGAGTATTATTAGGTGGTGAACAATATTAGAATCCAATACAGAAGCAAGGGATGGCTATTTCTGTACCCTGTGTAATTATGAGCACAATTTTCATGTTTCTCTTCAACAACATTGTTCTATATAGATACAAATAGAGCTTTAAAGAAGATTCTGTAGGCAATTTATACTGATGTTTGTAGCTGTTTTTGCAGGTGGGAAATTTGTACAGAAATAAAAAGCCTTTTAACATCTGTAAGTACAATTGCCCAAGAGAGAAAAACAACAGAGAAGAGAAGGATGCCGTTCAAACTGATGACTATTACTGTAGAACTTGTTCTTTCTGTGTGTTCCATAATAACCATCAGTCAGTGGGAAGTGTTCTTTATCACAATTCTTTTCCTCCGATTTTTGTCCAAGTTGGCTCGCTGAGATAAGCTAGTGGGCTTCTGGCGCTCATATATTCCCTTTGGAAACTAGAGAGAAAATAAAAAAATTATTAATTTATAAAAAAAACCACCAAACCAACCAAATAAAATCAAACAAACAAACCCCAACAACAACAACAACAAAACCCAAACCAAACCAACAAAAAAAACCCCATAAAATTGCTTTAACATTACAGACCAAAAATGAGAACAGAGAAGGTTGCATATCAGGCTGCCTGTTTCAATAGTGTTTCCCTAATTTGGAATTGCAGTGGTTCTATGAGCTTGAGTGACACTTGAGTTTTTTCTTGACCTTTTGTAGAAAGAAGCAGGTGTGAGGGAATAGTCAGTCTCCTTTGTACATGTTATACTAATGAACACAACCTTAGGCAAGGTTGGGACGATGCTATAAACACCAAGAAATTATTTTTCATTCCCCTGCCTCCCATCCAGAGGGTGATCAGGGCTTTTCAGAAAGTGTTGAGCTGATACTATCTATCCTATTGTGATTTTCAATTTACAGTGCAAATGATTGACTGATGTTGCTTGTTAATGTAGTGAATATGTTTCTGTATATGTTTTATCTGTGTGGTTTAGGCTGTGTTGAAATTGCATCAATTTACAGTGTTAACTGGTATGCAGCATAAATAGACCCTGCATGGAAATTTGAATTGGGAACTAAATGAGCAGATGCAGAGATAATTCCAGCTGTCAATATTAATGTTTCCATTTTTTTTTTAACGCATACTTCTCCAATTTTAAATACAAGTTTGGGGCTGTGGATAAAACAGGAATCCATTTTTACTCAGCTATTGCTCACCCAGGTACCACCAGAGCTGGAGTACCCACAGAACACAACCAGGGGTGCCACATTCTGGCTTGCACATTAGGCAGTGGCTGTCTGCCCTGCAGGGAACACCTGTCCTGTGCCCAAAGACTTGTGTGCTACGGATACTGCAGATGAAGACATTACCTATACACAAATAGGTCCTTCTTCAGCCCTTTGTGGCTTTCCATCTCAGAGTTTAACGGCCCCTTACTGCAGTTTCCCTTTGGGGCCATACCAACTGAGAGGGCACAAAGCTGGGATGGAAATATTCCGCCAGGTGCCAACAAATAGCCAAGACTTGGCAGGAGAATTATATCGTGTTTTAACATTATATTTTGTTTATATAGACAGAAAAAGAGTTTGGTATTAATGTAATCAAATGTGTGCAGGAACCTTTATGTAGAAACAGACCTGAAACATCAGCTAGATGTTCCTTCCTCCCTAGATGAGGTGGGAATATAGGGCAAAGCAAGTGGCTGGAATGTATTTTTACGGTGAAGGTCTGCAGGAAAGACAATTTTCTCCATTATTATCATCTCATTTATCTGTTTTAATCTTGGAGACAGGACAAAATGTTTCCCAGGCACCCCTAACCTACCCAGCATAGCTGCACTTGCTTCATATTTCTCCTTAGCACACTGATTTTGCAGATCTACATAATAAAATTTGTAGGGAATAGCTCCCTCCCCTGCAAAAGATAAGGTATTGCTGCAAGTCATAAAGGACCAATGTTGTACTGATTCCTTAAGTGTTACAGGGAAAATCAGCACATTTAATTGGATTGCAGTGGTAAATTGCACTTGCTGATACATTTGTCCAGTATTTACTGTGTTCAGTGTGTAATTTGTGAATTGTTCTCAGACATCTAGGTTGTAAATTCATTTACAAATATAATAAGGGTCTTTAAGAAACACAATAGAAACAGCTCATTAAAGAAATTTTTCCCTAGAAAAAAACAAACAAACTTCTTATAGACTTATCTTCTCTGATTGGAGGGCTTATACAGTCTTTCAATAAAAAGAAGATAAAAGAAGCATCTGTTTCATAATCATCATTTAGACAGTATAATAGTGTCAGAATGCAAATACTACAAGGACTGCAGATGCTGGGTCAGTCCTCAAAAAGTATTTGATATCCAAGGCTTTGAGAACAGTGTAAGAGTAGCTTACACAAAGAGCAATCTTTTCATCACAAAAAATAACACCCTGAAGCCCTCAAACCCTCACTGTTCTGCAGGATAAAGCTTTAGAATTCATTTTTATGAATTGTAGTATGTCAGGTGTTTGCAAGAAAACCTGTGAAGTACTGTAACAGATTATGCATCCCCTGGAAGAAGTATGGCCTAAGAAGAAAATTAGTGGGTTTGTCAAAGATGAAAAGTGATTTAGAGAATATTTTCTGCTTGCATTTGCTTAACTGGTATTTAGGAATATCCATACTAATTGAGACCCCTGGGTACAAAGCAATAAAAATAATACATGTGTTGTGAACATGGATTAAAGTCTCCTTCTTTCCCTTATCCTAGGACTAGAAGAATGAAATGATAAGAAATATTAGAATAGATTTTCTTAAAAATAGAAATAATATTTACAATAATGAACTTTCATGTTGTTATTCAGTAAATTTGTAAAAGTTTTTTAATGGGTAGCCCCAGCTGTGGTGTCATGAAAGCCTGCTCACCCCAGAATCAAAGTAGTCCACTTCTTGTGCAGTGTGGACAGAAGGAGTAAGACACTTGGATTTTAAAACTGGATGAAGACATTTATGTTTGACCTTAGTTAGAAATTAATTCATTATAAATTTTTCACATCCTGTGTGTTTTGCAGGCCCACAGTTGTAGAACGGGCTGTTAGCCTTGCTCTATAGAACCCACTGTAGAGTCCAGAATTTTTACTTCCACTTACTTTTGGTTTCTTTTGGTTCTGAAAGGATGATTATTAAGAAGTATGTCTTTACCTTTAGCAATACTTGCTCTATCAATTGGTACAACACGTGTAAGAAAAGTTGTCAGAAGGAAACTGACTATTGTAAGAGCAATAAAAGATGGTGCTGCACTAAGAGGTTGTGGTGTGTTTACCCTGCCTGGACTCCAGGTGCCCACTAAGCTGCTCTATCATTCCCCTCCTCAGCAGGACATGGGGAGTAAATAAGACGGAAAAAAAATTGTGGTTTGAGAAAAAGGTAATTTGCTAAAGAAAAAGTGAAGATTGCACATGTGTAAGCAAAAGGAAAACCAAAAGATTTTATTCTCTACTTCCCATCAGCAGACAATGTCTGGCCTCTTCCTGGGAACTCCAGAAGGCAAACATTGTAAATAACAAATGTCCTTCTTTCCTCTTCCTTTCTCTTAGCTTTTATATTTGGCATAAGGTATGAAATATCCTTTTGGACAGTTTGGGTCAGCTGTGTCTTGATTTTGTCCCCTCTCAAGATCTTGCCCATCCTCAGCCTCCCAGTGGAGTGGTGGAATGTTGGTGTGAGAGCACGGGTGCTGTGCCAGCACTGCTCAGCAGTAGCCATAACACTGGGGTGTTGTCAACACCTTTGTAGGTCCCAATATAAAGCACAGCACTGTGGGGGCTCTGGGAGGGGAATTCCCTCCACCTCAGCCAGAGCCATTCACAGGTTACATGTCCATTCTCATTTCTGTGAGAGCTGGCTACCAGGCAGGGTACAGGGTACCCAGCACTTCAGGTACTCCACCTGTCACTGCTGGCATCTAACATTCTCAGTCTCTCCTTTGCTTCCTGATGGATCTTTATAAAGATGGAATAGGAATTCAGATCACAGTCATTACCAAACCATTCCTGGAATATGAGAAATAAACTTGGAAGAATTACAAACATGGGGTTCTGGATGCACTGTCCTTTGTTTCCTTTTCCTTTTTTTTATTTGTCAAATATTTTAAAAGCTGCAATTACATTTTGGTTGCTCTTGGCACTGTTTTGTTTGGTTGCACATCATACTGTGGAGTCTAATTTTCCAGCCACAATAAAGGGCATAATCTTACTGAGACTGATTATGCTGCCCCAGATTATTTCAAATTACTCATTGGCCCACAGTTGAAGACACAGTGTGCAAATATATAAATATATAAATATATAAATATATAAATATATAAATATACACATAGCTTGCTGTGCTGATCTTTCAAAGATCACCCATTAGCAAAGACAAAATAGTAAGAATAGTTATTGCTATAAGAAGCCAGACCTATATTATAATACAAAGCAAGACTTTTTAAGAAAGATTGAATAGGTGGGTATCCGTTTAGTTCATTAACAATAGAATAAATGCACTACAGTCTGCGGAAAAAAAGAGTAAAATCTCATTAAGATTTTTATTATCTTATTTTTCATTATAAGAACCTCTTTTAAACTACATTGAAATATGCTGAGACTTACAAAAAGCAGCTGAGGTCACTTGGTTCAGTTTGGAGAAAAGAAGGCTGAGGGTGCCTAATCACAGTCTGCAACTTCCTCAAGGGGGGCAGAGCTGTTGATCTCCTCTCTTTAGGGACCATCAACAGGACGTGAGGAAATAGAATGAAGAAGTTCAGATTGAACATTAGGAAAATGTCTCTCATCTGACAAAAACTGAGGAAGAGTGTTAGAAACAGCACTGATGAATGATGTTCTTTGATGTGGTTTAGTGGTTTAGGGGTGTGCTGTGCCAGAAAGTCCATATTTCTAATTAGTCAGGAAGAGCCTGGAAGTAGGAACTGCTAAGCAATTACCTGTGGGTGTAGAACCCACCAGGAATTAAGCACAGGAAAGCTTTTGGTGAAATCCTACTCTTCCTGAAATTGAAAGCAAAACACACCTGTTGATTTCAGCAGCATTGGAAATGTATGGACTGCATCATTTACCAGTTCACCAGCCAGTGTGTTCTTGATTTGTTTGCTTTTCTCATCCTTAATGCATCCAGTGCGGGCTAGCACCTCCCATTTTATGCTAGAAATGCTGTGTAACCAGCAGCTTTTTCAATCCACAAGAGGAAAATGCTGAGAGTTTCAACTAATGGCCTAAAACCATGGCTCTGTTGATTGAGTGTCTCCTGTGAGGTGGTGTGGTTGCAGTGGGTAACACCATCCTTGTCAGCAAAGAAATCCTCATTGCTTGTGTCTTTTGGGGCTGAAAAGAGTTAAGACCAAAAAGAGTGAGGTGAACTTTAAAATGATGTCACCCCTTGTGCATTGCTGAATAAATAGTTCCCTGTGACACTGCATAGACTAAGGACCCAGTGCTGGGAGAAAAGGAATGGTGGGCTTGTGCCATGACTGCATTCAACTAAAAGCTGGTGTCTTCTAGTTGCTTTGTTGATGGCAGCATCCAGAAAACTCTTAAATGTTTAAAGGAAAAATGAAATATGTTATGGATTTTTCACAGTCTTTACACTGGGAAGAGTTATGTGCAACATTAAGCTTAAATTGATTTTCAGTGTTTGAGCACTGGCCTGGACAATGGATCTAATTAGTGCCTACAGTTATTTAAATAGCAGAATTGAATGCCTGGGTTGCAACAGTTCTCTTCTTGGTTTAGAATTATGTTTTGTTAAGGAAACTCTTCTTGTGGTTCTGAGAGATGAATTTAATTAGGAACTGTAAACATCAAACAAGACTTCCCTTTGCTATTTAAGCTGTGATAGTTTTGCCTGAATACTCAGCTGACAAACAAACAAAATCTGAGCCACAGAAAAACACAGCTGCTGTAAAACACATCTTATGGGAACCATAAATATATATTTATAAAGACCTCAAACTTGCCCTGAGCCTTTGTCAATACATTTGGTCTTTTGAGGTCTTTTCCACCAGCTTTGTGCAAAGCAGGCAGAAAACTGGCCAGAATGGTACCTGTGGATCATCAGAAAATTCAAATCCACCACAGCCTAAATCAGAACTCCTTTTTTTATCATTTGTAAAGAAGGCATTTTGGGACAGAACAACTGCTAGAATGGGTTCTGAGAGGGCTCTGGGTCTCTACTTTTATGTTCACCTGAGAAAACAGTCCCACAGGACCTGGCACATGTTAAATTTACCAGCTGACTCAGAGAAGAAAGATATCTGTCTCACACTGTAGTGCAATCCTTAGCTACTAGTTGCATTTAGACAAAAATTATGTGTGGCTATTACATGCTCATTTCCTTTTGGAGTGAGAAAACAAGACAGATTTATTACTAAGCATGTATGACAGACTTCTCACCTAATCCTTCAGCTTCTGGACACCCTCAGTTCCCATCGAGGTCATGTGAAATGCAGGAGTAATAGCACCTTGAAAACACATGAAGAAAAGACTGTTCAGGGGTTGCAAGTTCAACAGAATCAATGGCAGAGCTTTGGTACAGGGGTCACACCAGGGATATCACACATTTTCCTTACCTTGTGTTTGCATTCTGAATGGCTCATATTTAGGGTGTGGATTTTTTTCCCTCTGCACAAACCAGAGTTTTGGAATTTTAATAGTAGAGAAATGTAATGTTAGCCTCTACAATCTGAATTATGTTCCTCTAATTTGCAATCACTTAATTAAGGTCTGACATGGCTCAGCTATTATTTACACTTAGAGTGGTTGGCCATCTGGGCTTCACTAATAAATAAGCACTTTAATGGCTGAACTACTTAATAACCCTTCAGTGAAAGAAGATGAAAATTAGGAAATTCTTTCATGATGAAAATATACTGTGCCATCTAATTGTTCAAAAGCAGATGTCAGTCAAATTCAATTAAGCTGTTTAATGACCTGCATGCTTATTACTAACTTGATGGAAGGTTTGACACAGTTAAAGTAAATACAAATGGCTGGTATGACTTTATCTTGTCATGTTTCTACTTTTTGCTGCTTTCCCAAAATATCCCTGTAAATCTGTGGTTTTTTTCTTATAATATATGATAAATTTGCCTTGTCTGGTCTCAAATAAGAGCTTATGAAAATTGTTAACTGACACATTTTTCTTATTTTCGCTTCCAAATGTGTAGTTCTTGTCTCACAAAATATGTGTCCAATTATTCAAATGTGAGGCAGTCATGAATGTTGTTGGTTAGATAGCCAGCAAAGCTCCCCAGGCAAGATCTTAGTTTAGTGATTTAGCTTCTTTTGTTAGTGACAGATTGGGAGAGATATTAAGGCTGCTTTTTCTCTGTAAACAATGTCTAATAATATGCCAAGTTTTACAGCACGTTAATGAAATCCATATATAAGGTCCTCCTGGTTTATTAAGAAACAGACATGCAATATTCACTGATTATTAAAATATTACTCAGACTTCAGATTTTGTAATCTGCTTCCCCCCTCCTTGTTTCCCTCATCCTCAAGACTTTTTTAATTAGCTAATTATTGCTCAGTACTTATTACTTACAAATTTGAGAGTGGATTATCTTCGTTACAAACTTAAATCCGTATTGCTGACTTCAGGGCACACAGCTTTCATGGCATTATGAGGTGGCTATTTCAGTCCTTCCCGACAGAAGGATGAAGTTGTGTGGATGAGGTGCAGCTCATCCTGGCTCTGCAGTGGTGGGATAGACTTAGAGAAGTTCTAGAGGTGCTGTGCTTCCCACAGCCATGTGTACACGCCAGCTGCTGCCATGCTGCAAAACTGCTCCTTCACAGAAGACACTGCCCAAGTCGCTTCCTTGGCCTTGTCCTGGGCAGCAAGATCAGCTGCATCTGCACAAAGCAAACATCAGTAGGAAATGTTTAGTCCTGCATAGGAGTGGGAGAAGGGCTAGAAAGTCTTTAAAAATCTGTTTTTTTTTCACTAGATCTGGTGCAAGTATGTATTTATTATAAGCAAATTGAGTTTTTCAGATGTGTTGGTGATTCTGAAACAATGCCTTAAACCCAAGAAGAAATCCTGAAGTGAATGCAGATGCTCTGGATGAACAGCTTCCTGCTAAGGAGTGGGAAGAGAAGCCTGTCCTTCACACACTGATCTCAGATCCAGGATCTGATTTCCAGACTCCATGATGAAGAGCAGATGACCTGGGAGCCCTGGAGGCTCAGGGAGTTGTCACCACGTGGTGTCAACTCCCTGGAGCAACAGAGCCTGAAAAACAAGGCTCTTCAACATCTGGTGCTGCCTGGCAGCTGGCAAGCGTCCAGCTGAGCATAGTCTGTGTTCCAGCAGAAGACTTTGAACAGGATGCATTTCTGCAAAATGCTTGCATTTAGACTTGTAATTTTTCATTTTATAACACAATTTTAAGACTGATTTTGCCACATCCCAGCCTTCATTTTTGCTGTGTCAACAACTCGCAGTAAAACTTACGTCCATTTCTCTCTTCTTGAAGGAATATGATGCTACTTGCAAAGGACTGCTCCACCCTCTAATTCTTAAATGTGTTCGTGTATTTCAGAAAATAGGCAAAGGTACTCTTTGAGTAAAGGTTTTTCCGTATGTATTTTGAGGTCACTGCAGCTGTTGGGTCTTTTTAACTGGCTGTTTAACTGGCTGTTAACATTTTGGATTGGAACTCACCCCATTTGTGCTTTCCCATGTACAGAACTCATCTATCTGTGTTAGGAAGTAGGTGTGTTTATTTGCCTATCAATGTACTAATAGCAATAATGGAATTGCAAGGACTTTATAGTTCAGACATGGCTAAATCTTGTGACATGGAAAAAGTTTATAGTTGCTCTTGAAGAAAATACAGATTTTTTAGATTTTAATTTGGAAATATGAAAACATAGCCAAGCTAAACTTACTTTATGACCAAGTACCAGAGATTTGCTAGAAATACTTCTGAATAGTTGAAAAATGCAACAAAATAAAGAGCAACAAAAGCAGGGATTTCAAAAATATGTGTCATTCTCCTCATTTCTGTGGCTATGGTCATCATCTGCACTTACAAGTTCTTTTGGAAGGTGAATCACAAGCATATAAACTATGCAATTCTCTTTTCCTCCAACTCCTGTGCTTTCTCTGTTCTGTATAGTTTAAACTTCTAGGATGTTTAGCCAGTAAAATTCTACTGAATTATGCTAGGACACATGTCTTCCTTAAGAAAGTTCCTTGGTTACATTCTCCTCATAGGTACTTGTCAGGGTGAAGTCTCACTTATGTGGACTCACCTGGGCAAAATCTCACTCTGTCTCCTTCAGAGTAAAATGTAACATTTATGCCTTTCCCTCAGGCAAGGCTAGCCACATCTTGTAAAAACGATGATCTTTGCACCAAGTGCTGTGATTATTCAGCAGAGGACTGAGTCTTTCACTTGGGGTATTTCATAGGAAAATGTAAATTTGTCCTGTCAGTGCTCAGAGCTGACTGAAATCCATGTTGGCATGGTTAGTACAGTTCTGAGCTAGGTCTGATCCTTCACATTCCTGTGGCTCAGAGTAAGGGTGGTGTACAACTTGTGCACCTCTGTACAATACTGTCTTTTTCCAGTATGAAAAGAAAGGCTGATATTATCTAAGGATATTATATTAAAAAGGTATTAACAACTAACAGAGACAATTCTGAAACTTGAACAGATCTCCAGATGTCCTCCAGTACAACAGCTTTTAAAAAATTAGGTACAAATATTTTGTGATACACTACCCAAAGATTGCCCTGTCCACTTGGTCTTTTTAGCTGTGGCTGCATGTCACTAAACACTCATCAGCAAATCCAGTTAAAAAAGCTACATTCACCATTTCTGTCGCTTATTCCCACTCCTTAGCTCTGAAAACCCAACTTTTCTTGTGACTCTTTTCACAGGTGCATTTGTGGAATAATGTAGACTAAGTGATCACTTTCTAACATTTGTTTTTAAGAAAATCTTTTATTTTAGGCTAGGAGATTTAAAATTTGTTTGGAGAGCTGCCATGCTCAAATCCAGAGGAAATGATAAATTTTGGAGAGGGAGTGTAGGAGAACACAGCTGGGTACAAATGTAAATCTGGAAATGGATTTGCTGCCAACACAATAGCAGCTTGTGTAGGGAGAGAGCTGCTTCCCTCTAACTCACTATCACTTAAAAATTGAAAATTCCCAGTTAAGCTTTTTTAGCATTTTTTGACGGTGAAATTCTCAAAATTCAGAAAGAATTTGCAGAACAGGACAGTCAGGAAGAGCCGCCAGGCCTTTAATGACTCCTGGAAGCAAGAAATAATCCAAAGGTTTTGGTGATGAATGAACCCAAGATTTATTACAGATGAAACCTCTTTCTCTGTATGTTCTCAGGACAACTCTGCCTAAATGAGAGTAGATAAGGGGAAAAAAAGTCATGTTTTTCTATTCACATGCCCCCCATTCATCTGTTACATTTATGAGTTGCATCTCATCATAAGCACACACAGCCTACAACAAAGACTGTCTCCATATGCATGTCCAGGAGGAACATAGCACATATGATTCCCAAGTCTGGCTGTGGTTCCTGGCTAGACTGGCTTAAAAATCATGTATTAGTCAGATGTTTTCTGTCCGTGGACATATAAAATGAAATACTTCAGCTGTACTTCAAACAAGATAATATGTTTGCTCAGGCTGACATCTTATTATTTTAAGTAAATTGCCATAAAACATAGCTGCTACTGTGATTTCCTAAACACATTTTTTCTGACTAATTATTGTTCCCTTTCAGCTTATTGTGTCAGAATTAATTTTTCTTTCCTGATCTGTATTTGAATCTCACTTGATTGTCTCAGCTAAGTTAGAAGTATGACCACAGTGAATTAATTTGCTCTATTGCTATGCTGATTAAATAAAAAGGAAAAATAAAAAAGAGAAAAAAAGGCAAGTACTAATCTTACTTCCCAGAGTATTATATCTAGCATGGTTTTCATTCGGGGTTGTCATTGTTTACTTCAGATACTAGCAATTACTTCAGATATAGGGAAGTTTACTCTGACCACTTGTTTCATCCGTGTGTCCTGAATGAACATCTAAATACACTGGTGCACCTTGAAGCAGCTGCAGTTTCAAAATGTTCTTTGTAACTCAACTGGCTGAAGAAAGTAAGAGCTGAATACCTGTGCAGATCTGTCCAGATGATAGCCTCTGCCTCAAGAAACATTGCCTAAGTTTGCACTTTGGACTTAGCCTAAGTGGAGACATGGCTAGCCAAATGAATGAGCCTATGGCAACACTTATGCCAAAAAATAAAGTCATAATTTTCTTGGACAGCATTGCAGACTCACAGAAGACTTACTGTGCTTGCAACTATGATTGTGTCTCCTCTAGAGCAAATTTTCTGTCATCATCTTCAATTTGTGTATCTTTAAGTGGATTTCCTTTAAAAAGCATCCTGATGCCACTAGAACAATATGGGTAAACATGGAAGCTTAAATATCCTCCAGATATATGCCAAAGAGACTCCCATTACAAAACAGAGGATGAGTAAAAGGCTCAGGCTAGAGGGTCTGTCATGAAGATCTTATTTACAAGGAAAGCACTCATTTTACAGTATCTGCAGACAATAATAATATTCAGAATATGAGAAGTCTGTGAAGAATCCCTCAATTCCTTCTTTTACACATTGATAAATAAAACATTTTCTTTCAATGAGCACATATACCTTTGGGCTGCAGTACTTCCAGTACAATTAAAAGTAGAGATGTGATACTCAATTGCTCAATTTTTTTGAAGCCCTTTCCATCCACTTGCATGTCTCTTAGTACTAGATGAATTAATAGATAATAGTGCCACTGCCTGAAGCACAGCTGGGGAGAAGTTGCAAAAGATTGGATAATTTACAGGGAGTTGGTTTAACCTTAAAATTATGGCTGTGGTTGTGCACTATACGAAACAGATGGGTTGTTTGTACAATTAAGCCTTAGGTGTTAAGTTCTCCTCTTGATTAAAATGCCCGAGACCTCTATTACCAACTCCCAGTTAAAATGTGTGTGTCTAGTACAGGGAAGGATACAACCCTGAGAGTTACACACTGTGTTTGGCAGACAACTGGGGACAGAAGGATAGCACACTGCACATTCCTGCCCCATGTTATTCCTGCTCTTAATTTGGAAAATTGAACCATTTATGGATCATAACCGAATTTTTGTGTGTTTATCAAAATCCTACATCTCATCAAGGACCTGACTCTGCCCCATCAGTGAACATGCCAGAAGTTTTGGATTAACGACTTCCCAAGTTATTTATTATGTTGTCAATTGTCACACTCTTCTCTTTAACTAAGACCAGGACATTTCAGGCAGCAATGGCCAGACATCAGTGTCTCAGTGCAAGCATCTGCTCCTGAGCCTGCAAAGTCAGAGGCTGTACTGGGCACAGGTGCACACCTGTCCATATGTGTTTTGAAACTGTTCAGACGCAGCTATTGTAAACTGATTTAATCTGCTGCTTCTATTTTGAGCCTGTCAGTGCACTCTTTTAGATCTAGACCAACTGTTGCATTTTTTAATATCCAACCTTTGAAAATGAATTTGAGGATCAACAGAAGAGTACTGATATATTCTTTGAAAATTGATGGTGTTTTACACCGAGGAGGTGCCAGTTCTTTTGGGATCCCAGTAAGGAAGGCTCTGCCACGCAGAGCTGGTTGGATGATTTACAAGTATGGAAATTGTAGAGGAGGTGTCAGCAGTCTGAGTCCCTCTAGAAGCTGGAAGTGCAGCTGTTGCAGTCAGAGGAGCCCCTTGTGGTGGGTCCCACCACAGCACACAGCGTTCTGCTGGGCTGGGCTTTGCCAGCTCCGTGTTCACTGGCATTCCCAGGTACAGACTCATCCATCATTGACAGCGGTCAGGTTTGGAATCCGGACTCAGCTTTGAAGAGTCCCAGGTGCACTCCAATACTCTTAGGTCAATAAAGGTATGGATCCCAAAGAGGTGCTTTGGGATCAATTATGCTTGAATATATATTGAATACATGAAAATTGGTTACTGTGAATTTGTTACGTATATCTTGATCAGTTATGCTGTCATATAAAGCAGTTGTATGATTTCTATAATAAAAAAAATCCCTTTTCAATAGAATGACTCCTCTGGGGCCTCTGATCTATTTGAGCAAGTAGTCTTACTGTGCTTTTCATCAGATTAAGTTTTTATTTACTATTTGGTTTAAGTTTCAGATGAAAATTCTTTACCAAAGCTGAATAACCAAAAGCAGATTATATCACTGTCCCATTTTTCCATGTGTCAGTTTCAATTATAATTGATTTCCAATTCTGATTTGCTTTGCTGCATGTGTTCTTGACAGGAGTATTTGGTACAGCTCTGTGCTTTCCTGACACATATTAGCCAATGACCTCAATATTTAAGATGAGGCCTGAGTACCTTTGCCATAGCCCCTAAGAAAAGAGTTCAGGATTCCCTGCTCCATCACATCACATCAGCCACTGCTTTATGCAGATTGAAAAGTAGGCCAGACATTCATATCTTTCTAGGCCTTACAGCAGAGCTAAATGAGTTTTGAAAACTACTGCTATTTTTACACTGCCTTGATAAGCTTGCTATGAAAAAGTACATTTAGAAGGTATCCTTGTGAAATACTGTCCTTGCCAGAAAAAATATGAGTAGGTCCTGGCACTCGGTGTATGACAAATACTGTAATTTTGCCAATTCTTTTTCCATACAGTTTTAAAAGGATAAAAACAATTTCCAGTAACTGGACCCAGAGGAATTAAACTGGTTTAGAAATTCAATTGGGAATTAGTCTAGTTAATCACGTACAGCAGATTGGAATAATATTCAAAATGTTATTTATTATTGAATCATGTAGAGCATGGCAGTCAACAGATCTGCATTAGGATTTGCAAGGTACAGTATCTGATTTATAGAAGTGCCATGTTTGATATTTAAGGTTCACTCCTCATTCCTCATTGTTTCTTCCTGTGCAACTTCTGACCTTTCCCAACCCTTCAAACAAAGCCTTTGAAGCTTTCAATTCTATTTTCTGCAAGAAGGACCCAAGTCACAGCATGTTGCTAAACAAATGCATTGACTGACCTGTAGGGAAAAAGCAATTCTTCACCTTTCTCCTTACTTTTAAGGCTGTTTGGTTTTACTCTCAACAAAACAGCAAATAATGGAAGCAGCTGTTTCCCTTTAAGTCAAATGCAGTTTTCTGGGCAGTGAGACCTTACACACATGTCATGGTTTGTTTGGCAGTCCCAGTTCAGTGCCCCCACTGAGACTCTCCAAACCACGCTCTGCTCTCTCTCACTCCCCCATTTTCCTCTCTCTGTCCCCTGCAGAGGAATGGTGAAGAGAATTGGAGACACAAAAGGCAAAGGTCAGAGGTTAAGATAAGAACAATTTACTGGAAACAGCAATGAAACAAGAAAATGGACATAACAGCAACAATACTAATGACAGAGGGTACAAGAAAAGAAATAACGCACATGGAAAAAAATCCTTGATAGCAGACAATCCCAGAGGGGCCCCTCTGCCACACTTACTCCACTGCAAGGAATCTCTTCTCCTCAGAAGAGAGTCCCTTTCCCCCACCCCTGGCAATGATGTGAAGTGGTACAGAATAAGCTCTGCATCCCAGTCATGCCCACTCCTGGCTACTGCAAAAAATTCCCCCTGTCCTGACCAGAACCAGGAGACCACAACACTGCACGTACCAGGGCACCTCTGCATGATGGGAGACCACAGGGCAGCATGTCTCGATGGCCTTTGACATCTCTATATCTCAGGCTTATGTCCAATGCAATCACTCCAATATTTCCATTTTTATTAATGGGATTTTACTCCTTTAGCATAGTAAATGTGTTAGGAAAAGTGTATCCTTCAAGATGGACTAGCAAATGACTGTGTGTCAGAGCGACAGCATTAAAGACAGCAGGGTGGTGAAAGACCCTTTCCCACCCCATTAAAAACAATAAAGAGCCCCTTTGGTTAATACACACCCTGTCAGTGACTGATCATATTTGTCACTTCAAACATTGCTTCAGAGGGGCTTTGAGTTGCTTAAGGGCTCATTTGTAGACAGAAGAAATAAATTCTGTAATTCAATCTGTTCCAGCAGCAGATTTCAGTTTCAGTTTTGCTGCTCTTTTAACCAAAAAATTCAAGCAGCGTTTATAAACTGCCATTATCCAGAGAATTCCTTTCAGTGATGTAACACCTCCATAATTCAAAGCTATCTGATAGCTGGCCTTTGAAATTACAGCTGAATATGGACTCAATTCTAAAGGTGTAGCTTGTAAAAAACCGTATTTTTTTGTCAGTGTCAGCATAGCAGCGTCAGTCCACATGCTGCGCACACACAGAGCAGAAGGTACAGAACAAAGTTATGCTTAAAGTTTTGTATAATTAAACTCCTGGTATAAAAAAAAAAAAAAAAAGAAGAAAAAAAAAGTAACACAAAGCTTTTCTCTTTCCTGACATGTATTTCCCCATTCAGCATATATCCTCCTAGTTTACTTGCAAAAAAATCAAATTAAAACATCTACTAAATGTAGATTTATTCCTAGACTTTCAGTCTGCTCTGCTTATGTAGACAATGGTACTGAAACAGCAGTTTTCCGGGAATACCTCTGTAGGCATGAATGAGAGCTGCAGCAGAAAACAAGGAAAAACACATTGTAGTACATTGTCTGGGGTGAAGTCCATCCATAGCTTTACCACAAATATGAATTCACTAATTGTAGCATAATTCTGCTCGACATTTTTCAAGCACTTTGGATCTGGTATTCCATCATCAGATGAATCTTTTCCCAAATCATAGTTCTTATTAGAATTTCATGTATGGGAAATGCTGTGAACAGGAGGTGCAGCAAACTGTCTCACAAAGACCCTCTACTATAATTTCTTGTTTTTATTACTATCCTCTGGAATTGTTCTTTCATTCTGTCTTCATCTTATGCTAATTTTTTGTTTTCAATTCCTAACATTCACTGTACACTTTGAGTAATACTTGAAACAAATTCTTACTTGGATTTTTCTCTCTCCTCCACCGAATAAAATTTTTTTGCAGTGGTCCCATTCTACCTGAAAAACCTGAACATATGTACTTACTTAACTTTTTCACAACTCCATTTAAATATTTGGCCTTGCCCTATATGGTAGCATCCCAGTTCCTGCCAGTTTAACATCCTAATACAATGGCTTTGCCAGAAGTGACCTAATGTGCATAAATTCTCGTGATCTAGAACAGTCGTATTGAAAAGCTAAGCACTCATCCCTATTAAGACAATAAACTCACTTCCTTCTGTTGTATCCTCAGCTTGTATCCTGTGGGCTCTACTGTCCTTCTTACAATCCCACTTCCTGCTGCTCAGCAGCCAAAGGATTAGTATTAAGATAAGCATTTCAAAGCCTCGTCTGTAAATCTCTGGATCCCGTAACTGCAAAAGCTGATGAGAAAGCTCAATCACTATTGAACAGCAGGTCACCTACCAGGAATGCCTCATTTCTGCAATGTTATTTACATTCTGTCTTTCCAACTGGAGTTTCAAGAATAAGACATGTCCAAGAGCTTAAATTCAACTCAATGTGGAAAGACTTCCAGTCTTTAAGTTGTCCCTTAAAAAACAGACTTCAATGAGCCAAATTACACAGGCACTCCTAAAAACTCTATTCCAAATCTACTTTGTTTGCTTTCCTTTTTTCCCTGAAAACATTCTTTTTAATTACAGTTTTATCACTTTTTTTGCATTTATCCATGTTATTGGAGTGGTGAATGGGTTCATGTTCCTTTGTTGTTCTTTTATAGTTCTATTATTTTCCCTCACAGTTCCTCCTTTCATATTCAGATATTCTTCCCCCATGATGATGTTGCTGTGTGTGAGGTACTTCACATTCTATGCATATTTTCCCTTTCTAGCAGGAAGGTGGTGTTTTGATCCAGTTTTCCTACCTGCTGGGATGTATGTGGAGGATGAAAGAAGATGCAAAACCAGCAAGATATGCCTGGAGTTTTCACTGGAGTTTCAGTATTAACCCCATCTCCTACTGGTTCGTATTTTGAGTGTCTTTAAATATGTATTTCAGTAATTCAAAAACTATTAGAAAAGACATACAAACTTTTATTAGTGTTTTAGAAACTGAAATCACACACCTGGTCAAGAAACTCACCAAAGGTAATAAGACTTTTATTTATAATAAAGAAAATGGTAAGTAATGGCTAAAAGTCACTGCTGCCTGAGATGCTCATCTTTCATCCAGAGTCTGGTGGTGCTTCATGTTTAGGACACAACAATCTCAGGATTCCACCCATCAGTCAGACACTCACAGCTCTCAGCACTGACCAGGACAGGTAACTAAGGTTCAAGTCTCACCTCAGTGATTTCCACTGCTCCATACAAAGGCTACCAATGAGACCCATTTTTAAATGTCTGTCCAGTAATTCTGTTCTATATATAAGTGAACTTTAGTATGAAAAAATACGTAATTATTAATTTATTTCTATGCATTGTATTTAGAAAAAGAATTAAACATGTTCATTTAAATCCAACAAACTATACGTTCATTTGGAGCATTATGCTGGATGAAGGCTACTGATGACGAAGTTTGCACAGTTATGAAATAGGAACTAGAAGCCAAATACAAGAAAAACCTCATTATTTGGAGAAATCTTTATTAAACATTTAAATGTAATATTCAATAGTAAAAAACCATGTGATGCACATGTAGAGTTATTAGGCAGGGATCTCAGACAAGATGTGGTGAAATTGATTTATTTTACACTGAGGTACAAAACACCTTTTTATTTATTACTTTACAAAGACCTATTTAGAAAAAATGCACAATATCAATGCCTTTCAGAGTTGTTAACTAAAATCTAAAAATAAAAATTCATATTGTCATACCCTCTATACAGTAAAAACAAAGAAGACTGCCTTCCATTTAACTTCTGACTTGTGAAAACATTTGGGCATGGCCAGTATCTAAAGTTTTATAATATGCAATTGTTGTAACTATTCTTTTTGTTGATGCATTTATGCAAAGATTCAAGAAAGCTTTCTTAAGTCAGTAGACTCTTTGATAAACTGCTTGTTCAATTCCAAAATATTTTTGTTTTTTAAAAATTTTTAAAGGAAATATGTACTCATCACTTCTAGTATTGGTTGTTCCTGTGCACCAATCAATAAAGAACAATATCCTGGTTTATGACATATAAACCTGGTATATTTTTTTACAGTACAAAAAATTACCAGAGGATATTTGATGAAATTTTTAATGACAAATTGCATAATCTATTAAATGGCCCTCAAAAATGAAAAAAAAAAAGTCATCTATTATCAAAATAATAATCTACTTACAAATATTACACCTTGCTTCTGAACTTCTTTAAAAACAGCTGCTATAAATACTAAGTAATTTTGCTCTGATGGAAAGCACTTGATTTGACAGGGATTTCTACATTAATTATCCTTACAGAAACACGTCCTGAATTTGTCCGAGACTTCTGAATGCAATGTAAAACCACCACATAATTTTCTATTCCAGCAGAATTTTCAATCCATGATAGCACCAGATCAGTTCTGTATCTCTAAATATAGGCCCACAATCTGATTATGTAAGATGGAAAAGGGAGATCGAGGCAGTACAATCTGACAGTACTTTCAGCCACATACACGAGAGCCTTTGGAAACACAGACCCAGCTAATAAGCATGCTAACAACTTTGGTGTCCAACACAGCCACCCCAGAATCATTATCATCTACCAAATGTCAATAGTCATTTTAAAATTTTACACTACCTTGCTTTCATGGCTTGGCTTTAATTTTAGTGATGATCACTACATGGTCATGTTTATAAACAGAGCAGAATCTACATTAACTGGTACATGCAGTAGTTACCTGAGTGTTACTAGCAGGAGTTTGCCTAAATGTACATAGCAGTTTAAAATCAAAGTAGTCTCTAAAAACCAACCTATCAAACCGGGAACAGTCATACCGGCTTGTACAAAGTGGTCTTGAGTTTACTGAAGAGCTCCTTCTCCCTACTTCTGTTGATGTAATTTAATACAAAAATGAACACAGAGCATCATCCTGACTACAATTTTCTGAGCAAAATTCACAAGTTTAGAGTAACCTCATCACTGCCTTTTTGAAGGACAGATGGATAACAGATTGCTTCCATCAACCTAAGCCAAGCAGCTACCAGTGAAAAGCTCAGCACCTCCACTTGCCCTCAGATCACAAAATTGTATGCCAGGAAAATAGCAAATATATCGAATTCCTGTTCCCATTCATATATAAACTAAGCATTCATACATACAAATTTTACTGGATTACTTCCAATTAGCAACGCAGGACTATACAACATCTTCAGCAACTGTAGTGTCAAAAATTTGGTAACAAACTTTGTTTTCCGTTGCGTCTCTGACATTATAGGACCTGATGAAGCATTCCAGCCACGGCAAGTCACCTATCAACAAAATTCAAATTACTGTTCAATATTCATTTCTAATTTTTACAGAAGGCAAGTACAACTTGAGAAGGATCTTAATTAGGATCTCTAAATGTATACAATATTTAAGAAGAAAAACTGATGGCTACCTTTGAAATTCCAATTGGCATCTTTTAAGTTTCCCACGAGATCTGAGATGGTGTTTAGTGACAGTCTTCCAAGACTTGTCCCCCCTGCACTAGCACTCCACAAAACACTTGGACCCAATAGTTGTGCCACAGTATAAAATACGTATACATGAAGACTTTCCAGTAAAAAAAATTAATCTCCATGTGTCTCAATAAGACAATTTCACTGGTCTCAAAGGGAAAATCCTTTATGATCTTTATTATAGGGAAACTTTTTCTAAGTATGGCAAAGACTTGAGGGGGATTGCAGTGGTCACTGACAGCCATGTACTTGGGAGTATACTCTGAAGGTTAGAGCTGCATCACACACTACCTTGGACACGTGTAGTTTAGGCAGAGCTACTTTCTGCCACAACACATACACTGCACAAAAATCTCTGTCGATGGAGCTGGATTAAGCATTTGTTCAATTTCCATGGACGTTTCCCATGGAAAGGGATGCTCTAAATCAGCACGTGCAATAAAAAGCAAGGTATCACCCAAAGCATGTGCCATATGCTGAATTTCCTTTCAGTTTTCCCTAACATGCTGTGACATTCAGCATGAGGGTGTTCTGGTTAACTTCCATATGAATACCAATGGCATGTGAGTGTCTGCACAGGCATGACTGTATTCACACACCACTGCATGCTACATGAGAGTTTGCTGAATCATTTATTTTCTTTCTCAAAGGAGAGCTAATATTAAACACCTGTATCAGAACAAATTAATTGGAACTCTGCTTTCAGATCCCAGGATTTCTCTGTTTTGAGTTTTGCCCATGCATAAGTTGAATTCTAAGGCTTTGCATATGCAATAACAGATTGGAAGACCCTTTCCCTTCCCATCCCCCTTCTAAAATAACAAGCTGACCTAATTTTCTTCCTGGAGGACAGAGTGTGTTCATGGTCATCTGCATCTTTTCCTGAAGAAAATTGTTAGTTAAAATTTCAGAGGCAGGAATTTGGAAAAACTTTTCCTGAAAGAGAACAGAAAAATACGAGGTGTAGAAAGAGGCTTAAGAAATCATTAGCCAGAACCTTGACTGCATGTTCTTTCAGGAATTTAAAATCAGGTAACACAACAGAAGAATAACTTTATTTCAAAAAGCTGTACAGATACAGAAAAAACCCAAACCTTCTGAAAAAATTAAGTCTGTTTTTCAGTCCCCCTGAGTATTTAGGGACTACAGCCACCCAAAAAGCACACATGTAGGTCTCTATGCATAACTGGCAGACATTCCTCATCAACTTTCACAACCAGGCAATATCAGACAATGTTATGGCCAGAAAAGATGGTCAGTCCTCCTCAACAGTCCCTCCCATCTTGAGAGGAACAAAATCACTTGAAAACAAGGGGCACTGCAACCTGTGGAACTCCCTTTGTGTGAGTTTCTTTTTGACAGTTTTAGAAACTATGGAAAAAAGGTGAGGTACACTTCTGAATGGAGACAGAAAATAATAAATGGAACATTCAAATGTTAAATAAACATTTTCTGTGTATTATTAAATCACATGCAATAAGCATGACTGAAAAAAACCCTAAATTTATTCTAAGTTTGTTACCTGATTTTCTATCTCTAATGGCTCATCATCTTGTAATTTCTCAGAGTGAGCTAAGATTTTGATAGTACTTTCTCATTTTTGTTAAAAGATACAAATACAGAATAATCTGCCTCTGCATAATTTTTTATGACATGTTTAATGGCAATGATCAGAAGTTAGTGGACAATCCAGCAGCAAAAATGACACAGGTAACTCTCTCTTCTCACTATTAAAATTTTTCAGTTTTTTCCTTCACTGACTGTTCCTGTAAGGAAGGGAGGAAAGAAAAGAATTGTGTTCCTATGGAAGTGCAACTTGCAGCTAATGTAAAGCTGCACTTCAAGGAGGCCCAGTTCCTTCTCAGGTGCTGCTGAAGGACTGGAGTTTAGGCTTGGAAACCCTTGGCTTGTCTTTGAAGTACCACCAGCAGGAATGCGAGCAGCTGGCACTTCAGAACAGCCAGTGGGTATTTTCCTGCAGCTAAACTGCAGTACTGAGCAGGATCTCATAAGAAAGTGAGCCACCCTGAAGTAAAAATTTTTGGAATTCTGCATCAAGAGATGGTTTAAACCATTTTCCCCACCTTCCTTTTGCAGTTTAATTTCTTGATATAAAAAGGAAAAAGGACAGTAGAAGGAAAAGATGACTGGCTGAAATGGGGATTGTAGTCTTTGACCTCCTTTCCTGTTAAAACACCATGTATATTAAGAACAAACACATTTTTTCTGGTATTATTTGTACTTAGAGTCTTAAAATTAAACTAGGAAGAGTATTCTCATAAAGTCCTGTTGAAAGTAATTCAATATAATGGTGAAAAACGTGCAGATATATACACATTAAACAGCACTGCTGTGCAGAAAAAAAATCCCACTAAATTCTTTTTCTGTCCCATTTTGTCACACCCACACTGCCGTAACAGGAAAACCATCTGTCCTTCACTGTCTCAGGTAGCACGAATGGTCATAACTTGCTTCAGAGAAAACTGAAGATAGGTTAATTCGAAGGTTAATAAAGCAGTTGAATAAACTGCTTCTGAAATCCAAGATAAATATCTGTACAGATACAGCTGCCTAGGGAAAGAAGGCCTCCTTACCTCACAATAAGATGAAACAAAACAATCAAACATTAATGAATGGACAGAATCTAATGAGAGTTAAAAGAAGAGGTAATAAGATTTTAAACTAATGCAGAAGGTAACTGCATAAATCCTGAAACACTCCTATCATTCACACAGCAGGCTGCATAACTTAACACTGCCAATAAGAGAAATTCAGCCATAGGAATATATAAAAGTTAATGGAAATACCAAATAAACTACCTTCAAGCTTCAGTTTTGTCTTTATTCTTTAAAATTCTATATTCTGTACAGTATTAACAATGTTACAGCATTGTAATTATTCCCACAAACCACTGCAGGTAACATAGAAGGACTATTTGTGTACATACATTTGCCATTTTAAGAACAAATAAAATCCAAACTCACATCATCTGTAGAGCCTACCTTTACCTGGATTTACTTACATAATCAAAAAGGTATGCATTTAGTGCTCCTGTTTCATCAATCAGTGTAAACTTCATAATAAAAACATACTGGAGCAGTTCAATACCTAAAACTGAAGAAACGAAAAATTGGTATTTCTCTGAGAGAATATGGAAGGCAAACTGTAACAACTCAAGCTGAAAATATCCCTCTTTTAATCGTAACTGATTTTGAATACTGTCATTAGAAGTATAAATTAACAGACCAAAACACAGTGGCTCTGAAAGATGTCATTTATCTTTTAAGACCACATTGCAATTTTCCTAGAAATACTTTAATAGACGAGTCTATAAAAACACATGAAGATTTTTAAGTACTTATTCCCATGCTAGTAAACAAAAAGCTAGTATTTGCTTAGATCTTAGATTCTACCTTAGTAGGATCCTCCTACTCCTGTGTTCTTTTTTTGATGGAATATTAAAGGAGAGGTGCTCTTAATTCAGTAGGAATAAGAACTTCCACCTGAAAACTATCTTCTGAGGAAAACAGTTTATTTGATATGATGTAATAAAAGCTACCAGGCTTGTTCAGAAAAAAAATTTTGCTCGCAGTTCTGAAAGTATTCCAGTGTAAGTAAATGGCTACAGTCACTTCCTCACTGGCAGCAGTAACTGTTATGCTGCAAACATAAAATAACTGAAACAAAGTTTGTACAACTCTGTATCAGTCTTTTCTGGGTACACCTACCTTAACTGGTAGTCATTTTATGTTCAACTGATTTGATATACTTGCAGGTATGTAATTTAGTCTGAAAATACAGCTGATAGAAGAATAACATATATAAAATAGTGTAACTGTCAGGAAGCATCAATTAATAGCATTTTCATATTGAAAATTAAGTGTCAATCACTCACAGTTATTATACACTTTACAATCATTTAAAAGGATACAAGTGTTACAGTTTATTTAAGAAAATCACTGTATTTTTCTTCTTTTAGAAAAATTTTATATACTGCTAGATATTCCAACTTAATATGTTATATATATATATAAAACATATAATCAATAAACATGCAAATATTCTTTTTCCTTAATGCACTGTGAAGTTACAAACTCCATTTCCAGCATTTTAACATGTGAAGCACGGAATACACATAATTGTTGTGGTCTAATTCCTTTCATTTGGGTATTATTTCTTGATTGTTCTCTGGAACATAAAAGTTTACGGAAGATAAAAGTCTAACTTGTAGGAGCCGTTAAATAAGACTCTTTAGTTCAAGTCAGAAAAACAGTATCTTCAAAAGGAAAAGCAAGATTAACTTCTAGGACTGCAAGTACATACACAGTTTAAAAGTAACATCTACAACCAAAAATTCATGACATCTCTACCATGTGTTACTACTGATACCTGTGGTAGAAGAAACTAGTCAACATATAAAATAATTTAATTCATACTGCAGTAGTTCCAAAAGTAAGTATGTTATTTCAATGGGTAAAAAGTGAATGAATTTTAGCACCATATTCAACATGACCATAATTACATGCTTTCTGTACAGAACTGCAACCTAGAACTGCAAATCAAACTAGTTTATGTCAACACTGCAGAATCAAGGCACGAAAGTATTTCAGGACAGTATCATGTCAGCTGACCTTGTGCTATTTCAGTTGGTTCCCATGATGGGTGCTGTTCTGCTGCAATGGAACTTAGACTCTTCATAGGCTTTGGAGTTGAACACTGCTTGCACCTAGCATTGGAAACAAGAAATAAATCTGGAAAAGACCACTTCAGTTAAGAGACAAGAGTAAAACTGTACCTCAAGGTTGAGAGAGCTGGGGCTATTCAGCCTAGAAATCAGAGGGCTCTGGGCAGACCCTACTGTGGCCTCTCAGAATATAAAAGGGGCTTATAAGAATGACAGAGAGAGACTTTTAACCAGGGCCTTTAGCAAAGAGCAAGGAGCAACAGTTTTAACTGGAAGAGGTTAAGAGTTGATTGTGCAGAGAGAATAAATACTTTACAGAGAGTTGAGGCACTGGAACAGGCTGTCCAGAAACACCGTGGATGCCCTGTACCTGGAAGTGTTCCAGATAAGACTGGATGGAGCTGAGCAACCTGGTGTAGTGCAAGGTGTCTCTGCTCAGGGCAGGGGGTTTGATCAGATGATCATGAAAGGTCCCTTTCAACCCAAGCCATTCTACATTGCTAAACGTATGCTCATATGCCACTAGTTCTCACATTGTAAAAGAAGGAATGAATCTAACTTGTAGTACACTCTAAATGCATTAGAGAGTTTTGGATAAATCTGGCTTTGCCTATGTTGAGAATATTAACAGAGTTGTTAATCTATTTTATTACTGGTGTATTTACACCAATTATTATAAATTTTACACATGACATAGTGAGCTAATGCTGCCAAGTAGATGGAAATACTGAAGAACTGTTTTCAAACTTGCTCCCATTTGCCTCAAGGAATGAAATTACAGAACAAAACTGTTTTTTCCAAATCAAGCTTCTGTATTAGTATATTACAGGTAGAACTTGAAAAAAACATTTATTATCTTTAGAATTCTATGCAAAGCTTGTCATAAAAATCAATAAAACTACTTCTGCATAAGTGATATAAAGTCAAGCTCTGTTAAGTCACTTTCTTTCTTTAAAAAACCCGCTCAAACTCCAATAAAGTAACTTAACTGAGAATTTTTATATGCAGTGTGTCTGTGTTTATTTTTATATATAAATGAATATACATGTATATGCACATACATATAACTCATTCTACCATACAGAATCTTTTCTAGACTTTGCTAAGTATATGCCACTGATAAAAACATGCATGAAACATAGCTCTGAAATGTCAGCATACTTGTGAGGTCCCTTCCTAAATATTCTATAAGCAATCATAGAATACCTTATAAACCATTTACTTTTACAGTCCAACCATTTGAAGAGAGAAAGATGTCTAAAGGTGAGTTGTGTGTAGCTGGGGAAATATATGGATTATGAAAGTGCAAGAGGAAATACTTCCTATTGGTGAAGATCCTGTCCCGGTAGGAGTACCCATATACTGCCTTTATTAAAAAAAAAGCTGTAGGCAGCAGTATCTAGAAAGGTCAAAACTATATATGACAAAGAGAAACAATTACCTGTATTCATTTTATGGATGGCCCTTATGGGAAACTTTACAGTTCACATGAAACATGGAATATCTCTGCACAGAAATTTTTTAACTGCCTGCAGACTTGGCATAGTGCCCCACTGCACTGCGCTCTGCCTGAACTGCTGAGAGAGAGGACTCAGTAGCTTGCATGAAAGAGACTGGTATTTCTGAGCTCAGGAGCTGCATGCTGCCGGGCATTGCTGGGGTAACACACAGCTAACAGCTCTCACTGAGCAGGAACACAGCATTGCACAGCAGATCACAGACACCAGACCTAGGCGTGTGTACTGTATTCCATAGCTTTGGAACCGTAGAATTCAGGAATCTGTTGAAGTGGTCTCTACAGTAAATGACATCCACGAACAGGTAAGGCACTTTGCAGTGCTGTGGATCACAGTAAGTTACAAACGCTAAGGGAAGGCTGTCCAAAATCCCTTGCTGCATCCAAACCTCAAGTCTTCCCAACACTACGAATGGGTGAATGAGTTGTAGATTGACAGGCTGAGATTATTTTCTGTGTCTCTATTTAAATATTATCTGTTACGTTGTATATATACATATAGATATACATATACATAACCCCTCAGCATACAGTTTTAAAAACCATGTATGTTTTGACTTTAGTCTGAGTGAGACCAGAGAATGGAAGATCTGGACTAAAAGAGGTATTTAGGTACTTTGCACTGCATGTGTGTTTCCACTTCTATAGCACACTGCCCTACCCCTCCACTACAGACAAGGCTGAAACTGCAGTGCTGTGTAATTAAGGGCTTAAGATTTACAGATCAAGAGCCAAACTGCAGTCAGTCCTTTGATAGCAGGTATCAAATGATACGGCATTTCATCTCTGATGTCAGTACTGTGGATCATGCTATGTATTTTACATCAAAGAACCTTTGGTTAAGTTATCCCTTCAGCACTGCAGTCTGAATTACTGAAGAAAATGCTATCTATTAATGCCACTACTGAAATACCAACAAATACTTTCAACCTACCCATAGTATTTTACATTCCCTTGCAGAAGAAAAGGAGCTGAAAGGTCTAATAATTCAAGATCATCTTCTGTGGATCTCACGGGAATAACACACTTAAATCTTTTTGTAAGCTTCCAGATTTCTTTTCGTGTTCCACCTATTAAAACAAAAAAAAACATGGTTTCTTGAACAGTAGTAAGAAATAAACTGAACAACTTATATTTCTCAGATAATTTCAGGGCCTTCAATAATAATTGATATCCACTACTGAAAACTCAAAAAAAGCCCAATACCTTCTCAGTTTTACTCAACAACAGACTCAATTAAGAAACAAAGATTGACATTTATCAAAGCACATGCCTTAAATCTTCCTCATAGCTCAAACTGTAACCAAGAAGTTGTATACAGTTAACGTCACTTTCATTTAATTACTCCTATGATTTTACTAGCCATTTTCTTAGAAAAAAATCAAAGCAACTTAACTGATCTTTTATATGCACATAGTCATTTACAGACATACTTAATTGCTGACACTTTAATATCTGAAAATCGATTTACTGAGTTATATTGCTCAGCAGTTCTAGGAAAATGGAGAAGAAACAGATTCTCTTTTTTTCAGAAAGAAAAGGTCACGTCAGAAATAAAGCAGCTATCAGAACTAATCCATTATAAAAGAAAGCAGAAAACAGAAGGGGTTTTGTCATTGACCCTCACACAGAGGACCACCTGACTTACATTTGCTTATTCACATCACAACTTGGGCACAATTGAAGACTTTGTTTTGAACTCTGAATGGTGCTATATGCAATTTATTATTTTTATTATATAATAATTCCTCAACAGTATTCTTGCTAAATTGCTTTGTTTAAAGGTCAGTGGCTATTTCTCTTCTCTGAGGAAATCTGATAAAAACCACACCAAACCAAAAAAACTCACACTGAGGGAAGCTCTATTAATCTGAAACAACACTGACATCCAGAGGCTGACAAAGTTAATTGGAGGCTTGTATTATCAGAAGCTTGTTTAGAAGACTCGGCAAGTTTTAAATCAGAACTGAAAAATCATTAAGCACAGCTAGAAAAATAAATATATTCAGATGTTAATTTTATTATAATCAACAATAAACAATATTGGCATAGTTTTAAAATAGACAGAAGCACCTTACAAGACCTTCACAGATGACCATCTCCTGTTTGCACAACAGTAACTTATAGTTCCAGCTGAGGTTTTCTTTTCTTTGAAGATGCCTTTATGATCATAACTACTTACTTAATTATTATTCAGTAATACAATCCAACATATCTTACTTCGTACATACACAGAGTGGACACAGTGCGGTAAGAATTGGTATATCTGCAATTGACCTTACCTTCTATCATAAGCAAGGTGTCTTCAGGATGTTGAAGCATTTCATCATGCTTCACAAAATGGATGGCTATTTTCCTCTGTTTCCAGTCTTGTGTAGTCCACATTACAGATTCATACCAGGATGTATTGTGTAGTTCTGGGTTTGGGGCAGTACCGGCAGAGCTGCGTAAAATTAAGTCAAATTCGTGTCCACCTGGAACTTCTTGCCTAAAACCATTTCCAAAATGAGTTAAATATATTTTAACAGCTTCTCCATAGGCAATCTACCAACAAGTATGACAGTACTCCAAATAAATATCCGAATACAGTCATGAGAGTTAAAGTACATGCAGGAAAAATATCCTCATTGTTTTATCAGTTTAAACAGCAGGAGTTGCATAGTATATGATGACTTGCCATGTTAATAAATATGCTAAGTAATACACTAATTTACCAAGGAGCAGAGGCAGCCTAGTGGCTACACCTCACACAAACAAATATCCATGGAAAACCAAATTTATCAGCTTTATGTGATTTCAGTTGGGCCTTAAAAAGTCCACAAACTGCATACCACTTCATTAGAGCGCAAAGACTACATAAACTTACATAATTCCAAGTTTTATGTTTTAGTCTGTTTGACTTTGCAACAACTGAGGGAGAAAAAAGAAAAAAAAGAACAGGACCAGAACAGTTTCACCTAAGTACTGTCAAGAGAAAATCTGCAACTCTGCACTGCACAGTTTCTATCCTGTCCTGTTGGAGTGCAGGATTCGTGCATTTCCACTTGTCGTACACAGAGAAACAATAATGCAGGCCATCCAGATTACACTAATATTACAGAATCAATTAGGTTGTAAAAGATCTCTGAGAGTGTCCAAAGCAGGGCAACAAAGATGGTGAAGCGCCTTGAGGGAAGCCATATGAAGCTCAGCCTGAGGGAGACTGAGGGGAGACCTCACTGCAGTTACAACTTCCCCATGAGGGGAGGAGGAGGGGCAGACACTGATCTGTGCTCTGTGGTGACAGTGACAGGACCCAAGGGACTGGCTTGAAGTTGTGTGATTTCCCCAGTATTTTTGGATCCATAAAAGATGCCCTGTCTGGAAGTAATCTTTAGTCAAAGATATTTTATTAATTCATTTGGAGACTATTATACCTCTTCGCATATCCTATTTTAAAAATGCAATAAAGAAACACTTAAGGTATTTCAATACAATATGGTATGGAAAAAACTGTACTGCTGTTTTTGCAAATAAAGAAAAAATACTTTTTTGAAAGCACAGAAAGGATTCTGTAAATGGAACTCATCTGATGATTTAAAAATTTCCTACTTATTATCAGTGAATTTCAAATCTTTGCCCAAAATTATATACCTTTACATTCAGCGCACTTTACACAAAAAAAAAGTTGAAAACTGAAAATCTAGGCATCCCAAAACATACAGAGCAATTCCTAATGACTTATCCTGTGTGAAACACTTACAAAGAGTTGCATTTGGAACAATGAAGTTTAACAGACTGATGGAGCTTTTGGGGTTTATAAGTTCTCAGCTTTGCTCTAATGCGATACTGTTGAGGAGCTGTGCTGGTTGTTATGGTTTTCAGTTCTGTGTTACTCAAATCCTGATGATCTGTTAATACTGTAAAACAATACACAGAGAGATGAAAAAGCACTGTGCATACTATTAATCACCATAACATTTGTAATACAGGGAACGTAATACAGGCAATTGCAGGTATGCATTTTTCCTTGATTTCCAACTTTTCTTTCCTTCCCAGCTGCAGCCTCAGTTTCATCAAGACAACTTGTTATTACAGTCTGTAAGATAAATCACACCAGGCTGCGGGAGCATGGTATACTTCAGGGTACAGAAACAACAAAAAAACCAAACAGAAAAACCAGATGACAGTAGAATATACTAATATGCTCTATTCCTGCAAACAACAAATAAACCCAATACAACATAAAAGCATTTACACTCTTCAATTTATACTCTTAGAATAGCTCTTCCTATAATAACCTTTAAGATAATGTTTCAAAACTACTTTTGTTCTTCAGGAAAATAAAAATTCACCTTAAGGTCAAAATGTTACCTACCTGTAACAGATAACTGTTGACATCTCTGTATGTGCAATTCAAGATCTAAAATCAAGAAGAATTTCCTAATTATTTTCCTTCCTTCTTTTCTATCATGTGGACACAAAAACAGGTAGGCAGCTAAACAGGTAGATACACACACAAAACTAAAAGCTGAACAAACGAAAATGAAAATCCCAATAATGTATGAAAACAATACAGCAACAAGAACAAAAATAAACCAAAAAGAAGCAGCAAAAGTAAGCAGGAGACAAACACTGCATATCAAGAGTTAATATATAAGAGAGGAAGTTAGCATATACATTTAATAGGAATGCTTATCAAAGTGAACACTTTTCAGAAGTACACTGTGAATGATCGGCTGACATAAATTGCATTCATTCCCTCTAATCCTTCTGGACAAGAACATAAATACATTACCCTAAGACCAATATGGACTGCCTGGTTCCCTCTCTGAACAACCTCTACTACACACAGAGAGTGCAGTAAGTGCAAAATTTTTCCTGAATTTTCAGTTATGGACTGGACATGAAGCATTTACTTATTCTTGACTTTTGCATACTTTTAGAAATGTCCTGTGTTCTTATGTTAGTAAAGGCTGAGTAACACAGATTTTTGGAAGCTAGAAGCAAAGACAGAGACTATGTCCAACCAGCTTTAGCGTTTAATTCCCTTTTAGTTATTCTTATCCTGGGCTAAAAATACTATTCACAAAATAATATGGGGTCTACAGAACTGTCTATAATGTATCACTCTTCCTGGAAGTGCACCTTACAGCTCTGCCACTGACACAACTTTCCCTCCAATGGCGTAAGAAGGGCTCCTCAACTGGCAGCTGTTTCATAGCATTTTCAGGGCCTGTCCCTGCAGAATCACCTTTTAGAGGGAGGCAGTTACATAACTCTCCTTTGTGATCTAATATAGTATGATTAAGAACACCATCTGTGTTTAAGAATTTATTCTCTAGCTCCTACAAAAGTATCTTTCCATGTATTATGAAATGCTTGTGCTGGGAGACAGAAAGAGTAATGTAAATTTCCAGTCTAATAAACTGAAAGAATTCTCTAAGGCTTTGAATGTGAAAGTAACATTACACACACAGAGAAGCAGTAACTGTGACCTTAACTTGACCATATATATATAGGTATTAGAAGAAAGAGTAAATCAGCTTTCAGTTGCTCTTACCTCTAACATTGCTGAAAGTGCCATCTATGTCCATTGAACACATGCTTTCCATACTCTGACTGTCTGCCAGATCCAGAGATTCTAAAAATCTAAAGATAAATGGCTAAATATTTTATAACCTAGAGAAGTCTTTTATATATCATCACACACACACACACACGCATATAGGGGATTATACAGACACTTATATGAAACCTATTTGTTATCAATACACAGCTATAATGTTCAGACATAAATGTTCCAGCAGAGACATAAAACTCAACTGAGCCAGAAGTTTCAGGAGATTATATTAATGATGCAGATGAGGCACTTTCCAAATCACTTCTGGAACATTAAACACAAAATAGTGCCAAAAGAAATATGTACTACTGCAAACTGAATTCCTGATAATGGAATACGGACTTTAGTTAGTTACCCTTTCCAAAGGAAGAAAGAAAGAGTTTACAACCCTTTTGGAAGAAGGGTAGACCACTCAGGTGGATTACAAGGATGTTACACAGGCAGAAAATCAGAAGTGCCAAAATCTCAGGAGTACTTAATATGGCTACTGTTGTATGAGACAACAAAAATAGTTTCTCCAAATGTATCATCAACAAAGGAAGGGCTAAGGAGAATCTCCACCCTTTATTGGATGTGGGGGGAAACACAGTGACAAAGGATGAGGAAAAGACCAATGTACTTCATGCCTTCTTTACCTCAGTCCTTTAAGACCAATTATTCTCTAAGTACCCAGAACCCTGAGCTGGGAGACAGGGATGGGGAGCAGAATGAAGCCTCCATCATCCCAGAGGAAATGGTTACTGACCTGCTGCACCACTTACACACACACAGGTTTATGGGGCTGGCTGGGATCCACCCCTGAACACTGAGGGAACTGGCAGAAAGGCTCAAAAAGCCACTTCCCATAATTTATCAGTAGTCCTGGATAAGTGAGGAAGTCCCAGTAGACTGAAAATTCTTGCAGATGGTCACCTACAAGAAGGGTCAGAGGGGCAATCCAGGGAACTACAGGCATGTCAGCCTGAGCTCAGTGCTGGAGGTCATAGAGCAGATCACCTTGTGTGCCATCACACAGCACATGAAGGATACCCAGGAGATCAGATGCAGCCAGCATGGGTTTGTGAGAAACACCCTGCTTGATCAACTTCATCTCCTTTTATGACAAACCGACCTGCTTAGTGAATGAGGGAACAGCCGTGGATGTAGTTTACCTTAGTAAAGCCTTTGACACTGTTTCCCACAGCATTCTCCTGGAAAAACGGGCTGTCATGGCTTGGACAGGTGCATATTTGCTGGGTAAAAACTGGCTGGATGGCCAGGCCCAGAAAGTGCTAGTGAATGAAGTACCTCTAGCTGGTGGCCACTCACAAATGATGCTCCCCAGGGCTCAGTACTGGGGCCAGTTCTGTTTAATATCTCTACCAATGATCAGGACAAGGTGACTGAGGGCACAGCACCCTCAGTAAGTCTGCAGATGACTCCAAGTTGAGCAGGAGTGTTGATCTGTAGGACTGCAGAAAGGTTCTGCAGAGGACTCAGGATAGGCTGGATTGATGGCCAAGGTCAAGCGTATGAGGTTCAACAAGGTGAGTCACAACAACTCCATGCAGCTCAACAGGCTGGGGCAGAGGAGCTGGAAAAAGGCTCAGCAGAAAAGTACCTGGTGAAGGGGGTGGAGCACAAGTCCTGTGAGGAGCAGCTGAGGGAGCTGGGATGATTTAGCTTGGAGGGGAGGAAGCTCAGGGGGGACCTTATCACTTATCTCTACAATGTGACAGGAGGTTGTGTTGAGGGGGGTCAGCCTCTTCTCCCAGGCAACAACTGACAGAAGGAGAGGAAATGGCTTTAAGCTGTGCCTGGGGAGGTTTACATTAGATATTAAGAAAAATTCTTCATGGAAATGGATGTCAAGCATTGGAAAAAGCAGCTCAGGCAAGTGGTGGAGTCCCTGGAGGTGTTTTCAAGTCATGCAGATGTGGCACTTAGAGACACAGTTTAGTCGGGGACTTGAATAAGGTTTACATTCGGACTTGATTATGTTAAAGGTCTTTTTCAACCTAAATGATTCTGCTTCCTTACAAGGCAGTTTAGTATAGAATGTAAATTATCAGCTTCATTTTCAACACCTTTAAATCTCACCTACTTTCAAGTAGCACATATGCACATGTTTGAAATATGCATAGTTAGAATTAAGCTAAATAAAACAGAAATCTTGATCCCTACTGCATTTTAAATTTGAAAAAATTGCCTTTATTTACCTATCACTCCAAATACTTTTATTAGTGGTTCTAAAGACATATTCTGTTCTGGAGTTTCTGATTCTTAGATACATTTACAATTCTAAATGATACAGCTGTTACATTAGCCTAGGGTTTTCAAGAATCATCCCGAAAAAACCAAACATTTACACACAGTACTTACGCTTTTAGCTCCTTAACATCTGGGTTACTTTCTGGCAAGACTCCTATTCCTCGACCGTAACACGTGCCACCATGAAGATGAAATTCTACATGTGAGACATCCTCATTGTCAGCACTTGCTTGTTTTGTATGAATACTGTAAATTCTCAGAAAACTTCCAATCTAAAAAAAAAAAAATAAATCCCACTTTGATAACATCAATGTAGTTATTTACATGGAAAATTCTAGAATTCATGAAGCTTCTTCCCTGTTTTACCTGAATCACAAAACAGCTGAAGCTGGCAGGGACCTCTGGTGATTACCTTGTTCAACTCCTGTGCCCAAAGCAGAGTCAATTAGAGCAGACTTTTTAGGATTCTTTCCAGTTGGGTTTTAATTTTCAAGTATGCAAGCTGCAGAACCTCTCTGTGCGATCTGTTTGTTTTGCTTTATCAGAAAACATTACTGGCAGCAAAGGGTGATTCAGAATCAGAATAAGCCTTCTTAGTAAATCTAATTCTCAAACAGACTTCAGAAGACAGACCAAGTGAGTCAATACATTCCTTTTCTGAGGGCACAATCTGCCTTCTGTACTCCCAACACATTCCCAGAGAGACTGACATCCCCTGCCTGTCCATGTATGATCGTATTTAGAAATTGACCTCCTGCTTATCATCGTGAGCATGGCTTACTATGTTTACATGAACATACAAACTTATCTGCTCACTCAGATTTCTCCATCATATCTTACTGTTACACTACAGATTACATTTTTTTAGCACCAGGAGAAAAGACAACATGTGTTAGAAACTGGAAGATCTTGGCACTTCCCCTATCTCTATTAGATCTCCTCAGGTACACGGAGAATATGCTTCCTGCTTTGCTTAGAATGATTTTGTATTTTCTGAAACATTTTTGTCAAGTTACACAAATAGACTTAGGCTAACTTATACAAGCACTTATTAAAAAAGAAGTTACACAGGGGGGAACACTGAACACATCTTTATAATTTTGCTTTTATTTCAAATTACCACTCCCATTATCCCTCAAAGAAAACCCACCCACCCATCCAACTAACCAAAACCAAGCCCCATGTCCCAAAGGCAGATAATCTGGAGACTCAATTACACAGTTACCCAAATATTTTTTTAAAACATATAACCTGAGATCCAAATAATAGCTGCAAGCTATACACACTCAACAACCTGGTTTTATATTCATTCTAAATATCTTTTAAATAGCTTGATATAAACGATTAATTATTATAAATATACTTCAATTAAAATTATTATTATAGCAGTCAGTTTATTAAGTCATATTTCAGCTTCAGATCCAACTTTAACCAGTGGAAACTGAAAAAATATTTCTATTAGATTGGATTGGTCATGTCATAGTACAACACTTTAAAACACAGGTATATATGCATAAAAGCACATGGAGCAGCAACCTGTACCTAGAATCCTCCTCTTTCTCAAGGAACAAAGTATGACTACATAATGCTGGTATCAAACTGCTCTTCTAAACAATAATCACACATGAATAAGGCAGCATATTTTCCAGTTGAGGCAGCAGGGACATAAAAAATGCACTTCAGCCCGCACCTATTTTGCTTCTGGCATGGAGCTCTTACCAGACTTTTAACTGATCTGCACTGTTAGTAGGCTGCTCATTTGGTTCATTCAAAGCACCACCAGGATAGCTTGTGCATTTAGATGGCAGTTAAGAAGCTTATCCAAAGACTTTTTTTTTCTTTCCTTTCCAGATGCTGATTTAACTTAATTATGAATATCCAAAAATGCAAAGGACACTCATATCATAAGACTAATCTAATGACTATGACAAATGATTCTGGAGAAAGTTCTTTTTTGAAGTTCTTATGGAATAACCTTATGTAAATAAAACACTGTCAACCTACTTCCCTATCACCATGAGTAATTTGCATATAAGCAGGAAAAGTTGATTTTAATTGACAAATTTCTTATTTTTATAAATAGTATATAAAAAAGAAGTATTTTCTCTATGTATAAACACGAAAAATTAAATATGGGAGAAGACAGCTCAGAAACCAAGAACAGAAAATGCTGTGTCTGCCCTCTAAACTTCTGTGTTGAAATTCACAGTCAACCAAACTACACATCTTAGTGCAACATTCACTTTGCAAGATTTATCACTACAAAATAATCTTCCAATATAAACATTTACTAGATCCATTTCTGAAAATGTTATTATTTTACATATTTTAGTATCACTTAGAGCTATAAAAAAGAGATGCCTAATAATCAGCACTGCCAAATACTGAAAAGGTCCATAAGGTTGTGAATGTCATCCCAGAGATGCCTGGGTGGACAGAATGCTGTTTCCGTGGATTCCTTTGGGAGGCAGCCTTGCTTACTGTTAACAGCAGAGAGCAAATGTGGATGCTACGGATAAAAATGTTACTGCATTTCTGTTGTTTACAAAACGCCAGCAGACGGAGCACTTTATACACCTGACTCAGAAGAAATTGTAATCTACATTGAAGTGAACACCATGATTTACAGACCCATCACTAAAATCTAGTACCAGACCAGCTCCTTACTTGACTTTACAGCAGCTCTGTTTATGACCTACCTCATTTAGAGGAAGTTCATTTAAAAGTGAAATTGAAATGAATAAAAACATTTCTTGCAGTTATACAAAATATACTAATACCCTATTTTCAGTCTAATTCGAATATAACTATTTAAAGAATACATATTAAGGCTAGAGAGAATTGAAATGCAGAAGTAATACATGCAGTTCCCTGTAACTAGTTAACTAGAACAACTTTTCAGCATAGGAAATTCTCATGATTATTTCAAAACATACAGGGTTGTGTTCTCAATTACACTTGAATTCAGTGAATTCGCAACAGCGTGTATCACGGCAGGTAAATATTCATGTTTGTCTACAAAGGCACACAAGAAGCTGTCTTTATCTACAGGAATCACCTAACAAATTCACCTGTATCATTTTTATGCCTATTGTTATGGTTGATTATATTCAATGAGATTTCTTTGTCATCATTTTTATTGCATCAAGTCTAATTTTACTGAGTAAATAGTGCAGAACTTTCTGCAAATGAGACAAAGCATGTACACGGCATTTGGGCACCATGTTGGGCAGTAAGAAATACCAACTTAAATCCATTTAAGAGTTTGAAGAACTCAAGAGTGGTGTCTTTTGGGATTTTTTCCCCTTTCAATGAGTAAAAAGACAGAAGTGGGGAGAATACAACTGAAACGTCAAAGGAATATTACCTAGGTCTGAAAAATATGAAGCTAGATATTGCAGCCATGTAGTAATTTGAGCTGTATGTTGAAAATGTGACTCTGGTACTAGGAAAGCAAACTTCTTAGTCCTAACATACTTTCAACATACCTTCAACTGAAGCTCTCTTCACTGAAAATTTTAAGTATTATTTTTCTTAGAAAATGAAATTAAGTGCTCATACTGTCAGTGTTCTCTGAACAGACAATCTAAACAAGAAGTTTTTAACAAACTCTTGCAGCAACATCCCTGACACTGTGCTCCAGGATTTGCCAAAAATTCCCTGTAATGTATTACCCATTTTCTCTGGCATGTAGTAGTTACTCAAAGCTCCCTTGTCTGAACATGTGCCCATAGATACAATTTTAAAATAAGAACATGTATTTCAGGCTTTTTTAAAAAAATATGCCCTTCTTGGTATCAAGGTTGTGTAAAACAGATTGCTCCTACATAAAGTATCATTTCCAAGCTGAAACTGTCATTGCAAATGGTACACAATAACAGGTGAGAGTGTAAGCGAACAAATCTGTAAGAATTTACATTAAACAAGGCCATTCTAAGCTAGTGCTAAATATAGAAGAGAAGATTGCAAAATAGTGCACTTTTTACTGTTTCTGAAACCACAAACCTGCAAAATACCTAATCATACTTGGGAAAGTGCATATGGATACAAGAAACACTTGCCAGTTCTATATTGCAACATAAAGGATTTTTTAAAAATAACTTTGCATAACAAGAACCCAAACTCAATAAAGTAGCACACATATTTCAATTATACTTTTTTATGGTATGACATGATTTCCACTAGTATTTAAAAACCTTTAATAAAATCCTCCATTTTAGGGAAAGCTCCCCCCGAATTTTATAATGTATGTATGTATCTATATATTTATCTAAACATCTATATAAATTAGTCTGTGAAATACAATTAATTCTACATGTTGCCATCTGAAATTAATAAATATTTCTGAAATTTAATTGCCAGCTATCAGCCCTTTTTTCTTTGATAACTCCACTAAGACAAACCACTAAATGTGGTGCACAAAAATGATCTCATTTGAAACTTCTACCGCTTGCATGACTGAAACTACTGCAACTTTGGACATCGCTAGAAGGAGAAAAACACCCACAAGAGGTCAAAGGAGGTTTCCTAACAATTTCCTTTGAAATTATTAAAGCTTCTACTGCACAGTGCAGTATTCAGCAAAGGTAAAAATGCCTCAGAAACGTGAAAGAGCAAGTGGATAGGAAGTAAAAAATTTAGAGAGATGATGAAGACATCCCACGTATCATATACTCAATATATGACTCAATTCCTGAACATAAATGGGAGAGAATAATAAAGGGAGTATTATCAGTTACTCAAGAAAATATGTTTTATAAATATTAAAATACTTTTTCCTTCATATTCAAAATGTAGCATTTCACTAAAATATCAGTTTTTTACACCAGTTACCAAAAGAAAAAATTCGGGAAGAGAACTTCTAAGTAATGAAATACTTCTACCAGTTTTGTTATGAATTCTTACACAAATTCTTACAGTTATTTTGCTATCTGTAATTTACTTATGAATACGTGTTAGTCTATCAAATAGATTTTATGTCTGCTGATAGACCCAGCATAAAAAATGATTATCACTTATCTTTGTTTTCTGGTAAATGTTTTCCTAAAAATTACCTCGAGCATAGAGGGCAAGGCATGAAATGAAAGATGCATTCTTTGCAAAGTTCCTGTATTCAGAAGCAAGATGGCAGTATTGCTGAAGAGCTAATGTTTAATTATGTTGTTTTCTCTATCTAAGCATAATCAACATTGCTGACCTACTAAATGAAGATTGCACTGCAAACTGCAGAAGTTTATAGAACAGAAAATCTCCTATTGACTTTAGAATTAAGGGTCTTTAACAGGACTACAGGTTTAACACTGCATTGTATCATTAAAAAATAATTCTAAAGCATAGAATACATTTTCTGAGTGCATTATTTTCTTTGTATTATCTATTATATTACAGTGTCTGGAAAGAATTGCCTAATTGGAAGAACTTTTTCATGGCAATTTTTGGATAATGAGCCTGGTAAACACATGGTGAAGGAATTTTACATTCAAATAAAAGGTATGGGAAATACAGGGAAAGATAAAGAGGCACGTGAAACTAATTACAGCAGAACTGAATCAGTGCATTCTCTGAAGTGATTTCTAAGCAGAAAACAGGCCACAAAAGGAGAACTTGAAATACCAAACTGTGGATTACCTTAAGTGATTCTGCCAGTTGTACATGATTATCATAGACTAGAATGTCCACCACTAGATTTCTCAGCTGATGAAGAAGAATTTTTTCTCCTTCCAGGTTTTTTGTTTCCACAGGCACCTTCCATGTAGGGTACGGACATTTAGTGCCATCCCAAACCTGCAATGCAAATGAACTATTTCAATGTGCTCTGAATACTTTAAATTCAAACTTTAAATAACTTTCTTTTATTGCTTTGTTTGATTAAGAACTGTTAGCAGTAAGAGATCTTAGTTGTAATCCTAGTCTAAAAGTCCTTAAAATACTTGAAGTAGACCTTACAGGATTTTTTAAGTTATTATTCCTTACAGAGCATAAAATAACCTCCACAGAGAACATAATCAAGTGCTAAGACCTGGAATTTGTTAATATTTAAATAAAAAAGAAAAAGAACAGCTCTAGCAAAACCTCAGCTGTTTATCCAGCACAGAATCACACAATATTCTGAGCTGGAAGGGACCCACAAAGACCATCAAGTCCAGCTGTTAAGTGAATGGTCCACAAGGGGACTGAAGCCACAACCCTGGTGCTCTCAGCACCATGCTCTGACCAGCTGAGACAATCTTAGGGTCAGCTGTTACAACTGTCAGAATTCATCATATGCAGAACTGTTTGTACTTAATATTTTCATCCTGCTATTGGGGTTTTTCAACCACTCCAGCTACAGTATGTGAAGACTGAATACACAGCATATATTGACTTAATCACTGCATCAGTACACACTGCTAGTTAACCAGAACACATTAGAAAAACATCAGTACTTTATAAAAACATCAGTACTTTATCTGTATTTATTAACAAGAATTCTAAAACTTGTTTGCCAAAAGCTAAATCCTTGATACACTCTAAGCACTGAAATATCAGTAGTTATTTTTGTGCTGTCAAAAGGTAAGTTTAATGACAGGCTTAACACCTTGAAACCAAAATCCTACTACTTAACCCAACCATCATTCCGTGAACTATGATTTCCTGAGTTTCTGAAGATATACTCTTCTCCAAGACTAAAAAATAATGGTATGAAATACTGGCATAGTAAAATAAAATTGTAGAAGCATTTTGAGTGTGCTTCTGAAATGCTGTTTTTCATAGGATTTCATATATGTAGGCTTAACAGAAGAACCTATTTTTCAATTTTCAGACAGTCTGTGATACCAAGGTGCTTTGTCCCATGAGTTAGGCACTGCAGAGGGCAAGAAAAAAAGACACCAAAGCCTAATTTTTGAAGGATTTTTACCCCTTTTCCTTAACTGCTTTGGATCAGCAGACCCACAGAAAAAGATCTAAGAATCAGCACGGCCATGTATAAATGCACTAAGACTAACTCACAGAATATGCATCCAAAATCAAGACATAAAAGGGAAAACTGTTCACAGTGAAAATGACCCATGACATCAAATTAATGTTGCCAAATAAGCGTGTATTCTGAAGAACCCAGATAATGAGGTGGTATATGCTGCCACAGATCCAAAAAAGCCTATTATCTTCTGATCCTACACCATGAAATACTTAAAACCACCTTTGAAAAAGAGGTTGCCTATTGCTTGAATTATCACATATTTTCCAGAACTCAGCTTGAAACCAGATTTAGTGCATATATATTACAAATTCAGTCATTATGATGAAGTAAAGAACCTTAAGTTTGTCAAGTTTTCCATTGTTTTTCAACTGGCTCTACTTGGGACACTTTGGTAATTCTACATTGGAGAGATGATCTGACAAATGGATTAGAATAACCTGCATGTTCCCTGCTCAGAAAAAGGATGGTGACTTAGTTCTGAAACATCCTTTGCCAGAGGAACTAAAAGGGCTGGCACCAGGGCACATTTTGGAGGAATTTATAAGCTATTTATTTATTTTCTTTACAAGAAAAAAAAAATCCCTTAGAAAAGTAATTGGATTTAGAATTTTTCTTGTACAAATATGAAAACAGATAAAGCTCTCTCAGGAGCTTGGCAGCTCCACTTTACAAAAAATATGAAAACATTCTGGTTTCAAACTGTATGGGTTCAAAAGTGAATACTGGACTTAAACCCAACACTGTTTAAATTAATTCTGAATAAGAAACAACAAATTGTTCTATTACTAGTCACGAACAGACTGGAGCTAAAGAAAAAGTTAGTGACACCTTTTCATCACCATGGTTGGAAAATACTGAAACGGGCAAGGAAAAATACTTGTTTCTGTCTTCAGCAGAATACACACACTGTACAACTTACCTTAATGTACACAATTTAACTGACAGAAAAGAAGAAAAGAATAACAATAAAACTCTTACAAAAGGCATAAATGACAGAATAATTTCTACTGTGCATTCCTTAGTCTCCACCAGTCAGAATAACAAAATTCTCAGAAAAGGAGAAACACTAACAGGTCAGTGATACCATTTTTATGCCACGTCCAACTCTGCTGCTGTGCAAATAGCAATTAATTTATCAAGTGTAATTTAAAAGTTATGATACAGGTGATGCAAAAATTGCAGAAATTAATTTTAGTTGTCTTTGAAGCAATCTCCACTAGGTACATGAGATCAATGCTTAAAACAATCACGATTTTTCATCAACTATTAATTTAATTGATATACTTGGAATAAAATAAATATAAATCATTATTATAAAATGCATAACCAAACTAATACAATAAAATAATATTTAATGATCACTCTGTTTGAGGTGGTATTGAATTGATTGTTTAATTTGAATTTTATTTTTTTAGCAAATCAAGAAAAGAATCAGAGGTCTGCCTACAAGTTTTTAAAAAGGTTTCTTTTCTATCATGAGCAGTTTTTGACATCAGAAATGGATTCTGCGACTGCTGAAAAACGGAGAAAGTTAGCAACAGAATTTTACTGTAGCATATTTAAGCCTCTCCAATGTATATTAATACATATTTAAGTATTTATTAATTTATGCTTAAAAATTGATCTACCATTATTTGACCTCAAACTTCTACCTTTCTAAGATTTCCCCAAGTCATTACCTTTACTATACAGAAGTGGCAAAACAGACTTCAGGTCTCATAACACTGAAAGCATGTAAAGAAATTATAACTTAAGAAAGCACTTGTCTCTGTCCTTGCAAAAGGTCCTTCAATGCTGAAGATACACTTATTAATGAACAACGTAATTACAGTCCACAGAGTCTTGAAATTTTGCTGGGTCTCATTTGACATCTATTTCACAAAGGATAATTAAATGGAAATGTTTGTAGCAGTTGCAGAATATATTATAGCATGCAGAATATACTATAGCATGCAGAAAGGTTTGTTTCCGTGTAGTAATGCATTGCTCTGCATGAGAAAAATCTTTGCTACTTCAATGAAGGAATAATGCCAAGTGATATTTCTAAAAACATTGCAACAATACAGCTTAACACAGTAGAACCAATATATAATTTTATGAAGTCATAAAGTGGAAAATAACAGCTTGATCGTGTTTTAACAATCAAGTTACAAAATAAACACAGAGGAGTTTTAGAATAACATCAAACTGATACATCTGAGCTAAAACTAGGAATATTATGGATACCTCCTTTTTATTCAGCTTATGTTAAGAATCATCTTTAGAAATTACTCTCCTGTTCTGTGGCATTCTGCATTTTGCATTTTCAGTGAGCACTGATGCCCAAAGTGCTTACGTATGACTAAAAGAAGCTACCTGAAATCCATCATGATAACACAACCCATCCACCCTTTTTTGACAGTGCTACTTACTGCACAAATCATATCCAGCAAATCTAGAAAAACAAGCAGTAAATGCTGCTAACTAAAAAACAAGGACAAAGTTTAAAAATAACAACATTTTTCAAGGTTAAGCAGTCCTGTGATATTTATCTACAGATCTACAGAAATGATGATCTATATAATGCCATCTTAATAAACCTCTCTAAAAAACTGAATCAGGTGATCAACTTTGAAGAGTGCCTTCCATTTTGTTTTCATAGAACCAAAATGGCCAAGAATCACAAATTTGTTTTTACTTCAAATATTTATCTGCATAGTAATCCAATAATGAATTTAATTAATACAACTGTTTTATTGAAAAATGTATCACAATGTCTAAATAAATCTAACAAAATATTTTTAAAAAGTTAAGTTTACCTTTAGAAGAAAAGAAGATCCATCCACTTTTGCTTTTCCTATCAGCTGGCAAGTGAGATCAAAGAAGAGCATTGGCTGAACATCAGATAATTTTGTTGCTGGTGCAGAGATGGAAATATTACTGGCTGCCCAAATACGTAATTCTTCTACTGTTTTCTGTTCTTCATCCATGAAAGTGTACACTTTGCTAGAAGTTCGAGGAACTACTGGAGCTCCTACAGTTCCATCAAATGTTAAGGATGCAAATCCCGAACTGGTAATACCCTGCATCTGCCCATTGTATTCCCTGACCTGTAATAAAACATGAGTGAGAAAAAGAAGTTTGCACTGCATGGAAAAACTAATATATTTCTGCTTTATCATGTGCATGAAAAATGAACCATTAATCATTTCTGTTCCTGGTTCTATTGGGAGAACAGAGTAAAAATAAAAACAAAACAAAAAGAGAAGATTAACATGAATAAGAATACAAATGTATAAGCAGAAATATGATCTTAAACAATGAATTTTTGAAGAGGCAGACTAATACGTACCTGTAACATTTATACCTACAGCATATTTGCAGAGTATTTTATTTGCACGTCAAAATATTTGTGTGTGGAATGTATCAGGATTGCTCTTACAAAGGGGGAAACTAAGGCACAAGCGGAATTAATTTTTAGGGGTTACACAGCAGAGTAATGGCAAAGATATTATGAATTCCTGTTTTTGGCCCCCCATAAGAGCCTTGTTTCCCAAAACTATGGAGCTGAAAAAAAAAACCAGTTCAAGGAGGTATTTTTTTTCCATAAAGCAAACAGTGATGAGCTTTCATTCCTTGAATTATGAATACAGCTACCACAATTATTCAATGTCTACTGCCCTGCTCACATCAGGTCTCCTGAATCCTGCTGATTAGCTGTGTATCTGCTGCCATATGAAACACAGCATTTAAAGACTGAAGCATCCCTTCAAGGGTCTAGTCCAGTCTTAGTGCTCCCTGCAATTATAGGTTTATCTATATCAAAGCACTGCATGACTCATTATCCAGAAATCTGAAACTGTCTGCTGTGATCCATCTCTTTTTAATTCATGTCGGGTTACCAAGTAAGCAATAACATGCATGATCACAGCATTTGTGAGACAGTCTAGTATGGGACTGACAGTGCTCTGTTTTCAAATAGTTGAAAATCCTACTGATTTGAAACTACAGAACATGAAACGTGTGTCAGAAGTTCTAAACAGCAAAACACTGCCAATGATTTAGGCCTATATTTCATAAAGGTGGTGAAATTTAAAAAGCACAAAAATCAGGCATTCATTGACCTTGGAAATTCATAAACAAAGCAGTTCAATCTTGGTGACAGAAACTCCCTTAATCCCTGCTACTTTGACATAATGCATAAATGCATTAAGGGTCATCTCCAAGATAAACTTTCATTTACTTAAGCATTCTCCAGACCTGACCAATGGAGCACATCAACTTAGTTAGTTTTTCTTCCGTAAAACACTGAAGAGCTTTTATTTTTTAACCTTTACGTTTAAATACTGAAAATACAAGATAAGCCAAAGGACAAATAAGGAAAATACATAGTTTCATAATCAACTTGCACCCCATTATCCAAGATCTGGAAAAACATGTCCCCCTGTAAGATGTTCTCTAATATAAACACAAAGATTCACTTTAGCTGCTAATCACTGGCAATATAATCCATAGCTTCTCTAAACAGGTAATATCCAATGGGGACAAAAACTCTCATCACTTTTACCTATTCATCCTGTATCAAAACATACTTCAGGAATATCTTTCATATCTTGTCTGACATGTTAAATATTTCTCAAAGTGTTTTAATTTCTAATTCACCTCTTCATTTATTTCATCACTAGTTCTTTTAAATCATTATAAAGTATCTTGATTTCTTTCTTAGTAAAAATTCTGTCTTCTGTGAAGGCTCTAAACCTTTCACAAAACCAGAAAGAAAGGACTTTGTCTCCCTGGGTTTCCACCAATATTTCACTGCATGTTATTTTCCTCTTTTCCCAAATCCTTTATGTCATGCATGAAGAGGCTGACATACTGTATTTCTGACATCTCCCAGTACCCTCATTTAGTGAATTTGAAATCAGTCTTAATGTAAGAAAAGGCAATTATAAAATAAAATAAAAACAAAATAAAATATGTAAGAAGGTAAATCTCAACCGTCATGATGGGAAAATTACCAGTGATCTTTAGCAAACCCAGATGTTCTTGGGCACATCACAAGGGAAGTGAAGAAGTCACTGAGTCATCTCAAACGTAAACAGAATTCAACAATGTTATTTAGTGAACAACAGAACAAACAGGAGAAGAAAGTGTAGAATGGGTTACAGAACAAAGCATTTCACAGCTGGAAAATTACTTATGTTGGACCCACAGAACAGATGACCGTCAACAGAAATTCTTTGGGCTCATCCTTTAAAAACAAATAATTGCTAAAGTGATGGGGGATCACTGGAGGATAAAATGAACAAAATCTATTGTTGGTTCATTACAGCACTCTTAAGAAGATCCCATATCAAGTTAAGCATTGATACTGTAAACATGTTGTATTTTTTAAACGATTTTGAAATTGAATTAAACTTATGGAAGAGTCAATATGGGACTTTTGCATATGACAACAATTCCCCTTCAGTAGATTCTGTGTCATTTCTAGAGGAGGTGGACATATTTTCTTAAAAATTGGTGGGGGAGGGTGAAGCAGGGGGATAACAGAGAAGTGGGGTAGATGTCTATCTCTTTAAAAATTCCCTGAGAATTTAAAACAACTTCAATAAATAAAGGTTGCTAAATAAAGATATCCTCTGGGACAAAAATGAAGCAGATAAAATACATTCAGCTTGTTCTAGGCAAGCAAGTGAATTCCAATATATATCGCAGGAGTCTTTGGCATAGTTTTTGTAAACCAAAGAACAATAGGTGAAATGTCACCTTAACAAACTGCATGGACAATAAACTCTAGTGATTTCTATGGGGTACAACACTATCCTGAATATGGTTATTGAAAATAAGCTAATCTTGAAATATTTATAAATAGATTTACAGCAAAGTAAAATACATCTGTTTTTTTTCTGAAGATGGTGTTATTCATCTCACTAAATGGGAAAGTGTGATAGTCAGTAGTGTATAAAGCTGGAATAATAGCATCTCCAAGGTAGTTTTCCATCAAAACTGATTGTTAAATTATAGAAGCAAAGGACTATTATGAAACCACTGCAGTCACAGATCATCTTAGAATATCAAAGAATGCCTTGGGAAACAACATATACCAAGCTAATGCACACGTTTTTATACTAAGAAGGAAGATTTTATTTTTTCTAGGATTGTTACTGATGATATTTGTAAGAAAAAAGTATCCTGTCAGAAAAATCAACCCCACCAGCATACATCTGGTGTATTTCTTTATATTTTGTAAATGTTTTCTCATCTTAAGTAAATAGTCTAAACAAATTTGGATAATACAGGATGCTGATAATATTTTCTTATATTTTAATAATGTAATCCTGGCTTACTTGTGTACCTCCAGCTGTATGAACAGAGAGATACTAATAAAATAGAGAAGCCATTTGAAGTATAAATTAAATAATTTTGAATATGTTTAAATACCACAAGAAGAAAATGGAACTACCAAAACTATCTGCAGGCACCTTTTAAAAGAATATTAACAAAGACAGCCACATGGAAGTAAAATTATTTGTTTTGAGGACAAGATAAACACACTTAGATATCAGGACCATCAATGATAGCTTATTCTCTAGCATTCCTGAGAACTGCTGCCTGCAAAATAAGATTGTCAGAAACATCTGCAGCAATGGAAACATAAATAAAAGAAGCAAATGAGCAATACATTGTATTTTATTTACCAATTCAATTCACCTGCAGCTACAAGTATTTTGTGGAAAAACTTGTACACAAAAAGTTTAGGCCAGTTGAAATAATTTCTGGTTTAATAATTTAAAAAGCCAGCATGATACTGCTTTAGAAATATTCCTCAGAGAAAGTGGCGTAGTTTATTTAAGGAAATTCTAGTAGAGTAAAAAATTACTATTTTGGAATATTTTCTACATATTTGAAACCTGATCCAGTAATTTGACCAAAAGTACTGAAATGAAAATTTCAGAAAACATGTGCAAATTACTAAGATTTCAAATTAGAGACACTCTGTCACTGCCTACAGTCAGTATTTCCTGACATAATTTACTACAGGATAAATACTTTTTACTTTAAATTCCATTCAAAATGAGTTGCATGCCTTACAGAATTTTTGAAGGGGAGCCAAAAGCAATAGCAATACTCATATTTCTGTATTAAAAATAATCTGCTTACTGCTTCCACTCTTCAGAAAAAGCATTTGAAAACTGGGTAGCAGTGCAACAGACAACACATTCTTCAACATCATTTTTAGCAGAAGGTCTCAAACCTAACTTTGGCCATGCTTATATATTTGGACCACATTTACTCAGAAGACACTAAGAGTCTGGGAACTATATTCTGCCAAAGTTTAATGTTCATTCAGTATGCTAAATATCCAAGCTCCAGACTTTCCCCCCTCATCCTTATCAACCCAACAGCTACGGCTAGAGCTGCCCAGGAATAAGAAGCGAGCAGATACTTCTGCTGTGTCTTTCTCTCAGTACCTTCCATATTGCTTCAAGTAGAAAGAAGGAGAGAAAAGCAACTTTTGTTGGACAAACTGGATTAAACTAAAGGATGGAATACGAAGAGACAAGAAAACTGCTACCTATGTGCAAAATTAAGATTGCTCCTGGAAATAACAGCAGATTGGTTCAAAGATCAAAGAAAGTACCACAGTGAAACGAATGCTATGTTAAATATTACTATGTTCAGGGGAATGATACACAAGAACAGAGACAGATCAGAATTAGTAAGGATAACGAAAAAGGGAGTGTGATACTTCTATGTTGTTATGAAGTCATGCTCCATATATTTGACATTCAGATTCCCCCTCCTCTATGGACAAACACCTTAGAAACTCACTAGCAAAACATACATCTAACACTTGTCAATCTACCGATCCATGAAAGGAATCACCATTACATCGTGGCTATTAAATCCTTTTGCTTAAAGAGGCAATGCTTTTATATTTTAAATCTGAAGAGTTTGAATCAGATGAATATGCAATTAACAGTATGCAAGGAATTTGATTTTCATGGTGTTTTTCTCCATTTTTTTATTCTAAAGATCTAGGATACTTCATTAGGCATGGTGGTATTTGGTCAAATGCTGGACTTGATGATCTTAGAGGTAATTTCCAATCTTAATGATTCTCCGTGTCTGTGATCCAACCACAAAGATAAAACAATAGTATTATAATCCATAATTATCCCAAAGTTAGTAGATGACAGCTATTGATGTCTATGAAAACTCAATTCAGTTCATGGTGCATTTATACTATGATATAATGTTCCATTACCTTCATGACCCTATTTTTCTACAGAACATTTTCCCACACAGTGCACGACTTGAGAAGTGCAGTGGTGATGCAATAGTACTGTCTAAGATAGAGGCTGACAACTTTACAATTCCTATTTCATTTGTTACAGCAACTGGAGCCTATTTACAAAAGAAGTTAAGGTTAATGAAAGTAAGAGAGGAGAACAGCATCAAGTATACTATGACAAAAAGATAGAGAATTAAGGCTTTGTAATTGCTACAGGTTTGCATTATGCCAAGGAAGCCATACAAATGGAGTTTGCAATCAGAGGTCACTGTCTTGGTCCTCATTCTCCAAGTGCTGCACATGAATCACACACTGCAATGCTGTGTGTACAGGAAAAAGACCCAGCAGAACACACCCTGGACAGTGACTGCACTGAACAGCTAGGGTACACTGAACAAGATGAATGCTGAAATAAGAATGCGCTTCACTTTTTTCCAGTTCTCATGGAAATCAAATACCAATTCTCTTCACTGGAAGTGAGGAAATAAGTTCTTGTTTGTGATTCACTCAGAGGTAATAAGGAATACTAGAGAAAAGCCAATGAGGAAATTAACAATTCTATCATCATGGCAGGGTCTGAGCATTTTAAGCAAGGCAGAATACCAGCCAAAACTCCTAAGTCAAGGGAGGATAAAATATTGCAGGCTTAGCCAGTACCAGCAGGTTGCCTTTTCCCTCTAATAGTGTACCATTAGGCATTATTTCTAAGATATTAAGAACATTCAAAGTGAAAAATAAAAAAGAAAGTTGAAGAAAAATCCATCTAATAAAACTCCTCCTTTGCCATGAAGATGGGAGACTAGACAAATAGATCACAGGCCTGGCTGGGGGGCTCACCTTCCACAATCTCTGCAGAACACTGCTTGTGGCTGAAATCCCAGGTACAGTACTGCAAATCACTAGATTCTACAATTCATGAGGTATCATCGTGAGATAACATGCATAAAGATGCCCTTCAAGGAATATTAACAAAAATGTAATTAAAACTAGATAATTTTCCAGTTCTGTTACTAAGACACAATTTTCCTTCTCTGCAATAAATACTAAGCAAATTAAATTACCCTCTATACAGAGTAATTCCAATAGAATTCTCTTCATTAAATTCTCATTAGCTCTGACCATCAGATCTTGCCAACAGCTCTATGAGAAGTTATCCATTAGTAGCCAACAGTGTAACTGGGAGCAGCAATTTTTAAAATGTGTTTGCTATCAATGTCAACTTCCTGTAAGTCCCTCGAAAGCATATCTGGGGCAGATAGAACGTGAGCACATGCTCTAAGGGCTGTGTGTATCTATCAGTCCTCATTGGCAAGCACAGCTTTGACAGACTACAGCCTCTGCTACCCTGGATTTTTTTATATTCAGCAAGCTAAGAGAAGATGATTAAGTCCTGAAGACAAAAACAGGAGAGAGTGAAGGAAGAAATGCAGAAAGTTTAATTAGAAATCATACCTACTATGCTGGTTGTGGCTGAAAAGAGGTCCTCCCCCTCCCAGTTCATTCCCACAAGTTGGCACCAGGCTTTTGGATCAGATTTCTACCTAATTTCTACCTCAGATCAGATAGGAAAACTTCCAAAGTATCTGTTTCTTAGTCTGGGGTAATCAGAATATTCCCATCCAAAAAAGACAACTCAGTGATTCTAGATCATTTTCACTTAGAAAGTAATTAAACAAACACTCAACTAATGCATCTGAAGAGACATAGATTGTGAGCAGCTGGAGATCAGATAGGACTGGAAACCACTCAGAACAGCCCAACCATGATAAAAAAAAGTGTATATGAGAAGTAAATTGATGGACCCTCTCTTTAAATACTGGAACATCATCTTGGAGAACTGAGAAAGTGCCAACTGACAAAGATTCTAGAACAATCTCAAGAAAGGGATGCCAAATCAGAATGGTGAGGTCCCTTACCTGTGCTCTATCAGTAAGTTTCCTTAGTAAGTTTGTCATAATAATGAAGAGTAGAAGTCAGACAATACTATGTTTACATAAAAGAGGTTTAATACATAAATTTCCTGACAGTGGTCTTGTTTATTTTCTTAACGAGTGCTGAGAAATCCAATACTGACCTACTACAGCCATACAACTTCTCAATTCTTTTGACCAGCTCCTTTCTATTTTCTCCTTTTTCACATATATAAAATATGCACTCTGTTTTCAGAAGCAATAAACAAGTTTTTATCTCCACTGAATTTCTGACATGACTGTATCTATATAACACTCATTCTGATGGATTCAGAGAAAATATTAAAATTTAGCGTAAGACTTTGCCATCTGAAGTTACATTCATGAACTTCCAATAAGACATCTCAAGTACTGATCAGGAACATAAGCTTCAAAATATAGACACTTTAATTCCACTCCTACAATATATAAAGATGACCTCAGAGAAACCTTGTACTAACCCAGAATAGGTTAGCTAATTTCTCTCTGAATTTTAAACACTTATAATATAGAGGAATAACTGAAGACTGTTTCTGAATCTTTTACAAGTTCTTTCTTAACTATCTCATTGGTATAAAATTCAATTACTACATAAATCTTACCACTTTTTACATTTATTGTCATGGGGTTTTCCTCTTTGTTCTCCTGCTACACCATATCAAAATGTACATGCTTAGTACTATGGATCTTTATCCCTTTTATCATCCTTTTGTACAGTACTAAATTTCCTAGATCTCTCAAGAGTGTTCAGATATGCAAACTGAGGGGTGTTTTTTTTTTTTTTTTCCACTGGCCTCTTTCATTACATTTATTAATTTCTGCTATAATTATTTTACACAAAAAGTAAATATAAAATTATGTATGGTTACATTGCAAATTAATGGTAAAATCGTATCTTTGGTCCTATTATGCAGCTCTTTAAGTATGGTCCACCATTACAAGACTTCCATTCAAGTCCCTGTAGGGTGGTTCCTCTTCCCTACACAGTCACAGCAGGAATAAGAAAAGCATCCAGCAGAAGCAGCATCAAAGCTATACACCATTTCCTGCATGCCCTTTGATACAGATGAATAGGGAGTAATACAGGGTAACACTGAAGCAGCAGCAGGAGCACACTGCACAGTAACAAGCCCAGATAGATTCCCTTTCCTGGAGTGAATCTCTTGCTGACCTAAACTGGTCCACAACAGAAGACCTAAAGAAACTCCTCAGTTCTATCATTTTGAAGAAGAATAAATTGCGCTGATTTATGTCAGTTAAACTCTGTTCATCTGGAAGTACCATATGATTTTTTGTCAAGTAGCTTAATAAGTATGGTTGTTGTTGAAAATACGTCATAGTTTACTTTCAGTTTTGGTCCATACCATAACCATAGATGTTTTAAAAATCAGCTGCTTTATTTAATGTCTCCAAGAGTTAATTTTTGTACGTGCAGAACTAAATTACTCCTATAGTCCTCCCGTGGCAGAAAAGCAAGCACATAAACCCCCCACATCCTAGTACATACCTTTATTCTATGAAATCGAACAATATCTCCAACTTTGTAAATTTTTGGTAGAGAATCTAGGTTTCCATTAAAAAGAGTACATGTTAACTTCACATTTGATGAGTCCACAAGCGTTACAACTGAGCAATAATCTGTAAAATATAAAAGTGTTGGGATGCTTAACAGGCATTAAGGAATTATTAATACACAGATACTAAATTTGGGAGGAACACCCCTATGGCCAATTTTTTTCTGCTATGATCTGTGTAACTTTTTCAAAGGTAATTTTTGACAGTATCATAACAACTGAAGTGTGGCCCATCCTGCCGATAATTAGCCCAAATAACTGAAAATGAAATATGTGATTAAGAACAGCTCTGTGAGCAAGAACACACAAACTTTTCTCTTGTCTGCAACAGGCATGCTATTCTTCCACGTTTCAATTACTTGTTCTACAAAATGAGGAGCATATGTACAATTTTATAAAATCATTTTCCAAGATTTATTTTGTACAGCTTTCTGAAAAGGTAATGAGTTCTACAAGTTCTATAAGCAAACTGAAGCATAAATTACATATCCTTCAACAAAACATGAAAGATAGATATGTATTCCACAAGAATAGAGTCACACAGTGGTAGTCAAAAAGTAAAAATATGAAATACGTCTTGCTGAGGTTAAACTTCACAGAATTTTTTCACATAGAATTTCACTTCTAATAATGATCTAAAAAGTAAAATCAAAACAAGATACAAAGATGACAATGCAGACCAGTCCAGAATAGAGCAGTATTTGTGGATGACATAAATGAAACCTGTATTTTCCATTTCAGCTGACAGAACTGCAAGTATTTACTACTGCAATCCAAAGACTGATGTATTTCTTTGGGTATGAATTCTAGAGGTTAACTTAAAAGATCTGTTGTAAATACGAGCAAAATGAGCAATTAAGAAGAAAAACCCGTATGATTCATAGATTTACAATCCTTTGGGGATACAGAATAGCATGCTACAGTGCACTGATATGTTCCAACATCAGAATCAAGGGGAAATAGAAAAAACATTTCACATTAAAACTGTAGTTACCCTTTGATGCTGTCATTACACAACCTAGTCAGCTTCATACATGTGCAGCTGCCTATTTAATGGTAGACGTTAACACACTGCCTCAATTTTCTGTGTAATTAGCATAATCATGTAAGACTGATAACCATCCTTGTCAAAGCAGTATAAAATACTACACTTGCTGTACATAGCCAGGGAGCACTTTCTACATAATATAGGTTCTCTACCTCTGTGACTTTAGTCTTCCATTTCTCACTATCACCTCAAAACACCACTTCAATAAACCTAATCACAGTAGAGGTCTTTGAGAACAAAGCATAAAGACTGATTTTTTTTAATGAAATCTTCACTCAGCAAGGTCCTTTTTAAAGGTTAACAATAAAAAGCCACCTGTCTTTTCTTTTCCAGCTGAAATATGAAATTGTTTCCTGTTTTCCACAATAGCATTACTTATCAGTGAATGAATTCACTTTTCTGAAAAGACAACGAGTCAAGCTCTAAACAGAATTGCTGAATTTAAATAATGTCCCAGAGTTAAACAAAATAATGTAATGTCATTGGTCACACTTTTGATTTTTCTCAATATACTTTCCAACAAAGCAAAACCCCTTCATTGCCAAACAAATAAATAAAAATAAAATAGAAATTTACATACTGGAGTCAATTTTCCCTTACTAGAGAAATTTACTCCACTGATTTAAAAAACCCACTGATGTTCTTTAAAAAAAAGTAGATTTTATCTGCAATAATCTGTCTCAAAAATATGACACAATGAATGCACAGTTCAGCAAATTTATATGCTTCAGAAGAAAGATTTTTACTTTCGTACTAGACTGTCTCAGTAAAAGAACTAAATTTCGGCTGACACTACACAGAACTTCAAACTGCACCCACCTTTTAAAAAATATATTTAATTATTATGAAGAGGTATTCTCACTTAGGCTTAACATCATACGAGGGACCACCTGCCATGGACTGCTACATGTCAGGATGCTTGTAACACCTCAGAATTGGTGTTTATGAAAACAAGGAGACATAACTCACGTTTAATTTAAATGAAAGTACAGTGATGGTCTGCATGCATCCTACATGCTTTTTATATTCTTTCAGATTAGACCTTATTGCTCTTTAAAAATACAATTATTTTAACTTGTTAATGAGTTCTTTATTTCATTTAATAAAAAATCCACAACTATTTGGTAATCAGTAGAAGGTAGCACTGTCTGCATGGAGAATGCTGATTGTCTAGCTTCTAGGTTCTGACTTTAAATGGTTTGAAACAAGAATCTCTTGCAGCCCTGTAACAGTTACTGAAAATCTAAAGTTGCCTCCACTATCATGACAGTCCAGGTTCATTCCTGAGGTTACGACTTTCCTTTCATAACGCCACAGCATTTCCACTCTTTTGTGGAAATCTCTGTTATGTTGCTCATCAGCATGAGCAGAAAGTCAGCATTTCTCCACAGTGTGTATAGAAAGACAAAAAACAAACACAAAAACCCCAAAGCCCACAGCTTCATGTACAAATTCAATTTTCAGTCATCCTAAGAAAACCAGAATTGCTAAAAAAGCTTTCCAGATTAGTAGTTATTGATATTGTAGGACTAACAAGCTGTTTAGTATCTACTGATTAAACATTTATGGTAGTTTTACAGAGGACTTCAGCACTTCCTGACGAATATGCTTCTATAAATTGTTAAGGTGGAAAGCATTGATCTAATTACACATCCCCTTTTGGGCAATCACATATTTATTCCTCAATAACATTTACTGGAAAACCACTACCCCGAACCAATAACCTTCCCCTTCCAAGATATAAAAAGGTTTTGGGCAATGATGTTAGCAGTCAGGGACTCTAATTAAAGACTGCCTTCTGTTTCTTTTATTTCAATACACACAAAAAAGAGAGGTTATTGCAGCAAATTATTCTCTCTTCAAAACTAAAGAAAACATTTAATACCGTTTTCAAGATTTACTGAGGCCACTCAACACACAAGTGCACTAACACCAAGCAGCTGACCCAGCTAATTTACCACTTATATTTCAACAACACAGGAAAAAAAAAATACAAATGTACACACACTCCTATGTGTGTATATATACGTACACACAAGCATACACTGCAGAAGCCCAAAATAAAACCTCTAAAGAATCAACATGTTTCACTAGAGCTTGTTATTTCTAACACCGTGATAGACTTTAGAGATACAAACAATTCAGTAACTACCAGAAGCATCTGGCTAAACAGATGTTTCGATGCTGTCATTTGTAAACTGTAGATCAAAGTAACTGTCCTGAGATTTCTGTTAACTATTTATTCAAATACTTATTATTAATTCCTTTAAATATATTTTTATCTTTTATTTATCTTCTATATTTTAAGGTAAGAAACAGTGGTTATTTAAAGAAGAAATGCATATAAACAACTGTGAACAGAAGGGAAAGGAACATTATTTTATTCTCTAGGGGTCCAGAAATGAAATCGCTATCTTTACCTCTGGAACGGTTTTCATTCTGTTCTGCAAAATTTAAATAAATTCTCAATATTTTGATTCAGAAAAAAAACCCAAAATGGAACACAATATTTTGAAGGAAAAACCACTGCAGGTTTAACAGAGTCTGCTTCTTCACAAATGGGTACCACAACATTCTGTGATGGGTCTGCTTTGCACTGTGAAGTTGGTTTGCTATTACTTGCTAAAAACTGACTATTGTCATTCCAGTTGACCGAATGTACAGTTTAGAGTTTGTTCTTTCAGCTACGTAATTTTCAACAAATTCTGGGCTGTTTGATAAGCTTGGCTCAAGATCAAATAAAAATAGAAAAAAAAATAAAACTTAGGCCTTCAAAAATTCTTAAGAATCTGATTTGATTCTCAAGCTGCATTTTGAGCATGTAGAACTGCTGGCCTGGAAGTGGTCAAGCTTTTTAGAAGTGTCTTTTCTGAAACTGCTATCCCCTGATTCTAAGAAATATTTCATAAAAATAAAATAATTACAATCTACATGCATGTATAGGTAGGATAAAATGAGATTTTAACTGAACATGTGACATCCAAATATACTGCATGTATCTATGATAAAATGCTACATGGAGGTTTCCCCAGGAAAATAGGACATTATTCTGACATTGTTAACCAGCAGCAAGGATCCTTCTTCATTTTTCTCTGCTTTATGGAAAACACTGACCAATATCTACATGGAAAAAAAAGGGCTGGAGAAGCAGTAGTACCACATTGCAATGACCTAAAACTTTCATGGTCAAGCACAGAATCTCTGTAATTAGACACTACAAAGACAGAGGCTTTTTCTTCTTCTATTTACTTCTCTTTTCTTTTAAACCTCAAAGTTAAATACTTGAGATATCCTTAGGACTAAGGGAGGGGAGAGAAGAGAATAGCACCTTTGTAAAAAATTTAAAGTGTCTTAAACGGTTGGGGAAGGAAAGTTAGAATACAATTTTGAACACTTCCAACACATCTTCTAGCAGACAAAATCCCATCTGTCTCTTGTACCAAGCAAGACCCAAAGCACTTTCCTGGACAGTTTTCAAAACTCACAAAGTTCCCACACTTTCAGACTATATGCCCCAAGCAAAAGCATGCTTAGCTAAAACAACTTTCTCTGTAATAAATTATTTATGAACATACTGAAAACTAACTTCATTCACCAGTGTTTTAACATTCACCTATGCAATAATGGTAATAGAGATGATGAATTTTTAATTATAGACTATATAAATCAACAATACTAAATTAGGTACCAGTCAAGTGGTACCCACCCTCAGTGGGAGCACAGTGCAAAGCCTCAGCCTTAAGTCTTAATATATATAAGAAGGAGCAGCATCTAATACCTCAGGGCATCTCTATATAGTGAATAAAGACCCACATGGATAAAGTACAGTGGCCCCACTTTCCATGCTTCAGTGGGCACCAGCTTAAAGCTGCATGATTCCATTCTTACAGCATCAGACAGAGAATGTATTGGTACAGGATTGGGCCAGGTCCAATGCAACCACAGAATTTTCTGACAAAAAAATTGTCAGAGCCACTTCATGCCCTGACAATGCAGAAAAATCATTGACCATTTTGTACTCTCTCAAGCAAACATCACTCTGGATTGTGCAAAAAAACCCCGAAAAAAAACCCCAATGAAATGTTTGACTGATAAGTTAATATTTTTACTCAAAACCCCAGACTAATATAAACTGTTTTAGAGATTTACATTAAGAAGTAGCAACTGAATTACAACTCTCTTCATAAATAAGAAACATTAGATTGTGTCCCTGCTCTCTATTCATACTCTTGTGTTATTTTAATAATGCCAACTGAAAATACACAAGGAAGACATATTAGGAAGTTATTAACGACATACATTTAGGCAAGGACTAGCTGTTATATAAATAATCATTTTCCCTGTTAAATTTCTACTACTTAAGAAGTTGAAGTGATTAACTTGACAAATAACTCAGTAGAAAAAAATCTCTCCTAGCTGTTTGAGAGACATGCTACTTTGAAAATCAGTGCATTCAACTTCACCGTTTTCACATATCTGGAAAGAATGGCTGCCCTAATGATTTCCAGTAGCCAATGCTTGTCTAATTAAGATGTTCCAAGTCCTCAGTTCCCTGAAGTCTTGTTAAAGTTGCTGGACAAAAGACAAATCACCTTTAAGAACTTTCTTCATTTGCTATCTCCACCAGTCTGCCTGAACTGACTGATATCTCTTATCTATTTGTTGTTCTGTTTCCTTGGTGTTAGCTGGACAAAGCTATGGTCAAAGTATCATGTGAATTTGTTGTTCTGGTTGATTTTTAACAAACATAGTAAGGACAGTTCTGGCTGAAGGAGATTTCAAATCTCTTCAACGTAGTACATACCAGTTCCTTTGCTAACATACGGAGGCTTGAAGAATTTCACAACGCCATACAAGTTCACTATAGTTCCATCTTTAAGATGATTCAGAGGAGTATACACATATTTTGGAGCAACAGACTGGAAAGGCATGATAAAATGAGGGAACAGAAGAAAAAAATTATTTAAGCACAGAATTTCGTCTTTTAACATCATTTATCCTCAGCCACATTTATTTCATCTTAAAAAAAGAAAGAAAGATTATCTATTTCTTTGTATCTTACTCACTTTTGACTCAGAAAGCACACAAGACTTTCTTTTTGTGATTACATTTTTCTTACAATAAACCAACCAGTTAATTGAAATAAGTTTCAATACATGAACCAGGTAAGTAAAACTCATTACAATAAAGAACAATGAAAGACAATTCTTTACTGATCCATTTTAACATGTCTATCCAGAGGACTTTTTAAAGCACACACATAAAAAGCTTTATATTTCTGTTTGGCAGTGTCACTGCCTAGAATCACTGTCTTGGGCTGGTGGGGGGTTACCTCTCACAGCCACTGTGCACATCTTCTGATCAAAATATCACAACTGCTGGAGGATTAAAGAAATTAAGGACTACTTTCTACAGTTTAAGGACTATTCTGTCAAATACATTGATATCTGATTGATATCTGAGGTTTTCAAGTACTATACTGAAAAAACAAAACTGTAAATAAAAATTGAAAACAAGCTCTATCACCATTGTACTGAATCTTTAACATCATGAAAAAGAACATCAAAATTTCATAAACCACTTCCTCTGCCTTTAAAATACTATTTCTTGCGGAATTTTAATTTAGACACATAAGGGCTTGTTCCAAACAGTAATCAAAACAAATGTTAAGACCACTACCTGAAGTCTGATTTTAAATAAAAGAAAGTTTCATATTTCCTTTTTCCTTTTCACAGCACAAGCATACAATCTTATTTAGACCAAAGTTATCTTTCTAGTTTGAATTTCCTAAACCAACGTGGACTCTGTTTGGAGATCGAGATTTCTAGACTACAGGTATAGAACATGTACTATTTTTTCTCATATTTTATTTTGTGTTCCAGATATACTATTTGCAAAAGGAAAAACTAAATGACCAGTGGGATAAGAGTATGGAAGCAAATTAAACAGGAACAAAAATGAATTCCACACTTTCTTATTTACATGCAGTTAATCTCATGTGATTTAAAAATATCCCAAATACAAACTCACCACAGATGCAGTTTCTGAAGCAGCAGTTGTTCCTGGTTTAGTGTAAATCTGTGGAGAAAAAAATAACAAACCTTCTGATTACAAAATTGAAGGTACTGTAAATATAACAATATTTGATAACTTTAAAGCAAATACACTACAGAAATACAAACCAACCCTACACATATTTTTGCCACATGACTCACCTCTGAACCAAGTAAAATTTTAGCTACAGAAGAGATGAAAGTAGTATTTACTGCACTTACACTCAGACAAAAGCTTCTTCAAAAAAAATATACACGTTTTCTGAAGTCACCTAGTTGAATATGTTATATCATATTAATATGGTAGCATTTGAAAGCTGGAGGCCACAAATTTAAAACTGCACTTGCTTAACATAGACCTTAAATAGGTTTAAGTTTTTGTACATAAACATGTATGTACATGTCAATGCTCAGAGCAGATCTATCCTAAGTGACTCGTTACTTTCCTCTGGGGCAAAAAATTCAGCAGAATGGGATAAATATTATTTAAAGATCTAAGTTTTACAAGCAAGACTTATCTTCAGTGTAAGATCTTTTAAAGAACTAACTGGTGATCTGATGAAAAACCAACACATCCCCCCACTCTGTGAGGAACACAGGGCTCAGACGCCATTCCGAGGCCACAGCCCTGCCTGGCTGCCGGACACAGGGTCCTGTAGCACACCTGTGCCCTGGGATCTGCTTTTGCTCTCCACCTCAGCTGCATTCCTGAAGCTGATTTTACTTTTAAAAAGCCGAGTGAAAAGTTATGATTGAGGAAGTGAAGCACACACAAAGTCAGCTCATTTGTATTATTGTTAATTGTTCAATATGCGTGTCACTAAAAAAGTGCCACAAGTTCTGTTCTGTGGTCAATGAGATAAACACCTCAGCACAACCCAGGCATTCAGGGAGCTGCACAGTGGTTTTAGGATCACACTATGTATACTCAGTCGAAGGCCTTATGTAGTTCCTAAAATTCACACATTTTTAGTTTAGACACACCTATTCAGACTCAGGGCAGTTTTGATATCTATGATCTTCAATGAAAAATACTCTTTCTCCCCATATATCATCATCACCAACAGATAATCAATGTCATGAACCAGTCTGCACAATCACTTTAAATAATTGTATTTCTCACTGAGCTATGTGCCAAGTTTCAGTTACCTATAGAGGTCAATTCCAAAACAGAAGTGCCTTTCTGAAATTAAAAAAAAAAATCTTTTCTTAAATTTAGGATTAAATTAGACAACAACCATACAGATAAAACTAAACAGAACTGATGTGAGAATAGTACAAAAGAACAAATATTTTACTCAGGACAAAAGGGTACAATTCTTTGTGCAAAATTCATATTGTTGCAATATATCTATTTGAAAGGTGACAACTAATGATTTAAAACAGTACAAACTCATAGACCAGAGAAAATTAAAATGATAGACCTGAAATCACTCTTGCACCCTCTTCCTTGTCTGCATTACTGGAATGTGTTGTGCCCAGGAGTAGTTTAAACAGCTCTAGGAACCCATCTAAAGTCAACTAAAGTCAAATTCTTGCACTTGACAAGTAGAAGTCTACCTGGAAAATAATCTGGCTAGGGTTATTATAAAATTACATGTGCATACACACAAACATGTCTTATTTCCTGATGAACACAGTAGAACAACCTGTAGCATTTCAGTTTCTAATAGATTTTATTGTTTTTCCTATTATAAAGCAAAATGTTAATGTAAGCATTTTGGAAATAAAAAAAAAGTTGGGTAACCACATACATAAATGGCCGATCCAGCTTCTTCAGACACTTCCAGGTGACACTCATGTCTACCATCCTTTCTCGCTGTAGGCGATTTTATCACCTTAAATCCTGCAACTATGAAAGTTACCTATGGGGACAGAGCAATACACAGAAAATTACACAGACTCTAACAAATGCTCTATTTTAAGACTGTACGATGTGAAATTTCACCCTAAAGTCTCGAGACACTGAAGAAACAAAAATCCTGAATAAATTGTAAAAACTGTCTTTAAGTTTCCCAATTTAGTTCTTCTAGCCATGGAATTTATATTTACAACTAATGTCAGAGAGTCTTTTTTTTTTTTTTAAATTCTGCTAAAATTTCCACACTCCTGATGCTACTGTAACTGAGTGCTATTTTTGACAAAGCCTAGGGAGGAAGATTCACACTGAATAAAGAAAAGGAATCATTTCTCTTTGAATACACTGAAGACTGACTCCTTTCTGGTTAGCTTAACTAAGGTAGAAAAGAAATCATACGTCAGACCAGCAGCGATAAAACATTCTTTTCTTAGAGCTTCTTTCTCATTGAATTAGAGCTGTACTTTTAACAAACTTTCCTATAAACTGTTTTGGCTGGACCGACATCTTCCTTAAGGGTTAAATAGGTGGGTCAATCAACAAGTTTCTGGTAGCAAAAGAGACATTACAAACTTCTCTGGCATCACTCCCGAGATTCTGGCACAGAAATCAATTGTAACTCTATTTTCACTTTGGTAGAAAGTTCCTTAGATGCCACAAAATGAACAAGAAAAAGACGGTTTAAAGGGTAAATGATTCAAGTCCCAGCAGCCACTCATGTTCTTAGAAGCAACCTCACCAAATCAAAAAGAAAAAAAAAAGAAAAAATCAAAAAGGAGGAGAAGATAGAAAATATGTTAAATACCTTCAGGTAATCAGAGGTGATTAAAAAAAGCTGTCTGATACAATGTAAAGCTCCTTTATAGTCAGTTCCCTTGCTATCAGAACTGTTTAGCAGGGCTGTGCTAGTGTGCTCCATTCCAATAAACATGTTAGACTTGGAACTCTGTTTCTATTCAGGCTTCTACCAAAAGCACTTCCATAAACTTTTATTGAATAGCTTTTCTTCATGTACTTGATTACAACAAATAAAAGAGACTTCTGATTAAAGTTGACAGTTTTAGCCAAATATTGCACTATGACAGCAGTTTTTTTGCTATTTCAGCAATCTGACAATGCTGCTCTAAATGATTTAAGATCCAAAACCTTAATGTTTTGTGCAAGAAGAAGAAGGGCTTCTAGATTAAGTGACAGTGATATATGTAGTTATTAAAACATTGGGGAAAAATTTCTGCAGATAACATAGATTTAATCAGGTAGTTTAATTCACAATGGAACTACTTAGGGCATGGTGATTTTCAGGTAGTGTCACAAATGGAAGTACAACATATACTTTGACTAAAAAGTAATATATAAGTCAGAAAGAACTTCAGAATTACACAGACAGCCTTTCAACAGGCTGATAACAAACCAAAAATGTTTTGAGTAGTACTAGATCACTAGTGATTACTCTCATGTAATACAAATGCCCTATTAGCACCACATTAAAAAAAAAAAACAAAAAAAAACAAATTGTAAAGGGACTTTGGAATTTCCAAGAGGAAAAGACAGCACTAACCTCAGAATCTAGTTCTACAGGTAGAAAGAGTATTCTCAGATTTTTTACAAATTCACAGTCAACTTTGACAAGCTGTGACTTAGTTTCTAAACATGCAAAAAATTTTCATAATATTTGCACAGTGCTTTGAAATTTAATGTTATATTAGTTTTCAAAATAGATAAGCTTTCATTTCACCTTTAGCTAAGAAGATCTCGTAATTGGTTTGGTGAATCAAAGCTATTTACATAAACTGGTGGATTTTCATGTCAACAGAAGTGTATTGCATAAATAAACTATCAGATTAAATCAACATGGCAAAAAGAAATTCTACTTCCCTCATTCAGAAAGTGTGAAATACAGGAAAGACAGCATTTTTCCTGATGGTTATTGTGTTACAGATCGAGAAGACTCTCAGGAGATAACATGGTTGCTTGCATTCTTGGAAATGGTCAGCTTGTCTCCCTGGTTACTTAGCTAAAGTTCTCACAGTATGCCAAGAATGACATGGAAATTAAAAAACACTAAAATCTGAAATGGTACGCAGCAATTAACAGTATTGGACCTTACTGAAGTAATTCTTTAACTGCTAAAAAACGGGGTCTTTTTCAAACTACTCTAGCTTCAGAAATCATTGTTTCCTCATATTCATATTCTTCCAAAATTAAAATCTCATTTGGGACACGAGGACAGCACCATGAAGGCTCAGCTCACAAAAGAAGAACAAACTGAGGTTCTTGGGCACCCTGGCTAAGGGTGCCTACGTGTTGTAGTTTCCCATCCGTCTCTTTAGTAATGATCTTTTTATCTTCTAAGTGCTGCTCAGTGCCTTGTTCAAGATTTGTATTTTTATCAGGAAAAAACTGGTTTGTTCATTGAATTTTTAAAAAGAGTCTGCAGCTTGCATATTTAGCAAATAAGTTCACGAACTTTCCACCCTGACTTCCCTATCAAAAGTCAAAATTCTACAGAATTGAGAAATCTGTTTAAAGACTAATTTGCCCACAGAAGTTCTGGATGCCCCATCATTGGTAGTGCTCAAAGTCAGGCTGGACAGGGCTTTGGAGCAATCTAATGAGGTGAAATATGTCCCTGCCTATACATCCCTCCCTAGGGCAGGAAGGTTGTAACTGGCTGATTTTTAATGACACCTTCCAGCCCAAACCATTCTATGATTTAGTGTGAATTCCTATCACAACTGAAAAAGCACTAACACGAGCTCATAATGCATCATATACCAACTTTAATTTCATATTTAGCTTCATATTGAAATATCAGTAAACTGATAGGCAATCTTATAAAAAGACTGAGGTAATTGTTTTATCTTGTTTTCTTTCTTTAGTGGTAATACACTGTCCCACAAACTCACAGGCTGACTTATCTAAATCTTTTACCTGGAGCTAATCAAACCAAACATCTATCTCTGACAAAGCAAGACACACGTACCAAGTCAGTCAAAAAACCCTGTATGCACAGTTTTTAATTTTTAAAAATCTTTTAATGTAGCTGTCTTTTAAGTGAATTTAGTTCTAAAATATATCTTATCGAATGGCAAAACATTCAAAATATGAATATAAATGGGTGACTTCTCTATTATCCATATTCATGATCTTTTGCTTGCTAGGTAAACAGCACTGATAAAAAGAATTGCTTTATTTCAATATTAGTGTGGGAAAAAATTTACATAAGCAAATACTTTTTTTTCCCTAGTTCATATTTATAGATCTGAAGGGACTGAACAGATTATTTCTTATTTTAGGGATAGGTAGACTAAGACAGGACAAGAAGTCAACATAAATCTGTGAAAAACAATTCCTAAAACAAGAATATATATGCGTATATGTTTTGGAGGTTTTTTTACCCCACGGCGTGTAATTTTTGCACAATCTTCTGCCATTTTTCCATATATTAAAACATTGATGCTGTTGATACCGGAACCCAAGTCATCCGAATCTAGAGGAAAAAAAGCAAAAGTGATTCCAATCACTGTATCTTCTTCAAAACAAAACATTAATGGAAAGAGATTTACAAAATAAGATCTACAGAGTCTAATACCTTTCAATTGATACAAACAGAAAATGTGCTAGCTACAGATATGTTGCTCAGAATATTCTTCATAAGAGGATTAAAATGTGCACGTTGTACACCAGTGCACAATTAAACAGAAATAAAAAATATTTCCACTTGGATAGTTCAATGTATAGTGTCAGAGAGGAAATATTATCCAGCCACATTAACACAGATCCTATTGTAGAATCTACTATAAACTGAAGATATTCTAGGACATAGAAATATTAATTAATAGCCTTCCAGGAGGACTGAAGCAGAAATCATGTTATTTTAAGAGTTTTCTACTTTTTACTGTTTCAAAAACACCATCAACGATTTAGATGTGAAAACTTATTTTTCCATGAAGAATGTGCATACTCCCCTCTCCTGAACAATCACTGAAATCAGCAAGACTGAGGGAGGTGAAGCATCCCTCTGAGAACCCTGAAGCCAGCAGGGAGACTGGCTAAGGTCCCTATAGCTTCATTCAGCTCTGCTAACATCAGAGCTGCCCCAAGCAGCGCCACCAGGCAGGACCTGCACACCCCAGGTCTGCTGCTCAGAGGGAGCACATGATGATACTCCAGACACTGTAAGGAAAATCTGAGAATGAAATGGAAGGAAATGGAAAGTTCGCTGAATGCAACAGGCCCCTGACAAATTACCTCCTCCACCTTCCTGACTGGAGGGGACAATAAGCTTAACACTTAAAAGGAACATATTATTTTTTCATGTCATTTATTACATGATGAACAACTTAGGTCTTTCAAAATGCTAATCTAGCTAGTGGCATTCAAATACTTGAGTAGTCAGGTGAAATTTCCTTTTTTAATGCTTAAATTAAAACAGAATGAAACACAAAAATTTTGCTACTAATCAGAATACTGACCTATATTAAATGTGCCCGTACATAGTATATGCTAAATATATTATGTGGTAACTACTATGTGTGCAATTTTCTTAGTCCTTCTTATGACAAGCAGTTTGAAAATACACTATTAAAGCTACACATATAGCTAATACACTTCCAGGACAGCCTTTTAAAAAATGCAACAAGAAGTGTACTGAAATATAAAGACTGAATTGTTTCCATTAACTTACCTGGCATAAGATAAACTTTTTTTTGTAGAAAATGAAAGGTTTTCGGGAGTATTTTAAATCTAACATTCTACTGAACACTACACAAAAGCAGGTACTACTGATATAGTACCATAAATTTAAAATGCATACTTAAATGCAGTACCTTGAAGAACAATCTTGAAAAAGTCTGTTCCATCTCCGAGTTTTGTTAATGGGTAGCAAAGAGTAACCACTCCCTACAAAGCAAAAAATAAAACGTTGTGAACTAAGACTGTATGCCTCTAAGTTACTGAAATACTGACAACAGCTGAACACCTGTACGATAAAAAGGGTAGAATTTAAGGAATAAGCACTAATTGCTATGTTTTTAACAAAAAATACCAAAAACCAACTGCTACAGACAGCACTAAAAAGCAACATTCTTGAGATATGACAAAGGAAGTATTATATGCTGATACTACTTAGATGCTACCAACTAGATGATAAAGAATAAAACAGTAGGTATGGAACTATACGTGTAACTTTTTAGTTACAAAAATAGCAAAAAAGACTGGAGTTTTAACACAAAAACCTGAAAGGCATCTAAAGAGGTAGTGATCAGATACAGCAATTTCTCCAAAAATACTGGCAAAGCATTACAACATAAATATCAGAACAAAATTGCAGTCAAGATATAACAGACACATATGAAGATAAATAATCTTCTGCAGCAAAACAACATACAGCTGTGTGAAGAGTATAACAAAGTTTTGAAACTGCAGTGTCCTAACTATTTGGCAATAATACAAATGCTCTAAAAGATGCTATGATTTAATGGTTAATTAAAAATACTCTTTTTATGGTGAGGCTGAAGTTACAATGAAGCAAAAATCAGCAACTTTAGTGATGTCAACACCTGTTTGGAACCAACTCATCTAGTTAGAAAGACAGTATCATCAGCAGTACCAAAAATGTCAGTCAAGTCTATTCTTTCACAGTACGGTAGATAAAGCACTGTAACCTTCTCAATGATAAAACCACAAAAATTGGTTCAATAAAGAAAAATAAAAATAATGAAAACAAACTCTATAAAATGCTTTAAAAAATCTTCACAAACAGCACAAAAAGAGACTAAAAGGTTTCTTGTAAAAAGAGAGCAGGGCATTATGTCTATAAATGCAACTTTAAGAGGACAGTCAGGTAAACCACAGTGACTTTACAGTACACATATTCAGTGGGAAGCTTGACTTAAATGCTAGCAAATACTTTTTAAAACAAATCAGGATAAAATATTCAACAGTGAATTGTTATTCCAGAGGCGTTCCAGAGTAGAATCTGTCCTACAACATGCTAACTGAGGAGCAATCCAAGTCAAATTCAACGAGATTTTACTATCTGTTCTATAAAGAAATAATAGGACTCCACAAAACCTCAATATTCTTTACAGATGCTGATTTCTAAAATAATTTGACGCTTAAGTCTTCTTACAAAACTCATTAGTCTTCTCTGTGAAAAGTACACACTTACTATACATATATATGTATACACATACAAACACACACACACACATACATATATATATATAATTGCACTTTCTGAGATTGTCTTGAATTGTACTCACAGGTAAATAAAAGATTATGGATTTTTTCTTGTAATAAAGTCTCTGAAATGCAACAGTCACCTCAGGAACACAAAACATTTACATATTTTTGTCTTAGTAAGAAATTCTGATCTGACCAGCACACTATTTAAAAGCGGAATTCATTGATGCAATTGTGACTGCTTTTTGACGATCTTTACTTTTTATTTTTCCTATTATATCCCAGTATCTTCCAAAGAGTTTTCAAATTCTGGGACCACATTCTTTGCTACAATGGTGTGGCCCCTGCACTTTCCTTTGTATCCCAAACACCTACACTATAGTTCTCTTCCCCAGCTACTACCCACTTCCTCATACTGCCCACTGCTTTCCTCACATGCCTGAAACTCTTGGGCACCAAACTTCAGAAGAACCTACTTTAGCAAGACTTGCTCAAATTGACTTTTCCCTCACAAATCCTGTACTGCTTATTGAGTGCAGAAGCAAACTTTTTCCAAAACCCTCCACATTCCATATGCCACTGGACTCACTATCAAACTGACCATGTACAGTTCTTCTAGTGCATGTCTCTCCTTCTTTGTAAGACCTCGTTATCTCGGTTTGGTTCTACAGCTGATTTGGCACCTGATTTTCAGGTTTGGTTCAGATTTGTCACAGCAAAATCCGGAGGATGATGAACTAATCGGAGAAGGCATCCTTATTAGTTAACAGACATGATGACAGAGGAGGTACAAACATTGGTTGTGCTGTTCTTCCACGAATTTGAAACTTGCAGTTTTCAAAGAGGTGCCAGGAAGATAAAAACATGCAGAAGAATGAAAGGACTGATGCACACAAGTCAGACAGAAGCATCCCAAATGTTTCTGTTGCTTTTCCCAGAACACATTTCTTAAAAATCCTCCTCTGCCCTTCCCTCCTTGTCAAAGCTGGACCTGATCCCTATTTTGGCAGGTCTAGAGTGACAGTGCGCCACCACTAAGATAACCTAACACCAGTGCATTCTAAGGTTCACTACAAGCTCAGCCTGCAGAACTGGATTTTCCTTCACATTTAATGGTGTATTAGCACCAGCTTTATCAGCTCTCCAGTTGTGCTGTTTTTATGCCAAGCTATTTTAGTCATCTACTAATCCATGTCAGCAGCAGCATGAAGTTTTCTTAACGTAAGACAGAAGTCTGAGAAAGACATTCTACACTTTCCCTTTCAGAATCAGCTATAGCACTGCATGTGTGTTTTAAATCATAGCCTCGTAATAATTGCTCTGCTTTCCAAATGGAAACATTTGTTTTGCTAGAACTAATTTATAATCCATTTTTGTCTCTATCTCCACTTTCTTCTGAACAAGAATCCCTGTTCCTCCATGTCAGGACTGCTTGCAGACATAGCTCCTCAAAGCAGGAAAGTGTATATATCCTGCAGGTGAACAGGGACAGGGAACTACACCCTGAGGAATAAACCCCGTTTGCTAGCAGCAGTGGTTTATTGATGTTTCCATTTGTTCCTTTACAAGACCTGAGGGAGGCTGAATCATTCTCAATCAGCCCCTACAACACTCAACTGCTGCCTGATTCCGAACAGGGCAGTTTTGTTCCTTTGCTACACCAAAGTGCACCACTCCTGGCATCAGACACCACAATGAACCAGTGCAGAGTGAGAGCAGCAGAAAATTATCCTCTCTCCAGCAATATGGATGGTCTTGCCAGCTCCCTTCTCATGAATGGACTCAATCACAGGGTCACATAAGCACTAGAGTTGGAATGAAGAATATACAGCTGTCGTCGTAAAAATGGGTTTTTTGGATGCAGAAAAATATTAGATCAGTTCAGCTCATATTTTTAAAATGTTTGTGCCATTTTCTGAAGGACTCAAGACAACTTAGGTTTTCTATAGAACCAACTTGCCTTAATTTTTCCCCCTTGCTTTTTTTTTCATTAACAGAATGAAAGAAAGGGTTAATGCTGATTTCCTGACACATAAGCATCAGGGATGCCTAAAATGATTCTCAGAGCCACAGACAAAAAAAGTTAAACATTATAAAAAAAAACACACTCAAGAACTGACACTGTATTTTACAGAGAATACTTGTTTTAGGCATGAAAAAGACTATGTCTACATTTCACTAGTATAGCAGGATTGTACTTCCAATCTGAAATATCTTAGGGATTACAGTTAAATATAAGTGCACACTTGGTAAAGATAAAAAAACCTAACTGTGTCTCGATGCTAGGAGTTGCTACAAACACTTTTCCTAAAACTGGATATTGCATCATTTCATACAAAAGGAGAACTACTTTGGAAGTCACTACTCTGAAATCTGATCTTTAGCAGGACTGAGGTGCTTATCACTAATTTCTGTAACAAAATGCCACTTAAATACCACAAAATACCCCAAACCTCAATTTTCTGCTAAGCATTCTCCATATTAATGTGTTTTTAAATTGGTCCAGAGCTTACAGACTCTGAAAAGAGAAACTCATAAAATTTTAGTCTGATAACACAAGAGAAAGGGGCAGGACTGTGAATCCATGAATATAATAGCAACATGCAATGAAGTTCAAAAAGGTCATAATTTTCCACTGCCTGAAGATATGCAACAGAGGAACACAGACACACAGTTGCAGAAAGTCAACAACTGAACTGGAACACAGAAGTGCCTTACTAATGTAACACAAGCTATTTCAAAGCAAGACAAAATTTTTTACTGGTCAGTTTACCTGAATGTATTTGTTGGTGTGATCACAGCCTTCTTGCAAATGTCGCAAATTCTCCTTCTGCAAATGACTTGGTAGTGGAGCCTCAGATTGTCCCTTAATGATCTTCAGCAATTGAACAGGCATAGCTGCTTTATCTAAACAAAAATTAAGAAAGTAGTCATGAAGCTCCTCATGTTGTTCAAATTAAGAGTTACTAGAAGTTGCATCTTACTCAGATGGGAAGTATTTACCTACTTCATAACTAGACAGTTTAATTACGTAAGACTAAAAATTTTTAGAGAGATTAGCCTCATCTCTTAGTACCATAAATAGCAAGAAGAAAGTAACATTTCCTTGGCAATAGACAATACCCAAATTACTTGATTTTTCAAACATTCCAACACACCACAAAAGGCAATAAAGTATTACTTTACATTTAAATAAACAGGAATACATATAAATGCAAAGGGTAATGTAAACAATGTTAATATTTTTATCTACAGAAATGCAGATAAAAACCATACAGAAACTCTGAATGACTCCTTCCCCAGTACAAGGTCATGGACAGTCTCCATATTCAGTCTTTTCCCTATAACAAAATTTGACTGCAAGAAATTAAAACATTTGGCATTTTAATTTAAAATAAACAAAAGATGTTTATGTACATTATGAAAATTTTTCATCAATAAATCAAGTAATGAAAAAATAATGAAAATAAGATGGGTATCTACAGCTGCTAAGCATGGAAGGCACTGGGAACAAGTTAAGAAATGTATGACTGCCATCCATAGTCTGCTCTCACTGTGCTATAAGTCAATGAAATAAATTAACAGTGATAGTGGTATAATGCTGCGAATAGGGGAGAGGAAGAGTAGTCTACTGCAGTGAAGTTACACATAAGAGAAACAGAAAAAAGTGATCTAGCAATAAGTAGTTATTGCTGTATTTTCTCATTACACTGTCATCTCGTTTCTGCTGGGGGTATCTTTGTCTTTGCTGTATCATTTTTATTTCAAGTGGGTATCTACAGGAAAGCCACAACATTAAGAATCTTCTGTTTCCAGTAAGTTTTAATAAACTAAGCAAAAAATGCTTTCTGTTTTCTGAAAACTCAGATGGCAGTATTACAGCCACAGTCCTCATTTCAAACAGTTGTACCAATTTTTATATTGTAGTAAAGAACAGGAAAGAAACTACTTTCTATAGTTTTGAATGCACACAAAAACTTGGTATTCTACCAAGTAAAAGCTTAAACTGTATTTCAGTTATGGTTCAAAAAAGATTTTTCAGTGCTAAGCAGACTCGCAAAATATTCAGTTATAATGAAATGGAATTGGGAAACCATTGCAAAATGAAAAGATCACTGTATTGTAAGTTACAAACAGACATCAACATATTTAGGTGCAGAGAGCAACAATACACACCTGCTTTTAAAAAGTATCTTAATATTTAGAAAAATCAAAAATCCACCTATTTCTGCTACTCCAGTATTCAAAGACATCAGACTTCACTAATAACTCATGACTATTTCTCTTGTGAGTTACCCTTCTGTCTCCTGCCCCATTTCCCAGGAAACTCCCAAGTGCTGTTATTCTTGTCTAATATAAGCAAGAAATCACAGTCACTCACGAGATATCAATAAATACTTTGGTTCAAGGACGTCTCAGCTGCAATGGCGCACACACAGGATGACTGGCTTTAGTTTTTCCTAGCTTCCAATTCACATGAGGAGGAAGCAGGCAGAAATGAAGAATTATGAACTGACCACCATCTCCATTCTGTCCCCTGCACTGCTCAGGGGGAGGAGGTAGAGAAACTGGGAGTGGAGCTAAGCCCTGAAAATGGGAAAGGGGGGGGAGAGGTCTTCAGATTTGTTCTTATTTGTCATTATCCTACCCTAATTTGATGACCAGTAAGTTAAATTACTTCATTCGAGTCTCTTTTGTGCATGTAAATGGTGAATGATCTCCCTGTCTCAACCTGCAAGCTTTTAGCTGTATTTTCTCTTCCCTCTCCTCCTGAGGGGAATGATAAGAACAGCTTTGGCAGGCACCTGGCTTCCAGCCAGGGTCAACCTATGACAGCAGAGAGCTGGGAGGCACAGCGCCAGACAGCTTTCGATTTCTCCTTGAGCTGAAGGAGAACTAAAAGCCAGCTACAAAGGTGCAGATGCTGCTCCTGCTTTGACTAGTGAGGTATTAGAATTTCTATAAAATGTTACTAAGTGAGGCTAAAAATGCTGCCTTTGTCTTTATATTTTCAAACACACACTACAACAGCACTGTCATTAGCTTACTAGGATTTCAAGTCTCTAGTGAAAAGAGAAACTAGAAGATTTACACAGCTTTTCAGTTCAAAGTATCTACTTCACACTTTATACTAGCAGACTGAAAAGCTGATCTATTCCACCGAGAAAGAGACAACTTCAAAGTTAATCAGCAATATTGATCTTCACCCAGCAACAGTATAATGAGCCATGGAGATATATAACATAACAGATTAACAATTTTTTTATCCTGTTTCTCTCTGTTACGCTACTCGAGCAATTAAAAATAGATTTTTCTGTTTGTTTTTTTTTTTTTATTTTCCCATGAACATGTCTTAACAACACAGAGCATTTTGTTGTAATTTTTATTTATGTAAATAACATTCCAGTAAAAAACAAGTGGGGTTTTTGTACAGACCTTAAACTCCTGTATACATGAAACTAAGGTCATGTGTTCTAACCGCTAATCTCTGAAGCTCCCAGATTCTTGTTCTTAGCAATTAAAAACCAAAGATGTGAGTATTCAGTATTAAGATTTATAAAAATAAATCTTCCAAAATAAACTGATAGAGCACTGGCTTTCAAAATCTACATGAAGATATTGTTAGTGCTGTCCTTGGTGTTCCCAACTCTTCTGGAGAGCAACTAAGTGAAAATAAGTAAGTCTGTCAAATACCTTCACTGCCCTCAAAAGGCTGTCTAACACTGACAGGAATCATTCCAACTCCAGCCAAAGAAGCCTGTAAATGGTGCAAACAGAGCTATGCATAAGGATGGATACTGAAAAAAAAGCCCAAACAAACCAACAGAGACTGCAAGAAAGGGAGACAGCAGCATGGGACACTCCTTCAAAAGGAAGGAGACACAACGCATCCACACAGCAGAAGGCTGTGAACTACAAATACCTTTTGCCTTCCAGTAACTAAAGTGACAAAAGTATGGAGAGCAAGCAACCAAAGAGCTTAACAATTTTAACAGAGAATTATTTGAAAGGATGTAGACTGTTTAAAGCAGATTACATACTGTATATAGAATGTAATCCACAATTTAACATCCCAAAAGAGAATGTGATATGCATCACTCAAGTGAAATATAACACTGAGGATGGCCATGGTCTTAACTCTTATGTGCTGTTCTGCCCTACCCCTGGCATTCTGCCTACTGATTTTCTAGAGCTTAAATTTCTCACAGTGGAACAATCTACCTCAACACACTGTCTCCATTGCATACAGTGTAGCAGCATGCATTTCAAAAGCCTAAAATCCATCTTCAATCACAGCACACCAGAAAACAACTGGTTAGTACAAAACAATGGCTTTGAACAAGGATTAACCTTCAAGTGAAAGAATCAGTCATTTTATCTTTTTTTTTTTCTTTCTGAAAAGAGGACATTATTCCACCAAAACATTACAATTACAGAACCCCTGTCTCTCTAGGTCTAAAAGCGAGAGAAAAATTCCTACAATATTTCTGAAGGACTTCACCCTATCCTTCTCACAGCTTGAGAGTACAAACATCCACAGATTGACTTAGGTAACTTGGTCTGGTTTGGGGTGCATGCACAGCAAAAAGAAAAGCTTTCAGGCTCACAATCTTTTCATCAGTTCCTACAGAAAGCAAAAAAACCCACATTTCCTTTTAGGTGCACCACCTGGCAAAAACATGCTCTAAGAGCCTGGTAACTGCAGTGTTTAAAACTGAGGTTTTAAACACCCAAAGATTTATGCACTTACAGAATCAGAAAGTGGCTTTTAAAAACTGTAATTTTTGAGCTTTGCACTGCAAAATAGGGTGGTAGAAGGAATTGGACCATTCAAGTCCTTCTGTGAAGGCCTTATTTCTTTTTTCTCTAGGCTTTTAAAACTTTTACTAAAATCAGAAAAAATTAAAACCCAAATTCCTAAATTACATTTGGAAAAACATTGAATCCAAACTCTCAAATTAGTTATATCACCCTTCAGCACACACTGACAATCATTAATAAATCACAAGCTGCAGTTGCAAGTGAAGTTAACACCACACAGTCATAAGAATACAGAAATGTTGACATGAATTCTGGTGTAACATGGCTGAAAGATAGGAACAAAAGAAAAATAAGCCTCAGAGGAAAAGCTAATTTGTTCTTAGTCATCGACACAATTCATCCCTGTTTCTCCCTTCCTCCACGATTCTCTATGCTATGTGAAATAGCCAAAATTTGTATGGCTATTAGCATAGTAAAGAAACATGAAGTCTCTAAATTATTTCAGGATAAAAAGCTGTAGGTAGCAAGCTCAGTACACAACAACATTCTCTTCCAAGGACAATGTTGAACTAAAGGTACCAACATGCCTTACAATTGTCTAAGGCCGAGGGAACATTCTAGCATTGGAGAACACCTTATTAGCCATGACAGATGGAACACACTGACCTTCTGCTAGAACTGGGAATCACTCCATGTACATTCTGAATATACAAGGTGCAGAATTCTGTTGAGCGATGAGAAGTTTAACTGAACTTTCACAAATTGTAACAGATGAGAAAAAAGTAATTTAAATACTAATGGAATGATGTCCCAACATAGACTTCATGTATCTGAGAACATGAGGAACAATACCAGGAAAATAGGGCAATAACAGTCAGAGGAAAAATCTTGGGTTTTTCTTCCCAGATCGAGAGAAACAAGTATTTTCTAGAAGAGGGTAGAGACCATAAAGAAAGACTTTCCTCCATTGTCATTATTTGATTAATAAAACCACCATATTTTTCTACAAGGTCTAGTTCACTAAAATGTCATAATTCTCTTATTTTCTTCAATAAAAATTCAACAAGACATATTTAAAAGAAAACCCAGAAACAAAAAACTATGCCCCTAACAGCATCCTACATTATAAGATGCTTTACCCCTTTTAGTTCATACTGCAAGCGAATCAAAATACAAATGAAATATTATAGACAATAGAATTTCATCATAAAACTGCAAGCCCATAGTCCTGAAAAAATAAAACTGAAAAATATGCCTACGGATATTCTCCACCTTGACTCCAGAATTAACTGAGAAGAAAGTCAAAAGTCAGCTCTGTTTTCTCTTAGTTTATCACCACAGTACGTAAGTCCAGTCCACAGGATAGCAAGCACTTAACACCTCTCTGCCTGGATTACTCAGATCCACCCAACATTTGAGCCTTTCTCCAAGCCAAAGATACACACTATTGGTTCCCAACTCTAGCTCGCACTACAAAAAATGGACTATTCCTCTGTAGTCTGCTCTAGAACACAACTTTTCTTCAAGAACTAATGAGAAATTAGCTTCAGAGCAAAAAAAGCAAAGAAAACACAAGAAGTGAGAGGCAAACTGGAATATTTAGTCCTTTCTCTACAACCAAGAAATAATTCAGTTAGACACTAAAATTACATTAAGAGGATACTGTAATTTTGGGATATAGAAGAGAACAAAATGCATGACTGTGTGGACTTCTGGAGGAAACCTCACCGAAGTCTCATGAAGAACGAAGGAACAGCCAAGAGCATCAGCATCTGATTGATGTCATCAGCAACAGTGGCAGATACCTGAAGCCCCTGTAAACACAAATACTAGTCAGTGCAGTATCTGGGCTAATTGTGCAAAAGTTAAAGTAATTAAGAAACAAGTAATGCCTCATTAGAAAAGCACTCACATTTGTAGGCATACATTCCTGCTATATTTTATGCAAAACTGTCATAAAAGTGAACATTTGCAGTCTGAACAAAATAGACAGTAGAGAACTACCCCAAACCCAACTTGCCATCACAAGAGAAAGCTTCTGTCATAAAGCAGTCTTAATGAAATCAAGACACTCAGTGAACAGTGTGTAGTCTGTCTAGAATTTTTGCAAAAACCTAATTTTGTAATCTATTATTTCCTTGAGAATTCTCAGGAGGTGCAAGTATCATGTCAGGTTAACTAAAATAAAAGGAAAAATCAACTCAGTAGCATGACACATCTTATTCCCTGAGCTGCAAGGCTTCAGCTTGCTCTGGCTGCAGATCTTCAAGAACTTAACTTTTTTGGGAAGTATGTCCTAGGCTATTCTAATTCTTGATTACGCAGGCAGTACCTAGTTTCATTAGAATACAACTAGACTTCTTCAGACAAACAAACAAACAAAATTTCCTTTATTTCAGATTAAAATTCACTCATCCGACACTGTGCAAAAGACACCACAATCAAACACTACCTAAGGAAAAGGGATTCCTACACAGCAACTATTACCTCAACAGGCCTTCAGCTCTAGAAAGCAGCGACCCCTTGCAAAGCAGCGGCCTCGAGAGGACAAGGCTACTCTGCAGATCCCACACTGCACACGGTATGAACTAATCGCCTCAGAAAGTCAACCCACCAGCACTTACAACAAGTCGAGACCTTTAAAACCAAGACCATCAGCACAGGCGTATTACCTACAAAACTCCCCTCTCGGTCTACTCAGTGCCCGGAAAGAAACTTCAAGGCGGTGGAGCACTGTGCGGGGACTCAGTTGCCGGAGCAGAGCCCGTGTGCAGGGCAGCCGCGGGAGGGAGGGAGGGGAGCTCTCCGAGCGGGAAGCAGAGCCGGGCCCGCAGCCCCGCAGGTGCCCGAGCGCCGCCGCTCCCGTTCCTGGCCCTGTCCCGCTCCCGCCGCGCGCCCGCCTGCGCCACTTCCGCCCGCCCCGCGCGCGCTCCCCGCGCTCTGCGCATGCCCGGGCGGCGCGCGCGCGCACCGGAGGCGTCGGGCACGCCCGGCCTGCAAGGGCAGGGACAGGAATGGGGACAGGGACTGGCTCCAAACAACTGATGCTCTTTTCTCTTCTGATTGTTTTTTCATCTCTGTAAAAGATCTGTGTACCAATTAAAATTACAGTGAAATGAAGTCATGGAACGCTTATACATTTTAGGTGAATTAAGTTAAAATCATTTGGAAACATCAAGTTGCACTCCAGAGCAATTTAAATGGTTACTTGATCTTCTCTTCTCTCCTTTTTTGCTGTTTCTGTTTCCAGTTTCTTTTTCAAAATTGACTATTAAGTTCTTTCCATGAACTAAACTTAAACCTAGAAGAACTGGAGGTTTTTATGCCCTGTCCTGCATATAATTAAAAGAGAAAAAAAAATAAGCAGAATTTTGATAAACGAATACCCCAGTATTATGTGTCAACGAAATAAAAAATGGGCGTGCCAGAAATTTAGCCTTAAGTCTGTTTTTCTTTAATTTTTAATTCCGTTTTTGAACGGCAGTCGTATTCCTCTTCAGGACGATGGCTCGGGACAGGGACAGGGACAGGGGCGGGGGCGGGGGCGGGTGAAGGCAGAGCGGTGACAGCAAAGCGCGGCCTGTCCGTGGCGCCGGGCTGTCCCCGAGCCCCGCTGTCGCCGGTGTTCCTGTGTCCCCGGTGTCCCCGGTGTCTCGGTGTCGCCGTGCCCCGGGCCGCTGCAGCCCCTCCCGCGGGAGCCCTGCTCCCCTCGGCCCCCCGGCTGCTCCCCGCTCCAGCTGCCGGCGCCGAGGAAGCGCCGCGCCCGCTCCCAGCCCCTCTGAACGGCATTTCCGGGGCTGGCAGGGGCCGGGCCGATGTGGGGTAGCCGCTGAAATGTGGGTGCCACGGCAGCGTTCAGGCGGACTTAAAAACTGTCACCTGCAGAGAGTTAAAAAATACGGGGGAAAAGAACACCCTGCCGCTTGCTGGCGTCTGTTGTTCTTTAACTGGCTTTGAAAACGAGTAGTCATCACTGACAGCAGCACCACGGGGTCCCTGAGGCTTGCTTATGTTTGGATGCTTCAAGTGACATATGCCAAGATCCCGCTGACACATGCCAAGATCCCATTTGCAGTGCTTGCCAATTCAAAATTACAGCATTCGTGGCTCAGCATTGCAACAGTGACGCTTCTTCCTTTAGAGACTTCGGCTTTCTGTCTCCAGTACCTCAGAGATACGTCTGCTGCCAGTCTATCCTCTCTCTCTTCCCTTTCCCGTCTCTGCAGTCTTGTATATCTGGGACAGCTTTCTTTTTCTTGTTTCTCATTACTTAGTGATTTTAAAACAGTCCCACTGGAAATAATTTTCTCCTTTCTCTACCTTCAAATCATTTCCTTCACAACCCTCCTATTTTGGAACTGTTTTAGTCATGTCTCTGGAGTGTTTTATAGTTACACTTAGAATTCAAACCCAATTCAAAAAATGGAACTTGGATCCATCCATGTTCAGGAAGCCTCTGGAGGGACATCTATGCTTTGTACTCATTTTCACTGCTGACAACCTTTTCTGGAACAGGCTTCTTTTCTTTGATCATCACAGTTCTCAATAAATTTTAATCCTATGCCTTCCATTGGGTATTGATGTACCATGCTTGATTATGAGCAAAAATATTTTTAAGACTTTGTTATACAGTCGTGATAAAAGTAGCCCACAGTCAGAGCTAAGACAGAGCTGGGAATTTAGGCCCAGCTGGTTACATGGAGGACTAATGATCTGCCGTCTAAAGAGCCAGCTATAGCAGATAGGCTGAGAAGGTTGGTGTGACTTGCAACATCCTTTGTTTCCATGAAAAGATTTTGAGAAATCAGAGTTATCTTCAGGCCGTTAAGTTCTGTCAAGCTTGCTTTTCTGGTGGAATATTGTCTGTCTTCTTCTATGACCTCTATTCTTATATCTACATTTTGAAACCAATAGTTTTCAATATAGAAAACAGTAAGAAAAAAATGATCAGCAAAAAAAGTTGATCAAGTAGTAAAGGATACATTCAGGAATTAAACATTTTTAGAGCCTCATGTCATTCAGTAAAAACACATGGATAATTTGAAAAAATATAGTGATGAAATTGTGCTTTAATCCACTGATGCATTTCTTTTTTTCTGATCAGTTTCTTTTCTTCATGGTTCTTCTATATTTAGGAGATAAGGAAAAAGAAACGGGATAGGATCTAGGGAAGAGCAAGAGATTGAATGTAGGCAAGGGAACGAAGAAAGTCTCCACTAACGTGATCCTGTAGACACATCTGCTTGTGGCAATTCTGTAGTTCAGCAGCTCTAAAGTGTATCTGAAAAGCTCCAAGTTTGCTTATAAAAGAGGGTGATATGTGATATATGGAGTCTCTTGCAAAGGATTCTTGTGCCAACTGGTGACTTCAAAACTTATTGGGGTTTTGAGCATTACTAAGATAAATGCTAAGAGAATATACTGAGTTATTACATTTAGTGTAAATTTTGGAAGCTGACACAAAGCTGTTTGTGTTCAATGTTAGTTTTTCATTGGTTTTAAAGGTTTCCTATTTATTGAATCATCACAGATACTGCAGATTAGATTTCTGTTTGTTTCTTTCTTTCAAATGAGACATTTTTCTTTCCTAAATTTAATACACTCATTAGGCATGTTTGCTTGGTGATTGTGTTCTAAGTTAATTTTCTTAGCAATAGGATTTTATTTTCTAATAAGGCATCTACCCAAAAGCTTTCTGTAGAAATCAATGATGGAAAGTTATTATCTCTTTCCATAATAGTTTTTCTGTATTTTAGTTGAAGTACTCACCAGCCCTAAGAATGTTGAAATACTGTTCTTTATTCTAAAGCCTCAGCTGTCTGTCTAGCTATAGAAGTTTGTGCTGCTTTCATTGATGCTTATAAGCTTACACTGGCTAAGAAGGCTTCTGCAATAAATAAATCTGATTTATATAATTTCCCAAAGAGTTGATGTGTTAGTGTGACACATATCCTGGGAGTAAGATAACAAAAAGAAACCCCTACACTTCAGAAGCACTGGGTGTTTTCTTGTGCTGGAAACACAGAAATAAAACCAGGGATGTATTAAGATATTTTTGTGGGAAAAGCTGAACATTCATAACTACAAGGTAATTAAAAGAAAAGTGATATCAGTGGAGTACTTAATCTTTTCATGTCGGAGTATTTGTTTGTATATCCATTCATTGCATGTGAATTTTGGTTATGTGTTCTTCAGTTGTAGACAACAGTGGACAGGAATCCAGGCATATATTTTCAGAAAACTCATTAAAAGAGTTTATTGAAGGATGCAATTGTATGAGTGCAGATTAACGGACCTATTTCTATAAAAGATAGTTATGTATTACTTGTAAAATAATAAAGTGTTTCTTCTGTTATTTTCAATAACTGAAGCAATTTCTTTTTGATGACATGCACTAAAACCTGAGGGTTTTTTTTTCTTTAGAAAATAGTCTTTAAATAGAATTCTTTAGGAACCAATTTAACTGAAAAATTCAAGTTCTTCCATTTCAAGAATGAAAGTCTAACTATGGTTGTTATCACAGGCGTCACTTTCCTCACTGTGAAAATCTGTAGATGCCATCATGAACCAAAATTGTGTTTAACAATGCAGTGGTGAACAAAAGAGCCTGTCGTCACTAGGTTTGTAGTCAAAATACACAATACAGAAAATTGGAATTGGAGTTAATTTAATATGTAGTGTGCTACTTACTTTGAAACCAAAAAAATATGTCACGAAGCTGAAGGAGACTTATGAAGAGATGTTACTGGGAAACCCATTCCTATAAAGTTATTTAGCTTTCATTTGTGTGATGATGGTACCAGTTTTCCAGACATCATTGAGTTCTCCAGCCTGGAGAAAATGGCTGTACATAAAATGAATTATAATTTATTAAAATATGGATGTTTTGGGATATATAAAATACCCCAAAACCACAAAACCTATTTTTTCTCTTTCTTGAAAATCCTTTAGCTATTAGGACTCAATTCTGATAATTCTGTCTTCATGGACTACAGCGGGATTTTTCAAATTTTTTTCCCCTTTTTTTTCCCCTGTTCACTTTTAATACTTAATTCAGCTTTGCATCAATGTATTTTTTAATGATACATTTCTTTTGGCTTTCAGTAAAATAAAAGGAAAATGAAATTAAAATTAAAACAAAGGAGAAAAAAAATGTGTCTTAAACAGAATGACTTTATCTAGTCACACTAGTCATACTCACCTCCTATCCTGAGATATTCTGAGTGTTTTCTAAGAGAACCTTAATTCAGGTTTTAACTCAGTGAGTCTTAAGTTTTTTTACAGTACCCTGGAGCTAAAGCATTGTGTGTCCAGTGCTCTTAACCTTTTTAGCTTCAGCATTCCATGAAAAACTGAACAGAAGTTGCTCTACCAGGAATAGCAGGCCACCTTATTTAAAAATGTTTATAACTTGGAAGATGTTTGTCTTTAGTCTTCCAGACATTTTTGTCCATTTATTTTCTTGGGCTAGATGATTACTTTTTAAAGCTTCTTTGTTACAGAAAAACAGAAACAGCATTTTCCAAAACATGGTAAACATAAATGTTATTTTACATTTGGAAACAACCAAAATATTCAAAGTGAGGCAAAATATGCCATTTGTTTCTTGACCATGACAGAAATGTAAGTCTCCCTCAGCAACTGAGTAGGAAAAACTGACCTCCATATTACTGTCTAACATGAGTTTGCACTCATCATTACTTCTAGAATTAGTTTATGTCATGGCTTAGGAATGGTACTCCCCAGTTCAGTGCCCCCACCGAGACTCTCCAAACCACTCTGCACTCTTTCTCACTACCCCATTTTCCCCTTTTCCTCCTCGGCAGCGGGATGGAGAGGAGAATTGGAGACACAAAAGCCAAAAGTCAGAAGCTGAGGTAAGAACAATTTACTGGAAACAGCAATGAAACAAGAAAATGAACAGCAACAATACTAATGACAGAAGGTACAAAAGAGACTACTCAAATGGGAAAAAAACCCCAATAACAGACAATACCAGAGGGCTCCCTCTGCCATGCTTTCTTGACTAGCAGGAGCCTCTCCTCAGAAGAGAGTCCCTTTCCCTTACTCTCAGCAATGACATGAGGTGGTAGAGAATATATGCCACCCTATGTCCCAGCCATGCCTCCTCCCAGCTACTGAAAGAATTAACCCTGTCCTGGCCAGAACTCAAGGGTGCTTGTGGTTTCATCCACTCCTGGTCACATTTTTTTTGAATGCAGCTGTGTTATACATGATGTTTTACATTCTAGTGGATTTCAATGGGACTTAAAGCCACATGGAATCTTGTGGAAATCATGATTTTTCAGCTGTGTCAAGACCTTATATTACAGACTGCTGAGCTCTTGAGAAGTACTACATGAGCTCAATTTCCACAGAAATCTCAGGTCAGATGTTCAGGCCCTGTGGAATTATGAGAATATGCTGGTATGTTCTTACAACCTTGGCAATGCTCTTGTTGCCATGCTCTGTAAAATATAGCACACCTAGGAAGTATGGGAAATTGAAGACTCTTAAATAATAGCAGATATTGATAATGTTGACTCTTCATTGTCCTACAGAAGTATTTTGTTAAATTGAAGAAAATGGTGAAAAAATTAAGATGCAGTCAATAGCGACAAGCAAAAGATAATACACTTAAGCAAAAATACAGAAGGATAAACAATGTGCTAGGTGGCAGTTCTTTAGAAAAGAAAGGAATGCGTCACATGTGAGTCAGACATCATTCTGTTTGAAAAAAAAAAAAGGACAAATTACACAAATAACCTTAAGATACATAAAATAACCTTCCTCTTCAGGAGGTCTGACAAGCTGAAGTTGTGTGTCTCATTTCTGTCTTAAAACTTGAAGGAGAAAATCATAGATCCCTTGGAGGCATTCTGAAGGACGTCAGTGTGAATGAGGAAAGGCTTAGGAAATATGACCACCAAAGATAGATGGAAAGAGTTGGGGTTATTTAGCCTAAATTTTTTCTAATGTGGAGTCATGTCTAGATAAAAAGAGAAGTATTTTTTAAAAAAACCAATATTTTTTTTGTGTGTGTGTGTGTGTCCATGGTACAGAGGAGAAGAAGCAATGAGCTTAAATTCTGTAATGACTTATTTGTATTTGACAATAAGACAGACTTTCTGAACAAAACAAATTAATGTTGAGCCATGGAATAATTTTTCTGAGATCTGCATTACTGAATGGATTTTTTTGGGCCGGGTTAATAAAATATTTAGTTTAGCTAGATGATTTGTCTGAGAGTAGATAGATAGATAGGTAAAATACCTTCTGAAGGTCGTTTTAACTCTATTCTTCTATGATTCTTTATGATTTTACTTGAAACCTTTGCTTACTTTACATTTATTCATTTCTTAAAGATGTATTATTCTGAGTTAGCATTATTCTCAGCTGTTTATGTGAAATCAAAGTAATCACTAGACAACGATGGAAATCTGTATGCAGACTGTGAAATAATTGCAATTTGTTGTTTGTGACTTAGTATATATTAATTGTATTTGATTGGATGTGATTAATATGAGCTTAAGAGTTGCCATTTAGTTTTATTTTAAACAATCTTGCTTGATTGTTCATTGCCGTATTTTCATGCTACATTAGTTCTTTGTTCTTTTTTATATATTGACAGTGTCATTTGTGGTTTGTGTGTTTTAATGCTATGAGGTCAATTGTCATATTTTAGATAACATGAAACTCTAGGAAGTGCTAAGAAGTTTCAAAAATAGATTTTAAAATTTCTTTGATAATTTGATTAGTAGTAAAAAGGAATAAACATTGTAAACAGGATTTTCTGTGATATCATAATTACCATTGTGTTCAACTGAATTGACTAAGACTAGGTGCTCAACCAAGCATCTAATTATTTTGAAAAATTGCAGCTGGATGCTGCATTGTGACAAAGGTTCCTGATACTGACTTCTGCATTTTTAAGAAAGCAGTCAAGCATGAAGGAGCACAATAGCACACCAAATTTGGAGCTTGCAGCTTCTGCTAGTAGAAATAGTATTTTCTTAAATTAGATGGTCAAATTATTTGCATATATTTATTAATTTATTATTTTTAACAGTGGAGATAGTGTTTTCTAACAGGACACTTTTCTGGGAGGACATTAGGAAGAGTCATGTAGATCACATTTGTCCCAGCCTTGGTGAATATGAGTATTTCTTTGCTATTTCCATGCAAATCTTTTTTGTCATTCAGTTTGCAGAACATTGCAATTGATCAAACACTACACATCTGAATATATCAACTCAAATGTGAAGCTGTCTCTGAAGCATCTACAGCAGTGAGGATAGCAGTTTTAGCTTCTCTGTGACTTAGGTGGGTTACTCTAAACAAGGTTCATTTCTGTTTAAGAATGGGGACTACTGAAGAGGTCAGCAACATTATGAAAAAGATAATTACCAAAAAGGTCTGTGGTGGATTGGTCCTGGCTGGTAGCCAAGGACTCACACAGCTCCTTCTCACTCTTCTTATCCTCAGCATGACAGAAAAGCAAACAGAAGAGAAGATAACTCGTGTTTCAAGATAAAGACAAGGAGGTCGCAATTGCTGCAGCAGGCAGAGTGGCTTCGAACTGGGCAAATTATTTATTGAAAATTAATATAAAAACTAAATTACTCTATCAGGTGTTGCAAACAAGAATAAAGGATTGAAACATTTAAGGAAAATACACCACTCCTTCTCCCAAGCTTGACTTCACATCAGGCACCTCACCCCAGCCTGTTACGGCCACAGGTTCTGCTGAGTGCTTTCAATGAGGCTCCAGTGGTGGAGGAGTGGCAGTATTTGCAAGTCAGGATATAGTGGTTCCTTTTGGTGCTCCTTCTTTACTTTTTCTCTGCTTTGGCTTGGGCTTTGCACAGGCTCTGTGCCTTTGGGAATATATGCTCTGCCATGGAACACCCCCTGCCTCTCTGTCGTCAGTATTCTCTTGCTGTTTCCCTTAGGTCCCCTCCACCTATCTCTGTTCCCTCATTGTCTCCATGTTCCTTCCTCCTCTTTCAAGAGTTTCCATTCTTTCACAAAAACACTTTTGCAGGGGCAACACCAAATTCAGCGATGTGTTCCTCTATGGCCTGTGATGGGTTGAGAGCTATCTGGAAATTACTGTGTCCAGTGCAGGACAATCACTCACCTCCTTCCACAGAGGCCACCCCTGCAACTACTCACCCCCAGAACCTTGCCACATCTACACAGAAAGTTTTTATCCACAAATATATTTTCAATCAGAAAATCCATATCCCCTTGTCTCTCTTTGAGAACTGAATAGTTTAATCAGAAATCTGAAGTTCTGCATGCTCTCATCAGCTTTAATAATTCCTTTCTTCTCAGCCTGCCTCACAGCTTTTCATTTAAACAAATAATATATAAACAGTGTGTTTTTTAGCTATTAGTCTGACTTACAGGGTATTCATCAGATATTCCTATGCATTGACAATGATAACTTCATTTGTATTGACATCCAATTCTAAATTTCTTTCAGGACAGGCAAATTTTAGTCTTATTTATTAGTTTTATTGCTCTAGCAAGTAGGAGATTTATCAGGAACTAACACTGCATTGTCCTGAGGAGAGCACTAGCCAGTGACAGTAAGTGGTTTCAACTGGCACAAGACAAGAGAAAACCAGCAATGTAATAAGGTCAGCTTGATGAGAGGTAGTTTTAACACAGCAGCAAATTAAGCTTTGCCAAGGTCAGTAGTCCAATTTCTTAGCGAGTCATCTGTCCATTTTCTTGTGTGTCTGCTAGAAGCGAGTGTCCACTTGTGAGAAAAAGTCAAGAGGGAGAAAAAGTCAAAAGGCATGAATTGTGGTGAACAAGGTGTAAAAAAAGGATCATAATAGAGTGTACAATATTACCTTCATTGGAAAAATAGCCAATTGCAATTTCAGAGGATTCAAATATCTCACAGTTAGTATATTTTATTAAATGATGGTAAAAATCTCAAACAGAAGAAGGCAAAAAAGGATAAGGATTGCAGTAGTGATTGAGGATAATTACTTCGTACATCTCTTAAACTCTTGAAAATTCCATGACTACCTAACTCTGCCTTTTTTCTCATCCATCATTCTTCATTGCAGTTTCCTGAAATTCTTGGGATCAGAAGAAGAAAATAAGATGAGCATTCTGTGTTCTATGGGCCAGAGTATCTGGCCTCTATGGAAAGGACTTTCTACAGAGTTTTCTTAGGGCAGTGCAGTTTGGCACATCTCACAGGTAAAAAGACTCAGAGATAGCAGTCATGAAATTCATAGGCAAGATAATAGCAAGACATTGATTGATAGGTAGTCTATTTGCTACCATAATCTTACTCTAAACTTAATAACCACTCAAATATAGAGTGATTTCCCACATTATGTGCTTGCAAAAGAAAGTAATACACTACTCAGAATATTAAAAATATTCCTTTCTTATATTCACGTCAGGAATCAGATTGTCCTGGAAATGTTTATCGGGTGGTACTGATAAAATGGAAATTTTACCAGTATCATCTCAAATGATAATGTATGATAGAGCACAGCTTCCACTGATATCAACAGGTGTTGCATGTAGTGATCTGAGAATTTATGTGGTCTCTCTATACAGAGCGACATTTCAGAGATTAATGGGTATTTATGGAAAGTCATGAACAATCCTTACATGAATTATTTAACTGTCATAGGCATTTTTACATAGAAAATCAGAGAAAGATGATATGAAGAACTGAAATGGAAAACAAAGTAACAAAGCAACAAGACAAGAAAAAAGAAGGCTATAAATCCAGTAAAAGATACAATTAACATTTTACTATCTGACCAAACATCTATAATTTATTGTTAAGCTATACAATGTCCCCTAGGGAATAAACTAAGATGATTAAGAGCTCTGCAAGGAGGTAGAGGCTAACAATTAGACCTTTAAGTTTAGTGATAACTGAAGAGGAATATTCCTACAGTAGATTTTAAAATTTTATAAGGCTCTTATGAAAACCAAAGGATGCCAGTAGATGTCGTGAAACATCGGAGCTTATCAGGTGGGGACCATGAGTCTCACATAATGCTTTTCCTTTAAATCAGTGCAGTATTAATTACACCTTTTAAAAAATACTACTGAAAATTGTTCACAATTTTTTACAAAGAAGAGAAACATCCTGAGAAAGTAAGAATCAGTAACTGCCTTTGTCTTTTCCAACTGTAAGAACGGGAAAATAGTCTGGAAAACCAAAAATTGATCTGAGAGAAAAGAAAACACATTCATCTATTGGATGTTCCAACTGTGATCATCAGGGCCAAGTCCTGCAGGAGGACGCTTGTTACTGGAATGAACCAGCAGTTGATATATTTTTGCCCAAAACATTTTTGCTAATGGCCAGGACAAGGGGGTAGAGTGCACCCTCAGCAAGTTTGGGAAGAACAGCTGATAGCTGTGCTACACACTCTTCAGGAAGACCTCAACTGGCTAGAGAAGTGGGCTGAGAAGAGCCCAGAAGATGAGCCATTTTAGAGTGAACTAATGGAAGGAACCTCACCTGTGATCTCTGAAGGAGCGTCTGCAAGAGCCTGTCTCTCCCCACTGGCTGAGAAAAGGGGAACCTGCCTATTTTAGGCTTTTGTGCCTGAAGTTACACTTACAGAATGTGCACGTTTTAAAGCAGCCAGTTTGTAGAGCCCTAGCACATAAAATCAATCTGACAGAAAGGATATTTTCTATCGTATGACATCCATTTCTCAAGGAGTGGAATACAGAGCTGAAATGACGTTTCCTCACTGTGGGCGCTGTTCCAGCCCTGAGTAACGCTACCTGGTGCTTGTCCAACCAATGTCCTGACAGCTTGTCAAGAGATGCCTTGGAAATAGTTTTCACATGATTTACCGCATCAAACAAGCTGTCTTTACATTCCAGTTCAGGCTTGACAAATTTGTCAGTTTCTCCTATCCATTCACAGTTCATAAAGTCAACATTTCTGTGAAGCAGCCTGAGAGACCTGCAAGGAAACCCCATGAGATTGCTTCAAGTGTGACTAATTTAGAAGAAGCATAATATGTTTTTAAATCTCAACAAAAGAATGAGGCTTGGAAGGTAGCAGGAGGTCTTCATTAAAAATTATCTAACAACATCTGAGAGTTTCCTGTGCACAAACATTTATGTTTGAAAATTCTCACTGGTCTAGGAAAGCTCAGGGCTTCTCTTGAGAGAATATTTGGTTCAGATTCATAAGCTATTAGAGCATGAGTTGTAAAAATGGTGAGGATAGAATGCTTAAGCACTTGGGTGAGCAAAATACCCCACTTTTTTTGTTGGCTGGATACACAGCTTGAGTACTGCATTCCTTAAATATAGTCATGCTTTTGAAGTTGTGTTAACAAAGACGTTTTACACTTAATATTTTCTGCTATTTTTTTGCAATTGCAGACAAGAGCAGGGTATTAAGCTGTTACAATATGTATGTCAGTTAACCTAGAAAAGATAGGTATTAACTGTTGTCTATCCTTCCTTTTCACACAATTCATGTTATTTTAGTGAAGTTGATTTTTACCATATTTTAACAGATGACACAAGTTAAAAGAAGCAAAACAGTGTAAATTACTAGGATGTCCTTGTTTTACCTAGGGTAATTTCTCCTGACTAGCTGATACGGTGCTGTAGTTTGGACTTGGAATGAGAATGGTACAGAAAATACTGGCTGAAGGGATTTTCCACACCATAAGATGTAACGCCCAGTATCTAAACTTGAGAGAGTTTAGAGCCCCTGGAAGTGGGGCTGATCGAGGTTCAGGAATAGGGTCTGGCATCAGTCAGTGGGCAAAACAATTGTACTGTGCATAACTCATTTTTTGTCATTTTTTTTTTCCTTTTTAAATGTCATTATTATTAGTATTTACTATTATTATTGTATTTTACTTTGTTTTCAATTATTAAACTGTTCTTATATCAACCTACAAGTTCTACTTTGGATTCTCCTCCTCGTTCCACTCCAGGTGGGGGAGAGAAAACACCATTGAAACAGAATTCACCACGGTTTTCATCTTAAAATGAAATGAGAGAATTGGGATTTGGAAGATATTCTCATCCTGATCCCTCAGTCCTCAGGATGTGGCTGAATTGTGCATTGGGAGTCCAGATGCTCTAAGGGTATGAGCAGATCTTCAGGCTGCTCTAGGCCACACAACCTGTTGAATTTAGCTTAGCAAAACTGGAACAGCCACTGAACTGACAAAGGTTCCCAAGGCTAAGCTCCATCCCTTGACAAAGCTATTGCTGAGCAGCAAGTCAGGCTGTTCCACAGGGAGGGCAAACCTCAGCTGAGGCTACGTGCAGCACAGGCATCACTGCATCCCCAGCTGGGATTAAAACTGTGGCATAGGGGAAAAGAGGGTGAATAAGAATACAGATACATAAAGCAGTTGGGACTGTATGGAATTCTAAACTGGAATTCTAAACACATCAGTGTACTTTATCAGATGATACAGTCTATTCACAGTAACATGTCATGATGTGACGTAAAAATATTGAAGGACGGAATTCTTTTACTGTTTACTGATTTAATTTCTAGCATGAAGTGGAGTGATCAGTTCAGCTTTTTGAAAACTGCATTAGGTTTTTATGAAAAACGATAGCAGGCTCTGAACAAAGACAAAGCAGATTTGTTGCTTAGCAGAACAACTTATATATGGCAATGCTTTGGAGGAAAAGAAGTGATCTTTTAGTGCTGGCCAAAGCAGTGACAGGAGTATGAGTTTGAGATTACTTAAATGTGTGGGCAAAGATGTGTAATTGATATTCACAAAATCATAAAAGTCCTTGGACAATTTATGGCACAAGCAGGAGTAGAAATTACTTCACAATTGCTTCTGACTCACATTCTCAGCACTAACCCACATGCTTGGCCCTGCTGTGCAGTTATATGTCAGAGAGCCCAGGGTAACAACAAAATTCTTTTGTTCTTGTGACATGCATGCAAACATTACTGGAGGAACTTTGATTTGTGCTAGTACACCTGACATTTTCTCTGTCAGCAGAGAGAAATACTAAATTTGACAAATCGAACTGCTCTTGCTCAAAACACTTTTCTGGAAATCAATTTGTCTGTTTCACCTGGCAGTTTATAAATTCCCCAGACCTGATGTTCTGTCCTCAAGATGAAAAATGCTTCAAAATATGAGGATGGTTTTTCACTCTTTGGGGTCCACGATTTTTATCCCAGTTTGTAACTTCTGAAGCAGTTTGTTCACAAAGTCTTCAACAATTTCTTGTGCCTTGTGAAAATGTTCATTCTGTTAATCAATTGGAAACAGCTACAGGAAATGATCATGGCTGGGTTTGGCCAACAAGAGCCATAGTGTTCTTTCTAGTTCCTTTTACCAGGAAGTATTTGATAGTCTCCTGCAATAAGTTTCCTCTGCTTTAAGTCATGATCTGTGCACTCAAAATATCTTCCAGAGGCTGGACATAATAGAACAGGTCAGCTGCAAGTACCTAGGCAGTTTGGATTTGGTTGGAGCTGCATGGAAACAATTTTATTTGTCTAGTCCAGCTGGGCTCCATGCATGCAAGTTTTTGCTAACATTACACCGACAGAGTTTACCTAGACAGGAGAAATTCCCCACTGTTCTGTGTTATCACAAATTCTACTTGGAACTTGCTAAAAGCTACTGGTCTTCAGCTCCATATACTCCAGCCTTGTACATGTAAGGTGCTGTTCTGCTGAATGATGAACTAATTTGAGAGTACTCTGTGATCTAATATGGTGAGTTAGACGGTTTTCTTGAAGAATGGCCATAAACAATGTCAGAGGAACGTGTGAACTTTGTTGTGCTTTGCCTCTGTTTTGTGTGTACTCTGTAGGTTTGCTCCAGTGAAAATGCAGCAGGTTCCCTTGCCAGGGGACTCCCCAGCTGTAACTTGGAACAGAAGAGTGATGTGAGATCAATAGTGAATAAGTAAACATAGCATTAGATGAACCCAGTGTAAGGCGATGATGTAAAATTGAACCAGGATGAATAAACATAATGTTTGAGACTGCAGTGTACATAGGAAGGCACAGGAGCTGTTGCCACATTGTATGACTGTTACAGGATTTATTTTTTATGTGTTTATTTTATGTACATCTAAAATTTCATACGTACGTATTTCATACAATCCTAATACTTGACAAAAACTTCTATCTCTTTATGCAGTATGTAATGATGCTTCTGAGTGTTGGAACACTACTGACAATGCTAGTAAGCTTTTATCTTTTCAGCTAGTGTTTTTGGCAGGATTTTTTTGATGTGACATGAGTAACTTGCTCAAAGAATTCCTGGGCATGATGCTGGAATTGGAAGGTTCCGATGAGGACCGCCAGTAGATAGTTTGCGTGCAACCATCTAATTTCCCAGGATGACCAGTGGTTACTAGTGTAGAAACAAGCTTTTCTGTACCACCTGGTTTCAAGACCAAGGAATACTCTCAGTAAATTTAACTTACTAGCATAATTCTCAGGTATCTCATTTTTCTGTTCTCTTAATTTTTAACTTGATCTGAGTAAAATTCTGTCTAATCTTTGCATGCAATCTAGAATTTCAGAGACTGCATTGAGAAAAGTGAGTTGGGTCTTTCCTACTTAGGAAACTGGCTGAAGGGTCGATTAAGGAAATAAATTAAAGTTGCTTTTATTGCTTCAAGTTACCATAAGAGTTGTATCTCAGAGGTTCAGACTTTTCTCTGTAACTGCTTACATCTAGGAATTCAGTATTTTTGCCTCTCATGAATCACCTGAATCCATACACTGATGCATTGAAAAGATATTGTCAATAGACTTTGCTGTAAATGGAATATGCAACAAAATATCATAAAATGAAAGGAGCACATAAAGCTAAACTGCAGAAATACTTAAAAGCATACAATAATCAATGTACTACTTTATTTTAAATTCTCTATAGTCACAGATGCAGTCACTTAATATTACTGACATAACTAATCCTTGTGAAATCAGTAGGACATCTCACAATGGCGGATATAAAGGACAAACATTGGTAATTGCAACAGCATCACATCTAGGGAAAGGAAGACTTTTTTTTTCAAATTCTATAGTCAGATGGAGCAGACTTGGTAAAAAAACCAGAAATTTTCATGGCCACAAAATAAAAAAAAAAAAAAAAACCCGAAGAGTCATATCTCTTAAAAGAAGGTATTGATTTTGGCATCTCTCTTTTAGTGAAAGTTCATATAAGAAAGGAAAAACTATCTCCTCAGAATTTCACCTCAGGTTTTAAAAATGAAATTTATGGATTCTCGTGCTGTAAAACTGTGATTTTGCTCAGAGGAAACAACAGGAATTTATTAAGGACCAGAGGTAAGTTATTACAAGCCCTTCTGAGTAGCCCAGTGTTTTCTTCTTGGTTTACTTTTACTATATGAGATTTCCTGAGTTACAGAAAAGTAACTGCAGGTGTTCAGAGAGATATGGATCCAACTCACAACATCCAAAGTTAAAGCTGGAAATTGAAGTATAGGAATCTATCCTTTCTCTAAGGGATTTTTACTTTTCAAAAATGCAGTATAGTTATATTAACTAATAGTTGGACAATAAAAGACCAATGAGCAACTAACTAAACAGCTTCCCTTGAGTTCTGGTGAGCAATGGTCCAAGGTGGATTTCTGTTTCTGGAATATTGGCAAGCCAAGAGCCAGTTTCTTATCTTTTTTATGACTAAGAGTAGCTTGAGGTTATCCAAATTAACACAGCAAATCCATCACTCGAGGACTCAAATACAGAGAGTATTCCTGGCTCTTGTAACCAGGTCTGTCACAGAACACCCCTAGTGCCAGTACTAAGGATGCCCTAGTGACCTGCCCTAGTGACCTTTCACTGTTGGGAGTACTGTTGTAGCCACAAAAATATAAAGATAAATGAAATATAAAACAAATAGAGAGTAACAATGGTCGAATAGTTGAAAAATGCAGAGCTGGAGGAAACAGGATTCTTTAAAATGTTTTTCCATTATTGGACGAGTATTAGCATATCTCTGCCACAGACTGAGAAAAGTTGGGGAAAGGAATGGAGAAGGATGCAAAACTTATAAGCAGAAAACTTTTGCTATTGAATTTCTGTCAGGTGGAGATTCTCTCTGCCATAATTACTCAAATCACTTCAGTGCTATGTGGATGTTAAGTGAAGCTGTTAATTTTGATCAGACCATTTTTTCAACTTGCTTAATAAACACCTTTGAAAGAGGCTTAATGCTGCTTCTGTGGAAATGGTGATGATCTGATCATGCATCCCGGCCTGACAGGATGGGACCTTATTATCAGTTGTTTAATGGTCTTTCCTTGTCACAGATTCAGAATTAATCACATTTTGTTTATCAAATAAATAACATTATATTACCAGTCATAAAATTAGCCATTTATTTAAAAAATATGTCAGGAATATTTGATTGTAAGAGTTAACAATATTGACAATTTCACATCCTGATGACAGGCTATGCAAAAAATAGCTTGGAATAGCCTTTGAAAAAACAGTGATGGCAAAAACACCAATTATTTCAAACACTAAACTAAATAATTTATTAATTACATCATAGAACAGAAACCAGAGGGGCTAGAATCAGAGAGCAGGATGGTCTCTTTTAATCTATATTTCCAGGGTTTTAATAATTTTAAATTTAACTAACACTAATCACGAGTGAAACAGGCAAGATGGGCAATGCTGTTGCATCAGGAAGGAAATGTCAAATTTATGGTTTGTGTACTGTGTACTTTCCCAGGAACCAGTTGGCATCATAATCCAAGCACTATTTTTTACAACACCAGGATCAATACTGAAAATGGGAGAGGTAATAAGCAGCTTTAATTCTTCCCGTAAAGTCAGAACACCATCTACCAAATGATAAATAGGCTCAACCATTGCTCTTTTTTCTGAAAAGCTCCTCATCCACAAGGACCTATTTAATTATTTCTTTGTTTTTATGGGTCTGTCTACAGTCATTTACTTTTCCTTCACAGTCGGTTACCCAAGGTAATTCTAACTCTAATAACACTGGGATGTTTTGCTACAGACATTGGAGGACAGTTTAGAGACCCTGCTGAAAGCATTTTCCTCCCGCTAATAGTGAAACCCCCCCTCTTCTGGGCCTCCCAAGACCCATTATGAAATATTTCTAGTGCCCTGTCAACCCACGTGTTGGACCCCTGCCCATCCACTGTCACTATGGCCAGAAGTCTCATTTCAGCTCAAGCCTGGGCCCCTAGTCTCACCTCATCTGCCTGTCTCCAGCCCTGTCCACATCATTCCCCAGCTGTTGATTAGATTTCCTGGACTGATATTAGACTGAGTCATTACCTTAGCTTTGTCTGGATGGTGTCTGTTGTAGGCATCCCTGCTGTGCTCACCCTCCTCAGATCCTGCGGGTCTGGGATCTGCTGGTGGGGATGCAGTGATGCCTGTGCTGCACGTAGCCTCAGCTGAGGTTTGCCCTCCCTGTGGAACAGCCTAACTTGCTGCTCAGCAATAGCTTTGGCAAGGGATGGAGCTTAGCCTTGGGAACCTTTGTCAGTTCAGTGGCTGTTCCAGTTTTGCTAAGCTAAATTCAACAGGTTGTGTGGCCTAGAGCAGCCTGAAGATCTGCTCATACCCTTAGAGCATCTGGACTCCCAATGCACAATTCAGCCACATCCTGAGGACTGAGGGATAGGGATGAGAACATGTCCCAAATCCAGATTCCCTCATTACATTTTTTATTTTGACTGGGGTAGAGTTAATTTTCTTCACAGTGGCTGGTATGGGGCTGTGGTTTGTACTCTTGCTGAAAACAGTGTTGATAATACAGAGATGTTTGTGTTATTGCTGAGCGATGCTTGCTCAGTGTGAAGGGCCTTTCTGCTTCTTGTACCACCCCACCAGCAAGGAGGCTGGGGGTGCACAAGGAGGTGGGAGGAGATACATCCAGGGCTTCTGACTCTAACCAACCCAAGGGGCATTCCAGACTATTTGGCGTCACGCTCAGCATAAAGAGAGGGGAAGGAAGAGTAGGATTTCTGGAGTGGTGACATTTGTCTTCCCCAGTCACCATTATGTGTGATAGAGCCCTGCTTTCCTGGATGTGGCTGAACATTCCTTGTTTTGCTTTGCTTGTGCCTGTGACATTTGCATTCCCTATTAAACTGTCTTTATTTCAAACCCACGAGTTCTCATTTTTCTAATTCTTTTCCCTATCCCACATGAGGAAGTTCAATTTTTATGAGTATAAGGGGAATGTGTATGTGTATCCTTTAACCAGACAATGTGTAATCAGTTCTACAGCACAACAAACAAAAAAATTTGTTCAGAATAAAATCTAAACATAGAATCAGCCTTCAATAAACCTGTTTTTAAAAAAGCAAACCAAGCAGGCAAATCTAATGGAAAGAGCAAGCACACTTTAAGACTGGTGTTATATTACATTTTTTGTTGGAAGGTGAGAACAAAAAATGTAAATTTTGCACACTCTTCTTTTTGCTTTGATCGTATTTTTTTGTTTAGCCCTTGTAGTTTAAATTCTTCTACATCATTTCCATCTCAGCATCATTCCTGTTTGCTGTTGGCTTGAATGTCCTCCTTTGAGACATTAAGTGATAAGTTCTAAAGTGAATCAATGATCCTAGCCATGCTCCATGGGAGAAAAATTAGTCATAAATAATAATTGTATTTTGAAAGAAATATCTCTCCTCAGACTAGGAAATGTTGCATAGTACTAATGCTGTTTGATTTATTGCTTTGTTTCTTAATTACCTCTGAAAAAAACAGGCAAATCTTTCTTGCTGTCAGGAAACTCTCATCATAAGCATATCATACATAGGTCCCCGCTTCACACACAGCATGAAAATATGAAATTAGCATTTTAAACTCTGTTCTTTAACCATTTTATTATAATCTCTGCCTATTACACTGTAAAATATTGCAGCTCCTGTTAGGAAATGCAGTAGTAACATGTAGGAAGAAAATATGTTATAGCTTGCATCATCTGGCTTACAAGGTATAGCTAAAGCTTTAAATGATACTTAAACATATATTTTTATTACTTTATTTTATTGCTATATTTTATAGCATTACTAATAATGCTGTCAGTCCTTTTTATGGACTGAGCAAATCACATAGGTTTGGGTTTTTTCCTTTATTTTGTTCCTGATTCTCTTCTGTGAGTTTCAGCAATCAGCCTGAAGTTCTAAGTCCAAACTTTTCAAGGGACCATGTTAAAAGAAAGTTTTGTTAAATTATTGGAATTTTTTTTCTGTAATAGCAATTCTGAGTCTGAACCCTGTAGTGCTGGCTGAAAGCATCTAAAATTATGAAATCACTGCAGTCCATTCATTTTTTAGTGGCTGTTGGATAGAATAAGCAAAGCAGATGTACAAGAATTTCACAGTCTGAGGAGGCAGAAATGGTATTTGAACAATGTTTCACCTTTACCCTAATTCAGTTAACGGGTTTCAGTTTCCTGAAACTGCTGCTCCAGCCAAATTAAATTGTTTCTCAAATATCCTGAGTCATGTCATCTCAGATGAGGATGGCTGGCTAGAAAGATGGAATAATTTTTTTAACTCTTGTATGTCAGCATAGTTTTTCCTTTAGTAGTGTCAGAAGTTATTTTCTTTAATTAAATGAATTACTCAGGTGAAAATCTTGAAGGTAACCATCATGTAAAATCTTTTGTTATTAACCTGTTACAATTGCCCAGTTTGGGTACTTCAGTAGAAAAGAAATATCAGGAAACTGGAAAGAAGGTAGTGAAGGGCCACTAAAGTGTTGGGGGCTGAGGAATATAGTGCACGAAGAGGGGCTCTGAAGCCGAATTTGTTTAGGCTAAGGAGGTCTTTCCCTTCTGAAATGGACCTAGAGAAAATGGAGCTAGACTCTTTTTGGAGGTAATTAAATGTCTTCACAGTGACAGCAGTTAATTCAGGAACTGGTAGCACAGACAGAGTCCGAGCCCCACAAATCCTTGAGCAACCCACTCCAACCTTGGAAGGTTGTGCCATTGTACCAGGGAGTAGCATGAATTGGTTGCTCCACAAAAGTTGTCTGATCATACAGGAATGGGGTTAGGAAAGCCAAGGCTGACCTGGAATTGAATATGGCAATGGGATAATACAATAAAAAGAAAGGATTATGTAGTTACATAAACAGCAAAAGAACACTAAGGAAAACCTGGCCCCAGTGCTGCATAGGAAGGGTACGGAAAAAAATAGGGTACTTGGTGCCTTCTTTTCTTCACTCTTAACTGGCAAGACCAGCCTTTGGGAATTACAAGCCCCTGAGACAGAGAAAAGTCTGGAGCAAGGAAGAATAAGCCTTGATGGAAGAGGACCATGTTAAGGAGAACTCAGCTGCACATACAGAAATCCATGCAGCCTGAGTGGCTGCAGCCACAAGTGCTGAGTCACTAGAAGCACAATGCAGTAAAGCATAAGAAGATGATTAAGAGTAGTCTGCATGTTTATGAAAGGAAACTCCTGCTTTACCAACCTGATAGCATTGTACAGTGAAGTGACCAGGTTGGTAGATGAAGGGAGAAAAGTGGGTGTTCTCCTTGACTTTAGGAAGGTTTTTGACGGATTCTTTCATGACATCATCACAGATTAGATGACAAAATCTGGGTTACATAAACAGTGAAAAAGGATTAAAAGCTAGCTGAACAGGTAGGACAAGAGAGTTGTTATCTATCAGTCCGCCGCTTGGATGCCCACCCGGATACGGGTAACCGCGGGCTGACAACGATCCGGAGTGCCCCTGACCCTTTTAAGGGTGGGACTCTCTGGAGGGTTCAAATACGATCCTGCCAGTGGGTTGCTCGAGTAGCAGATGTGGTGCTACGAGCAGGGATAGGCGCAGCAGACAACTGAAGAGGGAAGAGAGGGACTCTGGTATGGGTATTCTGTGCAGGTTTATTAAAGAGCCTAACACAGAGGGAGCCCAGGGACCAAGAGCCCCGAACACCCTCTGACATGACATTCCCATAAAGGGAAACAGCAACCAATCACACTAGGGTCTAGGGGCGGAGTTAGGGAGGGTCCAGGGTAAACCGTCCAATAGGGGAGGAAAGGGGGAGGAGTTAGGGGCGAACAACGAATCAGCAACCAAGAGAGGAAGAACTTTCTAGAATGGGGGGAGTAACAGGCAAACCAACTGACCAATAGGCGATATGTGGACGGATGTGAGCAGTCCCGCCAAACCCTGGGCTAAACCACCATCTCTTCCATCCGCATGGGGAGCTCTCTGGTCCTGGGAGCCCTCCACCAGGGCCCCTCCTCCTCTTTGGGACTTTCCAAAGCCTTTGGGCCTTCGGTGCTGTGGCTCACAACTGCCACAGTTACCAGTGACACGAAGTCCATTTAGAGAAAAGTCACTAGTGGTGTACCCTCTCTGCCACATCCCCAACACCCACCACACAAGGGGACAATACTGACAGACTGTAAGTTGAAAACAATTTACTAACATCACAAATAGCAACAACAACACAAATAGCAAAAGTACACAGAAAAGAAGGTGCCCTGCCCACAGAAAGTAATTTACCAGTGGGAGAAAGCCAAGATGGCTGCTGTTCACACCACATAGCCCCAAGGAGACAGACAATATGGTGGGGGGGAGGGAGGCTCCCGTGTTAGACTACATGGGCCAAGAAAACAAAAATAAACAATGTGGTAAATGAATTTCTGCGGGCCAACACACTCCCCCTGCGAGACAGATGATGGGGAGACAGAGGAAAAGCAAAAAGAAACCTGGGAAAATGGCACCCTCTGACACAGGGGCCTGCACTGGCACTGTGCCAGCCTGGTGGGGCCTGCAGGGTGCAGGGTCTCTCTTAGCTCCTGTGGGACTGCGACTGCACTGGCTCCTTATGGCAATTTCACACACAGGAGCTGCCTTTTCAAGTCCTGGGCTCCACCCAGCTGGAAAAATGACAAACAGCTAACCTGCAGGGATGGCAGTGCAGCCCTGGACAGTGGCTGCCTCTCCCCAAGCTCCAGGCAAGGGCACAGCAGCCGCGCTTCTGCTTCCACCTGTGGTTATAGAGAAAGTCCATCAAAGATGATTGTAGATGATGTGGAATAGAGCTAAACTCCACCTCCTGCCTCTATAACTGGGACAATTACTTATGTCATTTTTTTATTAGACAGAAAGGTATATTTTGAAATGATAGAGAGCTTTTCTGTTCAGATTTCTGCCCCTGTTGTTGCAACTCCAACATGAAGAGGTTTTGATTGATAGGGTGCATCTTCTCACCCTTGGCAGAGCTGTTGCTGTTTTGCCAGCTTGTTGCCTCTCTCACAAGGTTTTGTACCAAGTCTCTTAACTGACTGTAAACAGCACAGCATCAGAGGGGTTAATATTCTGCCTCATATTGTGTAATAACCTGTTGCTAGTACAACTGAAAGGCATAGAAATGGAACTAAAACATATGGGCTGTCAATAAAATACTGTCACCTTAGAGTTACTATATACTCCTTGTAAGAGACCAAGTGTCTAAAATAATCACTGTGTGGAGGTTTTCTTTTCCAACATAATTTCTATATTTTTAATTTAGTCCTCTTCAGAAACTACTGTATTTCATCATTTAACTCAGAAATTGGATGCCTTAGGGCTTGACTTTATCATGCACTAATAAAATGAAGAGAAACAGACCTTTAAAAATAATTGTGAAAATACAGTCTGTCAGCAAGGATTAGATTCAGCTGTGGCACTGGCTTGAAAAAGCTATTTTGCTCTAAAATACATTAAATATTTATTAGCTTCACCTGAAGTAAACATTCAGTTGTTTACATATCTGCAAATTTGTATATACACACTTGTAAATGAATTTAGAAAGGAGCACTATGTTTATGAATATATACCTTTCTTATCTATATTTTGAAAAACAAATCATCTAAATGTTCCATTAGCAGTAGGCCATAAGAAAAGGTAGATTATTTGAGGAGCAGGACTCATTTCCTTAACCTGTCTAATAAAATGTGCTATTACTCATTTGATTTGTTTTGTCTCCTTTCAAACTCTTCTTGTCCACAAGCCATGTAGATTGAGTTAGGGCAGAAGTTATACATGGAAGAGTAATGTATTCTGGCTGTCCTCATACTTACCAGTAAGAGATGACCTAAACCCATAAGAAACCCGTAAATCCATAAGAAATGTCTCCGGTGTGATCAAGAGATTTGTGAAACTGAAGGTCTCAACAAACTTTTAAAAATTTTCCTGAATCCAGATAACATTGAGAGAGTTTTCTTTGGCACCTAGGATAGATTTTTGGTGAAATGGGAACATGTTCTGTACCATGCAACACAATAGTTAAAAAAGTTTATTCGCCAGAACTTGTCACTTTTGGCATCAACATTTTGAACTTCAGAGTTCCTCAGGTCTCTGAACTTCTGTGACTGAACTTTTGTGACTCCTTCTTATGCACAGAAGCCATTCAACTTCTGAGAAAACTGTGCCTATTTCATAATCAGAGTACCTGGATTAACCAAGGGTCAGAGATCCTCAGAGAACACCGAATGCACAAAAAGTGAATGAGGAAGAATTTAATGGTGCAGGGCAGTATAGGAAATCTGTGTTCCACCCTGTGTTCTCAGGACTGTTTTAATCTTCTGCATAATGTAATGAATTGTCATAGGAATTGAGACAGCAGCAGTATTTAAAGTTAAGTTTAGATCTTGGATCAAATTTCTTTATGTGATTTTTGAGTGCTTGACATAGTTTCATCTGCTCAGTCCCTTTTCCCTGGAACATTATTTACTTAATGTTTTTTCAGCACTTTTATTTCTATCTCTTTAATAATAGATATCTTTTAGAAGCTATGTTTTATTATTCAGATCTGTCTACTGCTTGTAAAATATTTTTATATGTTCTATGGCTGTAATTCAGATTGTTCTGTTTTGTTCCTTGCAAGAGTGCGCAAGTTTTCTTAGCTTTTTACTGCCCTCACCAAATTTTCCAAGCATATTAGATTTCAGTCTATCAAAGATTGTATTCCTAGCACCTTTTAACCTATAAATCTTATCATTTTCCTCCTCTTGCGATCCATCTCTATCCTGTGTCTTTGATTGCCTGATTTTCTTTTCCCTTTGTAGTGAAATAATGCATGGACACCACATGATTTTTTTACAACTTTCTTCAGCAATTGAGTAATTGAAGGTTTGTCTTTTCTATGTATTTTCTCAGCTACTTACGTAGATTTCAACAGTTGAGAGAATTAATCCTCAAATAAATTCTCCCAGTAGTAGGACATCCCCAGCTTGTCACATAATTGAACCACCTTTTCATTTGCATTATCCTGTCCTTACTCCTCTAGAAAATAACTTTGGCCTTCAGTTCTGTAAGCACCTCCTGCAGGTCTGTGTAGGCTTCCATGCACCCTCTCTGAGGGATACTGGCAGTCATTCACTGTGGTGTAAAGGAAAGTCAGGACACCTCTTGTAGTTACCTTCCTCTTCAGCCCCTCCAGCTGCAATGCACATTCTCAGTCATGGTGAGCAATAACTAACTTTAGAAACATTACAGTGACAGATACAAAAATATTGCTAAATATGAAGTTTCACTCACATGGATATGCTTCTGCCAAGTGTCAGCATTCTTGCTGATCTTCTCTTCAGATTTCTTTCCATCTACAGATCTTGGACACTAAATCCTTTTAGTTCTTGTACCTATTGAGTGATTTTTTTAACCTTTTTATTTTTTTTTCTCTAGATTATTATAACTCTCATATAGGATTGTTGAATTGACCATCATCTGTGGTGAAATGAAAGAGATTTCTTGCATGTTTTCAGCTTTCAAGTCATGGTCTACACCTGCAATTCCTAAGCTTCAAACTGAAACAAGTCATTGATACTGCCAGCTGTGACCAAAAAATCGCCTGGAAATGGAGAAGAAGATTTTATTTTTGGCCTTAGGGAACAAAGCCCAGGTTCTTTTTACACTGGCAGTCATTTGATTTAAGATTTAATATCTTCAAGGAATGTCCAAATCAACATGAATAAGTAATTAGAAATATTAATAATATTTTACATCCACAACTGCCTTTGTATCTTATAAAGTACTATAAGATATTTTTCAAATAAAAAAAGAAACCTGAAAGGTAGATAAAGCTTACAGGGATTCATTGAAACCAAATAGAAAAGCTGTTTTTTAACCTATTTCTGTGTTTTAGAATTAAGACACTCAATAAAAATGTCTCTGTTTCCCAAAGATCATAGTTTTACCTTTCTTTTAGGCTCTGATGCAATGATTAGTTTCTCTATTTGGTGCAAAAGACTGGAGCTCTCATTACAATACAAATGTTCTTGATCTGAAACAGTGACAAAACTCATATTCTGATGCTATTCATGTCCGTGGACTAAAACTAATACAGCATGTAAACACTGAAATAGTAATTAAATTCTAATCTGTATTAAACTTATAGATGCCTGCATCACATGGCTTCAAATAAACAGTGAACTTTGTGGAAAACACTAATGACACAACACTATACTAGGTATGGGCTCCTCTGCTAAAGCAGTTAAAAATGGTGGCATTGTTCTAATTGCAGGGTTCTTCAGCTATTAAAAAGACTTTGCAAGTGTTCTCAGCCTCCTCTGGCCACTGACAGATTTCTACTGAGGTATCTTTTTGTTCATATTTGATAACACATGGGTATGCCTTATCCCTTGAGATCATATTAAGACCTCTTATTGCTCAGCAGGTATAAGTTGATACCACTTTGTTCATGTCAATTGTATGCCTTTCAAAACTTGTGAATATGACCTATGATAGGATTTTGAATCAAACACTACAGGATTTTAGTTTGTTAGAGTGATTTACCCTATTCACTTATAATTGGAACAAATGAATATTTTTGGAAGTGTACTTTGAGGAAAACCTATTAATACAAACATTCACGCTGTGCTCATCTGTGTGGTATATCTGCTCCTTACATAATGAGCAGGATATGAAAGAAAAAGGAAAGAATTGATTGAATCAGTTTCTTCAAGCTTCAGCAATGTGCATTCACACTGTTGTCTCTTTTTATGCCATCTACTTTGCTCTCACTATTCTGAGTCAACAGCAAACATTTACTGTGTGTGATTTTTCTATGGAAAGGCAAGAATATCTGAAATACAGTGCATGCCCGTTCTGCACTATAGAGTATTATACCCCTTTGACACACCTCAGACAAACTAAATGGAAATTGCACTTTTGTAGCTCAGGGCACATAATTTTAGAAGATAAGATGCACCTCTTGACAGAAAAAGTCTTGAAATATGCATGAGCATTCTTCTGAGAGTCTTCAGTCTTCTGGAATTAACATAGTAAGTATTTTAGCAGGTACATCAGGTTAAAAGAGTGAGAGAAGATATTCAGCCCTTGGTGTAGTCTTTCACTGCAGTAAGCCTTTTATACATAGTGTGCAAGTAGCCACAGAAGGGACAATAACATTCTAATCATGGGGGGTAGGGGTTTGCAGTTTTAAACATTAAAGAGCACCCTTTCTTTGCCATATTTCATTTCAGGCATCTCAAATCCTCAGTTCTTGGTCTTCTCTTTGTTGCCATATCCGTACCTCTCTCATGCACTAAAAACCAAACTGGGTATTATTTCCAGTCATCTGACCATGAATCATTACAATTTGATCTTAAAAGTCTGCTCTAGCAACTGTAAATACCATTTAGATCAGGCACAGAAAGCATTACATAACATCCATTACCTGGGGGTAACAAGAAAACATAACAGAAAAAGAAATTGTTCATATCTTGTGTTATCATCTTTGCAGAACTGTGTTGACTCGTGCATTTTTGCCAATAACATGACTAACATTTCACATTTTTTAGCTAAAAAGCAGGTTTGTGGTGTGGCTGTCACACACAAAAAAGGACTGCTGCCTTCCTTTTTAGCATGAAATGTCATAGTGCCAGTGTAAATGATTTGACAGAAGACCTGGCATAAAATTAGGATCATGATCTTTCTGGTATGGCCTGGGTAAACTGTCTGAGATAATTTTAAAATTTTTTTTTACTTTAAAATCTCATTTTTAATCTTCTGATAAAAATGTAAATACATGTCAGATAGTGTTAGTCACATTTAAGTGGATATTCTATGTAAGACTAGATTAGAGAAAATGAAAGAAGCTTGTTTTGTGTTTGGCAATAAGAAAAAAGTACCTTGAACTACCATCACATACTGCTCATACAGAATTGCATAACACTTGAAAAAGGTATCTCTGGATTTTCTCAACAGCCGGAAATTACTGCATGTCACTTGGAGGATTTAGTGGCAAAATAATTTTTTTTATTAATAATCAATAGATTTGTATTCTGTTATGTACTACAACAGATGCTGAAGCGAATTGAAGGGGAAATTAAGAGTTTAATTTTGCCTGACATATTTCTAGAAGCAAGTGTTACAGACTTTGTCCATAGTGACTATACAAAAGGAGGTACAGGAAGGTAATTAGGGTCCACCTTTAACAATAAAGTTATGTTACCTACAGTCCTTCAAGAGTCCAGTTCTTGTTTAGTATGATTCCTCACTGTATAGGTTACATTTTAAGAATCCAGAGCAGTAATTTTTATAAATGTGCTATAGTCACAGAACAATGGCTATTGTTGATGGAGGGCTACACACCTCCAAAGTGGAGGGGAGCATGAAAGTAGGTGACGTGATATTTCCTTAACAACTAGTGAAAACTAATTAAAAACAAGTTATTTGTTGCTAACACAGAAATCTACATCTGAATTTTGTGGATAACCATTTTCTTTTAGGCCAGAAAATGGTATGAACATAACTTCATTGACACTTTAATAAGATATGTCTCACCGAACTTTAGTTGTGTGAAAATTACATGTTCAGCCTAAGGTGATTATAGAGACAGCTCTTTAGTCAGTGAAGATACTTTCAGAGAGTGGGCCATTATAGCCAGAAATAGATTTCTAATACAGAATGGGATTAATTCCCTCTGGGTGTGCTCCTTTCTCTCTTCAGGTTAGAGCACAATGACAAGTCCAAACTAGACATATAGTTAAGTGACATAAATCCTACTTCTAAATGAACAAAACACACATAAAGGAGAGGATGAAATTTTAACTTTATTAACTCACCTTCCAAAATTAGTTTGCATTAGTTATTGTCCTGAGATGTTTGTTCACCAGATGTTTTTGCACCACAACGACTTATTTATTTCATGAATATCATGAATATGTATGTATTGACTACTGAAAATGAGATTTTTGTCCTATGTTAAACAGAAAGTAGGGTCTGCAGCTGCTGTAAACGGAAACTGCTGAACGATGAAGAGATGCAGAGTGTGTGCACTATCACATGCTGAGTAGAATGTTCCCATTGCTACAGTCAGGTGAGGAAATCCAATCCCATGAACTTCAAAGCAGATAATGTTTTAGCCATGAAGCCCATTTGATTATCCAGATTTGCCACCACAGAAAAAAAACCCTTTTAAAATGTACCCTAGATTATGCCAAATTATACTCAGTGCTTTCCCAGTGAACAGCAGAAGCTGAAAGAGTGGCACTACTTTGCAGCAGTTGAAAATTGAGAAGAAACCTTGGCTAATGACACACTATTTTGTTTCAGGTCTCTTGATCCTTTCTCTCAGTTGTACTCAGAAAGAGATTGAAAAGGAAGGCTAAAAGATCACATGTTCTCTCCCTGATTCCCAAACCTGCTCTGTACCAGACTTTGCATAGCATACTTCAACCTTGGACCCGAAATGTTCTGTACTAGTTGATAATAAACCTTAAAAGGTTATTAACCAGTAAGAATTTGCATCAACATTGTAGCCTTCCAGCAGCTGTCCACAAAAAGTAGGCAACTTGCAGAAGGATTAAGTAAGAAATGGATATATAGCCATATTTCTGCCTGATGCTGAAAAAGTGGGTGGAATAGAACAGACAATATGGTCTTTTATACTCACAACTGTTTCAATTTCCCTTAAACTGACACATTTTAAAATGCATTTATAATACAGACTTGGTCCTGTACAGGTTCTTTTATTCAGAATAACAACACAAAGTAGGAATGGCTGATGATACTCATGATATACCATAGAACATTAGGAATTGTCACCTCATTCAGATAATAAGGGATATTTTATCCTATTACAAATTTTATATTCAGTAATGCAGTTTCTTTTTCCCTTAAAAAATTGACCTTGTCAGGTGAAATAAAGAATGAAACAAAGAGACAGCAAAAAGACATTTGCCCCCTAATAGCACCTCAAATCCAGAGGAAAAGTTATCAGTGGCCCCTGGCTCTAATTCTTGTTCTCCCACAAGAAATACTGCAAGCAATTTTTAACTTGTCATCCAAGCATGTATTTTGATATGATGATGAATGTTATTATACAGTATTTAAACAACTCTTTCTTTAAAAATTTACTAAGCCTAGGTCCAGCAGCCAGGGTTTACTGATTACACTACAGGTCATGAAGCTGAGCCACTAATGGGAACCAATCCCTCTGCATATGTAGAAAAAGCTCTACAGGATTGCTGTAATTCTGCCTGAGATTTCTTTTGTTTTGAGGAGGGTTTTGTGTGTGGATTTTTTGGTTTTGCTTTTTTTCCCCTGCTCTCAGTAGACCATACTTAACAGACTCTTCTGCCTCTGCCCAAACTGTCAAAATCCAGACACTGTGTGCTAATTGCTGTGATTATGACATTAAAAATCAAATTTCTGACTCTTCTGCGGCAGTGGGGCCAGCTCAACAATCTCTAGTGTAGGAAGGATACATAAAAGGTTTGAATATAGTGTCATATTTATTCCGTAAGTGTCACAGTCTTCCCTCATAATTAAATCTGTTGGGTATTCCTTTGTAAAAGAAGGCTTTACTTAAAGTTAATTTTTATGCATTTTTGGAAATGAAAAGTAACATTGGTTGATTTCCTTTGACTGGCAGAGGAGTAGCTTTAAAAATAAAATGTGGTGCTAATACCTCCCATTTCCTTCTCTTCCTGTTTTTTAAGTGGAATTTCTTGATCCTCATTACAACAGTGCCCCACAGGGATGTTGATGTTTGCACATAATAATGATTGCAAGCAGCACTGTAGATAAATCTTGGCATGGAAAGAAACAGGCTATAAATGAAAGAGAAAAAACTCTACTAGAAATGCAAGATAATGTAGTGGGCTGGTTTTGCTGCTGTTTGACACAAATGTATTTAAACAGAGAGTGTTAGGCTGAATAATTAAGAATTATAGAAGAGAAAATGTAGAGAAACAAACATGTACATTGTTACCCTATAAATGAGACTTGTACTATGGAGAGAACTTTCACATTTATTTCTTTATGTTTGAAATGGTTCCAAAAATGAATGAACAGTAGGAAGAGCTTCAAGAGGGATCAGAGCTAGAGCAGTGTTGCTTCTTGTTTTGATTCACTTTCTTTTATTCAACAACTACACAATAATTTTGTTCCTACTTCAGCTTTCATAGTAAGACTGGTAATGTAAAATCAGACTGAAGTCTGTGAAATATGGAAAGAAACATTTGAAAGCCTGCAACATAAGAACATAACTGATAACAGGGAGAGTTCAGGCTGCCTTCTTTTAGGGCTTAGCAGTCACTTTAGCTGGCCTAACATGGCTGAAAATGAGACTGTTTTCTAAAACATTTACAGAAAACAATAATTTTATATCTACTGAAGGGAGATGCTCTGCTCAATGATTATACTGTGTCCTGATGCATGTTGGGATTTTGTGGCAATGCATGCATGTACTCTTTGCTTTCAAAGTCACTGGAGTTACTTGGAGAGTTCCTCCTGAGTAGCAGAGCAGAATTTGACCCCAAACCATCATTCCTCCTCTGGCTGTCAGCTCTCCCAGCAGCACACCACACAGGCTACAAGTGGAATCTGGCTAATAACAGTCCTGGTGAGTTTATCAGTGGATGGCAGTGTGGAAATGTGTTTCCTCTGTCTCGTTTCATATTCCAGAAAAAAAAAAAAAAGAAAAAAGAAATAAAAAGGAAAAAATCAAAAAAGACACATGCTGTTTGTATTTCTGAAATGACAGGCATGGAATGGAATTGTGTAAGTGGCTATGATTATGTTCTCCTAGTTATTAGAACTGAAATATTTATCTGTCTGTGTATATATATATCTATATATATATATATATATATACACATATATACATACTGAGGAAAGTCAGAAAGGACTTAGAGAAAGGTCACGGTAATTCAATTCCAGTAAGTTAAATTTAAGAAAAAAATACAGCAGTGAGCAAACATATACATACCCACACACTGCTGAATGTCACCCTCTTCTGCATAGCACTATGAGGTTGCTCTATATGACCTCCACATTTCTCCTTCCCCCAGAAAATCCATCCTTGATAGGGCACACACAGAGAAATATATGGAAAGATGATCAGCTTAATCTTTTATTCTGTTTGCACAAATCCACATGACTTCAGTGTTAGCTTTGTTAACCCTTTACCAACTAAATATACAGAAAGAAAAAGGAAACAATAAGGAAAGGTGATGAGGAGGTGGGAAAGGTTCTGTGAATATGCCATTGGCACTATATGGATATATTACAGATATATAGATATAGCCACTGGTATATGGGCACTGGGTTCTTTATCATGGGATTGAGGCCCAACACATGACCACTTTAACCATTCTTTTGGAAAACAGACCGTATTTGGTATCTGAGCTAGACAGATTTACTAAAGTGATTTTGTCAAATGAAAGCATTTCCTTGTGCTCAATATCCTGATTATTATTTTAAAATTAATTTAGTAAAGGACTTCTATCCATCAGTTGTAAAATAGCATATTGTATTATGTATACCAGCCAGACCAAAATACTGGAGCATGAATTTGATGTCTATAGCAAATCCAAGAATTTAACAGCGTTAGGAAGGGAAATTGGATTACTGAAGTAAAAGGGATTGAACTTTTGCAGGATAAAGTGTAACTTGAATCACAATTATGTTTGCAGATAGCATCTGTTGTGGTACAAAGATAACACAGTACTCAGAAAAATGTGCAGGTCACTGTTCATTTCCCATTTCTGACTTGTTTCCTTGTATGGATTTTTTAAAATCATGCTATAATCCTAACAATGATGACATCAGAGATGCCTAGTCAATCATAAGTGTCAAGGGTTTATTTTATAGTTTTCCAATTACTTGCTGTATCTTTTTTTCTACCAGTTTGGTACACCTCAGCAGAACAAATTTTTTCTCAGTAAAGCTCTTTTCCCTTGGAAGAAGATGATTTAATAGAGGTGGAGTTTTTGTGAGAAGTGATTTTTTCGGTATACCTGTATGATGATACATTTTGATCTATTGCTCCTCTTTACAAGATTCATATTACTGCTTTTAAAAACATTTCTTTTGATTTGAAAGACTGAAGTTTCCAGCTCAGCACAATTCAGTACTTAATTTCTGAGTCTTGTATGTCTCCTCCAGTACCCTGTTTTGTTTGCAGCAAAACAGAAGGATTGTCTGAAAATCAGTACCAACTGGTAAGGAAAATACTGAGACACAAAAGCTAATTGCAAAATAACCTACCACACAAAAAGAACAAAACTTCTATGGAACACACTGCAAAAGGTAGAAACAAGTTGATTTTAGGGCAATAAAATAATATGCACAAATAATAAGCACACATCTTCTCAGGGGACCTGGGGCTGTTGCTTGCTGCATCCCTGGTTTGCCCTGTTCTGGCTGGAGGCAAACAAGGCAGGGCCCCCCAGGCAGAGTCTGCCCTCCTGCCAAATGGACCTTGACTGCCAGGTCCTGTCCTTCCCACCCTGGGGACAGCAAGTGAGAATGCAGCCAAACATTATGGACTTCCTTAGATTCAATATTGAATCCATTGATTTTGATATTCAATATGAGTTTTTTAGCAAAATGAAAAGCTCATGTATTGTTCTGATGCACCAGAACAGTGTGAAGGAACTTGGCATGTTACTGGGTGTGTTTCTTGGCAAACTACAGGCCTGAGCAGAGGGATTTAGAAAATACAATGAGAACCAACAAGAATAATCCAGTTCAAGGATAAACATAGGGGAAATAACAATATTTTATAGTTTAGGAAGGAGAAGACTCAAGAGAAACATGATCACAAGTTTATAAGCATCATCAAAGTAACAATAAAAATGAATTAAAGGAATTCCATTGTCTGGTAAGATGGCATGACAAGGAATGATGGTCTAAAGGTAGGAAAGGAAACTCTTAAATTAGACATTAAGAAAAAGTCTTTAATAGCTAGAACAAATGGCCAGTGTGGGAAATCCCCAGGGGTGGCAGTCAAGTCACTGACATCATGGGGTTTATTCAATAAACAAGGTTTCTTTCAATGTGTCTGATAAAGAAGTGCAAGAGAAAGTAGAGTGACACCCCAGGAAATGAATTTACTTTTTTATAACTGAATTTGTGAGGTTGTGATTTTTTATAGGTATGACTGTGTATTTGGAAGAAATAGGCATGGATATTGATTTTGAAAAAGAAATATCCACTTTAATTTTATGTTCATTGAAATCAACTTCAGTTAAGACAAAAAAAATCTCATTTTATTTTTCCAAAATACTTTTTGGGGGAAATATCTTTATATAATGAATTCTGTCTCTAAATTTTTGGAGATAAATAGGCAGTTTTCCAAATGAGACACATACTATGCTCCTAAATAGGAGCAAATGATAGATGTGCTAATAAATGCCTTCATTCTGTTTCTGCTGATCTAAGACATTAAAATAAAGATAATAATAGTCTAGAGTAAACCACAGGACTGCAAGTTATGGGGGAAAACTGATTTTTTAATAAAGAAAAGCGAGTGTTCATGATTCTGGAGATAAAAAAGTAAGCCTCCTGTTAGCAAATTTGGAAAGGCTTAAAGTGAAACTGCATATGTTTCTAAGAAGTAGGAGCTGAGGACTTGATGGATCAGAGGAAAAAAGAGGGACTGGAAATATCTCTTACAGAGCAGCTCAAGTTTTCTCCAACGTGGTGGTGCTTGTAGCTGCTACAGTACAATATTGTCAAAATTGCACCTCAAAGTCTAGTTTCTTTTCATGAACAGGATTCTTGGGATGCACACAAGTATTTTCTATTGCTGATAAGACTCCTTGTTCTGTTAGAGCCCAGAAAAGTATGATTTTTCTTTTCTTTTTTCTTCCACTCTTTCCCCAGCAGCTCAGTAGAAATCTCGGAAATTAATTCTTAACACTTTCAGCAGCCTGTGAAATCTAGCATTAGAGTACTGATAAAAGTTCAGAGCCAAAATCTAGTTTTGGATATCTTTGTACTCCACTTGAAGTACTTTAGGAGTTTGTTTTAGGAGCCCAGCTGCAGAGATGTTTCAGTGTACAAAAAAGAAAAAGATAATGCAAATGCCTATCTTCAGTTTGTCAAGAGCCAGATTACAGTGAATTTAAGTGCATCTGTGGTCCGTATATAGACTTCATACAGAATACATTTTTTCTGTCAGAGACCTATTTTGATAACAGACTGGTATTAGGAGGAACTGGGTTTATGCTTCAAAGATGACTGGATGTTCTGTGTGAAAGATAATGGTTCTGGAATGTTTTAATATGTTTGGATTTAGCCCGATATATTTTACAGTGATAGTTGAATTGGCTGACCTAGGTGCTTAAAAAAACCCCAACAAACAAACAAATCAAGCATTATGATAATGCCTTTCTTTTCCAGCTCTACTCAGTGGGGCTTTCAAATCCAAGTTGTTCTTAGGAGAACTGTATTACGATTCTTGAGAGGGCTGAAGGGCTTTTCTTTTAAATCAGTGATCTAGGAAAGCTTTTAGAGCAGTAATTAGGTATCACAAATCCATGGAGATATAGGTAAATAGGATTTACTCACCTGCCAGAGAAATACAACGAAATTCAGACTGGCATGCAGCAGCAAAGAGCAGACAGTAGAGTGACATGCAATTTTGCTCTGAATTAATAGCAAGTAGCAGTCACCAGGGGCACTAGACATTGTGTAAACTGAAATCAAACTACTCTGAAATGAGTAGTGACGTCTGTGTTTGAAACATTTAGGTAGACAGACTGTAAGCACCAGCAGATCTCAGCTACCTGCAAGCCAGCAAAACCTCTTTCGTATTCTGGTTCAAATACATTGTTCTTTCCTCATCCAGTTCCCTTTTTATCTCATGGTTTTGGTTTTTAATTTGGGGAATAAATAACCTGCATTGAATACAAGCAATATTTCTCCAATATTCAGTCCTTCTCAAATTCTGTCATTTAGTGCTGACCCTGATTAACTTGTGACATTTTAAAGAATCACCGTATAACCTGGTGAATTTCCAATATCAATCAATAAAACTCTTCAGAGAAGAGGGTGCTTAAAAGCTACTCCTGAAACCAATAAACACAATTTTTGCCCTGCAAGGGAATTTTAAATGAATGAAAGAAGATCAGTGCAAAGTCTGGTGTACCAATGACTGGAAGCATCATATATAAAGAGAAGTTTGGCAGTGGCTGGATGAAAATGCTAAACATGGGTAGGCTGGAATATTGACAAATCTTGGCAAGGAGAGAGAGCACTAGAGACACTTGGAAAGGAAAGCTGTATGCTATCTACCAGTGCATCTGAAGTTGAGAATTCTATATATTGAAAATATTTAGGGGAAGAATTTAGTCCTTTTACTTTTTCATGTATGACAGTCACAGACAGTTGCAAGATTCAGACGCTGGGCAGATTGGTGGAAGTAGAAGCCTGCCTGTGGGTCCCAGAGTGGAAGAGGCTACAAAGAAGGACACTGCCCATACTAACAGGAAAAATCTGGCCTAAGGCTTGTGAGGATATTTCATACTGCTTGGGATGCCAGCCTAGGCAAGGACCAAGATGACCTTGTTTAATACACCCATCTCACAAGCAGACTGTTTCTCAGAGCTAGACCGGGCCAGAATGGTGGCACAAAGGGCACTGGAGCTTCTTCCTCCCAAAATGTAAATCCTGTATTTGTAGTTTATATGGTGAGTAGGTTTTTGCAATATCTTCACTCAGGCAAACTGCCTCATCTTGTTTTTATAGAGGAACAGTTTGATCCCCCTCTTTGACTGTGTCTCAAGGCTTTCCAGATGCCTGTAGACTCTGGACAGAAGGCTCTGCATATTAGAAGGATTTGAAATTAGTATACTAGTACTTGCAAAAACTTCAGTGTAAGTGCAGTTTGCAAGATTATTTCCAAGAACATAATTTTACTCAATATAAAAAAACTAATCCACAGAAAACAAGGGGTCTTGGAGGAAGGTGAGGTCATCAAACTTAATAGATATTACTTTCAATCACATAAAGTACGACAAGTGCTTTTGCTGCCTCTACTCCTTTTGCTTTATCATCCTTGTACTCAAAGGGTTTTATCTGAGAAACAGTTGCTTGTATTGGGTTCATTTATTAGGAGAATATTAATGTAAAATATCCTTCTCAAAAGTCTGAGGAAGAAAAAAGAAAGAAGTGAACCAAAGTAAACTCTAGGAAGTTGGCAGATCTAAGCCTTCTCTTAACTCAAAAATTTAATATGAATTTTACGTAAAGTTAGCATAGGCTAACATAGAGAAGACAATAGTGGCCTTTTCTTTAATTGGAAATAGTCACAATGCATTTTTGTCATTTTTGTCTCATCGAACACTGCAGAAGCCTGTGCCACTTTTAATGGATTATTATAGTTGAAAGTTTGGTGGTGAAGAAAAAAGGAAATCTTGCATGGTTAAAGATGATGCAACATGAAAGTATGTCAGAAATTTGTCCTCAACTCTGCAATGAAATATACAAGCTGCAATAATTTCACTGCAGAAGTTGCAACTACAGTTATGGGGTTCTTTTCTTAATGAAATCTTTTCCCAATAAATTCAGTCACTAACCTGGCTTAGCTCAAATATTTGCCATGTGGCATGTTATACTTACTGTAAATTTGCTTTTTCTTCTGTCTGAGGGAGATGCAAAATGTGTTAAAAATGTAGATAAGTTCATTTTAATTTCACCTGCAGAGAAATCATCTGGGTGTTCTCTACTGACACAGACCAGTGATAATTGGACTTCTGATGTCTCCTCTAGGCCTCCTGTCCTGCTCAGCTGTGTTCAGCATATATTACAGTGCACAGAAGCCTGTGCAGTCTGATAGCAGCCGGTAGACTTCTGAAGTTCGATATGGCTTTCTCTGTTTTCTGCTGTGGACATCACAGTCATGAAGCAGAAATAATGCATGCAGAGGTGTCCAGAGAAAAATAGTACTAATACACCATAGATGCAATTTTCCCTTTTCTGACCTGCATTGTAATGGAATTTCTGGTGAAAATATAAACTATTAATGAAATCAATGCCTGAGGTTTTGCAAACACAGCAACAACATATAAGATAAAATCATAGCATGGAGATCAGTGCTGGTCTCCTTATCTGACTCAAACACTGTCATTCCTTGCTAATGAAAATATAAAGTGGAATTCTGCACAGAAACAGAGTGAGCAGATGGAAGTCAGTCCTCTATGCTGCATAGCTTTGCTAGTACAAGAGTAGGAAAAGTCAACCCTACATTGCAAGTTGACACAGCCTCTTTGTCTAAATTAATTCATATTCTAGTAGTGTTTGTTACTCATCACACTTAAAAAGGAGAGTATTCTTTGCTGGTCTTTCAGTAGATTGATCTGTAAAAAAATATCTGGAGGCTTCCTTTTGGTGGTCACAGTGCATGGCAGCAAGGTCAACCTTCCTTGTTAGAGAAAACAAAATTCAGCATCTCACTGTGTTCCTGAGTCTAGTATTACATGGGAGTTTAGAAAGTAGTGCAGGGCTCCAAATCACATTTTATTTTCCTTGAAAAGCCACATAATGCTCCCATGTAGCTGGGGCTCAGTAGTTTATTGTGGGTGATTGTGAATATTTTCCTCTTTTGATCTTTTTTATCTTTTAATCTGTTGACCTTCTGCATTTTTGAGTGATAGGTAAGGATATGCATGACCCAAAACTGAGCTTAGTCCCTTAAAAAAAGAGAGGAGTAGATATCTATGAGTAAAAACAGATTAGAATACCACAAAGGAGAAAATGCCTGTGTGGTTTTAGAGGTAGCCTTGTTGCCAGTAGTAAGAAGGAAGGTAAATTGAAGACATCCATACTTAAGAGAAGCTTAGAATCCCTATAGCTATATTTTACTTCTCCTGCAAAACTCTGGTGTCAACACCAAGAGCTGCTGGTGTACTTGCTTCTTGTGCCATGGTTTCTCAGCTCTGAGATGAGGGTGACAATGCATGGCCCTACTGAGTGATGTTTGAGTTTTGAAAGCAGCCCCTACCATTCCAAAGGGCTTGGAACCTTACAGCACAGCAGAAACCAGCAGGCACCACCCTTTCCTCTGCCTCCTGTGTACAGACATCAATAGGAAGTTGTGCTGTTATAAATAAGTAATATCTTTTCTCCTTGAAATTGGTGTTCAAAGCACTATAAAGATCTGTCAAGGCTGTGTAAGACAGCAGCATGTCTGTCTTCTGCTGTGCACTAAAATGTCCTTTAACAAAATGCCAGGGCTTAGTTTTCTGTCAGTAACTCGAACATTTTTTTGTTATTTGTTTACTGCATTCTGATTTCTTTGAGGGTTGTGCCATTGTCAGAAATAGAACAAATCTGTGGGCTGGCCCTGAGCTCCTGCTAGCCAGCGAGCACGAGCTCATGCTATACCTGGCCAGCTTGTTGATGGGATGCTATTTATCTTCTTCAGTTTAGCTTCTTTATTTTCTGACATGGAATTCCTCTGTGTGGATATTTTCTTTGTCTGCTTGCCAAATCTGGGGCTAGTTACAATCACACATTTACTGACAAATTAATATTTTCTCTTGGTGTTAACCTTATGTTTATTGTGTTTGTATATGCAAGAATTTATTTGCGGTATCTGTGTATTTCTAATCTGTTTATCTTTGGTATACAGCCACTCTCTCAAAGAGATATGGAGAGAATGGAAAGCTAAAATGAACTAAATTATATGATACAAGTGTATTTTAATATGCATAATGAACAGTGGAGTTAATCCTTCATAAGTCTTTTCTATTTAATAAAAATGATAACCCTCTCTCTCATCCCCCCCTTTCTGCCTGATCTTTATTAGTCTTTTTTCAAAGAGTTCAACTCTCTTATAAATGCAAAGAAAAGAGTATTAGAGCAAAGAAAAGAACATTAGAACAAGGTAGTCTTGGATAGTTCTTTATAATTATTTTTCTTCCTAATTTTCTTATTTGTATTATTTTCTAACTTCCAACTGTTTCTTTTGCAGGCCCTGGATGGGAAGTTACATTAAGGATATTATTTCATTTCCTTCAGTATGTAATTGTTTGATACACTGTGAAATAAGTCCTTGTTTTCCTTGAAGCTTCTATGTTTAGCTTGTCTTTACAATGCTGCTTCAGCAATAAAAATGAAATAAATAATATTGAAAAAAGATGCTGAATTTCAGGAGGTGGTTCTGTTATATTGTTGCTGAAGGATGCAGGAGAGTATGTCTGATTCCAGACATGCATAGAGGTGTTGCTCTCTAATGACTATTCAGGACAGCTCTTTATTTGTCTTTTTGTTTGGGGTGATGTTTTTGTGCTCTTCCATCTTTGCTCTTGAATGTTGAGAGCTCCAAACATCCCCTTCAAAAAGGAAGGTGATACAAAACTTCACAGTAATGTAACACATGGCCATATCAGTCTCTAGGATTTCCTACTGACTTAATCAAAGATGCACAAATTAGAAGTTGTCTGTTACTGAAGAAAGCCATAGTACTGGAGTTCTATAAAGTATGATACTCAAACTTCAATTTTTAAATCCTTCATGCACTAGATTTTTTTGTCCAGGGAGGACACTGACATATCTGCTTTTAAGACTCTAAGTAGGCAGAGTGACACCTAGGTGCCACAGAAGAATCTGGGAAAGCCTGTTATGTGTGAAACTTTAAAAGTCAATCCTGTTTGATGATTTAGCCTGTTTAGGGGAATTCATTCTGCAGTGGCTGCAGTAGGCTTGTGTAAGCACCTGTAAAGTAAAAGTGTGTCACTCCGTGTATAGTATTTTGATTTATAATTGCTTCTTAATTTTACTTGAGGGATACATAAATCTGTGATGGGCTGATGGTTCCCAGGTTGTGGATGGAGCACAGCACTGGGACAGAGTTTCTCCTTCAGAAGACAGCCTTGGAAGAGGTCTCCTCTGTCTACGCCCAGTATTGGCTCTCCCCTGCCACCTTAACAGCTCCAAAAAGAGGAATCAGTATCAGTAGTGGATTAAACAACTGTTATGGGAAGTAAGGAGAACTGACATTACCACAGACACTTCCAAATTTAGAATCAATGATTTAGAACTGATATGAGATGCTAAGACACAGCACAATATTTTATGAAGATAATTTGCATGAAAAAAATAATGTATTTAATAAGTTGAGAACTTGCTGTTCTCTCTACCTCTGAAAATATTTTTGTATATAGGTAAAGACACATCTAATGAAATGTGACTTATGAAAAGAAGTCAGTATCACTATCTCTTTATTTTTTATATTGTAGTAACATAATTTTCCCTGAAACTAGGTTTCTCTTGCATTTGGCAGTTTTTAGGCATGCCATAAAATGTCCTCTTTCCTGATTTTTAGCCATGTGAATACCTAAACTCCACTACTCTTCTGACCGCATTTACAGATAAATGATTGAAATTTCACTGTGATTTATTAATATTGGTCCATTATTTGAATTAAAGTTAATATAAAGCATATCCCTCTGGGCCCAGTAAGTAACAGACACTATTCAAGCCGTATTGCAGGAGACAATGGACAGTGCAAACAGGCTGGAGAGCAGCAGACAGAAGCCCTACAGCAGAGCAGCTTCAAGTAAGGAATAATGGCCAGATGTCATAGGTCTGTCAGATACTCCAGTTACGGAGCCAGGCTGACCTCTCTGATATGTTTATTTAAGTAGAATTATCTTTGGAGGGGCAAATGATGTTAACGCATTTTTCAAGGGGAAGAAGCTGAAACAGGGGAAATTAAATACATGCCTGTGATTACCCAACAGAGAAAAGACTGGAATCTAGTTTTCCTGAGCATGATCTTTCTTACATGCTGTACACACCCTGGGCCTTAGTTTTTATTAGAACAATATGTCTTTTCTTCATTACACCAGTATTTTCCAGATGATTACATACTTCACTGACATTCAGTTTTCAGAATTTCGTCGCCTCCTGAAACCAAAACAAATTTCTTTTGAAAGAGAAAATGACCAATATCTGACAGAGATGCCCTTACATAATATCCCTTTTCTTTGAACACACTTGTTTCAACTGAAAGATTTTAAGTACATAAAAGAATGTGTATATTTTCCTCTCCATCTTTGATGTACACAGGAATAACCAAGTCAGTTTTACTCAGATTCCTTTTCATGAAGCTTACTGGTGGGTGCGAACTGAATGAAAGTCTTTACTGCTTGAATTTTTAAAAACCTCTGTCTGAATTTGTTTTCTTTATTGCCAGTTTATCTGCAATAAAGTAATAGGTCTAAGTATGATTTTAGAGGTGTCACTGGGAAGAAGCTGATTTTCTAAAGTTAATCTCTACTAAATACAGCTTCAAAGATGGATTAATGTAAAGGTAGGAAAAATATAGGGAGGAAAATCTGATAAATTATATACATCATATTTTTTCCACTGTCTGTTTTGCTAATATTGTTTCAGAGTGAATATTCAGTAATTACTTCACTGAAAAACACTTTTCGTGCTATTTTTCAGAATGTGCAGTTAATTACTAATGATGAAAGGGCTATAAAATAGAAGAGTATTCCTATTTCATTGCTCGTTTTTGCATTCCCTGCAAGAGGAAATATCACAGATATCCCATTTCAAAATTTCAAATATTTAACCTTTCTTTTGAAAGTTATTACTCAGAATCAGTATTTCAGAGATATCTAAACAACTGATTCCACAGTCAGATCTCTCTCCATTTTCATGTTATTTTTTTTCACACAGAGATGATTAAACATATGGAAGTTGATTCTTTAGTCACCATTTCAGCTATTCTTTATGTAAAGAGCTTTTACTACAGAAAACCTTCAACCTCTTAATGCAACTATTCTATTAATTAAGCACTCTAAAGAAGGGTAATTAATCTCCTTTATTGCTTTTTCTTCAGATCTATGATGCTGTAACACCAAGCATGTGCCATTGTTGGTAGAACACAGGAGAAGAGCCTTGGGATTCAATTTACATTTCCTCCAACACATCCTCTTAAGAAAAAAGCAAAATGAGTGAGGCTAAGCCCCTTAGTAATAAAATCAATTATGAGATGAGTGTTAAAAATGGTAAAATGCAGGATACCAACTTCCTCCTTTAGCGTTGACTACTTTTTCTTAATATTGAGCTACTGGTAAGACAGGCAGACAAAATGTGAAAGAATCTGCTTCTCATGTTTATTCAGGTCTTTTGGAAAAGCCAAAATAAATTTTCAGTACTTTTTTTGCTTATATATTTACTTCCCTTCTTCAGGATTATTCTAATATGTCACCCTTTTATTTTAACTTGATAATGAGTAAGTTTCCTGACAAAAGGTTAGAAATCAAGGTTAACAAGTAACAAATTACTATAAAAATCAAAATGTCACGAAGTCTCTGTGGAATGCAGCTGCAGACATTGGTTATTCAGGATCAATTTTTCATTAAATTCTGCAAATGATTTTAAGCCTTTCTTCATCTATGATGAATTGTTCTTTATCAGCTGCCAGAAGATGGAGCTCTTTTAATAAACCATGATGTTCGTATTTGGAAAAAATGCAAACAAAATTACATAGAAAAGCGTTAGAAAAACATTAAGAATTATTTCCATTTGTTAGTAACTAAGGCTTAGTTAAATACATTTTAAAACAGGTAAAATTGTATTCTGCAAATTGTAAATCTGCAAACCAACTTGATATATTAATTATATGTTCAGATTTTCTTAGTTTTAACCTTACATTTTAAAACTCTCTTTTTCTTCCATCTTCTGAATTTTCCAAACATTCCTAAATAGCTCAGAAGCTGCTCTTTAGTTAAGACATATGGACTTGGAAGGATGTAAAGTAAGTGAAATATTGACTCCAAATCCTTTTTCTGTGTTCCTGGTTTCAGTGGTGTGAGGCTGGAGTGGAAGGCAGTGTAGCTGGGCTCTGCAGAGCTTTGTGGATGTCAGACCAAACATCTTTCACTGACACCTCTGACAACTGCTGAGCAGGTGGGCTTCACTTCTGCTGACAATAAGCCACCTCAGAGAGGTGACAGTGGAAAGCCATATAAATGTGCCTGTGAAGGTGTCTGTGCATCTCTCCTGCTGCATTGACCGTGGAGGAAAGACAGATAATGAAGTTAGACTAGACTGCTAACTTTAGGACAGGTGAAGTCAGCCAGAATGAATCCAGAAATCTTATTAACAGAATTTGTGAAGAAAAGATCGAACCTCTATTCAAAGCATTGATCCAGACTTGTTTAATAGAAGCTGTGATTCACACTTCTTTAGTATAAGCTGCAACCACAACAGAGTACAAGCAGAAAGTTCAAATTGAAAGGAGGCAGCTATGCAGCTTGGAGAGAATAGTAAAAAAAAATTGTTGTTATTTTATATCCAATGCTGAATCTCAGCTTTTCACTTAAAACAAATAACTTTTCCTTAAGTGTCAAGCCTGGATGGAGGAATCATGAAATTTTATTACTTTAGACAATTCTTCCTACTGTTTTTGAGAGTTAATGAATAATATAATGAAGAACTCTCACATTGACACAGCACTTGAAATGTAGACCTCCAAATGTTGCTCAGTGTGACAGGATGGTCTTTTTCATCTATTTTAAGAAAACTTCTTTTGCCTGTACAAAAATTAATCAGTTTGTGTCATCTGTCTGTCAGCAGCTCTCACTGACTTTGTCAATCAGCCTGGATTACATTGAAAGTCACTTTAGGTCTGAATTGCATAGATGATAATTGTGTGTTTGTAGGAGTGTATGTATTTTCACCACTCTTCTGATGTAGAGAAATATTTGCTTCCAGTGGAGACTAACGATATAATAAATGTGTTTGCATTCTAGCCTGGTGTCAGCTGAAATACAACAAGTCCACTCTGTGGGTTATTTACTTTGCAAAGCCTTTGCAGTGGTAGGCAATAGCAGTTTTATCTTACAACATCTTCTCTTTGTGTTACGCTCTTCTGGATGTTCCTTGCGCAGCTGTACTGTACATTGGGGGTAAAGGATGGAGATCCACTTGACACCTTTGCTCTCTCAGGCCCTTGAACAGAGAAAAGTATCTGCTAACACTAAGGACTGGAAACATTCAGAGAAGAAGTTGCAGCATTGAATGCAGAGCTTAACTACTGTCACTCCTTATTGATTTTTTTGGAGTTTATGCACCGCAATTCAAGCCAAAAGTTCTGACAATCCTTCTGAAATCCACTTCTCAAATGCGCTCCGCTCGCACACCCTGAACCTATATGGTGGGTGTCGGTTTCAGCTTTGCCCTGATTAATACTGTTTTCTGGTATTGTGAAAAGAAAGTCCACTCTTGCATTCCAAATTCTGACATTAATTTAGAAAAATATCCAAACGGACATAATTCTTATTTTATTTTGTAGGGATTTTTTTTATAGTCAGCTTCTAAGATATCCATTGTCTTTGGATCTTTCTGTAGGTTTCTCTGATGAGCAATGATAGGATCACCTGTACCACGAAGAAGAATGCTTACTTGACAGTAAATGGCCCTAATGGACACATGCCAGAGGACTCAGCAAGAATGCATGGTGGCATCCAGAAATGATGGTGTATAATGATGACAGAGAGAGTGCATATATTATTATTTAAGGCTTTTATTACTTATGGCTTTCATATTTGTGCTGACACATCCTCTTGCAGTGTCTGAAACAATGTTATATCAAACTCACACACTGTCACACCTTACATCCTTTAGCCCAAACTAGAAGTATCTTGAGAGAGTGATTAACAGGTGGAGAGATTTTTTGGCAGGGGTTGCAGTATTGAGCTTTGCTCTAGCACTCTTATGCATCTTTCCCACTTCATCAACGTTGTAATTACCTCTCATAAAAATAAATTCCACCCTTGCATTCAATGTAAGTACTAGATTTCACTATTTTTTCCTAATTTCCTTTGCTCATTTGAAGAAGCGATAATGCAATTGAAGGCTACTCAAGTCCCGAGGGAAATTAAAAGCAGCTTTTGGTACTGAACTTATAAATGGTACTTTTGGATTGAAACTGATGCTTTTCCATCAATTAAATCTGATTTTAGAACTAGCTTGTCCTTCTTACTGATTACGTAAAAGACCACATGTAAGATGGATAAGAAAATTAAGCAGCAAGGCTAGGAAGAGAATAGAGAAACAACACATTGCATTTCTAAGGTTGTCCTTACATGTCACTTGTACAGTTGTGACCATAGTGGTAAAAGTGTGCCATCAGCTAAGTGTGCACTGAGCTCACTGAAAAGGAGTAATTCTTTTGCAGGAATGCTTTTCTTCTTAAATAGATGTTTGCAAAGCAGGAATTGTGTCACTTTTGGTCATGTAATTATTTCCATTCTCAAGCAAGATTCTACCCTCGACTAAAGTAGTTAAAACAGTAGCAAATCTGCAGGTCAATTAGGACTACTGGTTTTCTGTTACAGTGTTGTCCAATGTGACTTAAAATTTTCAGTGAAATTTTTCAGGAGGAAACTATTTCAGTTGATGGTGATCTGTAAGACTTTGTAGAAACTACAACCAAAATCAAAGTCGATGTATTTTTTCAGAGTATGGGGGATCCCATGACAGAGGTAGTTAAAGAAGGAATATTTATTCTCATACTAAGCAAGGATATTGGTTAAAATGTGGAATATTAATTTCCCTCAGATATTTAACTCTGACACTCTGGAAGGTAATTCTGTTTTGGCAGACCTCCTTTTACTCTTTTGGAGGAAGGTTCAAACTAAGGAAACTATTGGAATAATTATTTCTACAAAACCTAGTGGCAAAAGAAGTCCCCTAACTAGATAGATATATAGGTGATATAGAAGATAGCTAATATTTCTGTTTAGTACATCTTGGACAATAATAAAATGAATGTGGGAAGATAGGAGCCCTTTGGGGAAGACATTGTACATCAAGTTGTAGATCCTTTTGCTACAGTTCAAGGCATTTATAGTGTATGTATCTTCTTCTGACTTGTAGAAGAGATATGCACTGTGTTGCTTTACAATTTGTAGTAGCCCATAAAAGGCAAGAACTAAGCTGCCGTAGGCCTAGAAGAATAACCTGAAAAAGCTTCTAAAGGTCTGGGAGTTAGCTTACATTTTTATTACAATGTGGTAACACCATTACAAGTGCATTCCAAGCTGTGTGACATTTCATTTAATTACACTCACAATTTTATATCCTCTAACTTTGTATCTAAAACATGCAAAACATTTATTTAATAATAAACAAAAGTAATAAAATCCCCAAAGATATGAGGAGTCAGAGCCGGATTGATTTTTTGAGGCTTATTTGTCACTATGAGCAGAGATTAGAGCTCAAAGAAGAGTGTCTCATGATGTCTGTGCTCATTGCAGCATGACTGACAGCTTGCAAGTAAAGAAAGACATCTATTTGTCTGGAAAGTTAGCAGGAAAAGGCCATTTTATTCAGCCAAACTAAGGCTGTATTTTGGAAAAAGTTGCATCCATTTTTCCAGTATTGGTGGACACTAATCCAACCTGTACACCCAAACCAACACTTGCCCTAATATGAGCACTTTGCATTTATATCTGTGCTGACTCCACCCTTTTCCTTAACTTTGGCCTTGATATAGAGCCTACTTGGAGCAAAGTAAAAACCTTTGACTTTGCTGGAATTGGGTTTGATATAAAGGGGCATTGCTACCTTTTTTTTGCAACAAAATGGCTTTTTGACTCCTTACTAACAGATCTATAGATGGATATTGACACTTCTCATTTAATTTTCTATTTTCAAAGAACTTCTCCTTGAATTGCCCAATTTCCAGTAAACCACTTCTGAAAGACTTCAGATTCCTCTTATATTGTGAAGTGCCTTTAGATTTAGTTGTGTAACTTTGAAGTGGAAAACTGCGGCAATCTAGAATAGAACTGTTAGAAAATACTCTAGTTGGTTCCAGTACAAGTCCATTATCTTCTTGCACAAGGTGGCAATGTATTTCCTTTATCTTGTTTTTCACTCTTTTGTTACACGATTATAGACAAGCAGACGTATTTATTTGATTGTGTTATGTTGTAAACTACTACAGAAAGAACAGACTAAAATGGAAAAAAAACCAAACCAAGACAACAGATTTCTGTTTCTAAGATTGCAGGTCTGCTTCATTGAGTCTAAGTTACACTGTTTACTGTAGACTCTACCTTGAGATCATATTTAGGCACAAGATGACTCTTCCAGTTCAGCACACTTTTATTTTTTGCTTTTTCTTTTTTTCAGTGTTTCATATTATTGAGACCTTAGCTAATGAAGATGCTTATATTTTCCAAAGAGAAGCTGGATGTTCCAGCAGATTTAAACATTTCAGGAGACAGTCCTAATTTTGCAGTGTAATTGTACCTTGGTTAATTGGTTTGGTTTTCCTAAATTTGATTCTGAACCATGGAAAATCTCTCTATTGTGGAAGATGTGCTGGGTGTTATTACTGCGGAGCTGGAACAAGTCTACTTTACTCCAACACACTGAGTGGAAGATATTCCTTCTTTTTGGAGGATATATAATAAAAAGGTGAGGCATTCAAGGAGGCAGAATTACCTGAAAACCCAGGAAAATCTGAGTTTCATACAGCTGTAAGCTACAGAAGAAAATGGTGCTTGACTACTGGGTCTGATGCAGAGTTTTTAGAACATGAGGGTATATATAATTTAGCAGTGACAGCAGTAACACAGGAGAAAGAAATTTACTTCAAAGGAAGAAGGAACAGAGGGAGGGAGATGTTTTAACAAACCTGGGAGCTGTCTCTGGCAACAGTGCCTAACAGGATTCAAATGCAGAGGCCAGACTCTTCTATTGATTGCTGACTGATTTTTTTTTCCCTGTCAAAGTTAGTGTATACTCAGTTTTTAAATTTAAGTTCTGCCTTTAACATTAAAGGAATAACCTTGGATGAATTTTCTCAAACAATTGCTTTTCAAGGAAATAAAAGGAAAGTAACACACACAGAGAACAAAACCTTAATGCATTGATAACTTTTTTTTTGTCTCTGGAGGTGTGGAACAGACAATTTAACTGCCTAGAATCTCCTTTTATCCAGATGGTAGTCATTTCCCTGTAAACATCTGACTCCTTCATAGACAGAGGTCTAACATGCTCTAGGATAGCTTTCCTTTAGCTGCTTTGATCTTCAAGTCAGGTGATGCAGAAGAATATGTAGAGCAAAGAATCAACACCATGGGAGTTTTAATGATCAGCCAGCAGTCATAAATTAACAAGTCTGTCTATTGAACAAAGGCAGAAAACATCACTATTCTGTCTTCATAAGGTGAGGTTGGTCTCCTTGCATCCCAAGGGAATCACAGCATTTTCCAGGAATCCCAGAGTCGTCTTTTCTTACTTGGTTAAAATTCCATTGGTCCTTTGGTGTCCTGCATCAGCTGGGAGCACCTACAAGAGATGTTGCCTGAATGTTTATTATGTCCCATAGATTATAAATGAGAGAAAAAGAAAAAAAGGAAAAAGGAAAAAGGAAAAAGAAAAAGGAAAAAGGAAAAAGGAAAAAGGAAAAAGAAAAAGAAAAAGAAAAAGAAAAAGAAAAAGAAAAAGAAAAAGAAAAAGAAAAAGAAAAAGAGGAAAGAAAAGTTGTTTTTTTCTCTTGTAGGATTTAATTGCACTCTTTCCTGAAATGGGAATAATATTATCAAAAACATTTAAATCACTGTAGGGCATGCTGAATATGTTGCATATTCATCTTGAACTCATCCATGAGGTAGCAATAAAAGCTGAGATTCTAGTCTGTATTCTCTTTCAGTCTTTCTTCATAAGGATCAGTTTGTTGAATGAGACTCAGCAGGTTCCTAGATTATTCACTGCAAATACTTTGAACAGTCCTATTCATTTGAGGATTGTGCTTCCAGAAATAAAGTAATGACCCTATACATATGATTTCCAAAACAACAGTTAGCTTCAATGAAATTTCCCATCCATTTTAGCATATCCCTTTTATGTGACAGTAGGAATCCTGACAATGATACACTGCCTAACTAAAGTAATACCTTTTATGAAAGGTATCAAAATGAGGGGACATAATGTTAGGAAACAACATTTCAGCAAAGTGTCCATGTTTATATTTTTTCCAGCTATTAATTAAATGAAAGCACTTCCTTTGAAAGACCCCTGCCAGCCTTACTGAATGTAATAATAATGAAGTAATTTTTATCTTGAGAAGACTGTTGTTTTCCACAGCTGTGTATTCTTATTAGCATTGGCAATCTCTGTGACAAGACAAAACCACATGCAGCTGTATTTCTGACACTCTTTGTGGTTAATATACACTGTTTTGTGGTAAGCACTTATAATGTAAAATACTGTTATTATGTAGTAACAATTAGAAGTCAGTTGGTACTGAGCTATAAGTTGTAAAAGCATGAGAGAATAATTATATTGACATTCTAAGTACGAGGAATTATTGCCATACCTCAGATGTCTACTAATAAAACTTATCCTATAAAACTTATATTGTAGTTGTAGAAATATAAGCTTTGAACATTTATATTGGTGATGGTAAGGACAGTTCCAGAAACAAAATCTTTAGCTCTTTTGGGTTATTCTATGCAATTTTGAAATGGTTGTACTAGTTGTGTGAGTTGACACAGGCAGGCACACAGGCAGGCACCACAAAACCGTGGCTGAAATGCAAAGAGAAAATTAATTCATTACCTCACTGATTGGAAGATCCCAAAGCAGTACCCACTGGAGACACACAGGTGGGAATGGTGGCACCATCATGCTGAGCCCATCCCAGCAGTTGGCGAGGCTGCTGTTTGCATGCATCTATTAAGGGCCCATGTAGCCCAATCTGTGATCTCCCCTGTGCTCTTTTATGATCTCTGAGCTTTCATATTCTGTCTCCCAAGACTGGGAGCTCAAGCAGGTCTGTGAGAGTGCCTCCAAGTCTCTGTAAACACCTATGCTATCTCTACACAGAGATCCTACTTCTCAAGATAGTCAGAGGATCAACAGCAAAAGGCACAATACATGTGGTTTCCCACACTGTTATTCTCCAGGCTTTGTCATTCCCAGCTGCAAGGTCACCTGAGCCAATCAACCATTTCCTCCTCACCATTCTTCTGCTTCTAACCCTTTCCTCCCAACATTGTTTATTGCAAATAAACTTATCATGGAATGCTGAAGGGTAACAATCCAAGTCTCTCCAATTTGGAGACAAGGATGGCATGTGGGATAGTGTCAATTGCTTTGCAGAAGTCCAAGTAGATGACGTTGGTTGCTCTGCCAGATCCACCAATGCTGTAGCCCCATCATAAAATGCCACCAAATTTGTTGGGCATGATCTGCCCTTTGTAAAGCCATGTTGGCTGTTACCAATTAGCTTGATTGTTTAAATATGATCTTCTATAAAAAGTAACATCAAAAAATAAAATTTTCCAGATTTTAAAATACATTTGCTGTAACATTTAGGGCAGGAAGTAATCAAGGTAAATAAAACTTCTGTTGGGTTTGGGAGTGTGTTGTGGGTTGACCCCGGCCAGGTGCCCACTCAGTCACTCTATCACTCTCTCACCCACTGGGAGAGGGGAGAGGATAATATTGAAAAAAAATATCAGGGTAAGAAAAGGCAGTTTTATTACAGTGGGAAAAAATAGAACAAGCAAGCTGAGAGTTGCGTGCGCAAGAGCAGAGGGAAAAACAATCAATCTCTACTTCCCACCAGCAGCGATGTCCGGACACTTTCTGAGAAGCAGGGCTTCAGCACGCGTGACGGTTGTTCAAGGAGGCAAACATGGACCAGCCCTGAGTGCCGCCTCCGCCTCCTCTCTTCCTTCCCTTATGTATCTGAGCTGATGTCACATGGTATGGAATATCCCTTTGGCTGACTGGGCTCAGCTGGCCTGCTGGTGTCCCCTCCCAGGATCTTGCCCACCCCCATCCCCTTCAGTGGGAGAAGGAATGTCAGAGGGGCAGCACAGCTTGGCAGTAGCCAAAACACTGCTCTGTTATCAACGCCAGCTACCAAAGCAAAGCACAGCACTGTAAGGGCTATGAGCTTTACCCCAGTCAGACCCAATACAGTGTGGTTGTTTGTCTTTTTTCCCCTTTTGGCTGTAAGACTGTAAAAGTTAGATTAAGTGACTTTTTTAAAAAGGGACACTATAAAAATGCATCAATAAGGCAATTTTTCTCATAAAAGCCCTCAGATTTTGATCAGTTCTAGTACTGAAAAATAACCTAGAAATTGGTAATTACTCATTGGTCTAACTTTTAATCATTAAGGTAACTGAGTGCTTTGTCATAGTCTAATGGGAGCCACTGGCCAATGAAGAACTCTAAACCTGTAGCCTCATGCAGCAGTATTGGCCACGGGACCTCCGTCACCCTGAAATTAGATTTGGTTATCTGTGTCTGACTTCTGATTTGCTGGCCATGATTCCTTATCCTTTGGTGCTTGGACGTAACTCCTTAGTTTGACCCCAAAAGGCTGTGAGATTGCAAAGGCACAGCAAAATTGATGCTAGTTTTCAGTATTTAGTTTTGATGTAGCTCAGAAATGAGTAAAAGAGAGTTTCAGAACATGTATGGAAGAACAGGAAACACCAACAAGTGTAAGTGGGATTTATCAGGACATTTATTCCTTAAGCAAGAAGCCAGTTCTAGAAAAAGGATGCTTAACTGTTGAGATATTCAAGTCACGGAATTTATTGTACACATTCAGTTTCTTTTTAACTGTTAATTAGAAAGTTCATGCAAGAGACTATTTGCTTTAAAAGTCATCACAGAAGTTGCAGGGTTGATGAAAATGATATCGTATTATCAGAAGAACTTATTTTAAATTTGCAATTTGCATTACAATAGATTTATAAAATAGCAAGCTAAAATTCATTTTAGGACGAAAGCAGTAACAGAGTGATAAAAACAGGTAAGATACCCAAAGCCCCTAAATCATTCCTGGGGAATAATTACATCAGCCTTGTTTGTATGAAAGCAAAACTACAACAATACATCAACTCTTCTTAGAGCCTGGGAACTAAAAGTATCTGAAGGATTGCTTATCTATGTATATTTTTTTCTTTCTTTATAATGATACGTTTGGACCCAGTATATAATGAGGCCAGTGGCTATGAAATAATGTGATGCATGTGTTTCCAGAGGACACAAATTATTCACAAGCTTCCTGGGTTTCCTTCTTATGTGGCATGTGTTGCTCCATTGACTTCAGCTGCAGTAAAAGAAATTCTAGCTCTTTATTTTTTGCTCTATTATTATTCTTTCACTCCTTCTGCCTCTGCTCTCATAGTCCTGAAGAACAGAGTTTTCTTTTGTTCCCTTAAGCATGAAGTCACAGAAGCAACACTTCAGTAGGGAGAGACTTATACTGATAGGAAAAAAATTTCAAAAAGTCTGGGAACTTGTCTTTTTGTCACCAAAATCCATAAGAGTTTTATCATTAACTTCAAGAGGAGCGGACTCAGAAACGAATGCTTTCAAAAATGCCTCTGCAAAAAGTAGCTTTTTCTTCCTCTTTTGCCTACTATATTTCTCTCCATCCTTTCTTCCAACTACTTCAATAAATTTCTTTTGAGTGTTATTCAGCACATACATACCTTAAACTGGAATTTTCAGAATATAAGAAGTATGTGCTGACTTAGTGGATATATTTATACACAATGTAGTCAATATGGATATAATATAATATAAAAGTATATTTTAATAGTGCCTCTCAGAACATAGGAGAGCGCAATGTGATTTAAGAGACTTTAGGTGCTCATCTCTATTTTTGCACTACATCCACTAAATGCACTACAGACAGATTTTTAGTGTTTATATTTAGGTGGAAACTTTTAAAATGTAAGGGTTTTTTTAAAAATCAAATAGTTTTTTCTGATGGGGTGTTTTTTTCTGAAATATCATTTTGTTTTAAAATTTTCACAGTGATATTGCATTGAGTCTGTTAAATTGTATTCTTTAAAAAAACTCCAAAACTACTTTGCTTTTGTATTTATTTTCACATATTTAACACAGAGGAATAATTCTTTGGAATTAAATGTGTACTGAATGTATCAAGTCAGAGGTGATTAATGTATTCAGTGCAAGTGACATGAAGATTTCATTTTATTTAGATTTATTTATATATATACACATGTGCCTCTCTTCGTCACTGTTTATCCTCTGTGTCACATCTCCCACTCCCTGAGATTTCATGTAAGGAAGTTACTTCTGGACACTTTCCCATTTGTTCAGGAAAGTGCTGTAGTAGTTTTGCGTTACATCCTCTCTGTGTCACAATCAGAACATCTAATGCTGTCAAAGTTTAAATCTGCCATATCACATTTCCCAACTCTGCTTAGGTACTCTAGACATTGATGTTTATACAGGAGAATCCTACCCAGTTAGTCATGGTATAAATCACAGACAATGTTCTGTAATGTTTTGAAGGGGACAGAGAGGGCAAGGGTAGAGACACACAACAGGGTGTAAGAACTCCAGAGGTTTCTTATGGTCACAGTGAAGAAAAATTGCTGAAAACAGTATTTTTCCAGAGTATTTAATTCCTTATTTCTTTTTCTACAAAACTAGTTGGATGAACTTTTCAAGGTGACTTTGCAATCTAAGTTAATTCACAATCTGTCAAAAATTATGGCTTAAAATAAACCTGGAGTTTTTCCATTCTATTCTAGAAATAAGTAAATAAAAAAATGCATAATCTAAAAAATAGCTCTAGTTGCATTTTTAAGCTCACAGTTCAGAAGAATTTTGCCAATTAAAAAGTATAGGTGTAGATTTACAACGGCCTATTTCTTTTGATATTCTGTATGCAAATAGTGTTACAATTATTATGAATTAAAATATGGTAATAAAAATAACTAATTTAGGCTCCTGATTATTTAAAGTGTTTGAGCTTTGATGCTTAAAGCACCAGTGGACTTAGATTCCATGCCTCCAGTGTAACCAGAAGGCTCATCAAGAAATCTCATTCTATTGTTTGTATTTTAAAATTTACTTCCATGCAGTGCCAGCTCCCAAGACATTATACAAACAGCTCAGAGGTCGTTGTATCATCCTTGTTGATTGCTATTCCACCTACAGTCTTATTGCTTTTTCAAGGTGAAAGTCTTTATTCCTCCTTCCCAGCTTCCCAATGTACTTGTTGGCTCTTTGTTACCCCAGCCCAGTTACAGTAATCTGGCATGGTAAGGGGAGACAGCTGGAGAGCTGTGCTTTTTAAAAGCAGCTGGTCTACGGCTGCAAAATAGAGATGTTCTGGTTCTTGATAGTCCTGAGCAGTGAACAGGTGTATCAGGGTTCCTGGGTGATTGATAGCTCCTTTCAGCTCAGCTGGGTAAAAGAGCTCTGTCTGTATTTGTGCACTGAACTTTCTGAGGACTGCTGTGACCTGAACTTTTCTGTGTTTTTGGAAGAACAGGAAGCTGCAGCTTTGGTTAAATTTCGATTCCAGTCCTCAAACTGAAATCTGTCAGAAAGAAAAGTATTTTAAGCAAAATTCAAATTCTGCAGTTTGATTTTGCTTGAACAATGAGTAGAATAAATTCTTCTTTTTTCAGATCAAAGCAAAACCATCACCACATTGAAGTTTCCTGTGTATTTTGAAATTAAGCCAAATAAATACATCTTTAGAAGAAAATCCTGCTTGAAGCAACCCATCAGTTCCATTGCTTTGCCACATTTCCAGCCTGCAAAGCTACCAGTAAATTTGCAGGAAATTGCATATTCCATGTGGTAGAGTCAACAGAGTTGGGAAAATGTGGTGGTGTTACTAGGAAAGAGGTTTCAGAAATCACTCTGAAAATCCTGATATATTTTTTCCCTGTGGACTGTAGATACTCTTGTTATTGTAGTCCCTGGTTAGAGAATCCTTTAGAAAATGATAGAAAGCTGCTTTAGGGAAAAACACATTTCCTATTCCCTCCCTTTCACATCTTCTTACGAGCCAATTGGTCAGGCAATGAACCAATAAATTGGATCTTTAAAACTTTGGGGAAGCATTGAGTGTCGAGTGCTGAGTTGACAGAGAATTCTTTCATGGGCTTTTTGTCATGTTTTAGGAAAGTTTCTCAAAATCCAGTGTGGAGTCTGTGGGAATAGGGAGTAGAAAATCAGAAGAAACTCTAGTTCAGAGATATAACATATTATTTAGGGAGACCCTTCTCTATCTTCTTGCTCTACTTTGAGATCTAGTGTTTGAACATATGTTTCCAATATGCAAAACATGCTCTAAACTCTATCATCCTGGTCACTGTAACCACCCAAAAGGCCAGTCTCTCCAGCTTTTGTACAGCTATTCACTGGGCAGTATACTGCCTCTATAGCAGTGGAGGTACCCAGCTTGGAAATGGAAGATTTTGTTTGAGTTACAAAGAACCCATATGTTCAAGATACTACAGTCAAACTGGTGTCAGAGCATACTGAAGTCAGAGTAAAATACTCTTATACCAACTTTCAGTGTTCCTGAGGAAGGATCAGGAAAATAGACGAGTTAAATAGCTATTTCACTTATTGCTTAACCTTTTGTATTGTTTAAATTTCAAGCACAGCATAACTGTGAACAGAAAAAAAATCCTACTACTTACCTTGTCTCCAAGTCAGAGGAGGAACTGGATTATGAAACAGGCATGGGTGTCAGTCTCTAAGCAAAGCACTGAAATAAGCAAGTAGGAAAATCTCCAGTAAGAGGGTACCATCAAAATGTCTTGTCTCTATTGATTCAGAGACCATAAGTTAAAAACAAGAGTTTGAAAAGAAAATGATGGATTATCAGATAAATGTACATGTCTCTGAGACCTGTCATCTTACCTGAGGAGGTGTCAGGCCTCTCTCCCTGTGGTATGTGTATCTGGGGTGCAGAGATAAAGACTTCTTATATGTCAAATAACCCCCTAAACCACATTGGGAATCAGAAGAGCTTTATGTGCTGAATACTTACACTACAAAAAATTAACTGGAATTACAGAGAATAAACCACAGATTAATTTAATCTTTTTAATGTTATAATCTATCTTAAATTTGCAAGGATCAAGAATGTAGTTTGCAGAAACTCTTCCAGGCTGCTGTATTACAAAGGGTTTTACTCCACTAAGTATACAGATGAGAACTGCATATGCATAAAAAAGTCATAAAGGAGCTCAGAAATTTCCATCCCATATAATTTAGTTTGCATAAAGACAAATTGTAACCCAATAAATATGCATTTATATACTCATATGGAAATATATACACATTCATATACTTGTGTGTATGTATATACATATATACATATCTCTGAGCATGTATTTTTTGCATCCTGTGTGAGTACCTAGAGTATATCCTTTCCTGAACAGAAAACCCAGAAGAATCCTGCTTCTGCTGTGCACTGTCTTGGAAGTTCTAGTCTCTGAAAAATCTTCATGGAAGTTCCCAAGAGACTGTGACTAGACATCTTTTCTATAGAAGATTTTTTAACATAGTAGACTGCTATATTAGAAAGCCTGGATGCCTGGAAAAATGAGAGAAATGGCATTCATCAGATGGTCAATAGATGTGTTTCCTTTAGTAGAGGACTAGAGAGAAAATAGACTGCTTTTGGATAGATGTAGCAAATAGAATTTGTATTTCAGTCTATAAGTAAGCCACTTAAAAGTTGTCTTCAAGTAAGAATTATTCTTCATTTTATTATGAAAATTCTCTCAAAACTTGGAAGACATGATTTTGTCATTTAATAAATTGCTATGCAGCTAATCAAACCAGCCTCCCAACCCACAAACCAATAAAAGCAAACTGCTCTGGTAGTACTTTCTGCACAGCAGAAGTCTGACAGTACCATTTCTCGTGCACACAAAAATAGAGGGCTGCTGTGCTTAGCTATGAGAAGGAGCTTTCTGATGGAAAGTAAGTGTGAGTAATGACATTTTTCCTTCCAGCTACCGCATTTATGAGATTAGACGGTGAGAAGTATCTTTGTGTGATTCCTCTTCCTCCTCCTCTCTCTGGAAGGGCTATACCCCTAACATCCTTCACTTGCATTTTTGTGCAACAGTTTCCTCCAGGGAGCATGAAATTTTCTTTGTTTTGCCCTTGGAGAATATTCATTGCCGTTCTCTACAGAAAATTCTTGATGTACAATTTTAAGATATTTTAAAAAATTTAATATGGTGGAATAAGAATGACAAAATTTATATCCCTAACTGTAAACCTGCATCATTGCTCTTTGCTCTCCCTAGCTAAATTAATTTGTTCAGAGCTTTGATTCTAAGTATTTTCTGGTTATTCTGTGTTTATTTTGAGCACAGTAAACATTTGACTGAGTCTTAATGCTCCAGTAATGTAAAGACTGTTAATATTCTTTCTTTTTTTTCCTGATAATATTTTTTTATTTTTTGGAGCAGCAGTCATGATAGCTGAACATGTATTGACAGGAAAGTCCTTTTGAAGAAAAGCTATTGCTGAAAGAGGAGCCATTGGCTATATTACTACTGGTAGGAAGGAGGAAAATAACCTGTTAGGTAATTTTCTTAGATAATTGCTCTTTACTTGGAAGGGTTCACATGCTCAAATCCTTGAATGTGGAGCTGAAATGTGTTACATGAATGGGAAGAATTGTCTAATATTACAAGCACTACATATGATTAGAGAATCAAATCCTGGTGTTAGGAATGCGGCCCAACCTATTTCTCCATAAATGAGGTATTCTGTGCAAAAGTGAGCTGGGCAGCCTGTCATAAAAATATCCACCTCCCTGACTTTAAAAACTGAAAATTGGGTAGCACTGTGTATGGCTCTTCTCCACTTATCCACTTCAGGCAGCAAATATCTTAATCATCAGATCAGGATCTGGAGTAGAGCTGCAATGCTCCATTAGCTGCAGTCGTATGCCAGTTAGCTATCTACCATCTGTTTCAATGATCTGTTAAATGGGCAAAATTAAGCCCATTCTCCACTGATCCACCCAGACTCTAAAGGCTAATCCAGCCCAGTTTTTCATGATCAGAAGAGCCTCATCCCCAAAGTTCTTACAGAAGGCATTCATGCCTTCTAACCTTTAGCATGAAGAATCCAAGGCAAAGCCACTGGCAGCTTTTTTCTCTTTAAGAAGAATCTTAAAGAGAAAAGTTAAAGAAAATTTAAAGAATCTTCTGGCTCTGTGTTCTCCTTTTGCCAAATTCAGTACCATTCTAATATCACAGCTTACTCTCTAGATAACCAGGTTAGCCATAGTCACCTTTCTTTATTTTTTGAGAACTTTATAATCTTAAAAACGGACAAATTCCAAGTAAAGGAACATACATGTTGCAGAATGCTAACAAATATTAAAATTCATGCAAAGAATGTCTCTATGGTAGGAACAGGAGGGTCCAGAAATAAGGTTCCTGAATTCAGATTACTTTGTTTTTATTATTGCCAGAAGGTTTCCTTTCCTCAACCATTACTTATTTTTAGTTATCTTTTAAAACACTTTTGTACTGAGTGATTCATTTGAATACTTCTGGAAAGGAAACACAAAAGCGTGTTTTGACACAAGTTGAATTTTTATGAGAGGGTGTATTTTTAAAACTTCCACAAGTTGTTTAGCAAGTTCCAGTGAAGGGATATTTTGAACTGTAATGTTTCTGTCGATATACCAAGTATAGAATGACAGTTCTGACCACTGAAGTAATTCAGCAGATTCTGGAAACCTTTTTGGCAGAGATGTGCCACTCACATGTTGTAAAGCAGGCAGAAGTCTGATTTAGCTGGGAACCTGATCATGCTCTATGAGAGAAAGGGAGCCCATGGGAATGGCACAGCTGCAATCCCTGTTCCGAATGTAGCGTTCAGAATATGTTCAAGGAAAAGATAAAATGCCTGGGTTGCTCAGCCAGCTCCTGTTACCATGACAACTCTGGAGAGCAGTAATTTAGATCAGCCTTAGGGTTAGTCTTCCAGCTCTAACAGAGGAAGGGACCTAAGACCACTTACAGGTGGTGGAGAAAGCAGTGCTAATGATATCACTACCTATGTATGTGTGAATCCATTGTGTCACTTAAATGAAATATTGAGGTTGCTGTCATATTCCTTTAGACAGATGGCAGCAATTGCCAGTGTATCAGTGCAAAAGAAGAGCCTGAATCTGTAAACAAGGAGAGGGGTCAGGTTATTTGACTGAACCAGATATGTAGCAAAACGCTATGTGTGCACTGTGTCCACTGCCTTCCTGTTCCTCCTTCCGGGCCTTGCCAGGTGTTCCTGTGCCCCTTGCTGACTTTCCTCATAAGTGCTGGCAGCTGCCACAGCAGGCTGCTAGAGCTGAACCTTCTCCTTCTCATGTCATAGCCTTGGCTGCTTCTGTGAGGCACTCATCAGGCTGCTCCCTTGCCCCAGCTTTGCTGCCTATATCAGCTCCTAGGGAATCCTCCAGGCTTTGCAAACAAACTTTTACAACTCATAACTTCTACAAACTCATAAGTTTGTAGAAGTCACCATTTCCTTTTTTAGTGTTGCTCAAGTGTTCCCCTTTTGATGTGGAGAAGCTTGTTTTGCAGAACCAAGTATTTTTTGTCTCATTGACCTCTGCCTCCGTGTCACTTCTGTTTCCTGGCCTCTTCATACACACCATGTGAAACCTGCAACAAGGTATAGCTGATTCCCCTTAAATGAACCAAGACACTTTTGCTCCGGTCATGGTATAAATCACAGACAATGATGACTCAAACTCTTAACATGTTCTTTACCATGACATATAATATACAGGAAATAATACTTTAATTGTTTCACAGGCTTGACTTACTGTATTCATAAATGCACCTTTAACACCTCAGTGAGAAAAACGCAATTGACGGAGCCATGTAAACAAGAAGCATTTCCTGAGTGTTAATGCAGGCCAATCTTTTCTTCTCCTTTAGCAAGAAAAGGCTTTGGGGACCTGAATGCACAGCATTTGTCTCTTTATGTCTAGCATGCTGTTGCTTTGCTTTTTCTCAATGGCAAGGTAACCTGCTGACACAGCTTGCCAAACTCCTGCCTCCCTCAGTGGATATATAAGCCGGGCTGATGCAAATGGGCTGTTGAATTGCATTCACTTGGCAGTCCTCCCACACAAAAGATGAAGAGCAGCAACTTCGATTTGCAGGGACTCTTCTCATTTACTTCTTTTGTGGGGCAATATCTTTTGTTTAAGAAACAGATACACTGAGCTGAGAATTTAAGCTCTGGTTAATGATTCTGCAGTGAAAAACCTTTTGCCTGTGTTAAAGCTAACATTCCTCTGCCAAAACAAAGTACACAAAGAGACTCCTGAATTCAACATGTCTTCCTAAATATGTAACAAAATTGAGTGGCTGAGTATTTTCACGTGTATGGCTAAAACTTGCAGAACAAAATTTTAGTTTGCAAAAAACCAAAGGATATTCTTAAAACATATATATTACCATTGATTAGAATTGAAGTCTTAATTTGAATATATTCAAGTTGTTAATATAAACATTCACCAAAGTGTTTAATTTAGTTAGGAATCTTTGATGTACTTTATTTTCCTTTTCAATTTATTCGTTAGATCTGTTAAGGTTAATCAAGTAGAGAGAAATGCCTACAATTTATTTTTTAAAGTGTCTACAATTTATTTTTTAAATGGAGATCAACCTTTAATTTGAATTATTTTGAGCTTTTTTCTATTTAAATAATCCTACTCCTGGTTAACTATTGCATCCATAATTTATTGCCTTTTCCCAGTATTAGTGGCAAGAAAAGTGATATGTAAAATCCAAAACTTTGGACTATTTTGGATTTTCAGCCATCATTTTTTGCTTGGAAAGGGGAAAAAGCTGAAAAGCTTAATTTCTAGAGAATATGACTATATTTGATGGGAAAAGATTGCATGTAAGTTGTTTTCTTTTATTCATCACATAGTTTAATCCTTCTCATGTAAAGCTAGAAAATTGTTGTAATGTATTTCTGCATAATATAACCTGGAAAATAATAGTAGTTTTGGAATAGAATCATAAGTTTTGCATCCCTGATTCATGTCCAAATCATGCCCAGCAACAGTAGTACCTGAGATCAGGTTGGGATGACTAAAAGAGCAAAGGCACACAAGCATATTTCAAGAAAGCTAAGCACAGACCTAGCAAAAAGGTTTAGGCACTTTCAATGAGCCCTATAATGTATTTGAAGTATTTTTAGACTGTGTTTCTTAATTCTCCCATCCAAATAGGTGCTGCTCCTCACTAGCTTAATTGCTTCTCCTAATCTGTGCTGATCAGTTTTTCTGCCTGCAGTGCTCGAATTAGAGTAACATCATCCTAGTCCTGATTCTAAATGGAGCCTTACTAGAGATGATTACCTTAACATTTTCCTTACCAGTCTCAAACAGGAGACAAGAAAATGTCTATACCAAAGAGCCAAGAGCTTTAGCTGTGTTATCTTCCTGCGTATTTCTGCAGACTATCAAATACTGTAGAGAAACTTTTCCTTACCCAAAATGCTCCCATTTCTCTTAAAACATAAATACTAGTGAGTACTAGCCAACTTTCCCAGGAAACTATTATCCTTCTGCCTTTCTGTCCAGTCTCCCTCCCTCTCCTCCCTGTCCACTCTAATCAGACAGTTTAAACGCTGAGCTCATCCCAGCCTTACACAGGCACCACATCTACAATTTGATTTTTAATGATAGAGGGAGAGAAGGACTCCCATCCCTCCCTTTCTCTGACACTGATTTGGTTGGTGCACTTGTCCTCACTAGGTCTTCCCAGCCACCATTTTTCTCCCTCAGACCCTGTCAGGGCCATACATTTTTAGGCTTTTGATTGTCGATGCAATTCACACAGTTAGGCACCACTCAATTAGGATCCCACCTCCAGTCCTTCAGCTGACTGGCATGTGTCATCCCCTGACTCACCAGTGCAGGCACCTGATCTTCTGAACCAAAAGGCTGCTATTTTTACTAGCCCTCAGAAGCATCAAATGTCAAATAAGTTCCATATGACCCAGTAACTACTGGCCATGTACTAAGATAGCAGGGCGAAGGGAACTTTAAAACACTTACCACAATGCTCAGAGATTGTTAAATCTCCACTTCATTCCTTTAAAGACTGCTTTTTACATTGCTGCATGTAGAACAAATAATTTTTTGACACTGAAAAATCTAAGAATTGATGTAGGTGCTGTTCCTGACCTAAAAAAGCTATCTACTGTGAGATGCTCAAAGCAGAGGTTACTTTACCTAACACGGATTTTATCGTAAAGTTCCAGTACCATACTCGGTAGATTTGACCGGGCGGATTTTCCTGTAAGGGCATGTTAGAAAATCTCATGTAATAATAATTAAGTGCTGCTTTTATGACAAGAAAAATTTGAGCTGCACAGAGATAGGATTTCCAAACCTGGTCACTTGACTATGCAGATCTCAGAAACTTCTCTCCCAAGCTGTCAGGGTGAATGGGCGGATGGCAGAGAGGGGGTGACAGGTCAGATGAGTGGGTAAGGCCATATCGCTACCTTCCAGTTAGGATCCAATGGCAGCTTGTTCCCAGTGGAATGACTCCTTCCCCTCCTGAGTATGAGGAGCAGCTAACTGCTGGACTGGCCAGCGGGTTCCAGCACACTTGGTCACAGAGCAGGCAGGGGTCACACTGTAGCACTGCATTGCACAGGAGCTGCTTGGGCAAGTCTCCCTTGGAAACTTGACAGACCTGGATTCTGCTGCTGTCCCTTTGCAGCTCCAAGTGAACCGACTGCCTGCTAATTTATTTATACCAGGTTGTTTGGAAGAGAAGTTGGCTGGACCATTAGTGTCAACTGTGTTAGAAGACAACAGCAGTGGAAGAGTTTTGCTGGCAGATTTGGGACACATAAGAGAGCACTTTGAGACTAAGAAACTGCAGATATTTCAGATAACTCAATTCTCTCCCTATGGTAAACACAGACATGAATTCTATGTTGCAAACTAAAAAAAATAAACAATATTAGAAACTGATTATAAAGTTACCACTATTAGTAGATAAGCAAGACATCTTTCAATTTTTCATCTGCCTCAAGACATTATGTTTATTGTTCTGCTCATCCTTTTAAAGGAAGTTATTAGGCTTCCTCTCTTCCATTCCTCCTCCCTACTCCCTCCTCCTACTTTCTCCAGAGTTAGTACTGGAATCAAGATGCTTCTAGAGCCATGCTGTGATATAGCATCTTTCCCTCCAGATACTGACAATTTAGGCTGATAGGTTTTTCAAAAGAAAAGAAATACTTTCAGATTACTGGCATCCTACCACTGGCCCATATGTTTGCAGTTTTGTTTTATTTATTTCAGTCATGATTAGTAAAAAGCCTTGTCTGAAGAATTTTGAGTAGTAAAGATACACCCGACAAGTAAAGTATAAAGAGATATTTTTTTTCTGTACTATATGTGAGGAATTAGTTACATTCATGAGGTTGTGATAAATTTACATCCTGTGTTCTTTCAAATACGATAGTGATGAATATTATGGCCTGATGACTAAATATAGGTTTCCAGAAGGAGAGCACATGTGGCAGCCTGAAATGCATGTGTCTAAAAAATCAGTACCCAGTATGTTAACCATGAGTAGAAGAATATGAATGGGGTAATAAAGCTGCATTTGGTTATAAAAACAAAATTAGAAAGAACTTTAAACTTGCTTGTTAAATCAGGGTGGCCCTTGTGTTGGTGAAAACTTGACATGACAGTGGAATGTATGTTGATTATTAGACATGTTAGACACCAAACTTCTGGCTACTTTTGGTCACTAAACTTTTGGTCACTGGCAGAAAAGGCTTAAACACAGAAACTTCTAACTTTGGATTCACGTATGTGAAGCAAGGTCTGTTACCAATTGCAGAGAGCAAGTTACTCTTCTATGAAATGTTAAAATTAGCAAATTTCATTTTTTTTAAATTATGAAAGATGTGTAGCCTTAGCAACAAAAACATTTAATTTTTCTAATGTTTAGAGAATAGATCTGCACACCTGCCTTGGGGGTCTGACTGATGGCTTGGCATCTCTTCAGAAGCAAAGAGATAGTTGAGAAGTCTAAAACTCCAAAGTCTCTAAAACTTATGTCTAGATTTTAGATGGATCCCATTGAGTCTTTAAAGCTCAAAGTACTGTAAATCAATGTAAAATTTTACACACAATTTATTTTAACCCTGGCCCACATAAATCACATTTAGGAATTAATTTTGACATTCAGGTCTTCACATCTTTTCTACATAGTGAAAGGGGCAATGTACAAGGACAATGATGCTCATTCTACATAAGGCACAGAGCAGTCATAAACTATCTGTTTTTCCTTTCCTAGACAGAAAAGGTCTGTGTTTGAACAGTGTGATTAGATCTGAATATCTATTTTATTACTAGCCCTCTAAGACAAATGGGTACAGATTTTTTCTTTCTATAAAAATAACCAAATCTGTGAGTGTTGGAAGGAATTAAATTCACATGTCTAGCTCTCTTCTCAATCAAATTTTTATTTAAGATCTTGGAAATTCTGCCTATATAAGTTACAATAGAAAATGGCTTTCAAATTATTTGCATTTGTCAGAAGGTCTTTGAACTACCTGGTTGGTAGAAAATGGCATCTCTTTTATATAGAAAGCTTGAATATGAAATCAGATGGGAAAATACAGAATTACTTAACACTTCTAGTTTTTCTTGGATGAACCCCTCTGCCAATATAGCTACTTCTGCATATGATGTATTAACACTGCAAATCAAATCAAGATAGTAGGAAGAAAAAGACATTGCAAGGAGAAAAAAAATTGCAGAGTACTGTTGAAAAAATAGTGTTTTCTGTTTCCCAGATGAAAACCCTTAAATTTGTCATGGGTGATGCTTCTGATGGTTCTGAAATCATTGACCTTTCTATCACCACTGAAAGAACTGTTCCAACCTACTAACTCTACCCTGCTACTATAGATTTAAATGGGATACGAAAGACTTTCTTCAAACTTTATCTTACATTGCTTACTTGAGGATTTGACCTACCATCCTCCACTTTTGTGCTTTCACCAAAACAAGTGCATCCACAGTCCTCAGCATTTCTTAATCAATATATGACAATCATTTGAGTTTTGGCCTCCAAAATATCCACACTATATCTCTCCATTACCTACACATTTCTTAATACTCCATTACACTATTAGGAGTTACTTCATTAAATTAATCCTCTATTAGCCCATTGTATGAAGAATTCATGGAGATGTAGAGAGAAATTAAAAATCCTACATTTTAGAAAATCTTCATGGAACCTGAACTTCACTGTAGAAATTCATGTTGTAGAGCCACAAGTATAAAATCTTTTAAAAACTCAGTGGATTTATCTTACCTTCATTTTCATTCTATTGCTATTCCTTACAGAAGTCTCTGGTTAGATCATTGTTTCCATAACAGGCTGTCCCATCAATGCCAACACAGAGGGAAATACCATGATTTCTCACTGGCATGACAACCAACCCAGGATTATTGAAAACTGATAAGGCTAGGCTAGTGACAATTACTGGTTGCGAATCTAATTTCACATGTCTTTTCTCTAATTATAGTTTTTTTTCATTTTTAAGAAAGGCAATAAGCTCAATTGGCTTTTACCTTTCAAGTTATCTTTTTGCACATTTCTTTTCCATGTTTTTCCAAGCCCTTCCAATAACAACACTCCAAATCCCTTGTTGACAAACCTAAGGGATATAGTTTCTAATTCAGATTATATCTTTCATGGTCTTTTAGTCTTTAAAGAACAAGTACATGTAATTGCTCATTTACTGTGCTTGGGCTTGGGTGCTTTTTCATTATTTGGATCCTTGTTGATGTGTTTGTTTATTAGGGCAAGAAGATGGCAGAGTCAGTTCTTTGTTGCTTGTATTTCTCTGTGATAGCAAAAGAATGTGAACAATAAGAAGTAAGATTAAAGTAAGAGTGTAGTAAGAACAAAGAACAGGAAACAGTGTATTCCTTTGTTTGGGAATCAAAATCTTGCAGACAGTTTGTGACCTGAGCAACTGTGTTTCCTCTAAGATCTGTGCCATCTGGTGTCTCTCTGGTTTCCTCTGAGCTTTCCAAAAGTCACTCATCTAGTTTCATCAACTGTGTTCACAGCCCTTCAGTTTGCAACTTCTCCTTAAGTTTCTTCTTTTTCAAATATCTCTAAGGAACACAACAGATATTAAATCTAGTGTCTTCCAGATTTTAGTCATTTAACATCTCAAGCAGGCATGGATGAATTCTTTAATGAGACCCAGATGGAAAATGGTTAAAAATTTGCGTGTTTTAACAAGGTTTGTCTTTCTTACAGATCAAAGACAACTTTACTAGCACAAATGCTTCCAGCACACTTGCATATTGTCCCAATTAATATTATTATATAAACCTCTCCAAATTTCTTAACAGTGGGAGGTTTAAAAACTGCTGGGTTATTTTTGGAGATTATTTATAAAAGACTGTTATCCACATTCTGTGAGACAAGCCACACAAATGGGACATTCTGAAAAGTTAAAAATAGAAAATATAACCTCACTTCTTGGTACTCGATCAGTTTTCATTTTGCAAAAGATTTCTTTCTGCTTTTTAGTGAAAGAAAATAATGGGAAAAGTATTTTATATTGTAAAAAATCTTGGTTATGACTTTAATATAAAATGAGGGTGTGAAATTAAACAAGAAATGAATTGAGATGTTAATTCAACTCCTTGACTTGGGCAATTTCACTGAAAGAAGAAAGAGATATTGCTTGATTTCTCTTCAAATAGCAGTACATGAACTTTCATAACCACCAATACATGTATATTCATCTATTGTACAGTTTTGGGAATCAATTGGTCAATAGTGGATTTATGCGCAATAAAATATGTATGAAAGGATTATGAGCTATAGGAGGACTGGAGCTTTGAGTTCAGGACAAAGGCAAAGTTAAAATCTTCTGGAACATTTAGAAAGTAAAGAACGAGATATATGGGAGGAGGAGAAGGTTGCAGCAATTATACCACAGCTAACCCATGACATGCCCTGGTCCTTGCTAAATCTACTAGATATCCTAAGAACTCACATCTTCCCTGTAGAGGAGGGGTGTTGAGAACCTGCTGTCATGCCAAAGAGAAAAGAGCTGGCTTAAAATGATGTGGATGATCTCTCCTGGAAGATAAATGCTTCTACAGCTCAGTGTTGGTGTGGGAAGATGGCCTGCCTTGTATTTCTTACACAGTACTATCAGTTTACATTGATTTATTTCAGCTTTGATTTTTGATCTAAATCAACAGTGTGAATTAGATTTCTTTGTATAGGCAGGAAAAGGTTGTGGAATAATGGGCTGTCTGGGAGACCCTTCCTCAAAAGAATTAGCTGACCAATAAATTAGTGAAGCCAGCCTTATAGTGATGCTTTATAGAGCACTTTATAGTTCTTGTTGATTCTCAGCTGAGGCTTGCTGCAGGCTTAGTTATTGCCTAAACATATTTTAGGATGAATAAAGGCTGAGTGAATGGCATCACAATCAATATCTGAAGTGTAAAATAGCTACCCTGGTCCATTGCATTACAGTCCTGCAGCGCTATTACGGAGAACTTTTAGGCTGTCTGCCAGATTCATTCAAGTACCATAATTAAGTGGTCCTGTACTTTGAGATAAAACTCAAAATGCTGTTTCTCTCCATATCTTCACCCTGTATTTTAATTTTTTCTTCAATAATATTTTATTATACTTATTCTTTCATTCATTGCAAGTCTTGTGACTCAACTTATAAAAAACAGTTGTCAAATTGGATGTTTTTACAACAGAAATCTTCTGAACTCCTCACCAAACGAATGCCAGCAGGCACTTTATGTGTTAAGGAACAGTAAAATTGTCCTTGGCCTTTAATACATTTAGGTCATACCAGAGGATGATTGTCTCTTGGATTCAGCTGGCTTTAATGATGTTACTTTTTAAATGCATGAAATTCCAACAGGTAGAAGCTGATGCACAGGAAGTTCCACCTGAACATGAGGAAGAATTTCTTTACTGTGCAGTGACCGAGCACTGGAACAGGTTGCCCAGAGAGGTTGTGGAGTCTCCCCCACTGGAGATACTCAAGAACCGTCTGGACACAATCCTGTGCTGTGTGCTCTGGGATTACCCTGCCTGAGCACGGATGTTGGACCTGGATGACCCACTAGGGTCCCTTGCAGATTTAACCCTTTTGTAATTCTGAGATTCTGTGAAATTTTCCCAGAGTTTTCACAGTTAGCCCAACTGCTGCCCTTAAAACTGGCTGATATGTTGACAGTGACCTGGGAGAGGTGATTTGGAGTTCCCAACTTAGAGACTAGCCAAAAGGCTTAGCTATAAGTTTTTGATTCTATTGAAGAGGTAAAAACCAGAATATTTTCTTAATTCTTAAAACGTTTATTTATATGTTACTTGTCAAAATATCAGAGGAAAATCTTATTTCTGTTCACAGATGTTTCCCATTCAAATAAATGATAAGGTGCTCTCTTGGTGTGAAACAGTTTTGCTTATGTTGCCTAGTAACAAAAAGGGGAAAAAAGGAAAATGGTGAAAAGCAGAACTTTGGAGCTGGTAAAATGAACAACAATATTTACATGAATGCAATAAGAATTCTTGCTCCCTGGGTGATGAGTGCAAGTTTATCACAGTAGCACATTTACAATGCTTACTGTTTGAAATGCTGGCTAAATCTGTGTGAAAAACTCATCTATGTCCACTCATATCGTGGGAGCAGAGAGATGTAATCTGTGGTCTTTTCTATTGCAGAGCCCCATTCCATTTTCTTCACCATGCTGTGAATATTTCAAAGGCAGTTCCCTTTGGTTTAAAGAGTGCTGCCTGTGAAAGCTGACTACTATATCTATCTCTGCTTTGCAGTCTCTGACAGTCTTACATTTTTTTCATTGCAGTTATAGAATATTTTTACGGAACAGCATTTTTTGTTAGTGTCACCCAGTACACTAACTTGCTGCAAATATATGTAATACACTTTTCATCAGATTGTCACAGAATTTCAATAATTCAATATAGTTCAAAAATAGCAGTTCACTTTAGGATGCATTCATAAGCATACATAAATCTTTTTGCATAATGAATATTGCTAAACTTATTATTGATAGCTTATGTAATCATTGTTGAGCTAAAATTTCTTCTGTTTGCCTGGCCACAAACTGCATATTTTCAAAACCCATGTACATTCACTAAAACTGACAGCTTCTCTCTGATAAATCATGTCTGCTGACTGTCAGCAGTGCAAACAGTAAAATCACTCAACAGCAATCACACAGCAACTTTGCCCCTATTTGCATGGGGACAAGGTCTGCCCTGGTATCCCAGACCCAATCCTATACATAGATACGTGTGGACAAGACCCTCAGGCTAATAAGATGCCTCAAAAATGTCATCTTGCAGCAAATAAATGTGATTGCATGTTCAGATGAAAAGTTTTAATATTGTGAACTAAATTGATTTTTAGGGCTAGCAAAGGGAAAATTAGTTCAAATTGAGTTTGAAAATACACTGCAAAGTATGTGGTCATCAACTGTTGAAAATAATTGACTTCAGCTTCTCTGATTTTAGAGTGGAAGAGTTGAAGTAGAATGTTGGTAAGAACAGAAATTAGGATTCTCTTTCATATGCAGGAACATATATTGTTTTGTAAAGATAAGTGTGGCATTTAAGTGGAGTTATAACAATAATAATTTTTGAAGGATGTGTTCAGGTAATAACTTGTAGGTAGTAGAGGAAGGGGGAGGAGGAGTGCGTGGAGATGTAAGTTCTGCATATATGTATGTATTTGTGTTTCTGGTGTATGGTAGAGAGAGGACAGTGAGAAAGAGGGCAAGTGACACATGGAATTCAGAGAGCACATGACTGAGATTGAAGGGAAAAGTAAGGAGAAAAAAACCTTGATTATCTCATTACCAGTCAACTCTGAGTAACTAGGAATATATATTAAAAGCCATGTACATATATATATATATGTGTATATGTATGTGTATGTGTATGTATACATGTATATATTATTGCATGTTTATATACCTGCATGGCTTTTAATACATATTTATATACAAAACAACTTCTAAGGGTTGGTCATTAAATTGCAATATATAACTAATATGACAGACAACTTGAAATCTGTGCGACAAGATTATAATGGGCAATAAATCGACAAATTGATGAAGTTATAAACTGTTTTCCTTTGATTATTTTCTGTGATATTTGCCCTGGTATTAAAACAGTTGCATGGGGAATAAATGCATATGATATTCTGGGTCAATTTTTGTATGTGCTGAGTTTCAACAATTTTTGTTACTGTAAATTCAATACAAAGCGATTGGAAAGACACTGGAAACATGCCAAAGACATTCTTTTTGGTAGATATTTATCCTTTGCTTGTTAAAATTTAGTTCACAATCTTGGCTAGATTTGTAAGGCATAATGTCACCCTGCTTCCTTTTAAGATACACAAATCAAGTGTCCCAAACTAGCCAAGTATTCTGTCTTTGCTTTAAATACTTCACAACATTTTTCACACGTCCTTACTAATTCCATGAGCAGCCTGAAACCCGTTCTCATGTCCAGAGCTGACGTTTTGCTGTCTCTATTTCTTCTGTCAACATAGGTTTTAAACTCGATTTAGGGTTTAAAACCCTTTTTAGGGTCTGGGACACATTTTTTTAAACTACAGAACTTTATATGTGAATTTCTTAGACTGAAATAACAAAGAGAGCTAAATTATCACTAAATGATGGATAAATAGTGATAGGGTTCTATTGTTTATAATATTTATGCCAAACATTGAGGTAAATATCTTAAATGTTTAATTTATTATTATAGTCAAGCCTCCAAAGTGCTTAGCATCAGTCATTTATTGACACCTTATGAACAAATTATGAGAGTAGTATTACTGATAACTCTATTGGATCATTTGTGAACTGCAGTTCAGGATATATAATTATGTAAACAGGGTATTTCTTTTCAGAAAACTTTTTTATTCTGCCATTCATTTGAGGAGTAAGCCATTTAACATCTCTGTAGTTGATTATCACAGTGAGACACTAGTGGTCAGAAGGTAAATGACAGAAAAAAATGCCTGTGAACCAGATTTAAGAAGTAACAGTAATAAAACAAATTCAGCTTTTTTTGCCTTCTTCTTCATGCACTTCTTCTTAAAGCATAAACATTTGTGGTGTGTTTTGTGAAGCAATTGGTTTAAGATGATATACTTGAATTATAGGCAGCAAAAAACGGCTTTATAAATACCTTTATTTAGAACTCAGCTAGCATTAATGCCTTCACACAGAAAGTCTGAATTATTCTCTAAAGGGAGGATATAGTTCCTTTGAGAAGAGGATTTCTTAAATTGTGCTTTGTTGGCACTTGGCAATCATCAAGGCAGGAAAGGCAGGGTAAGCAATGCTGATATTTTAAGTGTTAGTACTCCCACTGTAATAAGAGCTTGCAGAGAAAAAACATCCATTGAAGAATGTCGTGCCAAACTTGATAAGAAATCCTCTAGCAAATAATGCCGTGTGGGTTCAGAAACAAAGACATGATTTCACAAGGAATTCTCAAACATTAACTAAAAACAAAAGTATTCTATAAAAATCTTGTTTGTTGATTATAAGAGTCCAGGATATCTCCAACAATTCCCCACAGTGTACCTGTATGTATGGCAACAATCTCTGCCCATATCTTTCACTTACTCAGGTCAGTGTCCTTGAATGTGCACTTTGTTTTGATTAATGCTTGATTCCCCCTGGCCATGTGGGCTTTTTATTTACTTGAATGCAGACCTACATTGTACTTGGTGGCTATTATTGTTAATGCTCTATTAAGGTGAAAAATGTATGTGAGTGGTATGTTAGAAGCACATTGCAGGAGGCAGTACTGAATCCACTTGCATCTCTAAGTGAATTGTCCTATTCAAAAGTTTATTTCTGCATTGCCTTGAGATGGAGACAAACATTTGTGGCAAACATCATTGGAAGTCTATAATTAGGTTAGCAAGTGCCAATTAACTTGAGGGTTTGGTACATCTGGGTATTTTTCAATGTGTTTTTCTTTTGCTTTCTTCCATGTTCAGTCTTTTATCCCTAGGAATCAACTTTCCTGTTCCCTCCTACAAGGAAAGCTGAATCCTAGCAGTGAAAGGTCATTGAACTTTCTTCTGCTCCCATTTTAGAGTCAACTCTTTCATTGAATTGTTTCCCATTTTACCTTACAGGCTTGCTAGTGGATCAGAGGAGAAGCATTCTTTCTTGTTCCAAAGTACAGGGAAACATTCTGGGATGACAAGGTCTGTTGAGATGGAAATCAGTCTTAAAACAAACACTCTCACATGAAGCAAAGTCACAACCTTTGCTTCTCCAAAGGTTGTTTCTGGTCAGCTTTTCATTCTTTTTACTTCCTGGCTTTTATTATGAATGATTTGTTTGGGCTAAAATCTTTAGAACATAAAAATGATGCTATCCAACCCAGTAGTTGCCTTTGGCAGTTGGAAAGCATGATATTGTTTAGGCAGCTTACACAAACTTTGATAATTTCTGTGATCTGTTTCCATCATACTGTACTATCTGGGGGAGGAAATAGCAATTAGGGATGACAATTAGGCAATTCTGCCTCATCTCATTGGTATTTGTTTAAAGTCCTGTGTGTGAATTTTCTGAATCCCACCTGAGGAAACTGAAGATATCTGCGTCCTATGGCAATAAACTCCAGGAATTCATTAACCTCAGTGTAAACTTTGATTTACTTTGTTTACTAATTTCAAAGAATACGTCACCATTTCGATGGTTCATTATTTGGTTAAAAAGAATTCTGCTCATCCCCAGGGCTCGAGGGAGCCGGGCAGCTGGAGGAAGCCCAAGCTCCATCTCCAGGTGAGCCTGTGGCAAGAAGCTGATAGCCCTGGGGACTAAAATGGGTCCTGGGCCATGGGTGGGGAGAGGCCCAGGGGGTGCTGGGCAAGACCAGGCCAGCCCAGCCTGTTGGGAAGCCTTGTGTGCTTTACTTTAAAAAAACCGGAGTTTAAATTAATTTTTTCAGGTTTGTGAATCTTTTTGCTTTAATTAGAGAGATCTAATCCCTATTTTAATAGTGATTCCAAGTCTTTGAACAATGCATTTGTTTCAGAGCCAAGCTAATGAAAAATTATTAGAAAATACATTTTTAAAACAATTTTTTTCAGCAGAATTTGTGATGTATACACTGAGCACTTTGATATTTGCTGATGCTTACTTATCCAATTTGGACTGGTTCCTCTGTACAATAGGCAGGTATCTCTGATTGCATTTTGTGTTGGTATGATAAATGGTTGGGCATCTTCAAATAAGACAGTAAAATGAACAAACCTTTGTGTGGTTAGATATTTCTTTCATTGCTCAAGGCTGGCATTCCTGAAATAACCCTATTAAAGTGAATGAGAGAGTTCTACACTTAATGCAGGGGAACCTGGCCTTCTGCAGTAACAGAAGCTGAAGGAAGAAGAAGAGGAGTAGTTAGTTTTGTTGTGCCAGCTAAATTTGTACCTCTGGCCGGTGTACTTTGTTAAAGTCCTAATTCTCTAAACTGAGTCCTAAACTCAGATGTAGCTCATCCAATTCTTAAAATCCGAATCTGACAATCCTATTTGAAATTCTTTGTAGGGCTCTTGTTTAGCCAAGAAAGAGATACCAATAGGATTTTAAATGGCACATAAAATCTCAATGAATAAGTGTTTATTCATCAAAGTGCCAGTTAAATCACTAAACCTGGAAAAGACCCACAACAACTGCAAACCAGAATTTTTTTCTCCTATTCTCTCATTTTGAGCAAGCCTGTGCATATATCTGTTTTATTTGCTGCACCTCTCATCTCTTTAGAACTTAGGTTGCATAGATAGGAGAATTGAATATCTGCAGAGATTATATTGCACATTTTTTGTCAATTCTTAATTTGATAAATTGAAAAGCAAAGACATTTTATTGCCCACTGGATTTTCTTAGCAATCCTTTGTTGATAGCATCAATACATTCAGTCTGTCTGCAGAAATCTTTTGTGGCTTTGCTTTTGTGTCCACTGTGTTCAATAGGAGAAAAAAAGACATTTAAGCAGTACTGATTATTTCCAATCAGATTTCTGAAATCTTTTGTGTTGCTTGTTGCAGAAATATTTCCAGTATTGCAGTCAGCAATAAAAGAGAGAAAAGTACTTCAAATGATGCTTTAGAGGTTTAAATATTTAATCTTTTGCATATAAAACACAATTAATATGATGTAGAAGATAAATATGAAGCTGACTAGATAACCATCTATAAATGTACCACAACAATGGTTATAAACCATTTTATCCTTCTGCAACCCAAATCCAAATTCTATGCAACAGACACCAGCTCATTTATGTGATCATGGTTGCATTGAAAGCAACAAAGTCCTGATTGTCATTAGTAGTCCGAGACCATGTATAACTGGGTTTTTTCCTATCTCCCATTTTTGTATGGAACAAACCATTTTTTCCTTTTCCTGTGAAAATAACATACTGTTGGTCCTCAAAACATCTGTTCAGCAGCTGTGTTGGCCATTTTTTTCCAAATGCTTTGTGCTTTTTAAAATATTGCTCTTTACTTCTATGTTGTGCTCTAAATTTGTCTCATCATCAGATGATGTGAAGTTAGTTATGAAGTACGTTCAGATTCTTTAGTTTGATTGATACTGCCTATAACAAGATGTAGGTACGTCATTCATACATTCAGAACTGCACAGCATGGAAACATAAATTGCTTCCATTCCTTTGAGCAAAATATTCTAGTTCAACAGCATGTTGTATCACAACCGGTTTCTGTACACTCTCTATAGTGCCTCCCATGCAAGGGAAGAAAGGGAAAAGTAAATGACAGAATTTGGTTAGAAAAAATTTTTGGCTAGTCACTGGGTTGGTCTGCAGGAGACTCCTATATAGTGCTGGCTCAGAAATTAGATGGGGGGTGAGAAAAATTGACTCATATTTTTTTTAATTAGTTCACAGGTCAGGTAGCTTATTGGAATTAAAGAATCTTATTGTTTATATCCAGATTTTTAAAATTTATTTCTTGCACATCTTGATCTGAAAGGTATAGAGGTGTCATTCACAGATCACTTCTTAGATGATGCACAGAATTTTTCTTGCACAAAAGTAATTTCTCCAAAGCTGTTTCTTCTGATGCGTGCCAAAGAGTCAATTTATTACAGCATAGTTGATATTGTCTTTTCACTTTCATATGTGACTTAGTAATAACCTAAAAAAGGTCAGATGTGTCTGACTTTCTGTGTATTTGCTATGTAAAATACCCCTCTTCTATTTTATGGCATTTAGCAGAAGAATTTAATATTGCTATTTCTGATTAAAAAAGAAGACAGTGCTTCTGTGTGTCCTACAATAGCTCTTCTGTAACTAAGGCTTGGAACCTAATTTCGCATTTTGCTGTGGATTCTTTTCACTTTCAAGTGCAGAGAAATAATCATTCTTTCTGCATTAGTTTTGGAAGTTTGCTGTTCACATCTAATGTCTGGAAATCACTTTCATTTCAAAACTATTTTCTTCAGCTATTCCAAAGGTACTAATGTAAGGCAAAAATATCTGAAAGAAAAAGAAAAATGAGACTTGTAGTCTAGTTTGGCTGATGCAGAGTAATGCAGACTACATCTCTTGTCCCTTAAGTCCAGAGTAACCCTGCCAGAAGAGATTCTCTAAGAGGCACAGACTGGAATTGAAGTGCACAGTGCCTGCCTTAAATGGAATCCCAGGCTACTTTGGAGAAGAAAGTTTACTCTCTGCAACCTCCCTTCAAGCTACAATAATTTGTCAAGGTACACTTCTGCAATTGTCAAAGCCGTGGCAGACCTTGGAAGATGAATTTAGTTGTGTTTGAAGTCAGTTTGTCACTAAAGGCAAAGTCACAGACTCCAGAAAAGGGCCGAATTATTTGTTTAAAGAATGGCTGGTGAAATTGAGATACCAGTTAATTGCAATTCATTAACTCCTTGACTATCTGCTTTTGGAACACAGGGATCATCAGTCTCATTAGATATGTGTTTGTTTTTAACTCTCCTTAGCCACTTACAGTTTTGCTTCTGGATCTTCTGAACCTCCCTGGCTTGGCACTGATCTCTTCTTTAAGGAGCTCACCTACTTCAGACTCCTTATGACCCTGGAGGAGTCTTTATGATCCAGGGGGAGTGTTCAGAAAAGGTCTGCCATTGAAGAGATTCTGGTTTCCCAATTTTTTTTTTTCTTTGAGCATAACTATCATAAAAGATTCTGGTTGTGGAAAAACACTAACTTGTTACATACCATAGTTACTAAAGAAACATTTGCAGTCAATGCTTTTGCCACTCAGCACAATTTAATTAATAAAATTGTCTTGTAAAAGGGTGTACTCGTAAATGGGTGTATTGTCTGGAGCCTTCTTACCTGAAGAATTGGTGTGTTATTTACCCTTGTCCTGCTAAGTGACAAGTTTAGGTGAAGAACAGCTTGCACAGCCTGGGGGTTTATCAGCTCTGTAGCTGCCCCATTTGGGCAGAGTCCGTGTCAGCAGAGTCTGCTAAGCTACTGCTGCTCTGTGCTCTCTCCTACAACTGGAGTGAAACTGCTTCTGCTCTCACCTGATCTCAAGTGTATTCCAGTTTTTCTGCAACAGTAGAAGCTTTCTGTATACAACCTGCCTGTAGAAATGTCACAGAGGAAAAGAGATCCCATCTGCCTCAAAAGAGTAGCAAAATGTTGTCTGTCTGCAATATTTTTAATTGCTGTTGAATCAATACCAAGGGTCTGAGAACATTATGTTTAGTACGTAGCCTGACTTCATACACCTGTTTTAATGGTAATTCTCTGAACTTTGGATTCTTGCTATTATTTCTGTAATTTTTCCTAAACAACCTTTGGGTTAAGAAAATAATTAAACCAAACTAAACCAAGAATCTTTCCAAAAACTAAAGTGCATGCTATCTTAGTTTTGGGATTAACCATTTTATTTAGTTTCCTTCCGCTAGAGGAATGCTGTAAACATGGCCTGTAAGAGCTTTCTCAGTACTCGGGCGTTTGTAGAAAGATATTTGAAGACTAGAACTAAAAGTTAAAAAAAAAAAAGCCTAAGCAATGGGCTCCATTTAGCTTTATATCATGCTGCTGACACAAAACCTTGAGGACATATTGATTGTTCTGTGGAAAAATCAGGGTAAATGAATTTAATTTGGTAAGGGATTTACTTCCAGGACTTTGAGGGCAGATCTTAGTAGAAATGGTGTGTGATGGCTATTATCAAAATCTGCTTTTCATAATAGCCATTTATTTAATTCTATTTAATTCCAGTTCTTTCATTCAGTATATTTAAAATTGAACAATTTCATGCTGTACAATGCTGAGAAAGAAACAGGTTTCTCATGACTACATTTCAGATGTCAAATATTTAATACAGTAAAATATGTTGAAATCGTATAAAAATTTTAAAGCTCCTGAGATCCTTTCTAGTTGAAAAAAACGTTGCCAGATAAGAAAAAAACTCCTCTGTCTACTAAGTCTGTGTGCATTAATCAGGCATAATTTTGATCATGAGCGAAATAGATCTACTTTCCAGGGCCACTTCAGGTATATAGATATATAGGGAAGATAGATCATTGCTTCAATTGTAATACCCCAAGATTTATCCTTTCCTAATACACATTTCCTCTTCTCTATTTTATTTTTTGAACAAAGAGTGATTTTTGTACTGATCTGAAATTTCATTTAGATGGGTACCATAAATATCATCATTTATTCAATTTAAATAATGTTGACCTAAAAGCTTTTTAGGCATGCAATTTCCTATGAAAGAAAGGCAGATTTGTTGGAAAATTATATTTTTCTAAAAGTCTATTAATTCTCACAAAACACCAAATGGAATTTGTGAAATGTTTTTTTCTATAAAGACCTTATTACTTCTGATTTTTTTTGTCCTTCAATACTTTTGAAATACAGAATGTTGCTTCTTTGTGTTTACAAGAAGCCCACATAAAATAACACTCAATACAAACTACAATGACAATATAACCCAATTTAGAAAAGAAGCATACAACATTACAGTACTAAAAAGGTGACAAAATCACACCCTTAGAAACTGCACTTTTAAAAATATTAACTGTAACACATCAGAAGTGACGATGTTGGAATCTACCTACCAGAACACAAGAAACTAGATGAACATCTTCAAAACTAAATGCCAAAATTTCAAATGTTCCCATATGGCTGGATTTGAGTCACCTACTACTATATATGTGCATGACTTTCAAAGCTGAAAGAAATTTGTAAAGATCTGTCAAAATCAATGGAGTTATGGTGTTTTCATTACTGCAGGATTGTCCTTGTATGGTGATCAGAAGGAAGTTAAAGTCATCTTTCAGTAGGCACACTCCACATACCTGCAAGACATTCTCAATTTGGTTGAACTATTGGACATAAATATATATTTATGCATCTATAATTTCAAAATAGAGATTTAAAAATAACAGGAGAGAGTCATCATTTCAGTCAAGTTTACAGAAAGATCTACCGATCTAATATTTTCAAGCTAATATTCTCTGTATTTAATATTTTTCAGGCATCTGGAGACAGATGCTGCAATAATAAAAAATATAAAAACCATACTCTGAATTTATCATCACAAGTCATATCCTAAGTGATTTATGTTTCTGAAGTCTCAGTGTTACTTAATGAAACATAGAAAGGGTTCTATCAAGGTGTATACTTAATCCATGTTTTTTTAATCACACTAATGTGAGCTAACAGGGCAACAAGAAGTACATTTTCACAAATAAATAGAAATTGGCTTATTTGCAATTATATGCACTTATTCTCTGCTTTTTTCCTAATAAAAGAGACAGAAGTTATGTAGCTATCATTCATTCCTTTATCTCAACTACAATCAGTTTCAAAAGTAACATTAATTAAATGTCTCAGTCTTAAAAAAAAATCCTTTTTCATCCTTTTGTGCCTCTCTTTATGCATAAGTGAAAGTACATAGATGAAGATAATTCCTTGTACTTCACTATAGATGACAGAGAAAGTTGTTAGGACTTCAACATAGTCATAGTCATATAGGATTCAGCCCCAGATTTGCAGGTGTCTATAAATCACTTGTCTACCTGTGTATCACTGCCTAATATTTCCACTATAATCCATGTGATTTAGTGTATAAAGTCTGTGAAGTCAGGATGAGATTGAGATGGAAAATTAGATATTTGGTGAACTCTAAGGACCATTTGCTCTAGGGACCATCTGCTGATTTGATGTCTGCTGATTGTGATGATTGGCTCAAATGCAGACATACTGGACACTGTCTTCTAGGTTTGAAACTAAATTACAACTGGATTCTGTGGCCATTTTTCATCTACTGGTGCGTGTTTAACCTTAGATGTTGCACTGCTCTTGTGTATGCCACTTTAAAGTATAACTGAATTAAGGGAATGACATTTCTTTTAGCAACAACCTTTAGTTCTTGCTGGGATCTCATTAATCTATTCTAGAAGTAGAAATCTATTTTTTATGATTTCTGAAAACCCTCTGCTTCTTCATGTCTACACCTGTGACTAACATTCATGTTTTTCTTTAGCAACCTGCTATCTGAAAGGCAACAGTAAAACCCAGACAACTCAGTTATACCTAAAAAATGTATGTAGTTTTTTGAATCTGATGTAAAGAGGGGAAAAAAAATAGTGAAAGATACTCCTGAGGATCTGGAAGTGAGTACATACCAATCTCACACTACTTTCTGTTACTGATCAATCCCTAAGCAACTTCCTATAAAAAAATATCCTTCTGATTAATCAATTTAATTTTTCATTCCTGCTGCTGCTGAAGCATTTTTCTTGTGACTAATTTGGCTGCCTTCTGAAGACCTGCTATGCTCTCAACCACTGCAGATGGCTACACAATCAGTTTGAGATCCTCCACTGATTTCTGTTTGTGCCTTCTGACAAGAAGAAAATATCTCTTTTTGACATCAGCTGAAGGGCAGAATAAATGAAGTTTGACTAGGCAAATGTTAGTATGTAAAGCATGGTTCAACAATTTCACTTGGGAGAAAATGTTAGCATAGTAATATAATTAATGTTAGTACCATTAACTTATTAAAATAGTTAACATAAGAATCTGTGGAATGGATGAGCCTCTTAGTAGAGCACTTATCATGAAAAATGGTGTTTTCATAGAATTTCAAGGAGAATGAGTGACACTTAGACTGTTCAAAATGTATGTTTATCTACCATGCACTCATCTTCCATCAGAAACTTTGGTGTATACTGGAGGAACAAAGTTATATCTCATCACAGGGATGTGCATCTCTATCAGAACCCAAATTTGTGATAGTCATTATGTCTATGAATAATGAGCAAGCTCCAAGGCATTTACCAACCGAATAATTCCTCCTTTTGCTGGTAAAGATAATGCAATAGATAACTTATCTCACAAAAAATTACCATACAGAATATTTTGAATAATATCTTAAATGGGTTATTACATAGTTGCAAGTCTCTAGCAAATAATATAGTGATAAGAACATTTGATGGCACATTAGTAATACATCTACACAGTAACCAAGGTAAAACTGCTCAAGAAAGTCCATTAACAAAGCTGATCCATGAACATAGAATCTTCTTCAATCACACCATGTTCATGATGAAGGAAAAGCACTTTTTTCTTCATCTTATTAAGGTTGTTAAGTTTGAAAATGGCAAGAACGAGTAATGAATCATCATAAATGATGGTTTTTTGATAAAAACAGTACTAGAAGCATCAAGGTATTACTTTGTAAATTTGATAAATAAGACAGAACTTCTCACTAAGGAGCGAAATGTCTTATCAAATGTTCTTGGAATACAGCATCCATCACCTGTTACTGAATTCTCAAGTCAACCTGGTCTAAACAGTGCAGAAAGAAAGAAAGAATAAAAGGTCTAGAATCTGAACATGTAATTAACATTATTGCAATGGAAGAGAAAGAACATAAGATTGCATTGTGAAAACCTGCATTTTAATTAAAATCTTAAAATATCAATTTCACCTATATCAAAAAGAGGACGAGATGGACTTTGTCTACTAAATATTGTATTTTTTCTCAGAGAAATTAATAAAGAAGGTATTTGAGATAATACATCATGGAAATAATCTAATTTTCTGCATAAGAATATATAAAAGAAGCCCAGAGAAAGAATCCAATTTCACAGAAAATGTGTAAGTCTGAGCAACAGTTTAGTTCAGTTACTTTTACTCATTTCACAGTATCAAACATATGGATTATTCAGCTGTTCCAGCATCCAGAACTCTATTTAATGTAGGGAATTCTTAACTAATTCCAAATGAATGCTCAGTAGAGAACTGGTTTTACAAAGAAAGAAGTGAATTCTACACAACTTGATATTTTGCCCTTAAGCACATGAGCACATATTTCTCTCTTTATAAAAAAAAAGAACAAAGTAATTGAGAACATCTACATGATATGTTTTCATACATTACTCATTGAAAATAAATGAGAAATGGGGCAAATATGAAGAAATGGTGAAGTCTGAAAAGGTAGCAGAGTTTTGAGATTCATGAACAAAATAAATGTCACTGATACCTTCCTGCAGTTGACCCTTATTGATTTCTGCATTTGTGAACCAATTGGACATGTCTTCACATGCAGCTTTTTCTTCATGGGATGTTAGGAAAATTTTCATTCCTCTTGAAGAATTTTCATGTTAACTATCAAATAATTTATATCTTTATAAATAAGATTCCTGTAAGTTGGGAGTCATTGGCTCCCTACAGAGGCTGTCCTTTTATACTTCAAAAGTGCAGTTTGACCTTCTATCCGCTGTGGCCACCAGTTCATAATTCCCAGTTTATATGCAGGAATATAAATTTTTCTGTGCATAAGACTGCTGAGATTTCTCTTTTAACAGCTGAAAGAACTTTCCCTCCTTGTTCAGATTATATGTAGCCTGGACTATTGACCTTGTTAAAAACTCCTGATCCCACTATATTTGTCACAAACATACCTGTGAAATTGAGTTCAGGATTTGAATTTTGGAACAACAAAGCAGAGAAAAACAGTTTGGGACATTTTTAATGGAAATGGGACTAAACTGAGGTGATGAAAATATTTAAAGAGTCAGGGGAAATGTCTTGACATTGAGGTTTATTAGATCCTGGAATAGCTTACAGGATCGTGCTTACAGAATACTCATTTTAGAAATTCAGTGCAAATACAGGGGCATGCAGGGGGAGTATCCCTGATTTGGGACTTCATCATATTTTGGATTGGGAGGCAACAGCATTTAGACAATCAGACAGATTTATTGTGAGATCTATGTTTAGATAATAGGCTAATAATATCTTGTCTAACATTCATTGACTTCATTGTCTTTGGCTCTTATTGTTCACATATAGAAAATAGGAAGGTATCCAAATTAATCTGCAGTTTTGTTTAAACCCTCAGATAAGAACAATGACCCAAAAAGTGTGAGTACACTCTACAATTAATAAGTATGTCAGCAGATATTTGTAAAGTTTCCTTGTGTGCCCCACCACTGACCTCCCTTAGCGTTACCATTTTAGTCCAGTGTCAGCCCAAATATACCAAATTCTACAGCACTTTTGACATTTCACTATTTCACTGGGAAACTGACCACAAAAATAAGATTAATCCCTAATAAACAGATATCACTAATAATCTAATTCCATTTAAGTATTTTTAAACAAAGTTTCTATAAGACAAAATATGTTTAAAAATGCACATGGATTAATTAAATAAATTTTGTGTTTTTTTCAAGGTAGGGAGTTATTAGTACTGTATACAGATTTAGACATAGAACTAGCATTAGCAACCTGTATTCTGCCCATATACATGCTAAACAATATTCAGTGTATGAAACAGCATGCAAGTTTTCATCCTACGTGACATGCCTACATAACAAAGGTAAATCTCACTCAGTATAGCCAGCAGTACCTACTGTGAAAATAATACTCAGCCTCAGCCTTTTTTTACTGAGGTTAGAATATTACTGTGTGTCAAGGAAATGACATATAGACATAGAAATTAAAATAAAAAGCCACTGAGAAAAGGAAAGGGAAAGGGAAAGGGAAAGGGAAAGGGAAAGGGAAAGGGAAAGGGAAAGGGAAAGGGAAAGGGGAAGGGGAAGGGGAAGGGGAAGGGAAGGGAAGGGAATTTTATCTTTGTAGCACTTGTTTTCAAGCGCCTAATATATTACACACAATTTTAATTGCATGTACAGAAATGATCCTTTATTGGCACTCTCCTCAACTTTTGTCTGTAAAGGCAGAAAAAGTGAGTATTTTCAGAGCAAACTTTTCTTTAGGAGAGGAAACGAATGGTTGATCTGCTCTTGGAAAAAAATGTAAAATTATTCTATAACTAAACGTTATTGAATTCTTTTTGTGGTTTGGTTCTTCCCCTAGATCATTTGAAGAAACAATTATTATCTCTATCTTATTCTCTCTTTTCACAGAATTATAGAATATGCTGAGTTGGAAGGGACCCATCAGGATCATTAAGCCCATGTCCCAGGCCCTGCACAGGACACTATCTATCTTAGAGTGTTGTCCAAATGCTTCTTGAGCTCTGTCAGGCTTGGTGCTGTGACCACCTCCCTGGGGAGTCTGTTCCAGTGCCCAACTCAGGGTGAAGAACCTTTTTCCTAAAATCCTGGTTAAACCTCCCCTGGTCACTGTCCTGTCACTGATCACAAGAGAGAAGAGATCAGTGTCTGTCCCCTCACTTCCCCTTGTGAGGATGCTCAAGACCACAGTGAGGGCTCCCCTCAGTCTCCCCTCTAGGTTGAACAAGCCTCAGCTGCTCCTCATAATACTTCCTCCTCAGACCCTTCACCATTCTCATGGCCTTCTTTGGACACTCTCTAATACCTTAATGTCCCTTTGATATGGAGGCATGCAAAACTGCCCCCAGCACTCGAGATGAGGCCGTCCCAGTGCAGAGCAGAGCGAGATAATCCCCTCCATTGCCCAGCGATGCTGACGATGTTGTGCCTGGTGCCCCCAGGGCACAGTTGGCCCTCCTGGGTGCCAGGGACTGCTGACTCAAATTTAACTTGCCATCAACCAGGACCCCAGGTCCCTTTTCACAGTGCTGCTTGTCAGCCTCTCATTCCACAGTCTATACACACAACCGGAGCTGCTCCCTCCCTTCATGTCTTCTTCCCTCCCTCTTCCTTTTTCCTCATCCCTATCCCCATCCTTCCTTCCTTCATGCCTCCCTTCCATCATTAAACTAATGAAAGAAAAATTAAGCAGAACATTTTTGAAAAATTCCAGTGAGCTACAAAGCAAACCTGTTAATTCTGAATGTGTCTAGATGCAATATTTTCATGCAAGACTGAGTGATACAATGTAAAAATGACACTACTTCTCTAAAGGGAAGATTACAAAACCAGAAATTATAGCAAACCAGGCCTATGATGTCGGTAAAGAAAGGGGAGAACTATTGTTGTGGAAGACTGCAGCCTGATATCAAATAAAAAAGAAGTACATATTTTAAGTAGCAATTTCCTGTCTTCTGGACAAGCCTCTCATTTTCCCTGGTAAGTATTTTAAAACACATTTACTCTGACAGGCACATCTAACTAGAAGCCTAAAACAATCTGATTTCCAGCCTCAGAGCTCTTATAAATGCTGCTGCTGAACAGTAGCTGCTGCCTATTTTCTAATTTTCAGACTGTACACATTTGTTTTTCTGGTCAGAGGAAGGAACCAACTGACACTGACATTTACAGAAAAACTCAGTTGTGGCGGTTCCACAGCTGGCACTGCAGTCTGCCAATCCACAGGGCATTGTATCTACAAGGTTGTTAATCTGTGCATGGGATTCTTCTAAATGCAGGTTCTGAGAATTTTTTTTCCTGTTCATGTTCATTCTCAATTTTGAATAGCAATGCACTACCATACAAATTTTTACTGGTTGGATCCACACTCAAATAAAAGACTGAAATCAATCAACTTAAAACAGTTAGTCTGGAACAACTGTAGTTGAATGCACTGGTGCGGGAGAGAAGGTGAAGCAGCAATCTTTTGGTACAGATTTAAATATGTAAAAAGAACTTGAAAATTGTGTGGAAAGAGCTACCTGGGGAAATCTGAAAGTTTGGAATCCAGCTGAAGTGCACTTTTAGTTCTACTTTTTGACATAAATTAGCTCTTGGTAATAAGTGCTTAATAAACGATTTTGATATTTTTAAATTTTTCCTTCTGTTTCAGCCTACAATGACTAAAACAGACAAACAAAAATGTTAGAATGAAAGCACAGTGAAGTTTTTTCTCACTTCAGTCCTAAAATGAAATTGTTAAAAGAGTGTTAAGAATTAACTACTGAGAGTGAGAAAGTTCAAGCACCAGGCAGCATCTGATTAGATGTTTCCAAAGAGGAAATGAGTTTTGCTAACAGGATTTCACGGGATCAGGTAGTTCTTTATCACAGCCTTAAGCTGTCCTGGAAAAGCCTCTTCTATCTGAGGGAGCAGGCTCAGTTAGGAAAGAACTAGTTTGAAAGAATATATATTAACTGAGTGCCATTTCTAGCTAAACATCTTCTTTAATATGTAAATAAATGGCTACCTTTAAAATTTATGTGAGTTTTTCTTACTGACTTCACTAGAGCTCAGACAAACAAAAATACAACCTATGCATTGAACCATGAGCTTATTTTGTACAGATTTGCATCCAAACAACTACACTTTCATAAAGAGTCATTCATTCCCTAAGGCTCTTCTGCAATTATTTGTCCTTGGTTTATGTGGTAAACAGATTATGTGTCTGACTAGGAAGCTGGATAAAATTACTACCAGACAGGTTTCTAAAAGGCTTTGAGAAGCAGAGCAAAACCAGAATTTCTTTTCTTTAAACATTAGAAAATATACGGATTGAAAATATGCAGCATGGACTAAGACCTAGACAGTGGATATTTTTACATTAATTTATTAATTTTGTAAAAGTTTACTGAGTTTGTATATAGGATTATATTTCTTTCATCAGAGAACTTAAGGAGTGAAAAGTCACTAGATGAAAATAATATTTTCTATGCCAAATTTAAATCCAGACTAAAATCCAGTTACAGCAGATTTCAGCAATATGGATCAGTGAACAAAATATTAAGAAGAAAATATTAAAGTATTATTAAATAAATGATGATTTGGGGACAAGGATTAATTTAAAAATATTTAGAAAAAGTCCAATGAAATGGTGACAGTATATGTGTCAATATTAAACTGTGTGCCTAAGTGAGTCTGTGTGTGTCTGCAGTGGAGTAATGAAAGTCTGCTTTTAGTGTCCTTTTTTGCAGTATTGTCCTCAGGGGCATTGAGCTTACTTTCTTAAAGCCTGATCTTGGACTGTGTCTACATTTAAAAGCCTAAGTGAGGATTTGTATTTGGGTATTCTCAGTGTTCCCAGAGTTAGATAAAACCAACAGGAGTCATCTGAAATAACTTTTTGAAAGACTTCTAATAAAGCAGGGTGATGAACACAGATGTTGTGATATTACCAGTTTGCATAGCCTTTGAAATGTCTTGATCTTTTCCTGATCCTAGATCTTGATGCTTTAATATCTACTTATGTATCTCCACCAGCCTGGGGCATCTCATTTGCTCCCACCTAATAAGTTCTGTTCTTTATAATTGTATCAGGGTCCACAATTTTATTAAATCATTTAACGAAAGCACTCGAGAAATTTTATTGACAATTTATTAGTAAAGACAGCATATACATTTGAACAGCTCCAAATATTTACTCCAGTGACTGAGTTAATTCTTGATTTCTGCTTAATTTGCAGTTCCATCACACGCTGCATGATATTGCCTTTCACTGCATGTTTACGTTTAAGTTTTATTTGTTCATTTCCTAAAACATAGCTTTTCTTTCATTTAGAAAGCAGGAAAAAAGCCAGTAAGTTTCTTTTTCAAGTTAAGAAGTCTATTAAAGAGGCAAAGCTGAAATAACAATGTTATTTTTCTCCCCGTGGCTAGATAATGCAATAACAAGAAAAAACTGCAAACTAAATGATTTCAAAAGGATTTTTAAGGTAAAAAGTCCTGACACAAATGTATCCTTTAAAAAATAATGTAATCCTGACAACATGATTTGACTGGGAATCAACAATAACATAATCATTTAATATATCAAGACCCTTGATGATTTATAACTTGAGTGAGTGTTTTCCATATAAATATGCTTATGAATCAGTGCTGGTTTCTTTTTAAGCTTATAGCAAGAATTCTAACAAATTCAACAAATGCAATTCTGCTATTTTGAGATTATCACATAGTTTGGGTCTTCATCTGATGCAGGCTTACACAGAAAAGTAATACAGATAGCGTATTTTAGCCTGAACACAAGAATGGTAATATTTCTCAGTTTAAGGAATATGACCTTTTTCACACACTGCTTAAGGAAGAAAAGGTAAAGTTGAATTCATTAAAACAGTTCTTGTCTCCTTAATAGTAAACCTTTTCCAGCAGCTTCTTCATGCTAAGGCTTGCCATCCTAAGGCAATCTGAAAGAAATATTTTGTCACAGAAAGCCAAGGTGGATAAAAAAAAAAAAAGCACCACATTATTTCCCCTGCTAGACTGGGGCAAAAAACTGCTTGGTGGTTTCAAGCTCTCTGCTCATCCAGTCAGACTCAGAGGTTTCCTGGAAGTGAGTCCCTACAGTGTGCTGGCTGACTCTTAGTAGTCTGTGGTTAAATGGTTAAATACTGTTTGTTGAAGTCCTGCAGACATCAGATCCTGAGGTGCCTCAGCATGGTACATTTCCTCTGCAGGATAAACAGATATTTAGGGATTTAGAGGAAAATCTGTGGCTTCATCTAGTCCTCAGTCTTCAGTATTGTTTCTCACCGTTAAAGCACTGTTTTGCCTTTAAAGTATGACAGGCCTGTGAGCTGCAATGACCTTGACTCCCAGTTTTGGTCTATGGAGTTGGTTAAGTTTTGTATCTTCCTTGCTCCTAATTAGGCACATCTGTGGTTTGCTGCTGCCTCACAAACGGTAAGGCCATGGTATTACACATTCAGCTGTAGCCTGAATGAATTTAACCCTGGAGAGCCTAAAGTCAGTTTTTGCACTTTGCCCAATAACTTCATCGTACTTTGTTATACTGTGGTGGAAGCCTTCTTTCTGATACAGAAATGGATTCTTAATTCTACTTCTAGGAAGCCTGCATTTTCCAACAAAGGATATCTCACTATTATTGCCTAGAAGAAAAACAAACAAAAAACCAAAACAAGCAATCAAACAGCAACAACATAAAAAAGAGGAGACAAGTGCAGCAGAGTCCTGTTTCACTAGTGGAATGTTGCAAAACAGCATATACTTCCCAGATCATAAAACTTATTTTAAACATATTTATTGTTTTTTTGTTTTTTGTGGGTTTTTTTTGTTTGTTTGTTTGTTTGTGTTTTTTTTTTTTTTTTTGTTTAGGGGAAAGTCTTTTTGTTTAGAGAAAAGTGACATATTCTTTAAAGTATTCTTAGTCACGTGCTTGGTTTTCTCAGTATAAACTGATGAGAAGATATATGAAAAATGTCTATTGAGCAGCAGGGCTTCAGAACTTCTGTTCAGTTACACTGGACACTGCAAAATCAAGTCACAACAGCTCTGTGTAGTTGGCACCACATTCAACATTTATTCTCCACCTGCTCTGATTGCATTCATTACTTACAGAAATCTCCACAAAGAACATGCGAAGAATCTGAGACAGAAAACCAGAAAAATAATTCCATATAGTTTTTATCTGAGACTGGAAACAAATAATGCAAAGATTTTTCAATTTGCTTTTGTGCATGTGTGCTATACGCTTGTGCACAATTGGGGTTGAACTGTAATATTTAATGTGCACATTTTGTCACAATGTAAACAAATTTCCAATTTTTAAAATGACACAGCAAAATCAAAAGCTTTCATCTTGTTTCGAAAAAATGTTGAAAGGGTTTGTGCCAAGTTAAGATCAAAAGCCTGTTGAGTCTATTTTTCATTTTTACTTGTTTCTCAGCTTTTGGAAGGCAAATTGTTCCTGATTTTTTTAAATTTTTTTATTGGCAACTGGTTAAACAGCCAGGTTGCTAGAAAAGGAAACAAGCTCTTCATGTGATCCTCTGGGGTGGGATAAAAGGTCTTGGTTTAGCTCTTCTTTTAACACTCCCCAGTGTGAGAATGCAAAAGGATGCTCTAGAAAGGTTCTGAGCATGACGTCAGTTAGTTAAGAGAAAACGATACATATGTGTGAATATCAGAATATTTTAGAAGTTGCCATGCTGGATCAGCTCACAGATACTTTTAGTCAAGTACACTGTTCCACAAAGGATTTGTCCAGAATATTTTATCAAAAGTATATAAAAAATTGTGTTTACAATTCTAAATCACGTCAATTGCTTGTTAAAGGAGTGGAGGTTGGTGATGTAGGTATCTGTCTACTACCAACAGTACTGAATCACACAAGCATCTCACATACCCTGAAACAAGTATCAGATGACGATATTTCTTGATCATAGGGATATGAGGCAGTCTTGAGCTGATAAAACAGCCTGGTTGTTTAAAATCAATCTTTAAATATATGCATAACTCTTTTAAAAAATTTTTCCATTTTTAAATGGGACAACTGTTTTCAGTTAATGAGTATTTCTGATTATATTAAACAAATGATTATGCATGCTTTAGAAAGCAGCTGTGGTATGATGCAGTTAAACTAATAAAAGATGTGTGAATCCCCAGTAATCAGAATATGAATTACATAAAAATTAATGCACAGGAATGGAAGATTGATATTTTTCTTTGCAGAACATCTTTGCCTGATTGGTTTTCTTTTTTTAATAGATAGGGGAAAAGAAAAAGAAATATTTTTTAAAATATTTATAATGTTACTATTTATTATTATGTGGTTTATCTTCCATTTGACCATTTGAGGCCAGAGTTTCTACTGGTTATAGTGGAAGGCTGAAAGAAAAGTTTCAGGTGCTTTTCGGATTGTAGCCCTAATTGTTTTGTGTAGTTGCTACATTAGGAGAACCTAAAATTCCTACCCTATTTTTGTGTCCCTGATATAAGATAAGGCACAGAAAGCTTTTTAAGTGCCCAGAAGATCAATGAAATATTTTCCTCTACACTACAAATACACAGGAATTATTTCCAGTTTATTTGTCAGAGCAAGCAGAGCAGACAGGGCTGTCCTGTCACCAAGTTTGTCCCAGATCAGCTCAGGCTCCTGGAAGACCCAGCTTGCGTTGACCCAGTTACCTGTGAACTTATGTGAATCATGGAGTAGGGCCAGGCATTTAACATATTCACCATTCTATTATAATCTCAGTGTTCCCTATGCATCATATATCATATATGGACTTCTTGGTTTTGGTGTGACACTATTTTAAAGATGCAAAAGTATAATTTTTCAGACTTAGTGAAAAGCCATGTCCATGCATACACAAACTTTGGACGGAAAACTAAACTTGTTCTAGTAATAATCAGTGCTGTTATGGATTAATAAATAAAGAACTATTGTGTCCTTAAAGACACAAAGCCATTTGTGCTGGACTTTTTTGGGGGAGAATGTATTGCTCTATTTTGTTAGAACTATCACATGATAGTTTTATAGAGCAATTATAACACAACAGAAGCCACGTTTTGATGAGAGTGCAACAGTGAGGCATCATTTCTTTCACGTTTTGAAATGAGAACTCTTTCTGTCATTCTATTTGCATTTCATGTGCGTAATACATCTAAAGTAATCTGAATTTACAACATGCATTTATCACAAGCTAAAAAAGATGAGCTAATGTCTAAGCTTTACATTTTATGCTTTCTCAATATGTCAAGCAATAATCATACTCTCCACACTGTTGGATTATGAGTCAGTATCTAATTCAAGGACTAACTATTGTTTATCCATACCTGCACAAGGAATGAAAATCTTAAATTTCATGTTCTTGATCTCTTTATATAATTTCCTGTTTCTTTGGAAACATTCATCCTGTAATTCCCTTTATAATCAAAATACACTTTTCCCTTTGCATTTTCCAAAGTGAGGCAGAAATATAACAGATTACTCTACAGAAAAGAAACACACAGCTGCTAACCTCAATTCCTTACATAGACTTCCCTATAATTTATTTCATGACAGTTTGCATCACAGCAGTTTACATCCTAAGAGACATCCATTGCTAAAGATGTTTCTATTTAAGACAAATAGTATTTTATAAGTCTTCTCTGAAACAATATACTTTATTGTTTCTTTTTGTGTTTTCTGATTTTCCTATATTCTTGCAGAACTTATATGAGAGGTCCATTAGCTGCCCAATACAATATTAAATCTGAAATATAACCCCTATTCATAATTAAGGGGCTTCAGTGATATGCAATCAAAAGTATGTCAGAGATTATGACATGATATTTAAGAATGTATATTCTTTTTCCTTACAGCTGTATAGGTTTAATTAAAAAAAAAGGATTTATTGCTTTGAGCATCACTGATGCACTCTTTGTGTGCATGACTGTGTGTGGGGACCTGATGCTCTTCCTGCAAGACCCCAAAGAATTCCTGCAGTTCAGACATCTTCACAGTATTTGCTCCCCTAGAGCTCTTCCTGTTGAGTTGTGATTTTTATGGTACCTATTAAATTCAGAGAAAACACTAAGACAGGTATTTAGGGTTGGCAATATACTTAGCTTATTTAAAACTCATTTCATTTCATATGTTAAGGCTGTAAAAAGGCACAGTTCACTATTTTTCATTGCATTTACAAAAATGGGCATTAGAGATCTTAAGTGAAGAATTTCCACCATCATTTTGCAGAGGATCTCTGCCTCCTGCTTGTCAGGGCCCTTAGAGGCCCTTAATGGCTTTGCAGTCCTTGTATCTTCCCTCTCCAAGCCCCTGGGGCTGTCAGTTCTTGCCCCAGTGGCCCCAAAGCAGGGAGGCTTCAGCTCCTCACAGCCCTGCCCTGCCCACCCATACAAGGGGACAGCTTTGCCTGAATGAAGCATCATTTCTTTCAGGTTTTGAAACTGTCTGTGACAACTCTGCTCTTTTTTCAACAATCACAAGCTTGTAATATCAAGTAATACACAAAAGCATTTTACTTTAATACCAAGTATAAAAATCAGAATAACAAGGCACTGTATTTTTACCTGGATGATGATTATGTGTGTGTTCCTGACCTCAACAGCCACACCTGCTCTACTCGAACTGGGTAGATTCTTGCAGTGTTTCTCAGACTTCAGATACAGTCTTGTTTGTTCATATGCTTATTTTGTATTGAGTTTTTGCCTCCAGAAAACAATATCAGCAACATCCAGTACACTTTATTTAAACTTTTTTGTCATAAAAGAATTCAAGGAGAACATATCTACATTTATGCTTCATTTTCTTCCCAGAGAAGCTCGTAGTCTGCCACACTTTTCCTTCTGTTTGACACAATATCAGTCATGCTTATTTTACATTTCGACATGTTTAATTCTTTGTATAATAGTATGCAATGAACAGTACTAGAGTATCTGATTGTCTCTTCAACTCTTAGTCTAACTAGGGGAGAGGTAAGAAGGAAAGAGAAGAAATGCAATACTTGACAAACCCATTGGAGCAAGGCACAATCCATATACACAGAATGACTGCAGGCTCTAAGAAATAGTTGTTTCTCTTACAATGCTCCATCTTTAGTAAGTTCTGTCTCGTATCTGTCAGCCAGCTGCATATCTTGCACACTGTAGTATCTACAGTGGCAATAAGCCCCTGTATTTAAAACTGGGTCTTACCTCAGGCATCTGTTTTAGGGAGAACTGAATAACAAGTAGTTTGAATCATGATGTGAATCCCACCACTGGTGTTTATTCCTAAGAACTGCATCTGTCTCTCTCTTTGCAAACAGCCTAAAAAGCTGTTGATAGTAGTTAGTGATAGAATATTAGCAGCTAGAAATTCTGAGCATGCAAGAATCTGTTTGTTTTCAGACAAAGTAAATTAAAGAAACATGAGATAATATCTTGTTACCCTCCAATACTGCCTGCAAAGTTCTGACTGAATTTGAAGGATTTCACCTACAGTCCCTGAGCTGACAATCATGCAGACAGAATCTTAGTTCTGTCAGCAGCTAAGACCTCTAAACACAGCAAGGGAGAAAGAGGAGAGAAGTAGGTAATAACAGAACTAATACCAGATACTCAATCTTCCTTATTTTTCTTGCTCATTATGTACTGGACAAAATAGTATTTTTAAAAGTAAGAAGGACTAAGCAGAAATAATTTACCTGAAACTATGCAGAAAATGATGTATTTAGTAGCACCAAAAATCTTTAGTGAGCTAGTTTTACTTTTTTATAGTACTTATCACCATGGCAGCCAACTGTCTGCAGCAGAAAGTGGCATGTGTTGGATGTATTAGGTAATGGATCCTCACAAACTGTAGCTATACAAAAAAAAAAAAAAGAAGAAGAAGAAGAAAAGACTGCTTTCCTGTAAACCTATTGTCCTAGAAAAGTAAATAGAGAGTTCTTGAATTTTTTAAAAGTAGAATGAATGCCAGTGTGCAGATTGTCAGTAAAAAAGATGCAGGTTATCTATACCACTTTGCTGAAATGCAGTACAGCCTGAATTTTTCCATATCCTTTCCAGGGAGTTTTTAGATATCTGCTTGAGACCCCTATGTAAAGCTCTTCTCTGAAGTGGCCTGTAGAAATGAAGATGTAGAAAAATAGATTTCAAGACACTTATCAAGAAGGAAAAAAGAATACTTGTGTGTTTTGGCAAAATAATTTGTAACTGCAACTAAAATCAGCCTGATTTAACTATTTCAACTTCTGCTGAACAATTTCATAACTAGCAGCTGAATCTCAACAATTACTTCACAAAATATTTTTTATTCTTCTTTTGAATCACGTTATCAATTTCACATTTGTTTGAAAACTAAAATTTTTTTTAGCAATAATTATCTTCAGAATTCCAAAGTTTTCTTCTGGAAAGCTGATTTTCAGAGCCACACAAAATTTTTCTCTAGCATCCTCAATGTAGAAGTGATTAATTTGTACAGATAATGAAAAACTGTTGGTTTCTAGCCATGCTCCAAATTTTCCCTGTAAAGGATTCCAAAAAAGTTGGGTTTTTTTCCGTTATCTGCAGTAAAATGTCATACCCAGGGAGCAGAAATGTTTAAAATGCTGCATGATTGAAAATGCAATTTGAAGCTCATCCCTTATTCTGAGCATCCAGCTGTCTCAGTTAAAGACAGTTTAAGAGATGGACACTCCAAAATGTGTTACCCCCCCTTTTAGTTTTAACCATTCCCCTTTCACCAATAAGGAGAGACAAATGTGAGAATAAATAAGTGAAAATATAAGTTTACTAGAAAATGAACCAGCAATAGACAAAATAACAGTAAATAATCACTAGATACAAAGATGATGAATGCTGTGGATTGCCCAGGAACAAAGAAAAAATGTGGTGGAGAAGCCCCTGTATGGCAGGGCCTGTAAGAGGCTGCACAGTCCAAAGGACAAAGCCAACACAGCAGAGAAGCCCTGCTCTCTCAACCTTCCCTGTAGGAAAAATCCAGGAAGGCGGGAGCTTATGAAGAGGTTCTGGTAGCAGACAGGGGGTGTCAGTGCTTTCCAGAGCAGCTCCAAACCTGTGGTATCAATTTCTCTTCTTCTCTCAGAGGGCTGGACCCGTTTGGTGCCAGTGCTGAAGTTTGGAGTTGCTGCTGCGTTGTGGGGGAAAGAACACGGACTTGTCAGGCACTGAAACCCACAGCCCTGGCCCCCACAGTTCTGGCTCCAGACATGGGGGCTGCCACCAGCAATCACAGCCAAAAAAGGTGCTCCAAAGCCCAGGGGAAAAAAAAGGCAAAGTGGAGCTTCTGCCTTGTGCTGCCTTAGCTTCTCAGTAGCTCAGCAAGAGCAAAAGAGAGAGGCTCTGTGTGAGCATCCTCCAGCTCTCAAGGGACCCTGGCACCCCCCGCTCACTAACCCAGGGCCAGACACCCCAAACCCACTCCTGGCCCCCAGGTCTACAAGAGGCAGTAACAGTGCTGGGCAGGTTGGCATAGCACATATATGGAATACAATGTTTGTGCTTACCAATGAGAGTTGATATTGCAGCAAGGCAAATTGTATGCATCTATAGAGGTATTAAGAAATTAAGAATATTAGTGTAATATTTAAATTATTTTCATTGTTGGTTCTGGGTTTTTGATTTTTACTTATTGATTCAATAGACACAACTTCTGTGGCTGAGTCAGCAGTTTAAATTATATTAATTCTAATGTTTATGGAAAAAGAAAGCCAAGATATTTTATTCAAGCTAAAAAAACTTCACCCATACTCATATCTAGTTAAAAGGTTATGTTTGTATTGCCAGACAGAAAATATCTAGTCCTAAAACAAGAAACAACTGACATCACAGCTGGTACATTTTCAACCATGGAACAATTATGCAAGAGAAAGTATTTAGAAGAACTGATGTTTTCTATGACTTGCTGTACCAATGAAGCATATTAAAAAAAATACAAATCAGAAAATGCTGAAAGCACTTGTAGTGCCTTAGTTGTCTTTATTTTACACTTTGCATTCTGATCTTGTGTACCAGCTTTCACATATGCTTCTTTTCATGTAATACCTACTATTTTATATATTTTTAAATAATGTTTTTGAAGTTATACCTCCAAGATTAAATCAAAATAATATTTTTCTACAGGTCTGGATTTAGTCTCAAAAAATGCAACAGAAAACTTTATTTTATGGGTCAGTTTAAAACATATTGATCATTACAGAAATTATTTTTTAACAACCATCTGAGTTTTATGAGCATCTTTGTACAGGAGCTTTCCCATTATTTCCTGTTCCTCTGTGGTTATCAGGTCTTCACAAAACTTTATTAAATTCAGTGCATTACAGAAAAAGAAAATATTGGAGAAGGAGAAACGCAGTGCTGTAGTAACACCTTAATAACTAATTGTATATTTCTATGTCTCAGTGAAAACTGTCAGGAGCAACAAGAACTGTTTCTTCTGCTCATTTTTATTTTTGTAGTGGTGTAGAAATTCTATTTTGACACCAAGTAGACAAAGGACAGGTAAGTAAAATTTAAGTTATCCATGTAGAAGCACAATTTTACCAAGAAAAATTGATATAAAGAAAGATAAGAGGTCCTTTAAAAAAGAGCTTTTTGTAAAAACTTGGCAGGACTTACTGCTTAGGCCAGCAGTGAGTTTCTCATAATGAAACCACCCTTTATTTTTCTTCCTTCTCAAAAAGTGATGTTTCATCTTTATTGACTTGATAATGAGAATACATGAGGTCTATGCAATTCTGATATCTCTTAACCAAAAAATAAGTCTTATAACAGCAATGTGGATAAGGGCCAATTAAGAGTCTCTGAAACCTGGTAACAGCAAGATGGGACTGATTTATGCCAACCTGATTCAGAGCTGCCAAGGGTTTTACAAAGTCTGTCTTTCTGACCCTTCTATTATCCTGTGCTTTAAAACCATTTTTTTTTTTTTTTTTTTTTTTTTGTGCAGGTCTTGTACATTTCTTTCCTGTGAACAAAATAACAAAATAGTGCTGCATGGGGTTGCATGATGATTACTGAACTGTCACTTCTGGTCACATGTGATTCAAGATACCACTCATAAAATAGCAATACATTAGTTCAGAAGAAGTTGCTCAAACTTTATGACAATGGAGACAAACTTATGGAAGAGCAGAAGAATACAGAGGGGCTTTAATTCCGTCTGCTGTAGCAGTTGTCTGAAGTAAGAAGTCCTTTATTAGCCTGAATCTTGTAGCTGAAAAAAATGTTTCCTGACACAGGCTTCAAAATTTCACTCTGGTGAAGTACAAAGCACTTTAACTATTAGATCTGATAATAATGTGTTTAATATGCATACTGACGTGTGATTTTTTTTGTTGTTGTTGAATAGTCTGCTACAATACCAAGTACTGAAAAATACCTACACTCTTGCTCTGCTTTCTGAAGCTGAAAAATCAATGATGGCATGGCAAAAAATCAATTTTTGGAGCATATTCCTTTGCTTCTAGTTTCTTTATCTCTCATGCATATATTTCCTCTGGCTGCCATCAAAACTTTCTATAACAAAGATGTTTAGTGTTTATCATTTGTGACAGAAGACACAAAACAAAATCAAATTCCTGAACTAATTCTGGCTTCAAAGCTCTTCGATATTTGGGCAGTGAATTGTCAGGATGTATAGGTTGTATGATCTTGGCATTTGTTGAGCAACTGGTAGCTGTCTGAAATTTCATGTAACTGAGTATGTATAAGCTTCCTGACAAGGCCGCTATTCAGTGACAAGTTTTTCAGTGACAATTGCAGACACTTAGTAAAGACTGGAATTAGGTTTTCTTGACTCAGCAAGATTAAAGAATCACTTTACCAGTACAGTGCTCATTCCAAGCTTTGGTTCCTGGGCATTGGCTCAAACACTTCAGGAAACCTTTTAATGAAGGCTATTAAGTAACAGGGCAACTTGTATTTCTGTCTGGTTCCTGTCGTAATTTTGGGGGATTTATTCATGTAATATTAAATCACTGTAAGATCATATCCCAAAAATGCCCCAGCTGTGAAAGCTGTCTCAAGAAAATCCTCTGTTGTCTGACAAGCCCTGCCAGGAATATCAGTTATTTTGACTTCACACCCACCAATTTTTACAGAACAAGTTTTGTAAGGTTTTGCTTAAATGAGCTCAAACAGTGGAAGCATCAACTTGTTCCATTTAGTCCACTCAGTAAATATGTCTGAGCTTAATTATAACCTAGTCTATCCATGACTAAATGTCACTGAACCAAATGATCAGTGACTTAGTGAAAAAGTTGAATTAATAAGTTTAAGAAATAAAAAATCTAAGGTAACCCTTTGATTTCCCAGCTGAAAATTATGCTGCAAATTTTGGCCAGCATTTTTAATAGCAATCTCTAACATTGAAGAACTATTGTGACTACTGAGACATACAGTTAGAAGCACATTTGGATTCTATTCCCAGCTCTGACATTTAGTTGCTTGATGATTTTAAAGAAGATATTTGAGCCTCAAATTTTCAAAATACTGTAATTATTTTACTAAATCTTAAGCACTAAGTTAAAACTTATATGCTTTCTTTTATTTACAGAAAAATTCCACTGATTTCCTTAAGTGTTGTATGGGTATATGACTTCTCAAATCAACCTCCACAGATATGCCTGTGGTTTTTTGGAGGAATATCCCACGACTACCCTCAAAATCAATTTCTCTGACTGACCAGACAGTAAATTTGGTAGCATGACTCAAGGTTCAGCTGGAGACCAATGTCTGGAGGAAGAGGACTTTGTGTCAAAAACCAGCCAGAAATGTCCTGTGTCATTTGATGGCTTGGTACACTGCCATGGTACAGTGTAGGCTGCCCACAATGGGCTTTTCTGATGGTAAGAATGAAGGCTGTCTGTGAAGTCCTTGTATTTTCACAAGTCAGATAGGCTGGAAATCTGTTACCCATCTCACAGGTGCTAAGACTGTATAGGCAAGGAGACTGAGGTTGGAGACCTGTTAAATTCAAAACCAGTGTCCTCAGTACTTGCAGTCCATATCTATTTCATGTCTCACTTTTCTTAGTTGAATTATTCTTATTAAATAAGAATTATTCTGAACTCAGGAGGGCATAAAGAGCTTAAATGCATTAATGGTCTTCAGTATTAATAAGCTTGTTTTTCACTCTTGTACATACTCAGTTTTCCCGGCATGAATTTTGCATCAATTATTTGATTTGTTCAATCAAATGCATACAAATTGTATGTATTTAGTGTATTTATTACATGTATATCTCCCAAAACAGGTTAGACAGCCATATATGACTTAGATCTGTGATGCTGGCAAAGTAGAGTTAGTTTTCCTTCAGAAAACAAGCAAATAGTACTTGATGATAGGACTAATACATTGTCTTTTCTTGCACAGCCCGTAATATTTGTGGAACAAGTGCAAGATGCTCCATTTGTTTATGCAGATAAAATCAGATCACTGCTTTTAAAATTCTCTGCCTCAAGAAATGCTTTGCAGGTCATCCTCTTTTTATCTTTATCCATCACTATGAAAAAGTATACTTCTTTGGAAAATTGAGATTATTAATGATGATGACCATGCCTACCTTGTTCCATCATACATGTTCACTTTCATATTTCTCAGCAGTAATCATTTCATTTCCTCTGGGAAACACACAGTTCCACTGTACAGTGATTGCATATTGTTTTTCTACCAAGCAATGTGTGCAACTTAGTGCCTCAAGACAATAAAATCATATTTTCTCAAAGTGAGTTCATGTATATGAGAAAGAGGGACAGAAACAGAGTGAAAACAAATGATGTGAATACCAAATATGTGGATGTAGCTTTTGCACTAATACTTTTGTTTGCAAATGAATAACCAATTTTGAGGGAACTGAACAGGCTACTAGAAATATGACATCTAGAATTCTACTTTAATAGATATTACAGGCAGCTTTGCCCCTTGAAGGCTCTATCACTCATCATAAAAGACTACTTGGGAAGCTGAAGTGGTTCTCATTTAGGACTTTGTTGCTTTCTTCCCACAGAGGTGCGATAAAACAAGGACTGCAAGTAAAAGCAGGTTGTTCAACATTGCCCTTATTCTTGATAGACTTTCTACAACTGGATTCCCTCAGACTAACTACTCATTCTTAACTGGTTGATCTTAATAAGAGTTGAGAGCATGGCTGACTCCAGTGTTTGTTCACTATTGCCTTGGATCTCAACAGGGGTGCAGACAATTTTTTCCACAGACGTGTTTCTTCTCACCAGTCTCCTCAACTACCTGCCGCTTCAGCTAGAAATGTTATTGTATACAGAGGAAGAAAGGCCCTACATGGTAATATTGTGTTCTCCACACACATTTGATCCATCAGTCCTAACTTCAAAGCAGTAATGTTCCTAAAAGAGAGGTTAAACACTGAAGCACAAACACCAGAGTTCTGGATTCACCCGAAGTGCATTTTGCAGTCCAACATGTTACAACCTCAGGAAGTTTGTCTATCTTATGTTTTCATTCCTACCTATAGGGGAGCTTGTTCTTGCTTTCTAATGGAATGATTTTGTGAATTATTTTGTCTGGTTTATAAAGCTACCTTTTCCTGGCTAAAAGTTTTCTTTAGATCTCTTAATGCTTTTTTTTTTCAAAATCAGAATCCCCTGCAAAAAGGTCAAACTTCAGAAGGCAAATATTTTTCTACTTAACCAGATTAGGAGGTTTGATTTAGAATCTAGTATTCAGAGATTGATGTATAGAATACTTCCTGTATATAGAGACACACACATACAGAGACATTATATAATTAATATGTAGAAAAGTTCTAAAACGTGAAAGTGAAATAAGAATCCTGATCGAAGCAGGATGGCAAAATTTGTTGTCTTTTTTTCTTTTTTTTTAATGCAAGAACCCCTTAGAATTTTTCCTTAAGCTTCAGAAGAGTCTTCTGAGGGGTTTGTGGGGTTTTCTTTACATGAGGTACTGAGCAGCTGAAGCAATTGGAAGGAGAAGGAGGGGTGGAGGACTCATAGGATGATTACACAAAAGCAGACAGAAAAAAAATTTAAGAAAGCAGTGAATTAACTCACAGGGAATATGGGGAGAAGTGAAAAGTTTAGTAATTATTCTGAAATGTCAGAGTCACTAATGTAGATAAAGAAAGATCCTTAAATGCCAGAGGTGAGAAAAAGGATTATTTACATTAAATATACTGTCTCAGCATAAAATCTCTGCAGTGCACCAGTCCTGCTTGATTAAGATTTTAAATTAATGCAGAAAGAAAATTTCTTCCTCTTAGGTACTTATTTTATGAGTTAATTAAATTTTTATAAATAATTGAGAAAAGCAAAAGCACTGTCTTTCTATGGAAAATGTTGTAAGTAGGATGGCAGATGCTGTCTCTAAGGCAGGAGGTAAAAAATGGTCAAAGGGTGGTGGCAGCTGGGAGACTTCACTGGGAAATTATCACTGTGTGCTTTCACAGAAAAGTTGCTTTGCTCTTATCTAATTAAATACTTATCCATGTTCTTTCCCACCTTCATATGTATTTCTTAATTTATTTTATGGGAAAGGGTATATTATTGTGGAATTTATTTGGCTTTTCTAATTTACTCATCTATACCAAAGGCACAAAGATGAGAGGGGCAACTAATGAGGAATTTTTGGCTTTCAGTTTTTTTCTTCATGCTTTGTAAAGACTAAATTCATGCAGCAACTACAAAACAGCAGCACTCAAAATAACAAAGCCTACCTGGAAATAAAATTACACATATTCAAACGGAATGCAGAAGTAAAACTCAGATCTGTTATAACCAAGCCAGAGCAGAGAAAGAGCCACATGGTGTAAAAAGCTGTGCAGTGAGCCTGGGACTTCTCTAAGGCTGTCACCAGAGGAGCAGCTATGAGCAGAACACTGCAGCAAGGCAGGGTCTGTCCTGTGGTCCTTCCAGGCAGGAAAAGGCCATAAACTGGAGAGCACCTCATGTTGTTTAAATGTGCAGTAGTGATGAACTCAGTGTCGTGTCTGGAAAGGTGTCAGAGTTTTGGTTTCTGTTGCATGTTTGTGCTATGGAATTATTGATGTTTTAACCACTTACCACTAATGATGCACTGCCTTTGCAAGTGCCGAGTTACATATCCATGCACAGTTATGTTAAAAATGTTAAAAGCTGAAGATATTTGGAATTGAAAAGGTGGCAAAGATGTCAGAGCTTTGTTCCAAAACTCAGTGTCATGGCCTACTCTGCATCAGTGCTGAGAGACCAGTTCTTTCCCCTGCAACACACCCATGGTTCAGAGGACATCAATGCCAGCACTGCCAGAGTCCAGCGGGCAGCAGGAGGAAGCTGTGGGAGGCAGAGCTGACTCCAGACGTGCCAGCACTTCTCATCTGCAGCTAGAGCTGCTCCGTGAGCCGCCCCCTTTCCAGGAGGCTTTGCTGCCATCCTTTCTCTTTGCCTTCCAGACTGTGCGGTCACCTCCACAGGCCATCGCCATCCTGGAGGGTGGGTCTGATGCCATTTTCCCTTTGTCTGCCCACACCTGGCCGGCAGTAGGGGCTGCCATCCTGGAAAGGGCATTTCTGACATTTTGGGGCCTCTTTCTTCTGAGTCTGTGAGATTTAACTATTTTTAATCTACTGATTATTTGCTGTTATTTTTTGCCTGTTGCAGTTCTGCTTGTTAGTAAACTGTTATTTTTTCATTGATATCTACTCATATTTAGTTTCTCCTTATTGGTGGAAAGTATTGGTTAAAACAAAGGGAGATCATTAATTTTAGACTTTTCCCCTTTAAATTGCCTTAAGCCAAGGCCCAAACCCATGTGGGATTTAAGGTTTTCCAGAATAGATGTTCAAGTGGAGTGAGCAGTATTTTGAAGATTTTTGGCTGTTTGCTAGCTCACAAGAGGTGGTCACCTAAGCTAAACCCATGAAGTTGTCTTGGATGTTGATTCTCACAACGTCTGAATTGCTCTGCTTTATTGGATTTGTGCTGGCTGTTTAATATTATCTTAATGTACCAGAATAGTAATGCAGTTTGTACTTTTTTTTTTTTTTTTGAACCATTTCAGTTAGCATTTTAAGCACTCTGGTTTTACAGATGGTTTAAGCTTGTAAAAGCAATTATGTTTTTACTGTATGGTTCTGTTGACAATCTGCTTCTTGTCAAGGACCACAGACGGTGAATGCTTTTTATTTTTCACTACTTTGGAATACAGATTTTTTTCAGCTTTTTTCCCTGCATCATTTGCAAATCCTCAATTAACTTTTATTGGTGAGTCTTCAGTGATCATTCCATGTATAATTTAGAAAATGCATTTGTGTTCTCAAGCTTGTTTGGCATTTTTGAATGGAGGAATATTTGTTATATTTTGCTATACGCAAGTGTGACTGGAAAAGACCTGTTGCCACAACCTTACAGGAATGAGTGACTAATGTTTTAAGATATGCATAGATATTTATCCGAGAGGGACTAAAAGTTTTGCTGCAATGAAAATGTCAGTTTGGAATTTAAATAAATTGAACTTGCTCATTTAAGCACCATCTTTCTCTGCAAGGTAGTCTTATTTTGCTATGAATAACATCAAAAAAGGGTTGTTCTCAGCATCATGGTCCTGAGAATTTTCAGCACCATGCTTAAAGAAAAAGCTAACCTTAAATCAATGTTGTCATGCACAGAGAAGTGTTCTGATGTTCAAAACTACTAATTCCCTGGAAAACCAGACTGCTTTTAAGTGCTAACATATAGATTTTTTTTGCAGCTTTCAAGACAACTTCAAGCATTTTAACAAATGGCCTTTATTTACATATTGCTGAATTCTGAATACTGTTCAGAACTGTTTACTTCTTTGCAATTTGCAAGTGACATGGGACAGATTTTCACTTTCTCAAGAAAAAAAAAATGGGAAGATTTATCTACCTTACACAGTATTGCCTAACCTAATTAGACAACTTAATGTATGGCCAGTCATCCCTTTTAGAAGAATTTCTTTTCTGAGTCTAAAGGGACCAGAGTATTGTATGATAATTTGTAACATAACTTTTTGGCACAACAAAAAATGAACAACACAACTCATTTTGCTTCAGCTGATTTACATGCTTCAGTAAATTAACTATGAATATGTGATATACAGATCAAAATTAAATATCAGTGTAGAAATTATGTTGTTTTGTTGGCAATGGCTAATGCCTACCAAAGACAAAGCATTGAGCACTGGTGCATGCAGATTTCACATCTTCAAGCCAAGCCAATTTTCTTGCATTGTCTTGAAAAAGAAGCTTATGAGTTGCAATTTTCTAGATTAAAAAAATAAAACCCTTCCTTGTCATGCTTGCAAGCAAAAGTAATAGCTCCTACAAATCCAAATTTAGAAAGGATTGTCTCTTTCAATCACAAACTGGACTTGAAGTTGCTGCCTTTTTAAATTCAGAGATTATTTGATAAGGAATTTTATCATTTGAAGCAGCCCCAGTTCAGTTTCCAGGTGGTCCCAGGAGTAAAGTATTTCTCCAGCAAATGGGCACTTCTGTTCTATTTCTTTCCTACCCTCCTTCTTTTTTGTGTGGAGCTTTTCACAGTACAATCTTTTCTTAAAACCATACAGCTCATTTCTTGTATATTATTTAAAAGAACAAAGGCTTTATTTACAAATAAATACCAAAAAATTGTGTTTCTGAAATAAAATTGTCTTACATTGTGTACTAATAATTATAGTTTCCATCACTTCTGCTGTGATTTCTTTCCCAAATTATAGTAAATAAATTAAAGACTTGAAGTTATTGTACATTTTTTCTTTGTAATTTTTTTATCATTTTTCCTGAAAGAAATATTGGGATTTCAGGTGACTGGAATTAATTCTGCAATTGCAGAAGTGAGAGTAGATAAAGACTCTTGTATCCTTAAGGACTGCAAAGACTTTATGTAGCAAGACATCTATCCATGAAATTGTACTGTGTAGAGCTGAACCCTATCAGTTAAAAAAAATGAAGCATGAAAGTTGGCACCCAGGTTCTAAATGATATTGCATCCTCCTACACCTTTAAAAAATGTAAAAGAATCCCCTCCTATTGATATTTAAAGTGCATGTATGAAATGCAGAGATATTAATGAGCATTTTGTTAGTGACTGGGACACATCTGTTTGGGGGAGCTGTAGCAGTAGTTATAGCTGCACGTGGCAGAAATTGACCAAAGGTCACAGGAGTTTTTTACAGTTCTGACAGTTGGGAATCTGTTCCATCATATCAAAATTTAGTCATGATTGATAATCTCTTCTCATTACCAAAGCTTCCAATTCTCACAATGAAAAAATGTTCTCTTAACATAGTTATTTCTGCAGTGAAATTTAGAAACCACTAAGGCTTTCTGCTTTGGAGGAAAAGAAGGAATATTTTTCAAGGCATCGAATTTAGCAAGTCAATGGCCTAGTGTTTCCTGAAAGGAAGTAAAAATCTGTGCTCCTAGCCATTAGTTTCTGGTGCAACTCTACCTAATAAAGTCAAGTATTCATCTGAAATTACCAAAGCCTAACAACTCACTATATTTTTCAGCTACTATTTCTCTAAGTAGGAGGACAAGGCTATTTTGTCTGCAGTTCATGTCTAAAGATTTAGAAAATTCTTTCTTCTCCTTCTTATAGATTTGCACAATAAACATTTCTGGGAGTTGTCGGTGACCCATAAGGTGTTTTGCTGTTCATTACCTAAGGCCTGAGCTGTAAAAGAATATGCCCTGAGTGCTAAGAAAATATTCAAGTCTTCATCTGTCTGCATGCCACTCCTGCTGGCTGACAATCTGTTTCCATTGAACATAACCCTAGTGAATGCAAGACCATGTGAACCAGTATATGCATACATATGTTGATATGAATCTGTCAGATCTCTGAATTCAAGATCACAGGTTTGAGTTCAGATGGAAAGAAAAACTCCTCAAACCCACAAAGTAAGGCTTCTACAGGAATAAAAGTTATTTCTATCATTACTGGGTCATTTGTGTATATACTTTTACAGTGTGTGACATGATCCAAAGGTTACTTTGGTCTTTAAACCTCAAAATCATTGAGTATAAACATGAACTAGATAGGCAATGGTGAATGCATGTTAAATTAAGTAGAGAATTATGCACAGAGAGATATTAACAGTCATATATATAATACAGTGTTAATGACTCATTTAGTACGATTTAACCCCAAGTTTAGGTACATTGTGAGCTGTGTTACATATCTTAATTTAAAATAGATCAAATTACTCTGTCAAATGTGCACAGCTAAAAGTGGTGGGTAGTGTTTCATTGTTTTATACGATTGCTGACAAATTAAGGGGGTACTGTTGGCTAGATGAGTTTCAGATGAAAGGTCAACATATGGCAAGTCAAAAGTTTATCTTTACATGCAAATAATTACTAAAAACACCATTAAACAACTTGCAAAAAACAATTTTTTGTTCATATCATGCTCGGTTTTATGAAGATTGTACTATGCGAGAGACTGAAATGCTAAAGGGTTAATGGCTCACACAATTGACCATTTGCAGAAGCATCAAGTGCATTGCTGAGGCCAGGTTTGCAGCTCCCAACCTGAGAGGGGAAGGAGGAGAGTTTTTGTGTGTGTGGGAGAATCTCTGTCCCACATCAGAGGTTAAGCCAGAAGCTGGGTTTGGAGCCAGATGACAGAAAAGGCCCAAAAGAGATTCTGCTGCATGGGATAATGCTATTTATTTTGCCAGTGTCCTCCCTTACACAACTGGCTCAGGTGTAAAACTGCTGTCCAGGACATTCACACATAGGCCTGAAGACATTCATTCCTTCTGATGGGCTGTAACTGGCTCAACTACACTGGCATGAGAAGCAGCTGTCATGTTCTAGATGGGACCTTAAACATCAAAAAAAACTCCAAAGTACCCCCAAACTCTTTCTGGGACCTTCCACCAGAGGTATGTGCATGATCCACAGCAGTGCAAAAGATCCACAGTGTTGCATCAGACCCTGGCATTCCACTGAATTTGGATGTCTAATACATTGAACTCAATGTTTTGTGGGCTTCTCCCACCCCTGACGGATCAAGACTGTGAGCAGCACTTCAACCAAGGAACTACTGAGTCTTGCTACTGGACCCACAGATGGCAATAACTATCCTCTTTACTGTCTACTCTCATCCTTTCCCTTTCTTTCTTTCTTTCTTTTCCTTGTATGTTTTCTGAAGTGATATCTTTATACTTTTATATTGTTATATTATTATAGATAATAACCAAAATGGCTACATCTCTCCTTTCCATTGCAGCCAATTTTTTTCTAAAATAAACCCTAAATACACACACTCACATATATAAACACTGGTCATTCAGTGTCCTTTCATTGTAATCCACCCCAAGGGATCTATTAGCAAGAGCCTCAGTTACCCTTGCCATCAGGGCCAGGTTGTAACATACTATTAGGCAGCAAATTAAGCAATCATTCAGACACTATGTTTCTGTCATCAGTGAATTTGTAACACCTTTAGCTAATAGCCAACAGCCCTGGAACAGATCAAGAATTTAATAACTGGATGAATATATGAAATTGGATATTGTATGGAGTAAACTAAATTTGGCTATTTATCACTGAATTTACAAATAAGTCATTCTTAACACTCTTTGACTCAGATTTTTACAATTATTTGTTCCCAACATTGAAAAATATTTGCTTTTCTATCTTCATAAAGATCTAACTAAAAATACAAGAGAAAAAAATCCTGATTAAATTTAAAACAGCCTTATATAGTTGAGATTCTTTAGAATGGGGATTGTAATCTGCTGTTCAAGTATCATGAGGAATTTTACATCTTTCTCATGGACCTTCTTCTGATCTTTTAGAATGGTATCATTGAATACTCACTTTACTCTGAAGTCAAGTCATGGATGTAATAGCTTGGCTTCTGATTGGTTCACTGGAGTGTTGGATGGTTTAAGGGTGCAATTCAAATTTTCACATCTGGAAAGGAAAGCATTTATGCAAAAAATCTTCCATAAAATAAAGAGAAAACTGTATGGACTGCTAGAGGAGGAGACAAGGCTTCTAACCTTTCCCATGAGCCAGTCATTATTTACAGTTAGCCATGGGATACATTTGGCAAAGATTCCTAGGTCTCCATTTTCATATTGTAGTGCATAAAAACAGCCTTTAAATGGCTTCCTCCAAAGCCACTGTAACACAGGTCTAGATGTAATGTGAAAAGAAATCATGCATGGACAACACAATGAATTAATCATTAGAACTCTGTACTGTGCCACAGAAGTTATCTCTTACTCATTGCTCTGCATTGTAAACATAAATATAGTAAGATGACTTCATAATGTGACACTGTAATACTTCAAGATTCCTTTCTTTGGAAAATCTATTCAATTATTTCCAATGGCAAGTAGGAATGAAGTGCTAGTGTTAGTACATTAAACTAATAGTTAAAAAAAAAAAAAAAAAAGCACAGGTATTATATACTACACTAATGTATGAACATGACTGGCTTTGAGTTTCTCTTCCTAATGTGGTATTTCACTAAAAATGTCTTAACATGGAAAAAATCCCAAAACCCTCCATGATGAATTTTTTTTCTTAGGTTCTTAACCACAAAGAGGAGATTCATCCAACATAACGTTGCTGTGTAGCTACTACATTATATCATGCATGCAGAAAGAGAAGCACCCCTGCAGAATCACTGACTCCTGATATTCTAGAACTTCCTTTAAGATAATTTTCTAGTCACTGCCTATGTAGAGAGTGCATAGACTCTCACTGAAGTTGTTGTTTCATCTAATTTTAGATGTCAGTAGTTCTCTGTGTGAGCTAGTCACATATCTAGGTATGATCCTGTGAATTCAAACACTTAAGGAGACACTTAAATCTAGGTGTCATGACCTGAAACCAAATTCTAGCAAGAGATCGTATTTACATTGCTAAACCACAGATGATTAGGGAGAGAGAGCATAATGAGAGATCAAAAATGAAAGAAAGAACAAAGAATCAATCTGCAGCTTCCTCATTAGTTACCACATTATGTGCAGGCTTGAACTTCAGTAATTCAGAATTTCTCTTTTACCAAGAGAAGAAGTTTCTCTCAAAAAGAGAGGAGTCATAAGAAAACTTCTGGTGATGTTCTGCAAGGATTGTTCTAGACTCAGGAGACTTCTGAGTCTTCATTCTTAATGCCAAAATATGTTGTGGACCTAGGCTGCCCAAATTTTTGTAACAGAATCACTCCCATTTACCCCCTTCCTACTCATAGTGAGAGGACACACTGAACTGAACAGATCTAAACAGAGTGATACACTGCAATGAAAATTGCTGAATAATTGCAGAGCACTGATGCTATTGTGTCATATACAATACTAGCAATAACTTCCAGGTTCACAGCATTTTTTCTGAGCAAAAGGTTTTGTGTTTTCCAGAAAGTGGTATGGGTTTTTTTGAGATCTAATTATGTCTCATCATTCACTGTTCCAGGGAGAAAACTATAGCACACTGAAATCTGAGTAGTATCTCTGTAGCCTTTATCATATTAGTTCTGTTGAATAATTTCTCTTACATTTTTCCGAGGAAATACATTATCATTTGATATCTCATGTGAGAGTAATGTAGAAGGAAGTAAGTATTTTAGTATTTTAAAAGTATTTGGGTAGTAAAATATTTTAAAAACTAGGTAAATTTTGGGAAGTGTTGGGTAACCTGTAAGAGATGGTGACAGGGATGATACTGTTCTGTTACAATACTTACAAGTAATTAAAATAATCATTTTTAATAGCACTTTTTTCCTTATGGACATATTCTCACATTCTTTCCAGTATCACACGTAAAAAACTTTTCATTTTGTTCTGAAAATAATTTAATATTTGTAAAGCATCACAGGGTGATGAGATAAACCAGATAAATTAAGTAAAGGATTGGCCACCTCTTCAGCAGCCTGAAGACACAGAGAGTTTTCAGGAAGAACAACAATACGATCAGATTTTTTTTTTAGAGCAGGATGTTCACTTAGCAGAAATCTTTGCAAATTTTCCCACAGACTTTTGAAAGTCCTTATCTGAGAAGTTTTACTTTTTACTATAATTGGTGGAAATTTTTCATACCAAATTAACTGACTTATTGTGTCACTGAATTGCATTTGGAAAAGATTATGTTAGTTGATACTTATTCATTCTGATCTCTTGTTTTCTATTACCTGTGGTTTTCTTCTTGTTATTTTAAATGTCACAAAAGTTATTGATGAATAGTGTTACATTGATCAGCTCTGGAAATGAGATTCCCCTATCTCAGATACTTATGTTGATGGGTCTTACTCTGCAGGACATGTGCAGTGTGGAATTAGTTCAAACATGGACATGCACAGGAGGCACAAAGCACTTCTGGGGAGTGACATCAAACCAAGTTGACAGCTGTTTTTTTAATGTACATATATTCAGTAGCTTTTCTAGTGGGTATTAGTTGTACAAATATATCAAGTATTAGCTTATATAGGAGCACCACCCCAGTATTTCTTCACTCATAAGCCTCTATGATTCATGGCACCAAGAAAAAGAAGCTAAAGAATCATAAATTTCTAGCTGGGATTTGAGCCAAGGCAAAAACAGAAGGCTTAGCTGATGAGAATAAGGATTTAGGATTCTTGTCCAACAATAATTAATTATTAGTTTCTTTGAGTTCAGCAGGCAGTGGATCAGAACCTGTCAGACAGAAGGGAATTATTTTAACTCTGCCAGTCAATGACAGAATCTTAATAAGGAGTTTTCACAATAAAGAAAAAACTTTGATTATCATTCAGGAGAAAAGCATCACGGACCAAGAATAGCTGTTTGCTTGTTATCTTCCCTGTGCCAGCTTCTAACAGGAAAGCAGTGAATTTTTTATAAAGAAATTTGTGGCTTAAGTTACTTTAAATCAGTCGCTTTTACTGCCTTCAGACTTACCATGAATGAAGACAAATTAAAAAACAGAATAAGCCGAAAAAAAAATGACTGATGAAATGAGTGAAGTTTATCTCCTTATAAATCTGTGTCCCAAAGTTAGATTTCCTGAAAATATGTGAGCTCTGGACTAAAGTTTGTGCTATGTGTGGAATGTTCACAAACATATTTCATGGTGTGGATTCTGTGGTTTCCACAAAGAACCCTGGAAGTGTTCAAGGCCATGTTGGATGACATTTTGAGCAGCCTGCTCTAGTGGAAATTGTTCCCTGCCCATAGCAGGGGGGTTGGAACTAGATGACCTTTAAGGTCCCTTCCAAACCAAACCATTCTATTACATTAACAACCAAATTCAGAAAAACTAGCATATAATTTCAAATAATAATATTTCTAGTTAATCAAAATTGCCTATATTGCAGAATATATATCCTTTAAATACATCCAATAGATAGTAACAGAATTGGGCTTAGATCAGTGCCATGTGTCTGATTTATGGACCAGATGTTAAGATAATAAGATAAGGAAGTAAACATACCTGTCAAAAATTATAAAGCCTTTTTCTATGATATTGATATTTTTTTCAGTATGTTTTGAAAATAAAATAGTTCATACTGGTGATGCTAGAAAGCACTCCTTTCATTCTAACACATGGCCTGCAGAAAAGATAGGCAGAAACCTTACTAGTGTTCTTGGCAACCCACCAGTCCACATGTATTCTGAAGCAGATTTAATTTAAATTAAATATAAATAAAAATTATTTACCATTGCACCCTAATGACTGTAATTTTCATATGAGCTGTTAGTTACAGACACAGTATGCTGCACCTTGTAATAATATCTTTCCTGTTTTTCTGTCTAGAGGAAAAAGTCTTGCTGCATACATTTTTAATCACTAGACAGAAAACTCTGGACTCCACTGGAAAGATAAATACAAAAGTAAAACAGCAAAATCTCTTTTTTTCTACTCTGATGGAGTTTTTATCTCTTCAACTGGCTCATCCACCAATGCTTACACTTAACAAAATGATAGTACCTTGTGTTCTCTTATCCACTTAATTCCACCAGGATATCTGTATTAACCATTTAACTCACCAACTATCTATTATCCTGCTCATTTAGTGTTGTTGTCAAAATATCTTCATTATAACTGCAAGTAGCGAAATTCTTCAGTGCCAGATGGTTTACAAATTGGTCACATCACAAAGTAATGGATGTCATCACACTCACAATTTGTTAATATTACAAATCCCCCTCCTCCAGTGGAAATACTCTAATTGTATCTCCAACTTAGCAATTGATATATATTAAAACCTCTTAACAAATAAAAATGTACTAATCAGCAGAACATTGACATTTCCTCATTGTCAGCAAATAAATACCCAACTTGAGAGTAAGTGGAGGGATCAGCTGGAAACAGATGCACCATAAAAATCAGACTTACTTTGCAAGTGCAATTTTAGAGCACGTTAGGTGAATAGCTCCAAAGTGGCTTTGTTTAGCTTCTCACCAAACACTGCAAACTTCTGTTTGCTAGGTAGGAGCATTCAACTATTCATGCCAAATGAACAAAAATAAATCACAGCCTACCCTATGCCATGAAAGTTCCTCCCTGGAAAAGATTTATTACTTAGTCTTCATGTTCTTGTACATTTACAATTTCAGTAAATTACTTCGGGGAATTTCAAGACTAATGCATGATAACAGCACAACTTTTATCTTTAGGAAACAGATAAATGTAATTTTGTGTCATCTTCTATTTGACTGGGAAAACTTAACTGAGAAGACTTCAAAATAGCTAAAGAGTTTTCTGGCTTTAAAAGTTTATTCCAAAATCCTAAATGTATCTTAGGCTGCAAATGGTTTTCACACAGTCAAATGGGTAAATGATGCATTTTCAATATTCTCAATTAGCATTTACATATCTGCCTATTTTGAATGAAAAAAAAAAAAAATACTTTATTGCCTTCTCATAAAATAACTGAAGTAAAAGACAGGAAAGTATGGGTTTTTTTTCCTACCACCGTCTGGGAACACAACATTTATTATTTTGTTCCAGAATAGAAGGGGCCCTTTCAGAAAACATATTTTCTCCATCTAATTCAGGTGCATTAGGTTCACTCAGCTCTTTCTTCCAGTATATATTCACTCAAGAAAACCTTTCATTTAAATGTTCTGGTATTTTCTAAGTTTAAAAAAATCAACTTAAATACCACGAAGTGGAAAAAATATATCCTTGATGATGATTCACAGCTTCATTCCTGTGAAATTATCTAAATGTGCATATACACTGAACAAGGTATAAATCTGAAGATGGGAAGATAATTTTCAATCAACAAAGAGATTTTTAAATTTGCAAAAGAAGTTTTATGTTTTCTCCTCTGGGTAAACAGGGGAAACATCTCAAAGTAGATGAAGATGCTGAATATAAATATCAGAAACACATCAAAGGAAGAAGGTTTGGGTAAGGGCTTATAACAAAAACTCTAGGGATGAGAAATTATCTGTTTTCCTGTAATATTTGCCACCTAAGCAAAACAAGAACCAATTTTATCACACTGAAGGAAATATCTTTCATCATATTAAAGACCTATGAGCCGTTTTTATGGCACTGGTAAACAATCAAAGCATAGTTTGGCCTTCCATAAGCTCATAGTTTCTCATTAAAAATGTAAATAAATGGCTTCCCTTGAAGTAAGGAAAGAAGATCAGTGCTCACACATAGTTGGTACAGCAGCATTTGCTTGTGCAGTCTACTGAAATATTTTAAATGACAGTAAGAAAAGCTTTTGTCGGTATGTAAGTATACATTGAAGGCTTGTGGATCTATTGCCTAACTTGATCAATGAAACTCTTTTTGAAAGCAAAATGACCACAAAAAACACAAGTGCTGAGTAAAAGTGTATGTGATACCATGTTTATATAGGCTTTGCTGTATTTGTCTTAGTTTCTCAGTCTATTGTCATGTTTTAGAAATTTCTACACAATTTATTTTATCCTTAGCTAGTGCTTGGACTCTGAATTTTCAGTGTTTATTAGCTAGGATTGTAATCACTTTGTGCTCACATATTTTGAAGTCTGAAGTAACTAGAAACAGTAGATAAAGAAAAATGAGGAAATGCCCAGACTTTTCTTATTTCTTTTTCTCTATCATGTATTTAGAGATTATCCACTCCTGTTTCCCCTGAAAAGCTTGTCTATATTTCTGTTTAACTGTTTGCACTTCTTCCTATCTCCTTTTACTTTGAGCTATTATAAATACTACCTCAAAATAACTTACTGTGTCAATAGCCTTGACCAAGCTCAACTTCTTAGACTTATATTTTGTTCTCCCCTTTCCCTCTGTGAACAGAAACTTCACATTCATACTTTAACACTGGCATTTAAATAATTTTTGGTTCCTCTCCTTTCTGTTTTTCCCAGCTAACACAATTTTTCTTCCATTGAGATCTTCCTTTCATGCCCCTTTCATGAAATGTCATACAGAAACCTGTACTTACTTCTTCAACACAGATCCATGTACCCCCATCTCAGTGCTTTTCAAATATCCTTTTCAAAGTCTTTATTTCAGGACTCATCACATGAGAGATGGTAGTGAGGAAGAAAAGGAGGAAGAGTACACAGGGAGAAATATTCATCATGAACAATTATTGTCATTTTTATCAAATTGTTGCCTGATTTTCTTTACCTTTTGCAATAAGATGACTGATTTCAAGCAAAGGAGAGAAATAAATGTGAGATGGAAAACTAGCAGATTTCCTGTAAATACTAATAAAAAGCTCTGTGGAAATAACAAAATGGGTATTAGAAATCATACTGGGTTTGATTATGAGCTCAAATTCTTGCTCATATTTCTATATTACTGCTTAAATTATAGAGTTCTATATGTAGGATTTTCATTCTAACATCCCTGTAAAGCCTGCAAAGCTCTTAGCACACTGTGGTGTTTGAGACAGAATGGCATACACTCTATTCATTTTCAAACTGCAGCTGTGCTTAAGAGATTGTTCCTGAGCTTTGGTTTGGTTTAGACTTTTGCGTTTTTACCGCGGAGGCACTGGCAGAATAAATATACAGGTTAGACTTGTTAGATGAGCAGGACAAAAGAGGCTTTGGAGGAATGCATTTTGTGAAATGGGTATTGATTTGGTAATAACCTGTTTTAATTGCATGGTAGAAGGAAAATGAACACAATTATTGTTCTGTGGGTAAAGAAATGTCTTTTTTATGTTTAGAAACAATTCCTAACACAGAAAAAAAATGATAGAATTTTATGAGGATCTCTTGAAGGGATTTAAATGCAAATTAACCCTGATGTATTCTACATATGTTTCATGCCACATAACAAAATCTGCCATTAGAGAAAAAATAAAATACACTAAAAAGAGCTGCTTCAGCCTTCAAAGCTAGTTAATCAGGTATCACAGCAGTGGAGATTAATCAAAGATTCCTTAATTGCTAGTTAACTGGACTTTATGTTTTGAAATATATTGTCTTACGCAGTTGTAGTAAGCTGATCGAGAGGAAAGACCACTGTTTAGCAGAATACAGATTTCTTAAATGAGGTTAAAGTGAGATGTTAAAAAAAATAAATCTGTGGGCTGTGATTTCAGTAGAAAGCAATCCACCTCACTTCTTTCTTTTCCTTTTTCTTGTCTTCTTTTATCCTGAAAATTCACACCAGCAAGGTTGCTGTGTGGATATAGAATAAGGTAATTGGTCTAAATTAAGGTTCTTCAGTGCTTCTTAAAAGCTGGATTTCAACCAAAGACATAACAATGCCAGCAAATATTAGCATGTGTTTCAGAGCTAAGCAGTGATTACAGCTCTGCAGATTAGAACTAACTCACTCAGTTTGGGTTTAGGTGACAGGTAGCTAAGCAGGGCTTTTTCTGCAGCAGTTCTTTTGGAGATGATGTGGTGTCTTTTAGATACTGTTGTTTATTTTGGGTTACAATGTGTTTTGAGAGACCTGCGCCACCACCTTTTTCCCTCCTCTGTCATGGGATGTTGCTCACTGTGAAGCTAGAAAGACAGAAACCCAAATTCAGAAGTGAAATATGGTGAAGTTGCACAAATAAATGCACCTTGTTGAATTTTGGTCTTCCCTCTAATGCCTAGGGGCTGTAGGCTCAGCAAAGCATCCGGAGGGAGAGGGGGGGAGTGGGGGTGGGGGGGTGGGGTTTGTGGTATAATTTCTCTCCTCTTTTCCTATTTAATTAGAAAAAGAAAAGTCTAATTTCTACTCAATGTGGACTACCACTACAGCTCTGTAATTCATGCAAAATGAACTTCTGCTACAATGGTTTCTCTGAAAGTTAGCTTGCAATAATTGTTCAAAATGTTTTTGTGTAGGAGTAATGTGGAAATTTTACCATTATGTTTTAATTGCTTTAATATAGAGAAGGTGGCAAATCCACATTCAATTTCATATCTTTTGCAGCTCTTACTATTAATGTAATTTTTACTGTAGAACTGCACACAAAATGAGTGTAACACATCAAACACGTAGCAGTGATACATATCACTTGGGTATCACTTTGGAGAACTTATATTTCCTTCCCATCTAAGTGCTGTAGCCTGTTAAGTTTCTTTAAATATTTCTCAGCCTAAACTCTTTTTAATTGTAAAGTCCACAGGACTGGTGTTCCTTTAAAAAAAACACCTCAAAACATTTTCTCCTGAAAAGTAATGTCAACTGTTTTTCTTCCCAGTTTACCAAATCCTTGAACTTTTCCAAGTTACACTTCTGGAGCTCAGGCAAGTTTTAGAATGCAACTGCCACAGTTCAAATGTACAAAATTCATGCCTGTATTAACATTTCCTACCAGCTAACTAAGCAGCCCCATTACAGAACATGAATTTTACTGATGAACTGTAAACTGATATCATTGTCAGGTTAATAGTTTGACAGCTTCAGTTTCCTTTATGAGTGCCTGAAACTGTGAAGGGTTTATACAAACTATGAATGTGGTAACAAACACATCCAGACAATATCCAGTTTATGCTGGAGAACTAAAAAGATGGGCTTGGAAGAATTGTAAACAGAAAGAAAATGTTCTGGCTGAGGCTTCTGTTACTAACTGCCCCAAAAGCAAGGGTAGCTGAGATTCTTGTTAATAGATTCCTTGTGGCACATTAGAATGAAATAACACTAAATGAGCAGTGTTTATAAATATATGTATCTGTAACACATTTATTTTAAAAAATTTGATTGCAATAGAAAGGTGTTTTGTGGCCATATTGGTTATTCTCTGTAGAAATGCAACAATATGACCAAAGTGATGGTCATGATCTTTATTTCTTGCCCGAGGGGGAAGCCCATGACACACAAAGTTCAGGTTCCTCCCCTGGGTGGGGGGAGTTTTACACTGTCTGATGTAAGGCCCCAGAAATTAATCTGGGAGCACTTTGGGGTTTTTTGGTGCTTCATAGCCCCTTTGAAGACATCCCAGTGTAGTTCAGCCAGTTATACCTCATCAGAGGGGGCATGAAGAGTTTCAGGCCTATTTGTGAATATCAATACCTTCCCCAGGATTTGGGGGTGGGGGATTTTTTCATGTGAGCTACGTGTGTAAGGGAGGACATTGGCATGATATTATCTCTATTTCACCTATCAGGTTCTGCTTCTTAGCCTTTTCCCTTAGCTGGCTCAAAAGTGCAGCTTGCTGCTAAACAAATGTTGGTTTGTTGTGATCATTCTGTGGTGGATGCTCAACTCCTCCTAACCTGGGCCATTCCTATGCAGATCAGTTTTTGCCACCACACATCCAAAAACTCTCTTCCTCCCCCACTTCTGTTGGGAGATGCAAACCTGGCTTCAGCAAAACACCTGCTGCTCTTGCAAGTGGCCAATTGACTCACTGACCTTCAAAATTTCAGTCTCTCACAGTTTATAATAGGGTTGTGGGAGGAAGATGGAAAAATTCATTCCTTGCTTTTTCGAAGTTCTGCTCCTTAAACAAATCAAGAATCTAGTTAGTAAACATTCAGCCATTAATTTGTTGTACAAAATTGTTAAAAGTAGACATTAACTTTCTAGAATGAGAATCACTGCATATAGACAGCTGGTTTCAGTGAGTAGATGTCTGATCTCAATTTCTAAGGTAAGCAAGAGAAATTTATAGCACTTTTTATTTCCCAGGATGAGTGTGGAAGTATCTTGTGAGCTCATACACAATTTCCTGGCTACACTCAGCCCAAATTAAAATACAGAAATTAAGGAAACTAAGTTGCTCTTAGAAATCTTGCCTTTGTCAAAATATTGTTCATTCTGAGTTTCCTATTTATCTTAAATATCACTCCAGTTTAATCATGATCAAAAGTAGTTTGAAAGTAAATTGCATATGGCACAAACACCCATGAGATGTTTTCAAAATCTCACGCAGACCTCATTTTCTCTTGTCTCAATTTCCAAATCTTTATTTCTAATCATACTGACTGGTCCACAATTAATCCATTATCAATATGTGGAAGCATCCTAGAAAGGTAATATATATTACTAGATTTGCACTTATTTAAGATTATTCATACTGTATATCAAAGTAAGAAGTTTTGTAAATACATCAACGTATTGCCTGAGAATATTTAATATTTTCTGTGGAAATAAAACAGAGCCCACTAGCTGACCTAATGCACTTTGCCTGATGGAAAAAGCATTTTCTGTTTATAAAGAAAAATTAAAATGCTAAAGTTATTTCAGAAAGTAAGAAGTATTCACCTTCAAATTTTTCATTTATGAGGGTCCAGAATAAATATGAAAATGCTGGAAAAAATGGAAATGAAATAAATAATTATTAATAATAATAAAAAATGAAATAAAATTTAATTCAGAGGAAAGGAATGTTATTTTACAATAACATCCTCTAAAAAGTGCCTTTTTAACAAGGCACAATAACAAGTGCCTATGTCTTATCTAATGACTGTCTGATTATTTTATTTTGAAACCAAGGGTACAATAAATTTCCTTTGTGCACAAGTTTTAACAAATCAGTATTTTAATGTGGAAAAGTATTCCACTGCAGAATTCAATGATAACTGACTGCAAAAACCTTTTATCATATTTGAAGAAAATTGTTTGCTATATGGGGACAATCTAGCCCTCCTTTCTGGGAGTTCCAAAAAAGTACTTGGCAGAAAATTTCTGGTTTTTTTTTTACTCCTAACTTCCTCACTTTGTGTTTATAGTTGACACTTTTTCTATTATTTTTTTACCTATGGATGCTACTCTCTTCTATAACTCAACCTGAGGTTTTCAAGGGTGAAATTCTAGGAGGAAGATTAATATGTGGGTTGAGATATGAAGTCAGCAGTAATTGATATCAGGCAAGCAACTCAGATCCTAAGATTACTGCACAGTTCACAATGTAATAATAAAAATATTCTTAGAACTTTAAGGAGATACATTTTTAGTGCTGTGATGCAGTGTGTGGAGGCAAGACATGTAAATATAGCACTAAAAGGGATACAGCAGTATTTTATTTAAGTTTCGGCATAATGGTGACTATGAAAGTAAAAAGCTGAAATAAATCTAAAGAATTTTCTTCTTCATGAGCTCTGAATCAAGTTCATTCTGCACTGTAAAATTTCAGAGTAGCTTTTGACTTGAAAAATAAATTGTTACTTCATTGTACATAATGAAGAAGAGGAGACATAATGCAGAAAATAAGATTATTTGCTTTTCACTCTGTTAATTTTGGGGAATTGCACTTTGAAATATGTTTCTGAAAATCCATTGGAACTGGATCATGTCCTTAATTTTCACTTCCAAATCCCTGGCCCATGATTTCTAGAGCAGTAGATTTTCCCCAGCTGTCAGACATAGCTATAAGCCTAGCATTTCAAGTTATAAAATCTGTGATCAGTGGAGTCTCTCACTGAGAGCTGAGGACAGCTGTACAGCCGAGTCATTAAGCAGTGACAATGGTAAGACAGCAGTCTGTTGCCCCTGCTAGGCATGCACAGTACACATCTTGCCTGCTGCTCTATTACTTTCCCAATGACTCCTTATGTGCTTGCTTCCCATACTTTATTGATAAAATCCTTTGAATGCTCCTGTTTGTTTTCATGGCTAGAGCTTTAACCCCTCTTCCCCTCTGCTCTTTTATAGTCTGCTATGCAAGACTGCTAGCAGACATTTTTCCCCCTGTATTTTTTGACTCTATGCAGAATTTTCTAGAATCCTCAGTCCAACTTTCACTCAATTTCTTTTTTGTCTCTTTGCTTTTTGAATTTGGAATTCTGGATCACTTTATTGCAAAATATTCTAGGTCTCATCATCATGTCTTTTCTCAATTTATACCATGTGAATGAGAGTTGTCTATTTCATTGGAGCTCGCTGTACTTTGGTTATGTCTGAGGAATGATTGCAGTCATCACCATCACAATTCCATGCAATTAAACTCATGTCCATAGTTTGGTGTCTTCTGCTATCCATGCTCCAACCCATGACTGAGAGACCAACCCTTACATTACTTTCTGTGTTCTCTCTCCTGATCATTGGCATAGACACGAGGCTGGATGGGGCTTTGAGCAATCTGGTCAGTCTAGTGGAAGCTGTCCCTGCCCATGGCAGAGGGTTGGCACTAGAAGGTCTTAAAGGTCCCTTCCAGCCCAAACCATTCTATGATTCTATAATAGAGCATAATCAAAAACACATCACATCATTAGATATATTATGACTACATAAGATTAAAGCCAAAACATAGTAAAATCTAATTTAAAAAAGCTTTCAAATTAATTCTATTTCTTTTTTTCCATAGTTCTTCTGTAATTAAAGTTGTATTATACTTGATACTCTGATTACAGTTCTATTTTTCTCCAACCATTTCTGCAAACTTCTCTAGGCAATAAAATGTTGGAGAACAAAAAGATGCTCCTAAAGGACTTTAAAATAATCCAGAGCAAGCCATCTTGGCTATTAAAACACCATTACCCAATGTTCTGCCCAATATTAAGAAATAGTATAAATCTCTGTTTCTTTCCATCACAACAGGAGCTATAAGCACTGTGTCTGATGGAAAAACAAGACGTGGGTGTTTTGGAGAGCTGTGTTTGTGGGAGTTACAAATCAAGTAGTTTTCTGATTTTTAGAACATTATTTTAAGGTTGAAAAGTTCATCCAACATATGCTTAACAACTTGAAATATAACTATCACATTTTTTCAAACTTTCTTGCTTTTACTACAGAAGCTTTAAAAGCATAAGATCTTCAAATAACGTTTTTTCCTTTTGCAACATTCCTCATTCCTTCAACATGGGAGATGAATTTACTTTCTGCCTCACAAGTTTTCTCACATTTAAAATGTTCCCATCTGTCACACATGCATTTTTTCAGAAGATTAACAACTTCTTTTTCTTTCTATCTTTCATATTTCTCCTCTGTCTTAAACAGGAAAATATTGAATTGTTTTCTTTTGAAAATCCTGCTTTAACTATTCCTGCTGTTCTATTGTTGAATTATAGATAGTTTATGGATTTTTTTCAGCATCACTGTAGGCCGTTATTTTGTTTCATCTCACATGCTAAATGGCATAGGGATTTATTACTTTACTTCCCTACTCCTCAAAATGTTCTCATTTGTTGATATGCAGTATTTGGGTGATAGATCTCAAGGGACAATGTGTGTACAGCATTCACTGGAAGCAGATATCATATTCAAAATTACTTTAGTGCTCATGAAAAAATTAACATATTTGATTTATGTGGGTAATTGAGAAATAAAGTTTACAGTGAAGTAATTTTTATGTCTTTTTGCTTGCCCTTCCAGATTTTGAATTGTTGGCATTTTTAGACTAGAAATGTAATTAAGATATTGAGTATCTTAGTAAGTACAAGTCATCCAGAACTTTAGGGGAACAGAATTATTTACTCTACTTGAATGGATATATCCCTTTGTCTGCTTAAATAGAAATTTCAATATTGTTTATGGATCCTTCATTTTCATGTTACTATTAAATATTGCATATTATATAGCTATGTTTTGAATGTTCTCAGCTTTGAATAATAGATGGTCATTTTAAAATGAATACAGTGATTCTGAAGGCAGGGCCTTTTCCTTTAAACTTCATGCACTGAAAATTGTAAGGGGTTAAACTGTATGTTTTTCAGTCTGGAGACTGACCTTTGCTGTATCATTTAGTTCTTATAAGGTGTCATGTCATTAAAGTGTGTATTTTATTTGCTTAAGGTCTTAAAGCAGTATTCACTAAAACTTTCTTATTTAAGGGAAAAATCTGTTAGTCTTCTGATAGATGAATCTTCTTTTCAAAATGCTAGTAGGCAGTTAAGCTACGAACTAGAAAATATCCTTTTAAAATTCTAGTTTACATTCTCATGAGGAATAACCTTGTACAATGTTTTTTGAAATTATGCCACAGTAAGCCATGCAATTCAATAGTGTGTATATTTAAGAAGTTATGTGTTGATAACTTTTGCCTCAGGTTGTAAGATTTTGCATATGTTAACAAGACCCAGTTGTGAATCCCTGTCTAATAATAATAGTCTTTGACACTTGCCTAGTCTTGTTCTACAATGTTTGCTATGTGTGCTAACATTACAGTGGAATTTGCATGACTCTGTAGTATTGTTATGCATCCTTGTTAGGTGACTGCAGATATATCAAATTGGCAGCAGCGGTGTCCTGAAATTCTTTGCTCATTTAGACAATGTTTTTAGACAATGTTTTGCTCATGACAATGTTTTTACTGGGCAGAAAAACTGTTTATGCAAAGAGTAGAATTTCAATTTGATATATGTATGAATATTATTTGTTTCCATTTTACCTGAGAACATTTAAATGCATTTTATTTCTAGTATCACATTATTTTGAATGGAAGTCTGACACTGATGCCTGGGATTTTGGCCATCATTTGTATAAAGATGTTCAGAGACCATGTACAAGACAGACTGAGACCTAGAGCTATGGTCTCCGTCACACAAATATTATAAGTTGCCCAGTTTGACTCTATCAGGTAACAGCAATCTCATGAATCCAGATGGAAACAACATGCTAATAGCTTTTGGGGCTGATCGCTGTGACAGGTTTGCTGGTTTTTGTAGGAATGTTGTGAAACAACCTCAGGCTCTTATTATGATCCTTCTGCCTCTTTTGAAACCTCTTTTAATAGACTTTTAATGATGAGACTAGATGTATTTGTTATGAGAGTTTTAACATAATTTTGGGAGCCCTGTGACATACTTCTTCGGAAGTATTTTAAAAATACTATAGTTGAACTGCATTTGTAAGTCATCTGAATTATATTAGAGTTTATGTATTTTGTTTATGTGGTCGCTTTCACTAGATAATGGCATTATTTTCTTTTCTTTTTAAAATATTGTATCTAGATAAGCTGTTAGACTCATGGTCATTTATACTGATTTTTTAAGGTAGCTTTCTTAACATAAGTTATGTAATTCTGATTCCACATGTAGTGGCCAGAAGAATTTTCTAATAGCATAAAAGTGACCTTGTAGCTCTGTATTGGGCATCACAAATTGAGATCATTATAGGAAAGCCAGGGAATATTTCTGTGATTTTATGGCGAATGCTGCTTATTCAACAAGCGTGGTAATTGAACCAGAGATCTTATTTTTAAGAATCCTATTCCTGCTTTAGCTTCACAAAGTGAAGTCCATTCCCACTAGATATGCTTTTCTGTGTCACAGAATGTTTGCCTTCCCTGATTAAACAATAGAAACAGGCAGTGACTTTTACAAGTGAGTATCATTGCCTGGGGCCAAGTGGACTCACTGATGACATGGTTTCCCATTAAGTTTTCAAAACAAACAGGAGGCATTCCATGAGCCCAGATCTATACCTCAGAAATACCTTTGAACTTAATAGCAGTATGATAATTTTACAAGCAAATTTTCTACTGCTGGCTGAAGACCTTTTGGTCAATAGAGATTAAATATAATTTGACAGAGAAGCTAAAAAATAAGACAGCTTTTTTCATTATCAACTGCTTGTCACTGATGTTGTAGGGCTGAGAGAAATCTTGGAAAGTATAGTGAACTTGACAACCATGATGGATAGAACAGAGATCTTTTGCAAAGTTTTAAAAGCTTTGTGGGGATTTTTTTAATAAACATCTTCTACTATTTTTGATTGTCAATTGCTGTCAAGAGCAGTCAGATAGTAAGCCAGATTAATTGAATGAAATGTCTCTCACCAACTTAGCGTGTTTTGACTAAGATTTTTGTATTTGCTGATGAAATACATTTTATGTCATTCTAGTGTAGTATCTTGAGAGTCAAGGTTCATCTTTAAATCATTTTCCAGAGAGAAAAGTGATATATATTTCTATCTTACATCACCTCATGCCTGAAGCATCGAGAGGAGCAGGGCAATGAAAGAAATTAGTTTCTGAAGTTTTCTTTTGCAAGAAAACTTCCCACTTCTGAAAGGCAATTGAGTCTTTTTTGGTGATCATTAGCAGACCCTATCCTTTTTAAAAGACACACAAAGAATATATCCACTGTGTGGTTAAAGTATTGGATTTTGCAGAGCATGGGGATAAGTGGACAGACTGCTGTGCTGTATCTTGAGAGAGATTGACTTTTTTAGTGACTACAGTTAAGTTTGAAAGACAGCAGAAACTTGAGAAATGTCTGCATTTGGTTCTTCTGCCATTCACAGTTTCATTGTCTTAAGACCAGAAAGATAAAGCAAGAATTTGCAATTCCTGAGTAGTATCACTAACCTACAGAGTCCTAGAGTTATGTTCCTCTTATTCCTTCTGCTAATGTCCCTCGGGCTCTTCTTTCAACAGCTGCAGGATTATTTTAATTTACTGTAAAAGGAAGAAAGGGGAATACACAAGATTATGAATTCTTATTTACCTTACCTGCAAAATTGTCTCATTTATTTTGTCATCTTTATCAAACATCATTAAATTATTGTACAACAGAAAAGGTAAATGTCCAACCTATGGTAAGACATTTTGGTTCCAGGGTAATCTCATTTTTCCTTTTGAGTCATTAAAGCTGTTTCAGTGTCTTATTCTTCTGACTGTGCTGACCTGATCTGCAGCCTCTTTGTCTCAGCAGCAACAAGAGCTGGGAACTTAAAGGTCTTTCTGCATCCAGCTGGAATTCACCACAGGCTGAGGCTTGTATGGCCACGCCTTCTCTGCTCTCCTTATTGTAATTGGTGTTGGAAAGCCAGCTTTTGGATGTATCTGTGAGAAGATGTTAACAGTAGCTTCCAATGGTTGTTATCAGGAAGGCAAATCCCATGTCAATTAATAACTTCTGTACTTAGTTAATTATAGTGACAGTATGCTTGAATACCTGGCATTATCTGAAGAGAAAATATTGAAAAAGGTCTGTGATTGAGTAAAAAACCTTCTAGCTATTAGTATGTGGGAGTAGTGTATTGATCAAATAAGTGGAGTAAATGTTCTGGCAACCTTGAAGAGTGGCATAATAGAGAAAGGAATGTTAGTAGGGGCTCAGAGATAGCTGAAGAAATATTTATAACACAATCATAAAACATTTAAATCCTTTTTCTAATTTTTTTACCCATTGTGCCTGTTAAATTACAGCACAACCTACTTGGATTTGTGCAGCTCTCCATACTTTAATATTTAGAAGATGCACAATGTTAAAGCAATAAAAGATTAATTTAAGAAGATAATTTTAATATTAAACTGAGACATGAGATACTCTTGCTTTTATTATACTTGTCAGTATTTCCTTCTGAGATAGAATTTACAGACTCGAGTTAGTAACAAATCAAAACAAAATTGTATTAAAAATTTTAGAAATGCTATGCATTCTATTAATCGTGTTGGATTTAACTCTGTGAAGCTGCTTATGATATTTTTTTTAATTGTATAGGGAAGTAATGGAGTGGGCTTCAGTTATTCTATAGGAAAATAGATTTTAATTTTCAAGCACTAATTTCCATATGAGGTAAACAACAATTATGTTAAACTTTCAGAAAAGTCTACTTGCCACCTGAGAAATGAACTGATTTAGATTTTAATTTTTCTATATATGGCTTCAAAAGTGCTTCAGTAAATATAAGGTCAAATTATTAAGACGAATTAATTATGAATAATAAGTGATAACTAGCCCAAGATCTCCAGTTTTCAAGAAAACAGATCATGGGAAAAAAATCTGATTTTTTGACACATGAGAATCAAGAATTTTACTCTCTAGGAGAAATCTCTAAAGAGCTGCCAGTTCTCTGGTAAATTTCAAAGTTACCAACCATTCATAACTATTCTGAATAAGTCAAAAATAAATAAAAAACATCAACTCTCAAATTTTTTTTCAACTCCAGAGAATTCTGAAAATCAGTATATGCAATTTCAGACTAAACCCCAGGCTGCCTTCAGTCATATCAAATTAAGGGTTTGTCTATATAGTTTGCAGATGATTTTTGGAGCTTTAATTAATTTTACATAAGGTTTCTCTCCTGAATTCTGACTGCATTGCTTAGTTTCTCACAGATACCCTCCATTCATGTTTGTCAATTTTGGTAGCGTCCTGGGATATGATGAGGATAACTTATTGAAAAAATGTTAATGCTCTGGAGATTTCCAGTCAAAAATATCAAGTGTTCTGAGGTGAATTAAAATAAATCTCCTTAACTGAAGTTCTGTATAAAAAGAAGTTTCTAGGTATTTGTAACATTGGACTTCCAAAATTATCATTAATATAAACTATTGTGGCCAAAAAAATAGGAAGTGCTTTTTGTCAGGTGTATGTTGGTCATAAAATTACTAATGCAACATGTTGAAAGGTATACACTGCCTCACAGAACTCTAAAAAAACAACTTCTGGATTAGTTTAGAAATATCTCAGGGAAAAACTCTGGAATCTGTGTGAAGTCAGAGTGCACAGATTCCATTGGGTTATATGTCCTAACTGGAGAAAAGAATGTGAGGGGGAAGTTTTACAGTCACACCAGCTACCAGTCTTTTACTAAAATACTCATTAGTTCTCTGCCTCCAATAGTGTTTTTAGATTTTGCAGTAACATCTGTACAGACCATATTGTTCAAAGCCCAGTCTTGCCTATCAACCAGAGTTGCCTTCAATGCACGGGCAGGAAAATGGCAGCATTTTCACTGGAGTAGCATTTCCTGGGCATATCCCAGAATTTACAACTGGTTCCACATGTCCTAGGGCAACTGAAGACAGGGGAACTGGATGGAGTGAGCTGTTGGAAGGAAAGAAGAAAGAAACCTTCATTCAGAGGCTCTGCCATCCCTGTTTCTTCCTCATGTCCTGTTATCTGCAGTGACACCCCTCTGTCCTCCCCCATCCTACCCCCATTTGTTTGTCCCAAAGCCAGCAGGGCCACGGTGCAGGAAATGAGCTCTCCTAAATGGATTTCAACCACAGAGAGCTGCTTCTCTCTCCTGTGATGTATAACTGTAGTCAAATAGAAATCTCAGCCTCCTCTACACTCAAACTATGAAAGAATTTTGGCAAGCTTCTCACAAACTCAGTTTTAAGGAGTGAAGTCCAGTTTTTGCTAGCCCATGGTGTGGATGAGAATTTATTAGAAACCTGCTGAAGAGAACAATATACAAGTAGTTCAAATCCATGCTGCACACAGAACAAACAGTAATACAAAAGACTATTTAACAATTCAGTATGAGGTAATTTAAAATATGGACAGTTGTAAAAGTTTACTGCCTGATGCTTGCTCAGTCACTGTTGTAATATTTGATGCAGAAAGAAAACAAAAAAAAAATGAAAAGAACATGGAAATAATTTTGGTTTTGAACCCAGTCTTGCACAGATGAATAAAGGTATATGGAAGCAGTCTTCTGATCCATGAGATTATACTTCCTCTTAATTTGGCTACCAGAATTCTTTTTGTACTACTGCCCTTAACATGACCTCCAAGTCCTGTCAAGCACATACTGAAATTTATTTTAATCATTACAACATAATATGGTACAGAGGAGAACATTTTGATGAACTGTGGATAATTCTTCTTTGTTCCCATGAAAGAATGTGATAGTCTGCTTCATTTAATACACTCTGCTTTTCCATAACAGTCTTTTTAAGGAATGTAATTAAGATTAGTGACTAGCTTTTCCCAAGGAAGAAAAAGTAAAATGCACATACATTTACAGAAAGATGAAACAAAAAGGGATTTTATTGCCTGGTCTTTTTCTAATTGCAACATTTTATGGGTTTTTATGTCTTAATATATTGTGTGCTTTCTGTTTCTTCATCATTAACTGTTTTAGCATCTTGCCACAGCAATAGCTGTTATGGAAAATGGTAGCATAAGTACTAAAATAAATACCACTTTTTTTAGTTCTGAAACAAAGCTAAAGGTATAAATAAAATTTTAAAATTCCCTTGGGTCCACCCTAAAGCTTTTTTTTCTTACATGTAACTCAAATCTAGAGATTTCACTAGGTATAAACAACAACAGGTTTATGAGTAAGAATCTTTTTAAAGAGTTCAGTTCCAGGTGAGTCATACCTCTGAATCATACAAAAGTATAGTATCAAATAGCTTTCCTCCTACAAAATACATTGGAAATAAAAAAAAAAAAAAGAGACTAAAGAAAGAAAATCAATCTTCTCATTTCAGTGTATTTGCATATGAGGAAAACATTAATATCCTATTATAGTCTTCCTCCCTGTGAGCCTGTAGAAAACCCATAAATTAGATTACTGCTTTTAATCTATGTTAGCAGAAGGCCTAAGGAAAAAAGATAAAGGAGGTACCCTTAGAGAAAATTTTGGTTTCTGTCCTGAGTGTTTAAGGGAAATGCTCCCCAAAGAGCTGTTAGCTGGGAGGAAGCCCAAAGATCAAATAGAAACCCAAAGATGAAATTCAAGGAGCTGCTTAACTGACATATCACAGTCACAGGGATGCTGGGACATCTAAATATCTCAGATGTTCTTAAAAAACCCACACAGGCCTCATGAAAAGAAGTCTCAATTCTGACAGAAAATGTAAGAATTGATAGACTAAGAGTTCAGTTCTGCCTCCATTACTTGGTGCACAATTATTTACACACTATGTTCATCCTGTACCATGGGATAGTTCTTGAACACTTATGATCACACCTAGCATCTTTTAAAATTTAAAATTTAAAAATTGCTAAGTAATATGTGCACCAAATTTTTTTCTTTTGATTAAATAAGGATACTACCTCTGTAAAAAAAAAAAAAAGCCCAAAAGAAACAATGATTCTATCTAAGCAGGGAGATAAAACCAAAACATTTAAAGCATGAATTGTCTTGTCATATTCTCTTTGAACAGATTTGTACAAAAACTACTGCTATTTGCTAATACACTGTTGATTTCCTAAAGACAAAATAGCTTTTAGGACAAGATAAACATATTTTGTTCTACGAGCAGGTATATGTAATATGAATAAAAAAGAGATTAAGCCCTTGGGAATTGGATTAAAGGTTACCAAAATTTTTAAATTTAACTGATTGGTATTATATACCTTCTAAAATAAAGATCAATTTTTTTCTAATTTCTCCAATAACATAACCATAATTTTTTAATTAGTAAACTAGCATTCTCATTATGGAATAGTACTTTTCTTCAGAGAGTAAGATTTGGAGACAATTTTTGGATTCTTGAACTGATACTAGTGTGTGTTGTTCTCAATATAGCCATTTGTGTTGCTCTAAATAAGGGCTAATATAACACCACATTATTAAAAGCCATATGAGTTGTTAAAAGGCAATGTGTACTCGTCCCTGTTGACATTTCTGGCCCATTATTTCCTTCTCCTTGAACTGGTTGGCAGTGTGGTGGACTAGCTGAAGGAACGGAGGAAAAGTTTAATTTTATTTTATCCTTTTATTTCATTGTTTAAAACAGTGGCATTTTTTATGCACTAAATGTTTTCTGGGTGAGCTCCCTGAAGGGCTGCCCCAGGACCATGGCTGGCAGCAGTTGAGCTGTGGTTTTCCATAGTCTTGGTTGCTGCTTAGAGGGAGTCTGAAATTGTGGCTTGGGATGGCAGTTTAACACTGCATATAAGTGCATGTAAGTGGAAGCTGCTGCTGAGAGTAGGATTTGTGTGGTCACATCTCAACACAGGATACCAACTGACATCCATTATAGTCAACATACCAAATTCTGCTCTTTGCCCAGAACTGTCTGTACACATCAGTGATGCTGTGTAGAGTTAAAAGCTTCACTGCAGGGCTCCTTTCAAGGGCCAAATGAGTCCATTACATCCATTTTAGCTATTGTTTACAAGAACAAGTGATGTGTAGAAAGTATTGCTTAGAGCTGGGGTTTGAGGCAAAATTTTTTGAGAAAACCCATCAAATTTTAATGAGATGAACATATTTAACTGAACTCAATGAGAATATGTTAAAACAACTGGAGTCAGAGATACATTTTGTTTCATGATAATCAGGAACAAACTATATCCTCCAAAATTATCTGAATCCTGTCAGGTCTTCAAAGACATTGATTTAAGTTCAACAGAAGATGGAGGAAAAAATCATCTTCAGTGCTTAAAATTTCCACTTATCTCCAAGTAGGAAGAAAGAAATGAATGTCATCTTAATATTGCTTGGCTACCTCACAGAACAAAAAATGAGAAATTTTAGTGTTCAAAAATGAGGGAGAAAGACAGACTGTTGAAATTATAGAAAATATTTCCTACCTCACCCAGAGTATCTGAAAGAGAGGGTTAGGCTGAAACAGTGAATCAATTATCTCCACGTTCCTGCAATATCAAAAACATTCATAGCAATCTGACAGAGGTATCTGATTAAAATGTCTGTAAAGTGTACTTGATAAATGGTTTGAAATTTGGCTCCCTTGCCATATCTGTTTGCTAGCTCTATAGCAATATATGATTTATAGAATTGCGTATCATTTTCAAATTATCTAAACCAATAGAATGAATTAGAACTGCAATAAGATTCTGCTGCTCAGAATCTTCTGAAAAAAAGTTGCATTAATCAACCTCAGGGTTTTTGTTATTGATCACTCATCTTTTAAGAGATGTTTTCATGAAAGTATGTTTGCTTTGTCATTTAAACATGACTAAGCATTCTTCAAAGGCATGCAAAAATCTTCTTTATTAAACATTGTTCAAAGTGTAGAAAGATAGCTGCCAATCTCAAGAAAGTTTTTGTTTTGTTTTTGTTTGGTTTCGTGTTTTGTTTTCTGGGTTTTTTTAAATGTTTCTGTCATTAAAAAGCAAAAAGAAATAGTATTTTTTTGACATTTTCAACTATTTTATCTTTCCTTTTTGTTTTTTACTACTAAAACCTTATGGAGTTCTAAGTATATATAATCTTCTACTTTTTTAGCTAAAAATATCTGATATAACATTTCATATGCTGCATTGAAAACAGGATAAAAAGAAAAAAATTGTAAGAAAAAAGAGAAAAGAAAATCAGTCAATACACACATACAGACATATACACATTCAACACTCAAGGGTGTAACCTTTTAAAATCCTTTCTCCCAAGGAACTGTGTTGGAAGAATAAGGTTTTGACGCTGTTGAAAAGAGATTTTCCCACCCCCTTTTTCTCTGAGAGGCAGTAAACAACACTTGTTGGTAGGTATGAAACTGAAGCCATTTTTCTGTAGCTGTGGCTCCTGTAGGTAGGACTCACTGAACCCATGACAGACTAAAGGTGCTTGAGGATGTAGATCGTATATGTTCATAGGGAGAAAAAAAAGTCATGCCTGGGTTGACAAATGCAATTTCAAATACATAATTATTTCAGCTGGAATTAATGGAAGTATTCACAAAAAAAAGGAAGATGAGATTTTTTTAAACACTCTTCCTGAAGTTGTCAATAACTTTTTTTTCCAGATGACTTATCAGACATAATGATTCGACAACCTGAGAACCTTCAGTTTCCATGCAACCCAAGTGCTAGTTTGACACTTCCCTAAAGTTCTTTGAATGTGATCTGAATGCAATTGCATTTTATGAAAGTCTCATAATAATGTTGAGTTTGAGTCATTGCCAGACCTACTTGTTTTAATGTAAACAAAAGCATGTGATGTCTTCACCATCATTTCCTGGGAGATGTTAAGACCTTGATTCCATAAAGTGTTGAAAGACATGAGCTTGAGATCTTAAGCCATGTTAAACAAGAAGGGAAACCTGCATGATTAAAATCAATTACATGCTTAAATGCTTTTCAGGATCAGAGCCAGCTCGGTTAGCACTCAGCATCATACTACAGATAACTAATTTTGCATTGCCTTTATAAATCTTGTGTTTTCCTGCAAGACTCATCTGACTGTACTTTATTTCTCACTCTGACAAAATTTAGCAAGTATTTGAGGCCTCTTTCCAGGTCATTCAACAGCTTACTGTTGTATGGTTAGTCACAAAAGGATTTTGTTTTGTTCTTTTTGTTTTTTTCTGAGCTGATGTTATAAGCTCCTCGGACATTGACTTCCTTGTCAGAATAGTTTCTTTTTCCTTTGCCTTCCCTCTCATCACCCTCCTTGTATCTCATTGCTGATTAGAAAAAATAGACTAAACTGTTAGCAGTGAATTCAATGTGAGTTATACTATAAAACTTGGAAGTACCTGATTTTCTAGAAAAAATCTGCATCAACTTCTTTGAAAATACATATTTTCAGTGTATGGTAAGTCCCTTATTAAACTTAAGATAACTCCTTTTATTACATAGTTTTTTACCCCTGTCTGTAAAAAAGAAAAAAAAATCTGCATTTTTCTCTTTAGCTCATTGTTTGCTTCTAAAGGAATTGATAGATTTTAGAACTTTTATTTAAATTAAATACAAACTTACGATACTCTGGAATAAATGCTGCTTAGTATGGGAATGTTCTTAGAATATAATATATATCAGACGTTAAAGTTTGGAGATTCTAATATAAACCATCTTTCTAAACTTTGTAGTAATTTTAAAAGTGGTGTTCCACCACTGTGCAATTAATTTCACCTCTCTAAGAAACCTTTTTTTCAGACTATATGATAGCTTTCAGATTATTTGCTAGATTCTCATAAGCATAGTCACATCTAAGGTCTTAAAAATATATAACTAATTCCCCACATCTCACTTTCTGGAATCACAGCTATTGAATAGCAATCATTCTGTTTTCTAAATATCCTCACAGTCTTATAAGAAATGAGGTTTGAAACATTTTTCCCCTTCTAGTTTTCAGTTTTCTTCAGGTCACAGACTAGGACTTCTTCCCTTCAAAAGCACTCACATTCTAGTGAAATAAAATAATTATTTACATAGTAGTGGTCTTATTTTCCATATGCTAATCATTCTAATTTCTCCAGGAATTTTTTCTAGGTCTAACATTTTTTCTGACAAGGCTGCTTTCCTTCTCATTTATGGTATCTCAAATTGTTCAGTGTTTTCCTAGACGTGGATTGTTTCAATTTACAATATGTGTCTCAGATCACACAGCAGTCTGGGCAGGAAGAAGGGATGCACCACCACAATATCACACAGCAAAATTCTTGAGAACCTTGAGGAAATTCACCTTCAGTACAACCAGTGTACTAAAGAAGTACTTTTCTAGACAGAGGTGTTAAATCACAAGAGATATTACACAGCACCAAAATGTTATTGTATGTGTGATTTGATGCTCCACTGTATATAGTTTTGAGTGCATATGTAAGTCTATTACTTTATATCAAATAACATAATTATGTTATTTCATATTTTGTAACATGTTTTGTGAAATACTTATTCTAACACATTACATATTACATATGTAAGTATCTTCCTGGAATAAATATACTAAGTGTTTAACCAAGTATTTTATTTTCAATTTCTTCTCATTATTGGATAAGACAGTCATGTTCACCTGACAATGACAAGAAATGACAGATAAACCATTTTGAAACATGAACAAGACATGTTCTGTACTTGCAAATCTAGCCCCAAACTGTCTGGTCTTCTTTTTTCAGTGTATTAGATTACATGATATCTATTTTGCTGCCCACTGTCCCCTTAAAGAATGTTCTGCTTTTTTGGTCTACAAATATGTTATTTCCTACTACTGAATACTTTTATCTGAGTATATTTGTTCTCAGGCACATCAGCTTTCATTTACAATGATTGAATGAATTTCTGTTTGTTACCTGCAGACATCTTAGAATTAAAAACTCTCCTGTCACTCTGTTGTCTTTTTCCTTTATCCTAATATCTGTAATGCCTCCCACTTTTGCACTGTTTTACCATTGAACCTGTTTGCATTTTGCTTTTCATTCAGATAATTCATAAAAATAATAAATTTTGTCAAATTACAGAAGATGCTCAAAAATCAATGAAATCAGAGACTGTTTTCCTTCCCTAGTTGTATCATTAGGCATCGTGCCTTTTATTGTTTGGTGTCTTAGCTTTTGAATTTCCTGAGCTTTTTTTGGGCAAAACTAAAACACAAATGGTGAAGCAATCAAAGGCATTTATCAGGGTTATTTATCTAGGTTTGAGCCACAGAATCAGGAGGTCTGTCAAAATTACATCCATGATGATGTTTTGGGTTACATTCTTAAAATAATTACCTAAACAGATACCCGATACAGAACAGAGAAAAAGTCCTAGGGAGATGTCATGGTTTAACCCCAACCAGCAGCAAAGCTCCAGGCAGCTGCCCTCTCACCCCTCCCCCCTCAGTGGAATCAGGGACAGAAGTGGAAACGTAAAAACTAGAGAGCTCATGGTTTGAAATAAAGACAGTTTAATAGGAGAAGTAAAAGCTGGGCACAAAAGCAACACAAAACAAGGAATTCATTCACTGCTACCTACGGGCAGGCAGGAGTTCAGCCATCCCTGGGAAAGCAGAACCCCCTCATGTGTGATGGTGACTTGATTTCATGAGAAGGATCTCTGATCACTTCATCAGATAAGTCAGAGGGCTTTGCATGGAAGGAGTAAAAGTATCCCTTTAATAAGTATCCCTTGATATCATGTCTTGGTCCAAGATTTCTCTTGATTGAGAAATCCCAGAATAAACTCATATCAGCTTATTCCTATAGCAGAAATTAATAAGTAATAATGAATAAGGGATTATTGTAGGTGCTCATCACACAGGTACAGAGAGGTCACTGACAAGAGAGCTAGAATGGTCCAACAGAATTGGAAACAGGAAGAGTCTGGCTGAAGAAATTCATGCTGTATTTGACTGCAAGCACATATTCTTAGCACAGCTTTTCTGCCACTCTGATAATGATTCATCACCTATGCACAAGACCATGTGCAAGTTCTGTGGCATCAGGACATGTTGAAAAAATTGTTGGTCTGGCCCAGCTGAAAAAAACTTTCCAGAAAAACTCACCCACTAGAGTATATTTGTCTTGCTCTTGATAGCAGCCTGAGTGAACTGCAGACCAAAAGCCTGTCAGTGCAGCCACAGGACCCTCTGTGCTCTCCAGGATTGTGAGACCCTGGCTGCCTGAACACAGCATCTCAGCCTGTGAGGGCTGTCTGGCAACTGACCCTGAGGTGGTGTGTGGACACAGAGGAGGCAAGCTCAGAATAGTGCAGTAATCATGGACAATAACAATGGGAAATTACAATTAATAGTGGGCAGCTATGGGGACAGAAGTAGCCAGGCTAGTCCTGTCTGGGACAGCACAGCACCAGGCCATCCCATATGCATGGAAGCATAAACCTGAATGGTTAGGTAGTGTCTAGCAGCAGCTGATATGTATGCCATGGCAAGACAGAAACAAACAGTTTCATCAAAGTGTGCATAAAAGAGATATTTTTACAATAACACTGCAATTGTTATACAGAAAAAGCAGCCTGAATAGTATTCAGAGTAACTTAGCAACACTTTCCTTCATCTTTGCTCGATTTCTTCAATATAATATTTCCGTAAAGAAATGCTTTTAGTTAAACTTTCTCATATGGGCTCTGTTACTATCCCAAACTGAGGCCATCTGTCATTTAGCTCATCTACTCTTACTGATGAAATTGACCCCAGAAGTAACATCTGAAGTCTCTTAAATTTTGGGGCATATGGCATCTAAATCCAATTTGTTCAGCTCAAAGCAATCACTACTGGTATCTCATCTGAGTTATTTATTACCCAAATACCTTGTATTTGTACATATATATTTAAGTCCATGAATACTTTCGTTGAAAAAATTCTTATCCACCTTATTCCCTTAAGGCACTCTCTTTCTTATTTATCATCACTTTACCCTTGGAGATATCTATGTCTCTAAGAACCAAGGACTCTTCAAGCTACCTTAATATGAATGTGTAGTACTATGAAATTCAAAACTTATTTTCAGCCTTAACTTTGAAATTACTTTGGCTTTGTCAAGATTCATAGAAGAATCCAAAGACAAATTTTATGATTTAATATTATAATTATTTCAGAATTCTTTGACTTTATTTGGCATGACTCTTAAATTGTCCTTTTTTAAAGCACTTTTCAACAATAGATTGGTCCCAAAGGCATTTTAAGTCTTTGGGTTACCTACTTCAGATAAAAATTAAAGCACACTATCATGTGTCTACCAAATAGAGTGCAGTGCTTCAGGCATTCCATCTTGTTGGAAAGTGATACAAACAATATCTGTTTTGTAAGTGCCTTTTTTAATGGTGTGCTGAACTGTGTGTGCAAATGTTAGCATAAAGGAATAAGGCATATGGAGAATTATAAAAGAATATACATGTGGGTTCATAATAGGTATTTCTGCAAAGGATTTGCTCTTAGAACTGGGAAATGGTACATAAAACCCCCATATCTTTTCTCCTCTTCTGTGTTTAGTTTTGCTTCTTTTCAGAACCACTGAATTTTTCGCTTATTTTTGAGATGGTTATTCTTCTCATATAATCATATTGCAATGTTACCATTTTGGGGGTGTCAGTGGGTGTCTTATTTCTTTTCTTGGCTGGAAAAATTATCCTTCTGTCCCCTGCAGCCAACTATGGTAATTTCCAGTGAATACAGTAATGAGGGCAGAACTGATTAAATGTAGGCTTCCCTCCTGTTAAATTCAGCCAACAAACTGCCTGTCAATACCTACAGAGTTTTTCTAGATTTTTTTCCTAAAGGTAAAGGAGCATGTTCTGATCACGGTTTTTTTGTTTTTGTTTTTTGTTTTTTTTTTTTGTTGTTTTGTTTTTGGTTTTTTTTTTGTTTTGTTTTTTGTTTTGTTTTGTTTTGTTGTTGTTGTTGTTGTTGTTTTGTTTTGTTTTTTTTTTTTCTTGGGTTTTTTGGGATTTTTTGGTTTTGGTTTTTGGTTTTTTTGGTTTTGTTTTTTGGGGTTTTTTTTTGTTTGTTTGTTTTGTCTTGTTTTGTTTTGTTTTTGTTGATTTTTGGGGGAATGGTGGCTTTATTTTGTTGTTTGTTTTTTGGTTTTTTATTTCTGCCAGGAGTAGATACATTAATAGACAAGCACAGCTTTGCTAAATTCCACAGTGGGATTTGGACATAGGATTGTGTCATTGGTTGCAGGAGTCTACCAGCAAAGTATGCTTCCCTGGTCATCTGCTCTACCAAATTTACCCTTTTCTGTGGGCCAGCTGCTCTTTATAAAAAGGTGCTGCAATGCATCAGCTTTTACAACTGGAACACTTTAGCAGTAGAGGAACCATATGTTGTATTGTTATAGAAATAGTAGAATTAATATATTGTACTGTGCAGAAAAATGATAAAAAGGAAAGAAAATATTAGCTTAAACAAGCAGTCATTTCCACTGTGCCATGTGGTAAAAATTCTTCCCTCTTTCCTCTTGTTTAGAAAAAAAGTCTGGAAAAGCTTGAGACTAGCAGTGTTAAAATGGTAGTCAAACAGGATAAAATATTTGGTAGAAAAATTAGAGTATCTCTAAAGACATTGCATTGTCCACGGAGCTACCTAGCTAATAAGTGGTCCTGCCCAGGGAATATCAGTATTGCAGCAAATAAAACCAGCCCAATTCTTCTGCATAATTCTTCATCCCATTCATCAAATTTAATTAAATAAAATTTTGCTCAAATAATGTTCCTGGATTGAAGAGTTTCTGTGACCATAACATAAAGAAAAATCATGACAGAACCCATCTGAGAAATATTTGCATGAATAGTCCTTTGTGCTTTTTCCAAGAAAGAACAACCATCAAAGGATTGCTGTGAACATGTATTTACACATAACTTTTTTAACGTTCTATAACCTTCTGCATCACTGCCCAGGGACTTTACACAAGATCCATCTTCATGCAAAAGTACATTGACTTTTCTTGGCAGAAGCCATCCTTGACAAGCTGCAACATGGTGTTTCACTTTGGCCCTTGCTATGAAGCTGCACACAGCACTGGCATGGCACTGACCCTTTTGGCAAGTCCTTCCTAGTCATTCCTCATGGATGACAACATGAAAATTTAGATGAGAGAGTTTATATATGGGTAGGTTACTATGGATACATGTGCATACATATATAGCAGTGTATATGTATATTTAAACATCCACATATTGATGTGCATCTAATTGTGCACATATAAATTCTAAACAACATAGATATAGTAATTACTACTCTGGCCAAGTTTTTTTTTTTGTTAAATTTAAAGTAAATTGACATCTAAACACTATCAGCTTGAAGTAATAGATCTTTAGATTTTGAGACAGGACTAGATAAATCATCAATGAATTTGTCCCCCAAGTTTGAATTTTGGAGTTTCAGTTTCTTTTGAAAGAAACACTTCTTGGTAAGAATACCAGAAGTAACAGCATTGAAATATTGCTAGTAGAATGATTGTTTGTTTAGCTTAACAAAATACTGACAGTAAAAACGATTTCTCCATATAAATACATCAGGTAGGCAAACTCCAGGGAAGCAAAAGAGGTATATAATCTAAAAAAGATGTTGGCACATGAAGAGATGCATGAATATGTATCCAGAATACTTATTCTGGGCTGAAAATCATTAGAAAATGTATAAGTTTTGGATGAATGTGATATTCCGAAAGGATAATAAGAGAAAATAAACCTTACTAATCAGGGGAAATAAACACTACCACTCTTGAAAAATAACCTGATATGGGTCTGTAGAAAAAGGTCTATAACCTCTGGTCACATGAGATAGAAGAAAACTAGAACTTTATGGTATAGAATGTCCTTTCCGTACCTGACTCAAGAAGGTTTTTTTTCTATTTCCATTCTTTTTAATGTTGTTAATAACTGTCATAGGAACAAACAAACGAACGAATCTATAATATCTTAGTAAAGACTGCATTCCTGTGGAAATGCTGAAAAGTGACCTCCCTTGGGCTAAAATTTTTTCCTGCCTCCAGTGGCACCTTCCTAGCTTACACACTCATACTGGAAACTTACTGGGTAAACAACACTTCCAAAGGAATGTACCTACAGTATCAATTAGTTCTGCTTGTGCTCTTTGAAGCTTGTCATGCTTTTAAGTACTGACTTTGGTAGTCTCATGTTTCAAACGCAAGGGTTTTGTGGCAAGGTTTGCTCTCTCCCATTATACAGAAGTGTCACTCTCCAATATCGATGTGTTGTTAATGTTTGTATAGTTATACAGTTAGGAATGTAGAAACATATTTTACTTAATTACTTTCCCACAATGGGTTTGAAAATTATACTAAAATTCTGCCATTTATGCTGCGTTTAGAAGTGCTATGGATAATGAAGCAGAAAGTAAAAAATTATCTGGAAAACAAACAAATAAACAAACACGGGATGAAAAATGGAATAGCAGAGAGAATGGCAAAACAGTATTACTTAGAGATGGATGAGAGTGCAATATGAAATGAATTAAAAGACAGCTGCAGTATTTTAGGCTTAAATTTTGCTATCTTGATTTTTTGGAAGATACGGTTAAAATCTCTCTTAGTGCTCCCTCTAGAATAAAAATACTCTTCAAGCACAGCACACCTAAATTTTCAGATTTTTAAGGTTTCTAATTTTAATGTTATTAGTGAATCCTTTTTGTGTGTCTGTATGTAATTTCTAAAAATTCTCATGGCTCTGAGTGCTCTCTTTCATGAGTACAATTTGTAACATCCTGAGGTTTGAAACTCTGTCATCAAACACCAGCAAAGTGGCACACAGGCAGGTAAAACCTGCCTCACCCAGGTTGTAGAAACAAAACAAAAGGTCAGCTTTCTTGGTCTTGCTGTGTCTGGTTCATGTGGCACTTCTGATCTTCAGTGTTATGTGTCAGAAGAACAGATTGCTTGTTCAGGGCATAGTAATGTCTTTTTAAGATGTTTCTGTGAGCATCTGAGCCTCCTTTCAGAACCATCCCTTTGTTCCCTTTTCTGTCTTGTAATTCCTGAAGTGGAAAAAATTCTGTGAATGCTTGCAGCCAAGTCATTTCTGTTGATGATTTAAATGCTGCTGAAGAGAAGGACTATTATAAAGCAATATGTATGCTCATGAAGCGTGACGGGTGTAGGATCAAACTCTGAAGATTGTGTGTGGGTGTTCTGCTGGGGACGTGTATTGCTCCAGGTTATATACATACAGAAGCACATCACAGCACCTCTTATTCTGTCTGGATAAGGGTGACAGGCAGATGCCACCCTCAGACTTTGTCTGATACTTAAATTGTATATATAATGAGGAAGTCTCTTTTCATTTGGATAACATTGGCTCACACAGGCAAGAGTTACATTTAATGTTAGACCTACTTCAATTGACAAAAGAGCAAAAGGTAGCAGGGATCATCAGAAACCCAAAACTTGTACACAGGAAGACTGGTGAGCTCTGCCACGTTTTTTTCAATGTCAGAGAGATGCATACAAAGGGAAATGGTTTGATTATAAAGGACACAGAATAGATACAAAAAAAAAAGAGCCCAAATGTTACAGTTAAATTAAGCCACACACATGCACAGACACGCCAAAATATTTGGCATGGCATTTTAAGGCAGACAGACCATATGGCCTCCTTAGCAATGCACAATGCTTTTTGCTGTGTCCCACTTAGGGCAAAAGAAACTGTTGTAGTCCTGGGTGTGCCAGATGTCTTGTCAGTCAGCCAGTTTCACATTTAACAGTGTTCTCTGCCTAAACCTGACATAAACACAGTGGCACTGCTCACTGAGGGGACAGCTCCTCACTCTGAGGGAAAATATCATTAGAATGGAATATATGAAACGACAGGCAACCATAGATCATTCTTAGTGGACAAGGTTCCTTTGAAGAAAAACTATCATTTTGTAATTACAGGAGAAAAATAAAGGCTAAACCCCGAAGCACTGAAAAGGAGAGAAACAGACCGGACAATTATATTTTGGCCTATTTACCAGTGCATTTAATGGTGCATTTCTCAAGTGCTGTGGCCACTTCCTGGGATTTTTAGTGCTGGAATAAATTAATATACCTAAGAAAAGGCATTGCAGGTGATCAGGATGACAGCTCTGAGTCTAAGGGCTGTTATGAGTGGTATAACACCTTTGTAATGATCTTCACCACTTATGAAATTTCTCTGCAAGATCACCAGTACTGATCATTAGTTTTGGAAGGATCATTGTCTGAATAGAGAAACGTCAAACATCTGCAGAAGTTTTGCCTCTCACTACCTTACTAATCAAGCCTCTGACTTCCTAGATGACAACACATATGCATTGAAAACAAAGAAAAGTCAAACTTCATTCATGAAGTAGTCTGGTAGTTTGCAGGAGGAAATTCACATATTTTTCAAGTTTCTAGCGCTTTCTGTATTTATATTGAACTAGTACATTCAGTACTAAGGGAAAAAAGGTCTTAAGGAGACCCACTTTCTTCAGAATTACAGTCACATTTACAGACAGACACACCACATTTCCCTCTTTCACTGAAGGCATCCTTTATGCTCAGATTTGATGGATAAATATAAATAAAGATTAATTTTTTAAACATAAGACATTACAGCTTAAAACTTGGTGCTCTGAAAGTTTTACACCCTGAATGATGTGAATGAATTTGTAGTTTGGAACACACAGTAATTTCTGAGCATTCTAGTTAAAAAAGTGACTGAGAAAGAGTGAGGAACTAGTACATTTTCAAAGCAATTCATAAATCAAGGGAAACATTTTTTCTTCTGTTCTCAACATTTTAGTGAGATTTGTCCTTTGTCCTCTTCTGAGAAGAGATGAGAGACCAAATAAAAATTTCACATTTGTCCTTTTTCTACTCCTAACAAGTTCTCATTCAAGGTTTTCCATCTCTTCATTTACCTAGATGGTGAACAGAAAATGGAGAATATTACTTTGTGTCTTTTCATGGAGTATGTGGCATTTTTTTAAGGAAAATATTTTCAGATTTGCCATGCCATGTATCTCCTCATCTGGGCATGGTCCTGAGCAACCTTATCCAACTGTCCTTACCTTGAACAGGGTGTTGAACTAAGTGACCTCTAGAGGTGTTTTCCAAGCTAAATTTTATCATTCTGTGTTTTATTCCTTTCATGTAACTAAATATCAGTTAGTGTAATGTCATTTGAACACAGTTTCATGCTTTAATTTTCAGGCATATCTGCTACATAATATGCTGAATAGGCTACATGTCTATGTATGTGCAGACATCTGTCTGTCTGTCTATAATATACAAATGAATTGTCATGGCACTGAAAAGCATTACCTTTATATCTTTACAGGTAAAGAACATTTGTTTGTGACACATTGATCGTTAAAATTCTTTTGCTAATTCTAACTTTTGTTAAATTAGTTTTTCCAGGCTTGGAAAACCTCACATCAGACTCTGAAATTTGAAAATTATTCCAATAATATAAAATGGATTCTTTGTATGATTTTTGTTTTGTCAAGTACATAAAGAAAATCAGCTTAGTCAAAGCAGTGTCATGTCCATTATCTTCCATGGGTACCCATTGTGCTCCACAGTTACACTGAACATGATGATATAATTCAAAACAGTTGAGGAGTTTAAAATTGCATGTTTTGTATTCATGCTACTAAAGTCACCTTGATTTTTTCGCTCTCCTATGCAATTATACTACAACTAACAAAGTGGAGGGGTTGTCATCTGTGCAAATTGGGAAGCACATTATGTACAAGGTGCTTCACTGAGCCACTGAATAAGTAGATGTCATGGTATCTGATTTTAATGTGATAGTGTTTGCAAGTATGGTTTTTAGAGTACAGCTTGTTTATCTTTATTAATCAACTGGATGATTCCTGTTATTTGTTACTGTAAAGCTACTGTTTCAGGAGCACTTCAAAGAGAAAGAATAAATGTAATGCTATGCTGTAATGTAAGGGAGAAATAAACCCAAGGAATGTTCATCACTATTCAGATTGTGATTGAGGTCCTCTGAAAGTAATAGAGACTGATTTAATTCAGACTGGAGATCTGAAAACTATATCTTGTTCTGAAAAATTATAAATATATATAAATAAAGTTAATAAAATATGCTTGTAATAAAAATATTTTATAAACAATAAAAAATACAGTAATTGAATGGCACTCTGGTATAATACAATACCATAAAATAATAAAGAAATAAATAGAAACTATAAATAGAATTCAACCAGTGCCTTTCACAAAAGGGTCAAATCAATTTCCAGCAGGGCAATTTACTGTCCAAAAAAGGAGGAGTCTTTTAGCTACCTAGAATCCACTGTGGGAAGAGGATGTTGCCACCTACGTTTTGTGCTCTCCTCAAAGAGAAGTACATCTGGTAATTGCCATTTCTTAGATAAAACAGCATATGGTGACAACTGACACCTTGAAAACAGTGATGAATTACTGCATTGACTATTGGGAAGAAGTGATTGGAGCTATTTTGAGGTAGAAATAAAAAGTGGAAAGGGAGATCTGAACATAAGCATTTTCCTTTTGTGTAGAAATTTATGGTAGAATTTTCATTTCTCAGACCTTGATAATGTACTTCCCTTTGGAGAATGGCATTAAGAATTCACATGCAAAATAGCTGCCTCAAAATCTCTACATCCTCTTTCCTCAATATATTTTCATGCAGTGGCCATATCAACTGCTGTAATAAATGATATAAGAAATGACAGAAATCTTGGAAACTTAAATTATGCCCTCTTTAAAGGAGAAATTAATTAATTCTTATATTTCTTACATAATATTCATTAAGTAATACAAACAAAAAGTTGTGTATGACTCTCCATAGATATAAATTTAAATTTCTCCATTTACTTTGAAAGTGAGTTTTCTACCTCTTCCTCCTGAAATATTGCTTTGCCTATCAAGAACTGAAATCTTACATCATTATAGGGCACTTATTTTAAGATGTTTTTGTTGCCAGTTCTTACAGGAATTAGGAAAATAAAATAGTCGCTAGGAAGAAGGAAGTTATTAAAATATGTAAAATTAACGTGTTCTATCAGCTGACAAAACCTGACCCAAAAGTCATTGCAATGGGAACCCCGGATGTGCAAATAACTTCATCCTCTCTCAGCGCTCCTTATTAGTCCATATAGATGTCCCACTGCTCATCATGTCAGCTGCTATGCCATGCTATGCTATAACTATGCTTGTAAACAAAATGGGCTTTGACCTTGAGAAAAATATGCAATAGTATGCAATTTGCTAAGAATTGGCCTCAATTATGCTCCCTGTTGGAAATAGTCTCTGTATTGTGACTGAGCAATGTCTGGGAGAGCACTAATTGGCACAGTTTGGAAACATGCCAGACTCCAACAGCTAATGTAAATTATTACGTGCAGTGCTGGAGACCAAGAATAGGGCTGTTTACTTTATTAATGTCACTGCAACACCTGTGCCTCCTGACAGATGTCTGAATTCTTCTGCATACTTTGTTTGTGTACATAGATTCTGATAATGAAACCCTACCCATTCAGTAATTATTAATAGCACAAAGCCCCATAGAAGATCTGCAACCTAGTATTTGGTATCCTATATGTGAAATGCTCCTAGGGTTATAGTGTTCTCAGGTAAGCATAGCAGGTAAATAATTTTCATTTGATCCTCAGGTAGAGTGTTTTAAATGACAATTATTTAATCCTGATATTGCTTGACATTATTTATCTCTTGTCTATGTTGAAGGTGGGTAAGATCACATATAGTTACACAACTGTGTATCACTACATCAGTATTGTGCTTGGAACATCCATATACCTAACATGATCCACCAGTAATCCATGTTCCACCATCCGTGTTTAAGCGTCTTTTAAGTACTTCCAGGGTGGTCATTCAACTACTTCTCTGGGCTGTCTGTTTCAATGCTTGGCAACCCTTTCCATGAAGAAAATTTTCCTAGTATCCATTCTAAACCTCTGCTGATCAACTTGTAGCCATTTCCTCTCATCCTGGCAAGTGTTACATGAGAGAAGAGATCAATGTCCACTTTGCTACAACCTCCTTTCAGGTAGTTGTAGACAGTGATAAGTGTCACCCCCCTCCCCCCCACCCTTGAGCATCCTTCTCTCCCAGCTAAATAATCCTAGTTCCCTCAGCCACTCCCAATAGGCCTTGGGCTCCAGACTCTTCACCAGCTCCTTTACCCTCTTCTGGATGTGCTCCAACATCTCAATGTCTTTCTTGTTTTGAAGGACAAAAACTGAACACAGGATTCAAAGTCTGCTCTCACCAGTACCAAGTACAGGGGGACAATCACTGCCCTAGTCCTGCTGGTCACACAATTGTTGATACAAATGAGATGCCATTGGCCTTCTTGGCCACTTCCAGAGAAGACTTAATGGATGTATGCTTTATTGCATATAAAACCATTGCATGGGCTCCTGCCTTTTCAATCAGTACTGCTATCTGAATCCTCACTATGCACAAGGTGGTAGGAAGAACAAGATTTGATCTAATGCTACCAGGCTTTGTCTTAGTTGAAAGAGATTCTTTCTCCTTTAATAAAAAGCTATATTTGCAGGATGTAAATTTCATTGTCCATTCATGGAAATGTTTATTTTTGTTCCAGAAACGACCTCTGGAGAGGTGAGAAGAGACTGGAGATAATCTGAAATATTGTACAAATAATGACTTTGAACAACTCAATATTTGGGTGCTAGTCTAGGTACACATTTGAAACCACTAATGCATAGAGATTGGTTTCTTAGTACTCTGAATGCAAGGAGCAGAAGAACTAAAAATAATAGAAACATGACAGACTCATTATTCAGATTCTGAAGTGTACATAGGTAGTGTTACTCTCTGAATATTTACCTTGCAATCTCATGTCTATCGGCCTGCAGACACTGATTTCTCTCTGGTGCCCAGTGACAGGACTCAAGTGAGTGGCCTGAAGTTGTGTCAGGAAGCTTAAAGCTGGATATTAGAAAAAAGTTCTTCACCCAGAGGGTGGCTGGGCACTGGAATAGGCACCCCAGGGAAGCCGTCACAGCACCAGACAGACAGAGTTCAAGAAGCATTTCGACAATGCTTTCAGGCTCATGATGTGACTCTTGGGGATGGTGCTGTGGAGGGCCAGGACTCCATGTGAGTCCCTTCCAACTCAGCATGTTCTGTGATTCTGTGATTCAGAGGTATACTTAACAGCACATTCACATCAGTGAATAAATATGTATGGAATCATGTGCCATATAAAGTACAACATATGTACACAGTATGGTATTAATATTTTTCTGTATTACCAAGATTCACATAATATAATTTCAGGCATCAAAAATCAGATTTTTAGCACAAGCCTACAAATACAATGGAAGGAAGGCAATACATGTAAAAATGGATTTTCTCCACCTTAATATAGACAGAGACAGATGGTATCTGTCTCTGTTGGCTACATCTAAAGGCTACCTTAAACTGTGCACCTATATGACTAAACACTGTATTAGGCCATGTTCTAATCACAGATCTTGTTTCATTTCAACTAGACAGTGGCTAATAAGTAATGTTCAAGCTTGGTTAAATTAATCTAGCTTTAAAGTACACAAAAACTATCACAGGAGAAGTTTTCGGGGAAGTTTTTATTTTCATAAAGGCTTTGAAACACATCAGGTCAGAGTCTTTGCTGGTGCAAATCAGTGGAATTGAATTCACTGCCAACCTCACTATTTACACCAGCTGAATCTCTATCCCATAGACTTTACTAATGTGACATCTTTATGTATATGCACGGCAATTGCAACTAGAGCACAATTCTGGAAAGTCTTCTATGCATGACATTGCCAATGAACCCAAAATCATCTCTGTATGAGTAAGGCTGCCCGTATGAGAGGCTTAATTACTGTTTTAACTAATCTATTTATTTTTAATTACTGCATAAATTTTGTAAGGACAAATAATATTGGGAACAAGCATGTTGCGATTTGTTTTCACAGCCGATTTTTCTCCAGATAGCAATCAAAATATATTTGGATGGAAATGGAAAAAAATTATATAGCTTAATATTTTCTAGGTACAGCTGGTCATGCAGAGATATTAATATATCTTATTGAAGCTGCTACACCAAGGTTAATCTGATAAAGCTCTCAAGATGAGCATGCTGTTTATCCTGTTGACACAAAGCATTAAGTCTGTCACCACATCCTGCACTTGCCAGCTACGTGGGAGCTATTGCTGGGGCTCAGAATACCGGTAAGGAAGACATCACTAAAGGACCTAGCTGTGCTAGTCAGTTGGGCAAGAGACTAACCTAAAAGAGGAAACTAAATAAAGATAATGTGCTAATCAGAAGGAGGAGTTTCCATTCCCTGAGGAAAAAAAATCAGCAACTGATTTTCCCCCCTTCCTCCTTTCTTTTGTAAGGGTTGTGGCTGTAAATACTAGCACAAGCATAAGCAAAATTTGAGAAAATAAGAACTGGTTAAATGAGAAGTGGTGCTAAATAGTGCCTGTGCTTATTCATAGAATATCTCATGATCTTCAGAACACAACAATTTGACAAGTGTTTAACTGCTATATAAGGCTTAAATCTCATCTTTGAGTCCCATGAAAAAATTCATTAACACTGAAAGATGACTGTTCTGAAAAGACTCAAAGAAAAAAGAGATTATTTCTGACTCTTTATTACCATTTCCCACAACTTTACATTTAATATTTTCACAGAATTAGCTAAACTTTAACTAAGTTTAACTTAGTAAAACTTCAGGGTTCGTATTAGTGCTTTAATTTGTGCTTTATGAGTAGTAATCAAGCTCAACATTTGGATGGTATGACCATATTCCCATGTGAAGTCTGTGGGAATTTTTTTCCTATTGGCTCCAGTGCTGAAGGATCCAGAATACAAAATTCATAAGTTCATAACAGTGATGCTACATTTTTAAGTCTTGAACCTGTCTTAGAGAATGATTGATTATCAGTGTTCAAAGTGAAATAAAAAAATTATTTCTTGAATAATTCTTGTAACTTCAATATTAATTCCTAATCTTTTCCAATTAATATAAATTTATGAACATCAACCTGAATATATATATATATTTTCACCAATATAAAGCAGACATAAAATAAATTTAGATAGAGGCAAAATGAAAATATTAATTGAGTGGAGAAATTTAATGTGATGCAACTAACTTCTGTGATAGGGAAGGCCAGTGAGTGGCACAATGGCTATATAATGGCACAGAATTAAATAATAACCAACTAAGGCTGTGTGTCAAATGTCACTGTAGGTATTTTTATGATTTATGAAAACAGCCATTTACTTTTATTTTCATTAGGATTTTTCTTCCATGGTAGATTTTGGGAGAAATTTACAAAATTTAATCATATGGAATATAAAATAGTTCTTCCTGTAAGCTAATTTAAGAACCATGTCTGTTGGCTTCACTGGATGTAATACAATGAGAAAGGTTGATGCCAGAATATATCTTATCTACAACATGTATTGTTTTGTTTATTCTGTCAAGTCCTTTGTCTAGGCTAGTCACGAAGCCTTTTCTGTCACTCATCATGCTTCAATCTCTTAGTACATCTTGACATTGTTTCATTACTGTAGACAGTCATCATCATTGTATACAATGAACTTGAATTTGTAGTTTAGGTAATGCTTAAGAGGCCCTTGTGGTTACACAACATCTAAGGGCTGCTGCCACTCACCAGTGGGACCTGCCCATGGACTGAATTTTTTCTCCAGCTGGTGTGGGTGTGGAGGGACTAAATTATGGAAAGCTCACATTTAGGCCAAATTGCTGTTCTGATTGTTTGGGCCTGAAGTGCAGAACAACGTGCAATGAATCTCTCTCCAACAGGAAGAGGCAGAAATCAATAAAGATTTTTTGTGTGCTTTATGTTCAGTGGGCAGACATTTCTTTGGAGATCTCAGAGTCACAACTATCCATTGACTAGAAAGCAAAGTAGTGCATTAACTCAAAATCAAGTCTGCAGCAGTAATGGAAATGTGGATGTGTTAGATGAGTGAAATCCCACATCATGCTTTATTCTTCTCATTCTTGCTGATATCTTCCTGAAGGTTAGATTTCCTCACCACCACTTACTGAAGCCTATGCAGCACCACTATATTGTGCAAGAAAAGGTATTACTAAGAATAAATTAAGTTTCAGTGGTGCCTATACTCTACTAATGATCAAGATGCATCACATAAACCACTGGACAATTAAAATCCACAAACAAATTATCTTAAAGTGACATTAAATTAAAATTAGGTAACATAGAAATACCAAGTGATTTTATTCTATTAGATAACCTCAAGTTACAAATAAAGATGAGCTATCTAATTAAACAGAGGTTTTATTCCATTTTAAAGATGGGAAAGAAAATATGCAGTTGAATAAACATTATAATCCTGCAAATACAAGACAGATGACAAGGACATGAAGTTTGCTTTTTATTTTGTCTTGTAGATGGCTTTGTTCTCCTCCATTGACTTTGAAGGGACCATGAGTGATCTAGTGTTAAAGACAGAAAATATGAGAATATAATTTCAGGAAAAAGCCATATTTTTCATCTTTTTTCAACATTTTTCTTAAAATATATTGCCTGATTGAAACATAGAAATATTCAAAATAAAAACCATATATTCTGCTAAAGGACAACCATATTACTCCATGGGTGTAGGAAGAGGATCTGGTAGCCAGAATGATCCCCCTCACCATTTTGTTAATTTGAGTTTCATGTGTTGTTTTTTTCATAACTGGCCAAATCCTTGAGTCATACTTGTTATCATGATTTTCATGACAGCAGTGTCCAGGAGCCTCAAATTAAATCTAGGATCAATTGTGATGGGCAGTATATAAGATAAGAAAAAACAATCCTCAGGTCCTTGTATATCAATTTAAATTGGACATTTGAAATGAATGAGGCCAAGAGAAAAATGGGAAACAAATAAAGAGCTATTTCAGGCACAAATTATTCCCTCAGGCACCTCAGTTAAGGTATTTAATTAGGATAGCATCTTTATTTACTTTTATTTACCTAGAGGTGCATTTATACTCCAGACAGAGGGGGAGAAAGACAGGGAAGGGAGAGAGGGAGGGAGGGAGGAGTTCCACAGGGTAAGTGATCCCATTCAAGAATGAGGGAAGAATTCCTTCATTAGGATGCCCTTATCTACTTTTTAGTATGTCTGTTACTTTATCTTTTGGACCAGCACCTATTTACAGCAATGATAATAATAATCCCTACCAAACCACACACTTGAAGTTCTTTTATGTGAAAGAATTGGGCAGCTGATAGTGAAATTTTGTTCTGGTTTCTTCTGATCCATGGTTATCTAACCAGGCAGGGTGCACACCCAGAGGCAGTGGGTGGTATGGCAAGGTGGAATAGCAGCAAGGTGAAATTAATTAGGACTTAGACTACATGAGAATAAAAATAGATTTAATGTTTTCCTCTCTTTTTTTTATAAAGTCCTTTTTGTACTATCCGCACCCCAATTAATGCTGACTTAATGAAACCGAAGCTGCATTTCTTTTTCCCATTGTTGTCTTGTCATTCTAAAGGTTCTTCAGTTAAGAGATGAACATATCAAAATGAAAAAAAAAATGAGGGAACACATGTAATGTATGAAAGAACTCTGTATATCCTAGCGAAGTGATGATGCAAAGATACATTATTACTGGTGGTAATCTCAAAATAAAAAAAGCACCTCCCCCTTGAAGAAATTAAGGTATGCCTGTTTAATTCTTTTGAAAATGCTAACATTAGAACACTTAGTAAAGATACAAAAGTCTATGAAGCTCATGTACTCTAGGTCACAAAATTGGCAACAAATAGTACAATACAAACAGAATATTTATGATTCAACAATTTGAAAAATAACATAGATATTGAATTTTCTCTGTAAATTTTTAAAAATTCAATATTAAGGAACTGTGTGTTTACTCTGTGAGAAAGTAAAGTTGTACTTCAGTCACTCGATTATAGTACAGATTTTGGGAGCTATAATGAAGAAATAGAAAGGAGGCAGATAAAGGTAAAAGGAAGTCCATTTGTCTGTAAATTATTAAATACAGAAGGGAAACTCCTGCACCAAAACAGATGGCTGGCAACTACAAAAAAATTAGCATATAGACAGTTTTAATTGAATTCAATTAAATGGGAATCTAGATATTAATTAGGATTTAAAAGCAATATCGTATGCAGAAAAAATTGCATATTTCTAGAGCATAGGGAAATCTGATTACCAGGGAGGATCTGTTGACATTTATATTGTAATTTCACATATTAATAATTATATGAGTCACATAAAGCTCTACAGTGGAGAATATAATATTTTGTGTATGCTTTGCATGGAAGTCAGTTCCAGTCTATTACCTTAGAGTGGCAATTGGCCAGAGATTTTTCTTTTCCCTAGATACTACCTGATTTTTCAAATATGTTTCTAAGGTTATTTTGAGTGCATTGGTAAATATTCAAAAATACAAATAAATTTCCAAAAACAGATATATTTTCTGTCCAAAAAAGGATTGCATCTCTGAACAGAAGGGCTGTTGCTATCACATCCTATTACATTTTAAGAGTACTTCCTTTCTGCAGAGAATGTGACAATCTGATTGAGAAAACCTCTGTGAAGACTATAGAGACTTAGACTAGGGTCAAGAACCAGCATATGTGCTTCTGTAAATTAAATTGGAAATGGGAAATAGTTTTTACAAGAGCAGAAATGCAAGACCAAATTCCAAAGCAGAAGTTATGCTTTGTCTTTATAAATTTCCTGTAATTGTTTAAGTTGAATTAAGACTTCTTTACTTAACTTTTCACTATCCAGGATGCTGTAACATCATTACTCACAGATGTTCATCACCTTTGTACTGAGTCTGTGACTCAGTTAATTCTTGTCTGCTCTGCTCTGCTGAGCTTTGTTTTACTGGACTGAGCCATGAGAACAATCTAATCAACCGGGTGTCTATGTCTGACCTGTTTTGGTTGGTTTTGTTTGTTTCTGGGTTTGTGTTTCTTTTGTTTTTTCAAGTCCTTGTGTGATGACAAATGTAGTTAGACATTTTACGTATTTTTAACAACCCAAGTGAAAAGTTTTTACTACCCTTTTATGTTAAGAGATCTGGACAAAAAAACGGTGCTGGAGCTGAACACGTGTTTCCATTTCTTAAGCCTTTCATGGTTCCACTCTTGGCCCTTAATGTAGAGAGAATACAGAGGTCTTTCTCTATTTCTTCTGAGCAAAACCAAATTTATTTTATTATTTAACTAAGTATATTATTAAGCCATGTTTTGTGATATTCAAACAGAATATTTGTAACTAACTTCACTTGTTTTACAGACCTCTAATAGACCCACCATATCCATACTCTATTTTTATTTTTATTTCCAATTTTTTTCATTTGTTTCTAAAAATCTGTTGGAGGAGCAGGTGTCACTGTGGAGTTTGCAGTAGGCAAAGTAGGACAACATGTTTTGACCTGAATTTATATAAAAGCTAAGCCAAGGAAAAAAGTGTTGTCTTTGCTGAGTTTGAGTGACACATGAAAGGCACTAGTGAAAAGAGGGAGAATCCTTCTTCATATATCTGCAGTCTTCATATATATATGCATACATATATATGTGTATGCATGTATGCATATGTATATATAAATATGTAAAGAAAAAATTGAAAATGGAATACAAAGTAAAAGTCTGGGAACATGAGCTTGGCCATACTCTTAACAATATGGGACAAAAAAAGACCGTATTTTTACATTTCACATAAACCATTCCTCAAATTAATTGCTTACCAAGATTACTCTGCAGCAGTCCTAGTGCAGTTATTAGAAACTGCTGCCTACATATATTTGTTTGTTTGAGCTAATGTTTCTCTGTATACTAGACATAAAGTAGAAAAATTTGCATTTCTTCACCAACAAGTAAGGGAGTCAATACCATATCAATATATAATTTCTTTAAAACATATCTTTATTTCTGATTTACAGATAATAAAAGGCTGTGAAAATTCAAATAGGAAGGAAATGAAAAAAAAATGCATCTATGGAAAAGAGGAATGTCTTTTAAGATCGTATTCCATGTGACATATTGTACATACAAGGGCCCTGTTCTTATTGTCTCCTAAATGCCAAACAAGTAGAGTAACATTACCTTCCTTCTCTTTTGTGTGTGCGGTGTTTTTGCTACTTCTCTGTAGGACATCTCTTTAAAAATACTTAGCAATGATCTTCCTTGAACACTGGTTCTGTGATAATTTCTTTTAAAAAGATTCAAAATGGTTATCACCTTGGAAATTATGATTTAGATATGCTTATATATTTTTTTAAATCACACATTTCCATGCCATCATTTTTGCTGTCATTTATTTTGGACACATTCTTTCTAAAATTACCTTTAATTTGCTGTAAATTGCATTCTAACCTGAACTGAGTCCATTTGAATTCATTTCTATATTCCTTTGAAATGGGACTGTTTCATTTCAGAAAATATTTGAATACATTTAAAGACCTTGTTTGAATACAGTAATTTTGATAGTAGAAGGTTCTAATGTGAATCAGAAAAGAAATGGACCATAAAATTCTGGGTGGGGAGGGGGGAAGAGGGAAGGGGGAAAAATTACATTAGGATTTTTCTTTAAAAATAAGAAAAAGTATTAGTTGTTACTATTTTTTGCCACCTCAGGAAATCACACTATTTTTGTATACAAAAGGCCAACATTTAGTTTTTAATAAGTGCCTGGGAAGTTTTATGGCCCAGGTTGAAATATTAATGCATTAAAATATTAATTTATCACAGGTGTAGGACACAGATAGATGCTGTTTTCCTAAAGTTAACCAATGCCTGTTATAAGAGGTTGACTTAGCAGTAGGGAATTATGAGACTATGAAAACGTTCAGAGGTATTTGCTTGTATTCTGTAATTTTATTTTTATATTCATAGATGTAGAAAATTCAATAAAAACATCTATCAGTCAGCAAGAAAATAGTTACAATATTTAAGTAATAGTCAGTGCATCCTCCCACCTGAGGTATAAAGGTCATAAATAAAGAAAGATAAACTTGGAACTGTACATTACCCCGAGTAATTACAGGCAAGGAATGAAGACCACCAAATTACAGATAAACCAAACATAGTATTCAAGAAAGTTGGCCAATATTTTGTGATCTCTATTACTTGGATATGCTTGCTATGTTAAATTAATTATGTCTTTTGCCAGCCTGATGTTAGTTAGTGTTCTTTGAAGCTGAAATACCTGGGCAGAGGAACACTATCATGTACCCCCACCAGTGCTACCTTGATGCTCCCAATCTACACTGAAAAGAGTGATATTTTCTTACATAATTTCTAGCTTATGTCAAGAGCACCAAGAAACTGTTGTTGTTATTCATAAATTAAGCATCTCTTGACACAAAGGACCATACTCCCAATGAACTCTGGTAAAAAGTTTTCAAATACAGCCTGAAGAGCACAACATGAAATGGGCACTATGAAAGAGTAAGTACAGACACAGGGACGATAGGGAGACTGTCATGAGATGGAAGCTGCAAAATGCTATGACAGTCTCCTCGTGAGTTCTCTCATCAGATGCTGAAATAAGCCCCCACCTCACAGACATCACTGCACACCTTACTACACTCAGAGTAGTCCTGCCTCATTTTAAGGGATTGCCTCCATTCTCTTCTGTTACCCTCAAGTGAGTGTCTCCTTTCATCTCCTTTGTGTCAATCTCCCTTTCCTTATGGTCCTCCAATGCATTGAGAGAAGAGTGGCAAGGGAAGGCACAAGAGATTTAGCCCAGCAGACTCAGTCTATTTTTTCATTCCTGTTCTAAGGAAGTTTCACCCAAGAACAAAAGTATAGTATAAAGTCAAGTGGCAAATAGAGTGAAAAGGAAGGAGAGGTACTATATGGCTAGGAGGAGATTTGAGAGATGGAAGGCTTTGCAGGACATTGATAGAAATTCAGGAGGCCCCACAACAAAGACGAAATTTCAGGATTTTGTTTCTTGAACCTCAGTCTCAAATTGATTGAACCCTTCCTTCACATTTGGGAAATGATTATGTGCTGGATGATTTCAAGAATGAAGAAGTTTAATTGAATGGCCTGAGGGAGTAAACATAAGTGCTTTTTGCTTGCATAAAGTTTTTCTGCCTGTTTCATGAAAGCAAGATCAGTTTTAGATCAAAGAAACTTCAGACACATCAGGCTGAAAACAGAGTAAAACTAAGTAACACAATGGAGCTCAGTTCTCATGGTTTTGGGGCTATTAACTGATACTGCCATGTGGGAATGGAGCAGAAATAGGCAGCTGTTGATGGTACATTTTGACGCCTGGATATGAGCAGAGGATCTGCTCTGAGGCTAGCTCTTAGGTTTCCAAGTGCTGGCCATGCTTTAATCAGACAGCTGTAGTGGACAAGGGTACTGAGTCCGGGCTTTTTAGCTGTGAATAAATTGCCTGTGTTTTTTTCAAAAAGTATCAGCTGCAATAAGTAAAAATATTAGACAAGATTTTATCTGTGTTTTAGGTTGGTTTTTTGGTTTGTTTTTTCTTTTACCAGAAGGATAAAAACCAGTTCATTTCCCTAACCAAGCTAGAATAGATTCAACTAAAATCTCCAATGAATTCCAAAAGGAAGATTAAGACCTTTGTACTCTAGTTTTATAAAATATCATAAGCACAATGAAGACAAATGGTTTTGTTAAATTGCCATAGATTTTTTGGTGAGAGGCTTGGTAGAATTCTGAAACTTAAAGATTCTGGAGGGATCAGAAAGAAGAAAAAATTGGTTTTATCCTGCATTTTTAGGAAGTTTATTCTTAAATTAGTATTTTTATATTTCTGCTTATTTTCTTATATAGCTATCATTATCAATAATATAATATCCCATGTATGTAACATATATCTGTAATTTAAAAACAAGTTTTTACCAACTTCATTATAAGGAAGTTTAAAAATAGATTTTATACAGTAGAACTTTGTAAAGATAATTTAACAAAATGTCAGTTATTATTATTATTATTATTATTATTATTATTATTATTATTATTATTACTGATTGCCATATTTTGGTATAAATGCATTTACATTTTCCCCCAAAAAATTATCAATGGTGCATTTTTTGTTTAAATGAAAAAAAAATTGGGTTAGGTTTTTTTTTTTATTTTTGGGAGGATTTTAATGTTGTTTTTCTAGTTATACTACTGCTTTTAATGTCATTCTGTCTTATATTTACATGAAGATGAAGGTCATGTAAACACCTAAAGCAGTGTATTGCTGATACAAGTGTTACTTACACGTGTACTGACAATATCTTGGAAGCTTTTCAGTTTTCAATGACTGCCAGAACTGGCAAATCTTGCAGTTCTGGGACAGATCATATTTCAGAGACAGAATACAGCATCTCAAGCTGTCCTGAAAGGGAGATCATTATCAGCTACAGCTCCTGCTCCCTGCATGGGCACCAGGGGACATGCATTCACGTGAAGATGGGAAGTGCTTGAGTACAGTTGATATGTATCTTTTTATCCCACAGTCAGATTAAAAGATTTTTCTTCCAAGGTAAAGTGCATTACTTTGGCACAAAAGTTTTCTGTTTTACAGAACTTGCTTTTAGGCAGTTGTTGCAGACATGGGATGTCAAAACAGCAGAACATTGATGGGTTTGCACTGTCAGGGGCAAAGGTACTGGAATTTCAAATGAGCTTATGATGCTTCAAAGGTAAATGATCTTCCCTTCCTTATGGGTGCCACATTTTATTTTGTGCACCCATAGTTCTTCACAGGGATGGGTGGGGAAGTTCTTCATGAAAGGTTTTGACAGTTTTCTCTGTTCAACTTTACATCTAAATTGAAATAAATTTTCCTTCAAGTATCTGATCTATATGGTGTGTCCATTTTTAAAATTTATTTTCCGAGAGAAACAGTTTTGCAAAATTTATGCGGATAACAGTCCTATTTGTAATGTATAATCTGCTTGAATTGCCATGAAAACTGTCCTTCCATAAATGATGAGTTAGGCAAAGAGAAAAGCATGCACCCCGCTGTTGTGAAAAAAGAGCTAATTTCAGCTGTTTCCTATCTAGTGGTTTGAATTGCATCATTGTTTTTCCTTACAGTGCTTTGAAACACCAACTCTAGCAATGCTCCTGTGGAGAGAAGTAGAATAAAATTATATGGGCCAAAGCCTCTGAATTTTCAGTCTATTGTAGCATATTATGAAGCAATGTTTACAGGTAGATGCCAGTTCATATTTTCTTTGATGCAAATTTTAAAAGCTATCAATTGAATGCATACATTATGTTGTCTTTATATTTAACTCTATCATATAGTTTAACTGTTCAATATAAATATTTGTTTGAATAAATAAGCCTAAAACAAAGTTAAACATTCAAAAGAAATTTTAAAAAAATGTTGAGATTAGTCAAACCAAAAGAAAACAGATTTCTTCATATTATGCCCATATGGACCAATTTACTAAATGAATGAAGAATTCAGGACAGATCCAAACATCAATCTGACACTAGTAATACAATGATGAAATTTAGACACTTGGTCATGTTGGTATTCACACAAGTTGTCCTAAATGTTCTGCACTAATGACCTTGTTCTAGCTAGAAATATAGGAATGTGCAAGAAAACAGGGAAAAACACCCTCAGAATCTAATAGGCAGAAGATTTGGAATAATCTTTGATGAGCAGTCAGAGATTGTGTCTGTTGGTAAGGTGAAGAGAGGACAAGAAGAAATAACTCTCTAGGTTATTTTTTTTAGACATTTGTGGACTTTATTACCTTGGCTGATCTCACACTCCAAGTGCAGGAGGACTGTAGTAGTTACTGTACAATAGTATTCATTTAAAAAACACTTGTCAGAGCTTGTGAGGACTTGATATTTAGCTGAGGGTAGATCAGCTTCATGGTCACTGATGAAGCTCACAATCAACTTACATCAGGCAACAAGTTCTTAACTGGATTATTCTAAAGAGTCCCTTATGGCTGTGGGCTGAGGGGTCAGGACTATTCTCTGGGTAGTCATAAAGCTTCCTGAGGGATTTTTGGTGACTGTTTTATTCCCTGAGCATTTCGAAGCTTCTTTGAGCAGTTAAGAATGGAGAAAATCCTTGGCACTATGTAAGTGGGGCAACAGCAATTTGCCAGAAGCCTGCATCATCAGAACAAGGTAAAAGAGAAACACGATATAAAAAGGAACAGTGAAGTCAGCATGCACAAAATCTGATTAATTGTCCCTTCTGGAGAATTTAAAGCTAAGAAACAGGTTGACAGGGTCTCCCAAATGGGCAGGACAAAAAAAAAAACCAAAAAATCTCCCAAAATGTTAGGTGGCTGGCTACAACAAAGCACGGTATTCTACAACATCATGGAAAAATTGCATGATCTGTAGATATGGGATTATGGAGCCTCTGAAGTCCTGAGTGAGATAAATGGGGAAGTTCGTTGCTCTCAGAGACATAACTTCAAATTCTCTTCATATCAGGAAGACATTTGGTTACACTCTGCTACCTTCCACTGGTTACAGGCACTGCTCATGCTTTCAAGGTTATAGCAAGGAAGGCTGGAAATAAATCTGTGTTTTATATTTGGTTTTAATGGATACTGAGGTGCTGGAGTCCCTGATGGCTGTGAAAAGTACTTTCTATGCAAACAATGTAACCACGGAATAAAGTGTCCCCTATATTAATTTATTGTCACACGCATTTCATCTCTATATTCTCCATTTCAGAACCACTACAAGTGGAAGGACGACTTCTGAGGGATTTTCAGTAACTAAAACTAGCAACATATAAGTAAAATAATGTGAAGTACATGCAAAATTAACTGAAATTATAAGCTTGGCTGTATGATTCTGAGTGTGTAGATTTTTATTTGTCCAAATGATGACATTCTCCTAGAGGTTATTGGGTTAATCTCTTTTACTTTCTAAGGTGAGGCAAGTGGAAAAAATCAGCCTGCATCATCACAGACAATGCTCTCATATACAGGCTAGAGACCAGTTGGTTTCAGCTGTAGTACAGGATCCCCCCCTCTTCATCTCAAGTATCAGCAGACTAACATAAAACTATTAACTACTAAGTTCAAAGGCAAGGATTTCTATATTACTGGACACTTGTGAAGGACACTTAAATAAATCAAAGAACATGTGAAAGGAGAAGAGAGATAATAGAGATAAGATTAAACTCAAAATAAAATTAAGATATCTGCAGTGAGATAATTCATACAGGATGTAGCTAAATTTTTCTCATCTTGTTGCTAATAATTGTATGGTTTTGATCACACAAAGGTATTCTTGAAACTGTTTCTGTGATGGTACTGATAAATAAAAAAATCCAACAGTTTAGAAGTTCTGGATTTTAAAATATATACATTTTTTTCCTTACTCATCAAAATAGATGAAACTATCTTGAACTAAATTCTTGCAAAAAAAAAAAAAAGAAAAGAAAATGCTCTTTACTTTTACACCAATATTACAGATCTGAAGGATATGTAAAATACATATAAATTTAAATATATTCCTGATGTTGTTCAAAGATTGCATACCTTTTCTGGTTTGTCCAGCTTCAAATTGTAGCAGAATGCAATGGGTTACATTCTAAGTTATACTATTATAAACTGAGAATACCATTCTAAGGGAAAAAAGCCCAAGACATAAAAGCTTTTATGTAAAAATATAGAATACCATCACATATCAAGCAAACAATTATATCTACTTCCTAGTTACAACTGATGACATTGTTTCAGAATACAAGAATATCAGTTGCATAAGAATGACATATTGAAGATATATAAGTATCTATATCATGTAAGATCGGTACAGTGGTAATTTTATTTTATGTCTGTAAATTCCAAGCCCATATGCTTTTATAGGATTTTTTCAGGGGACAAAATGACTCCCATCAATTTAGAGTATATCATTCTTTCTTATTCTTAGGGTAGTTAGGTATACACTACCATTGCCCAAATCTTCTTTCTTTGTAAAAAGAAAAAAAAATTGGAACGAGAAAAACTATTTTGAAAAGAGAACTGTGTATTAGCTTAGAAAAGAATGAATGAATGAGATGAAATGAAGATCTCAAAAGACCTCATTCAGAAACTTAATGTCTTAAAAATTTCTTTTTGCGCCTATATTAAGTTTTATTATTCTCTTTAGACTGGTTTTCAAAATCTTATGAAAGGTGGTTTTGGTCTAAAGCTGAACACAGTTGGAGTCCTTTCCAGCAATTTCTTTTAAAGAGGAGAACCTATCAAACAGTTGCAGCTCAGGTTTTGAATATAGATTCTCATTTTCTAAGTGTACTGCTGCTTTAACGTCACAATTTTTAACAAATGAGCCTTATTCAATGTCTACCTAAGTCAATCAGAGTCATTCTGGACAAACTAATGAGATTTCTAATACAAGAAGCAAGACTAGAAAGACACTTTTTTTTCTGCTTAACTACAGCAAAAATCAGAAGAACTTCCTTCCATTTACAATAAAATATGCCTGTTTTGATTCAGAAATTGATAGTCTGTGTAAAATTAGGCTGTACATTGATTTTATAATGTTGTACTTAGAATGAAATGTGTTATCAAAAATGTATAGTCAGCCAGTCTCCTGAATATTCTATCAGATGCATTTATTTCTATTTTTTTGCCAGTCAATGACAGGTGTGTGGAACATACCAATTATATCCTACATTCCTCACACACTAAGGCGTTATTTCGCAGCTTTTGAGCTTGTCAGCTCAAGTTGATTGCTTCTAATTTTCCTTTTATAGGACAGACTCTGGAATGGTTTCTTTAAAGTATAGAAGTACTAAATTAATTCTATGGTGTTGTCAGAGAGGATCTGTAAGTTCATTGCATGGAACAATTTATAGTGGTTTGTTCTGTCAAAAGAAAAAAGATAAACACAAGAAAAACATGTAGGTCTTTCTCTTAGTTTAAATGATTACTCATTAAAACTTTATGCATTTCACAGTTGCAAACAGTTTTGTTTCACACACCTTTGAGAGTCATAGTGTACTACTGAGGCTCCTTACAAACACAGGAGTTATTTAAGAGTTAATTGAGGAATCTGGAGACCTCAACCAATGCAACAGGACTCTGATTCTTCATGGAGGCTCAGATGAAGTTTTAGGTCTGCTTCAGAAGTGGAACTCAGAAGTCAAGGACGGAACATAGGGAATATTTTATTTAAAATATTTCTTTGAAAACTAAATTATCTCAAAAAGCAAAGCAATGAAAAAGGTGATCGCATCTACTATTTCTAGTCAATGAATAGAGTAGAAATAGAGGTTTAATAAAAACTTTTCTTTGGAAAATATGGCCAAAAATATAATTTTTTCTTTAGGGCATGTAGTGCTTTCCTGCTTCTGAAAAGTCTGATGACATTGATTACAGAAGTATGTCAACTATACTTTCAGAAATAAAGGAAAATAAAGACTGGTTTTATACTTGGTATTAATAGAATTTTTCAACAGCCTTTTGTAACATTTAAATTTTGAGATCTCAAATGGAAAACGTCTTTGTTTCTTCAATTTCTATCCCATCATCTTGACTTATACAATTTTTTTTCTCAAGGTAAGGTATCTGAAAGAACATTTTAAGAAATCATTTTGTGACATTGTCTCTAATATCAAATTCTATAAGTCTGAAGGTATAACAAAAATAAATGGGTCTTCAGTTTTGATTTATACTGAAAACCACAAAAAGACCATGATGCCCCTACACATACTGCCTTAGAGAAAAGGTCAGCAAATTATACATTTCTGTGCATCCTGAAACTGATACTAAAGAAAGGCAGGAGAAACTGATCGGTAACATTAAAAATTAGAAAATACTTTATATATCAACATGCAGTTGTGAGGGTATGACCTAAAATCTGATACACACACAGAAGAAAAAAACCCCCAAACTTAGAATTTTAGAAGGATTTAAGTTGCTCTATCTTTTTTTATAACATATGATGTGTGTGTAAAAGAAGAGAGACAAAAAACTCTATTTCTTGAAAGAATTAGTAATGGCTAACTCAGTCAAAACAAGTAAGAACAAAGGGAAAAAACTTAAATTCAATTTATAATTCCTAAAATATTTTCCTATGTTGACAGCAGAATTTCTGTATCAAAATTTCATGTGAGGACTTTTAAATTTTGCTATCTTGAAATTTAGTAAAGCTGTACAATAATAGAAATTAAAATGAACAGCAGGAGAAAACAGCTTTACAACAAGAATACAGCAGGGTAAAGAATGGAGGTGTGAAAATTAAAGGCATCTTAGTAATAACCTAGACTGGGCTACTCATCAATGTTAGAGGCTACTTAATGGGGAATAGAATGTTTGTGTATTGTCTTAGTTGTGTGTAGTTTTCAATAAACTATTTTTTTCACAGTATTTTAGCAGATGAAACTGAAAGGAGATATTGTGATTGATATTTATTATTGCACTGTCATAGCCTCCTGTGAATTTTGTCATCCTCAATGTGTGTGCTTTGAGATCTCCAAGAGATCAGTTTTAAGGGAAGAGGGACACAAATGTCTGTAGTCTTTCCTTGTGTAATACTGTCATTGAAACATGGATTAGAGCCAAGGATATATAAAATGATATTTTAAGGAAGGAAACAGGAAATTGTCAAGCCATTCCTTTGCTGTCTAACCCTAAAGAAAGAAAGACATTCAGTTGTTACATCGACTAGCTGCTGCATTATCTCTGCAATACTCAAGGAAGGCTAATGACTAATGACAGGAAAATCAACGTGGTGCTGTACAATTGCATTTTTATAGAGAAAGGAAGTTGTATTTGTTTTTCTAAAACAGTCTGGAAGCTTTGTTCAAAATAAATAATTGAAATTTTTAATAATTTTTAAAGTATCCTGCATGCAAAGGTCCTGTGTAGCAATCTCTCATAACTTACATTGGTTCCTTTTTCCTATGGAATCCATGCCTCATTCATTACATAGGATAAATTAAAGTCTGAGGATGAAACAACGTTGTCAAGGACAGGGGCCTAGAATCATTCCTAGCATAAGATGGCAGAAAGTAGAGTAGAAAAAATTCTGGAAAGCAAGAAAACTTCTCTGACAGAGAAGAGTGATCTGGTGATTTGGATGCTCTAATGCCCCATGTCAAATCACTGTCTCTGTGTTATGAAATTTCCTTGTAATCTGGGCAAGTCTATTTTTTTGCCTATGTGTTCATCAAAATTACACTCTTTCATTGCATTGCAAATTTGGAGTATTTAAAGAATAAATATTTTGGAAGCTGTGTGTCCTCTGAACCATCAAGACATAAGCATCTTAAATTGAGTAACTAATGTTAATTGCAGCAATAACTCTATGCCAAACCAATACAGTAGTTTTACAAGAAAAAGTATCTATATTATGCTATATAAAGTGCAATAAAAACATAATAATATATATAACATATAATACATAATCAACTACAACTGAAGCATAAAAATTCATAACAAATAAGTGGAATTTAAGTAGCACAGGGAGACTAAGTTCAGGTAGCTTGATGTCAATATAAGACTTGAAGTGCTCCTAAGAGCTATACACTAAAATGTCAGTGAAGTCACTGGGGGAAAAGTGATTATATTGATCTTATACAACAACAGCAAAAACAACAACAGCAACAAAATTATCAAGGCAGCACTCTGCAGTACTGTCTGTCTTTCTTTAACTACCTTGGGATCTGTAATTTGAGTCTTTGTCCTATCACAAGTGTAATTTGTGAAAAAATGTGCTGCTTGTTTTATTCTGATAACTTAATCCATTTCAGAGATTTTAGTTGTTTGAAGACAAAAGAAACTGTTTTACTGGATTGATTCTCAGAAAGTTTAAGTCAAGACATATTCATTATGTTTCCAACTACTTGTATAGCAAAAGAACAAAAAGCTTGTCTGTTTCTGCTGAAATAAAGGAGATAGTAATTGCTGACCCTTATTGCAGTACTACAATTGTGGTTAGTTTCATCCTGAAATTCAGAAAAAACAATGTGGTTTTGCTAATACGAAGCAGGGACGAAGGAAGTAGGCCAGGAAAGTGTAGTCAGAACTAAGTTTGCCTTATTTATGGAGAAATTATTTTGACTTAACAGTAGGGTCTTGCATGAATAAAGCAAGATTGAGTTCAGAGTTAAAACAAATAAAGATTTCCAATCAGTTAGTATTGGACAGATTAATGGATTATAGGGCAGATAGAAGACTCCCAAAATGTCCCATGATCCATGTTACATCACTAAATGCAAAACTCACAGCCTCAGGGAAGGTACCTGGGCAAATATAAACCTGAGTGAATAAAAGCCCAGTAGATTTCTCCCACCACTTCTTTGGAACTTCCCCCACCACCTAATGGATCTGAACTGTGACCACCACCTCAATCAAGATAGCACAAGTCTCATTCTGGTGCCTACAAGTAGTGAGATCTTCACACTCTTGTCCTTTCTCTTTCTTTCTTTTCCCTTGTGCATGTCCTTGGGTGATGTTTTGCTTTCACACTGCAATGCTTTCATGTTGTTGTTACTATCGACAACAATAACCAAAATGGCTGCTTACCTGCTTTCCTTTGTAAGCAAATTGTTCTGTAATAAATCCTACATAATTATATTCACAAACACCAATCATTCAGTGTCATTTCACTCTAAGCCACCCCAAGGGATCTAGTACCAGAACCTGTGTTACCCTTGCCTTCTGTGGGGGACTGTAGCAACTTACCAGTTTTAATTCTGAATAATTATTTAAAGAAGATGCATTGGAAGTGATATTTTATGAAGGATTAGAAAATGGATTTCTAATGTGTTAAGAAGGAGGCCAAAATTATTTATAAAACTTACACAAATGTCACCTCAGTCCAGAAACCCAAAATTTGGAGCATATTGAAATTCTTCACAGGTCTGTGGTAGCTTTTGGACAGAACATTGCATTCAGAAAGTGAGAGAGGACTTGAGGTACTTGAGAAGGGACAAACTAATATTGCTACAGTGATCAGCAGGATCACTTTCTTTCTTATCTAATTTGATTATTTCCTGAATAAACATACAAGAGAACCCAAGCAAAGGGAAAACAATGTAACTGTTTACTTGTGTTTTCTTATGACATTTCCAGGGCAGTCTGGCTTTGTTCATAGCAAAATGTTTTTTATGAAATGCATTTTCTTGTGGGCAGAAAACATATTTGGTACTAAAAGCCAAAACTAAAATCCAAAGTATATTAGTCCAATAAAGTCTAAATTATATGTCACATTCACATTGGGACTTTTTTACCATTTTAAAATGGTAAAAGTTCAAATGTATTTTTCATATCACAGTCCTCTGACTCTGGAGAATACCTCTGAACAGCTTTGATTACTGTTAAGATGGTGGAATAAAATCACTAGGCCACTTCAGTAAGGCCAAATCCTGTATATTTTTACAATTTACCACTTTTTTTTTAATGTTTAAGAACATTTTCAGAGGAGCACATTAAAAAAGGCTGGGTTTCTACTTGGAGCACACTTTTGTCTCTTCTGTGATCCTTGCCACCTTTTTCAAAGGCATTCCCAGGAGAAGGCTGAATCTTTGCAGTTATAGTACACAATTAATTACTAATTCTTTAACTGCCATCAAAGAGAGAGTTTCCATATGTGCTCTTTCTCCAGTACCTACAATCTTTTTTTATTCCTAAGTGAGTATGCCATTGCACTACTGTCTTTTTTTGGATATACAGAGAGGGAGAAAAAAAGTCCTGTAGCATCAGTGATGGTTTCTGTTCCAGGGTACTTGGCAGAAGTGCACTGGGTGGGGACTGTTCCCTTTTTGAGTTTGAGGATAGTTTGCAAAGGTTTCCTATCAAAAATTGAAAAGAAAGAGAGGAAATAGTATTTAAAATTCAGTTCATCTAGACTGATTGTTTTAACATTGAAGAAGTTGCAAAGGAAGAAAAAGTGTAGTGCCAGAGGTCTGCTAGCTGATCTATAGCAGCTGCCATCAAATCCAAGATTTTACTGAACATTCAATTCCCTTTGGACCAGCCTGTCCTTACACAGTCCCTGGAAAGCTCTTAATAGTGGGAAAATTTGTTTAAGGTTTCTTAATTAATTGGCTTTGTTTGCTTGTCTTAATTCACATTTTGATTTTATCCACGTTTTAATACGCGTGACTGGCTAACTCAGAAAATGAAAACAGAACATTTAGATCATGTAGCTATGAATACTCTTTTGGATCAGCTAAAGCTGAGGAAGGAAGGTAATTTTCCCATGCTTCTATATAGTAATTTTGCTGACACCTTTCACTCTGTGGTGAAAGACCTTGTTAATGATTCTTTCATTTTCTCACATGCAGCTAATAGAGATAGATTCTGAGCTGCTGCATGTCACTGTCTGCAGGACTAGGCAGCTCTAGGTGCAGGCAATGAAAGTCCTTGTCCAGGGTATGATTTTGCTGAGAGGCAAAGTGCCACACTGCTGCAGGACTACTCTACCTGTGATAGCATCCAGGAGAGGAACCAGCTGCTCTTGGAAGTGGTGCAGCAGTGGACACTAGAGTCAGAACAAGGTGGTATCAATTGGAATTATCTGCTGCTGCTCACTTTTTCCACTTACTTGTCTTCCCACTCTGCCTTTGTTCCTCATCCCTTCCTTTGTAGTCTACTAGTTTCTCATTTGGTGGAAATAAAAACTCTATTTGTCTATGCATCTGAATATCCTTCAGCTGTTTTTGTTCATGACTGCAAGTCTCATTGATTTAATTTTTAATTGTTTTTGGATCATGCTTATTTACAGATCAAGCTTTGTTCAGGTTCAATTGCTGCAATGAAGTTACTGGTGGAATGAAAATAACTTTGAGTGACTTTTTAATTTCTTTACCAAGTAAGAAGCTGGTATTGAAGTCTGCATGTGATTTCCTTTGCATGTTCGACAGCACCTGTGCATCTTTTTCTTCTGCAGCTCAAGTGGACGAACTAAATTTATATGGTCAGTGAAATAATATTTTTCACTTTGTATATATACATACATACACACTTTAAAAAATATATACCATATAAAGTTACTTTTTTTTTTTTTCAGAAAGTTCTCTGTCATGTAACCTCTCTCTGTCCAGCTGTTCTGTGCTCTGCCATCATATTGGTAAAGAGGACTGAGATCTATTTTTAAATCCAATTGTATTTTTAGCACTGCTGTTCCACTCATAAAGAAAAATTAAAGAAAAAAATGAAGTCAACAAAAATTTTCAATAAGGAAAAAATTGTACTCTCAAAAAATTGATTAAAAGTAAAAATTTTCTGATCTTAACAGAGAATTTTATAGGATTACTGCTGACAGCAAATGACATGCATTATTTGAAAAACTGTTGAAAAATACCCCAGTACACATAGAGATTTTTTTAAAAAACATCAATAAGGAATATTTTAAATTTTTTTCTTTTGAAATTTGACTCAAGAGTTTAATGGAAATAGAATTTCTTCTGAGAAAATTTTATTAATGATAATGCATTTCTACCATAAGGAGAAGCTGCTAACAGCAGGAACAGACACATAATGCTTACAAGGATCTCTGTTGTGATTGTAATTAATATATCTTTTGGTAGATGTCCAGAAATCCTTGAACTTGTGCTCCTCTTTCTTAGGATAGCCCATTTCTCCTCACTGTCTTTTTCTACATGAAGTCTTGAGGAGGATTGTTATTACAGATCTTAAGAACTAGAGCAAGATAGACTGGAAAATGAGAAATACACTAAGTAATGTTTGATTCCTATTATTCTGCTGGGGGAAATTAATGTTCCAGTGCTCAAATAATTTCTGGTTAATTTTCCAATACTGACATTTATTTTTAGTTCAAATAAAAACCACCTTTTTCTCTGATTTTGTTTTACTATTTTATTCCTTTTAAACACTTACGCATATAACAGTCTTGCTCACACGCCAAACCTGAAAACAGTGTTTCTGTGATCAGCATAGCAGGAGAAATGTTCTGTATTTTCTCAAATGCTTGTACAATTATCATTATGGATTTCCAGATTTTTTTTCAATTATTTAGTATTAATGTCATCTAGACTTCTTCTGCTTTTATCTTCTTTTAAAATAAGAAATGCATTGAAGTCCAACAGTCAGAGTCTACGAGTTATCTTAAATCTTCTATCTCAGAAGATTATTTTATCTTGTAGCAAATTTTCTTCCAAGGCTCAATCTAAATACCTCCTGCCTGGCGTAGGCATATTGATGCAGAATTGCTAGGTGGAAATTTCAGAGAGGAATACCACAATAAATCAGTGTCACATATCATAGAATTGTGGAGTCACTGAGGTTGAATAAGAGCTTTGAGATTACAAAGTCCAGTCATTAATGCATCATTGGCAAGCTCATCACTAAACTATGTTCCTTATGCACTATAGCTACACATCTTCTAAATACCTCCAGGGACAGTGACTCAACCACTTCCCTGGGAAGCCTGTTCCAATGCTTGACAACCCTCTCCATGAAGAAATTTTTCCTATTATCCATTCTTAACCTTCCCTAGCACAACTTGAGGTTGCTTCCTCTTGTCCTGTCATTTCTTACTTGAGAGAAGAGACAAACCCTCACTTGGCTACAATATTCTGTCAAGTAGTTGTGGACAGCTCCAATAAGAGCCAAACAACCCCAGTTCCCTCATTCACTTCTTACAGTACTTGCTAAGAACTTGACCATTCACCAGCTTTGTTGCGCTTGTCTGGACAAATGCCAGTACCTCAATGTCTTTCTTGTTCTTACATTTGTAACTTCCAGTCAACTGACACCTCTGCAGTCAGCCAGAACTGCTGGTAAATGATGGATACTGGCTTGGAGAGCACTTCTCCCAGCTCCCTCAGTGACCTTGAGTGGATTCTGTCTGGCTGCATAGATTCGTCTGTGTCGATGTGGTACAGTAGGTCTCTGACCATTTCTCTTAGATTATTAGGGTTTCATTCAGCTCCCCATCCATCTTCCAACTCAATGGCTTGGGTACCCTGAGAAAACATTGTTGACTACTAAATACTGAGGAAAAGAAGTCATGAAGTGCCTCAGTCTTTTTCTTATCCTTTGTCAATGTTTCTCCCCACATCCAATAAAGAATGGAGATTCTCCTTAGCCCTCTTTTTTCTACTCTTGTATTTATAGAAATATTTTTATTGTCTTTTACAACAATAGCCAGATTAAATTCTAGTTGGGCTTTGGCTCTTTTAATTTTCTTCATGCACAACCTCACATCATCCTTGTAGTCCTCCTGAATCACTTATCTGCTCCTTTTTTTTTAAAGTCCATTAACTCTTCCTTGTGTGGAGCTCTAGACAAAGCTCTCTCCACGCAGGCCAATCATCTTCTCCAATGGATAGTCTTTTTGCATATGGGGATGTTCTGCACCTTCAAGTTTTACTTCTTTAAGCACATCAAACCTTACTGGACCTATTTGCCCTTCAGGGCTCCATATACACTATAATATAGTTGTTTTGCTCCTTTCAAAATGAATAAAATACACACCCAAGGCAGTGTTTTATTTTGTTTTATTGTAATTGCTATAAAGTACTTTTGTGCAAAATTATTTTATGTTGGATAATACTACCATACAAGCCATCTAGACATAAACATATATGCAAATCTTGCTACATTTCTAAAACTAGGTTATGAGATCAGAATAAAATTGAAAGCTTATTCTTTAGCAAAGGCATCAGCTTCGTATTCCATAAAATAAATCAGAGTCTGGCAACTTGTCTAAAACATAAAAGTACAATTGAATACTAATGTCGGTTATTTTTCTCCTGAGAATATATTTTCAGGCATTGAATATAGTTATATTTATGTATATGCACAGAACTATATAAACTTTTGTAGATGGAAAAGAATGTTGTAAAGTAACTTTATTTTTCATTTCTTATCGCTAACAGAAAAATAATGTGGTTTTCACTTTTCTGTCTTATCATGAAAGACATGATGGAATTATTGCAATTATAAAGACAATTTGGCAATGAAAAACATCTGAAAGAACAGATGAAATTCTAGACTGGATCATTCAAGCTATTTCCAGTAGACAAATGGAGATGTGATTGAATTGTGATTGCACAAGCTTCAGTTGGAATATATATTCTTTTGATCAAAACAAAAATGATATCAATTGCAAGGGAAATTACTATATTAGTAGCATTGGCAAACGTATCAAATGACAAGAAATTGAAAAAAATTTTGGCTCTTCCAGCCTGCCAGAAGAAACTTTCTCTCCAAAACCATGAGGGTAAATACTAAGACATCAGAAATTCTAAACAGCGATATCGGTTATTATATATATTATCCTCAAAATTGAAAAAAAAGTAAATATTCTAGCCTGAAAGTTAGGAAAAAAGGGTTCTAACCTCTAGAAGAGTAAAACTTCACCCTATCAGTCCAACAACAGGAGGGAAAATTAGAACTCTCTGCAGTACTTAGGTTCATAAATGTACACTTATGTAACATGGTTTGCTGCCATAATAGGTACCTACGAACAGCAATGCAGTAGGCCAATTAAATTCTATGCCCTATGTTCCAAATGTGAAACTGCAAAAAAATGTATCTATTATTGCCTGTTACAGCCCATCAACTACAGGTTCATAAAAATATGTCTCTCAGAAGAGACATGTTGTAGTTTGGAATGACAAGTTTTTACTGCAGTCTTGAGCAGTGGGAGTGAATTTCACAGTACTTGAAAGAAATTAGGCATATTTGAAGAAAAGGAAAATAAATTGATCCAGGATAAAAATCTGCTAAAATCTGTTTGTGTGGTATAAAATTAACACTAGGTAGTACAGAGATTCTCTAACATTTTTCAAAATCAGCTATTCCAGTATGTTCTGGTTCAACTTTTCTATTAAATAACTTCAATATACTTTCTAAAACAGATTACGTAAATTATCACACATGAATCTCTCACCCTTTATTAAAAATTAAAATATTGTTAAAATATGTTATTTTTTTCGTTCAATTTTCTTACATAATTTTCCTACCAAACCCTTACATCTTTGCAATCTTCAATCAAGAACAGATAGTGTTATCTTTCACTTCAACCATTTTTGCTCTTTAACTCTTTCATTGCATATGAAGAGGGAAACGATCAACCACAGCCTATTTCTAGAAATCAGTTTTTTTCAGGGTGAAAACATCTAGTTTTTTAACATTAAAATTAAAGTAAATTAATCTTCTATCCAAATAAAATTTCTGTTTATTTAAAGATTTGGAACTGACAAAGGAGAAATTGCAGATTATGTCCAGCTGCACAACAGAAAACAGCTAATAGATTTTATATTGATGATATAAACTTCCAAGGTGATTGCTTTTAAACAACAACATTTAACTTGAGTTAAATGTATGTTCTAAGCTTCTGCACTGTGAGAAATCCACAGTGATGTTTGGGTGCTGAGGCTCTTGCCCTGTGAGTGATCTGAGGAAGCTGAACTCCTTCAGCTTGGAGTAAAGATGACTTCTGGTAGACCACAAAACAGCCCACTAGAACCTATTGGAAGGTTATCAAGAAGTTAGAGTTAACATTTTCACAGAGAGGCATGGTAGAAAGATTTTTGTCCAGCAGCAGAAGGCAATGTCATTTCTATTGTTCCATCTTTCCTTTTGTACAGTCTCAGACTGACTCCTCAGTTTTGTTTGCTGAACACATCAATTGTCCTGTACTGCACACAGTTTTAAACTAGTAGAGAAGTAAAATTCTTGTCTTCTGTTGTTTGAAGATAGTAGAGAAATGATAGCCAGATTATCCAGGGCTCTGAGAAAAAGAAGATTTTAATGTACATTGAACCATGTACTTTAAACCTGGTGAAACCAGCCCAAAAAATAGATAACAAATATTTCAGTAATCATAGATGTTGACAAGAAGGTACGCCTCTATAGGTCCTTGTAACTGGATGTTTCCTGTTCTGAATGCTTCATGCCCCAGCATACTTTCAGTGTAGTCCACTTGGAAAATGAAATATGAATTATAATTTACTATTAATAGTGATTGCTTTTAGTAGAAGTTTACTGACATAAAAAAAAAAAGAAATTCCTAATTGGACTGAATCAGCCACATCTGAATGTGTATTTTGCTGTCTACTTAGCATTTATAACTAATGACAAGAATGTTTTTAAAAGCTTGAATACTCAGCTTGAATTAATACATGAGCTGATCCCTAATTATTAATCAAGAAATAAAGAATTTATGGTGTAAAGTATTTATGGCCTAAAAAATCTAGTTGCTCTAGGCAATCTAGCTTAGGACAAAAATTTAATGGTGAGTTTTTTCAAACACATGGAGCAGCAACAAAGTAGATTAGAAAACAGCAACATGTTCTGTTGTGTTTGGGTTTTTTTTTCTTAAAGATGATTCCCTGAATCTGCAAGATTCAAGAGATCAACAAGAAGTTCTTTTGACTCCTTGACCCTTTCGACTTCTTGCCATACTCTTTCCATTAGTTCTTACAGGATCATAATTTTTTGCTTGTCTGCTATGTTTGCTTTGTTTTGATCCATGGAGATAGAAATTACTCTTTTCATGCTACTAACAGCAGACAATATTAAAACAATTGCTACTTTTTGAAGAAAGATATGTTTTTCAGTGTAGGAGTTACTTCTTAATACCTTTTGTAGTTATTTAATATGTTTGCTTCAATGTTTTTCCTTTTATACTTTAAAAACCACTCTAGACTTACACAAACTTTGACTGAAATTTTGCATTTTGAGGGGCACAGAATCTCTTCTATCTTGATGGTGGCTCATTAACAAATTCCAGACAGTAATTCATTGTTGAATCATTTGATAAGACTCAATTATATTTTGGTTAAAATAATTTGAAAAAATCTATGTTGCACCAGGTCTGAATAAAAGTTCCTTAGGTGAACAAAATTTTAAAAGAATATAAGATAGAAAAATAAATTATAAGGGTTTATTTGTTTAAAAAGCTTCCTAGGTTTACAAATTCAAGGGAAGTATATACATTTAAATTAACAACTCTGAAATAGGACCACCACTTGAATGCAATATCTGAATAGGAAAATAAAACCAAAAAATCCTGGGTTTGATAGGCAGACAGAGGAATAAATGAAGGAACAGATAAGTAATGATCAATCTGCGTTTCTGAAACTCAGTTTCATTTCTCTCTGTATACTAAAGGCAGCTAGAGTAAGGTGTAAGCTTTTCCCAGTGCCTGGTTTGATTTTGTTTCCTTACTTTTCTTTCTTGGCATACTGCTTTATAGTAATATAGCTAGTCATTGATAACATAAAGCACATTTTACAAGTGGTTTTCTTGCAATATAGACATTTATAAAAGAATTACAGATGGGAAAGTATGCTTAACGGGATTTCTTCTTCATTATAAACTTATCCCAATCTTAGCATTTTGCAATCACATCATTATGATTGTAGAACACATTTTATATGATTGTCAAATCAAGTGTAGCTATTACGATAGTTACATTTACTAACATTAGCTTGTTCAAACCAAAATTGATGGATTGTCACGCTATGTAAGAAACACCTTTATGGAAGCATTTACTGTAGTAAAATATTAGACAGAATTTCTCCTTACTACCTGTTCAATTTGATAAAAACTACATTCAGTAGAGGTAGCTGCTAACTGAGACTCCATGACCTCACAGCTGCTGTTAAATTTAATGTTTCAGACTTGGTAGTAGCAAAATCTTCTGCTTGTGAATAAATCTATCACAGTGCCAACTCTTCCTCTTTGTCCTGTGGATTTATATTATACCCATGTAATTTCAGGCCTCTACCATGATCAGCTACCATGATCAGCAGAAAAGAGTATCAAGCATGCTGGCAGACAGATATCTGTGAATCTAATGTCTCTTTACTGGTATATGTAGTTTTTTACCTGCTACCTTTATCCTCTCTAACTAGCAGTACTGGAATATCTAGCTTTTGGTGAACTGAGAAAAAATGAAATACTTTCTCTGCTTTTTTTCTGTCATTGTTTTCCAAACCTTTTAAATAAAAAGCAATCTGGTAAAGCCTGATTGCGAGTAGCTTTTTGGAGTCTGAATTCGTATTAACATAACGCCTGGAAAATCACAATGTTCCTTGAAAATGTGAGATTTTTAACACATTCACTGTCTGAGGGTAGCCAGAGAGAGGTATAGATTTTCCATAAGCTTAGAAACCTTTATGCTCACTTAGTCTTATCTATAAGTTTTATCTGGCTGCTATGAAGTAACTGTGTATCTCAATAACAATATTCTGAGTCCAATAGAGGATGGAGAGGATCTAATCTTCCATACCTGTAGAGGAAGAATTGAATTTCAGAATTTCTTCTTGGAAAGGGTTTTTAAATATTGGAATGGACTGCACAGGGAGTGGTGGAGAAACCACTGGTCATGGCACTTAGTGCTGTGGTCAAGTTGACAAAGTGGTGATTGGTCAAACCTTGAACTAGGGCACTGGAGCTGGGGAATGGTGTTTCTGGGCTCCCAGCTCCTCACCTGAACCCCTCTCGGAGACAAGGGCATGAAGTGACTAGGCAAGTGGGAATGGCCTCAAACCAACAGAGGGCAGGGTTAGAAGTTAGAATGAAATTCTTTAATAAAGGGCTTGGGAAATACTGGCACAAGTTTGTCAGAGAGGTTGTGGACTTCTCATCCACGAAGGTGTCCAACACTAGGCTGTATGGAGCTCTAAGCAGACTAGTCTAGTGGAAGGTGTACCTGTTGGTGGCAGGGGATTGGAACCAGTTGATCCCTAAGGTCCCTTCCAATCCAAACTACTCTGGTAATCTGGTATTCTGGTATTCTGGTATTCTGGTATTCTGGTATTCTGGTATTCTGTGATTCTGTGATTCTGTGATTCTGTGATTCTGTATTCTTGGGAATCTTAGCCAGCCTAAGTGATTCTGTGATTCTATGAGGAGCTGTACAATGTAAATAGTCAGCCATCATTTTTCTTAGGTACACACTCAGATATCCTCTCATTTCCTCCCTCGTGTCCAGAATATAAATCATTAAGCAGACTAATGGGTCATAAAGACATTCATTGGAGAACTGCAAGGGATGTGCGATTGCAGCTACTGCCCTCTCTTCAGAGCAGCAGCTGGTCCTTCTCACTGACATACATAACAAAGAAAAAGGAGGGCACAATGATCACGATCTTTGCTAGTGCCTTTGGAGACCTCCGGTTTCTCTCCTCTGTCACAGATTTTTGGTAGCATCCAGACTGTTCATACATTTTGACCTGAGTTTTCAAGCTGACAATTGTGTATAATAACATCTGCTGAACAACCAACCCATATTGTTTTAATACATCTATTAAAATTTTAAGGAACTCCAATGTTGTGGTGATGGAAGACCACAAAATAGTCAACACAGTTGCTTTGTTTCATCAGAAACAGATACAGGGATTCTTTTAGCAGTCTACCCAATGTCAACACTTCAAATCTTGTTAGCCTCACGTTCACCTCTTCTTTTCTCTTGTACCAAATCTTTTATCTCAGTTTTTCTTAGCTTTGGTTATTCAGTAGAGCAGAAACTAAATTCCTGTAATGAAACCTGAAATCCAGAGTATGAGGCAGAAAATCAAACTTGACATCATTATATAAGGTACATAAGAAAGCAAATTTTTTGCAGCCAGGAAATTCCAGATAAGCAAACTTAAACCAGTATTTTAATATCACAAACATGTGTTACTCAGTGCAATAGACTTACATAGGATTATTCTTATCCACCCAGAGGTCAGGTGCCTTGCTGTCATAATTGCTACATGAGCACCTTTACCACACAGAAGTTCATGCCTTGTGGCAAGGAAAGCTTTGATCAGAATCCCTGGAACCTGTTCTCCTTTAAGTCATTTTCTCTCCTCTCCAAGGGAGTTCTAAGGAGTTTATCAAGCCATATGCCTTAACTGCTTAATTCTATGTGCTATATAGAACTTTTGTCCTTTTTAATATGCTGATAATGATGATTAATAACTATTGTATTATTGTGCATATCACAGTATCTTTAGCCATATATTGCTAGATGTGCTATTAAAGCATGGTATACCCAAATGTTGTATCACTGAATATCAAATCCAAATAGACAGGAGGGACCTATTATTTCCATTTCTACAAAAAAGGAAAAGATAAGCTATAAGATTATATGATTTACCAGAATCACAAAATAAGCTGAAACTAGATGGACTGCCTATGATTATCAGTAGTTTTCCTGATGTTTCAGTCTTTTGCATATACTGAAATATTGTTCTTTCTAAAAATAAGCCACTTGCATTTTTTCTTTGGGAAGACAGCAAAATTTCATTCATTTTTACTTTTTTCTTCTTTTTTAAACTGATATTTGTACATATGGAATCCATTATCATTCATAATAAGTAGTTTAGCAAACTTGACAAATTAATTATGCTGTGTTTGTGGAACACTGCTGCACTTTCAGTATAAAAATTCAGCTTGTGGCTTGCTGTGATTGTTCTTCATCTAGTTCTAACACAAATTCATTCCTGTTTTTATTCTATTTTTTTGGGATATAACTTGAAAGATTTGCATTCTACCATCCTGGTGGAAGAAACAATTCTGTCAGACTATAAACATTTTTCATCAAAGCCAATTACCTCCTTCAAATTTCAAGACACATAGTTTGTAGATGTGAATGACCTTGTGGTTTTTGTTTTTGCCTGTAGTTCTCTTTTTCACCTTTTATAATTATTGTGGTTTTTTATTTGAAGTTTTAAAGGTAACTTCACAGATTATCATTTGGTGGATAGTGTGCCTATTCAGTGTGAATAGAGAATATGTTTCTACATTAATTACGTTGGTTAGCAGTGCATAATATTGGTTTGTGTGACTGATTGGACTGCAAACTTTGTAAGAATGAGCAGCTGCATGCTATAGAGCATAAAAGCAAATTCCAAGCAAATGAGTAAGTTCCTGGACTTTCTCACTTTGCATTCTTTTTGTGTTTGAAGAAGTCAAAGAGAACAGTCCTTTGATTATAAACTGGTGATAGGACTTAATAAAATTCAACTATATCTTCTACTTTGCTCATCCAGCTACTGGCTGCTTACAGAAATCTCATACTTTTTCAGTTTTGTTACCTGATGCCTTTCCTTGATTTTTTTTGGATTGTCAGCAGATAGCTGAGCAACAATCTCATCTTTTTTGTAACTGATTCATATGCTCTGTACAGCAATACTGCCTAAATACCTACCGAGCTCTAAACCATTACTTTGTGCAGGCCCTAGCAAAAACAGGCTGGGAGCTGAGTGGCTGGGGATCAGCTTTCAGAAAAGGCCCCAGGGGTTCTGACTGACAGCAGGCTGGAAATGAGCCAGCAGGTAGCATGTCTGCATGAATCCTTCATCTGAAAGCAAGAGAGGTCAATACTGAGCAATATTAGTGGGAGAACAGTCAGAAAGTCAAGGGAAAGTGATTATCTCCTCTGATCAACATCTGTTAGACTACATGTAGAGTTTTGCACTTCCATCCCCACCTCAGTACCAGAAAGATGGGGATAAATTGGAGTGAGTTCAGTATAGGGTCACCAGGACAGGAGACTCAGGGACCAAAGCATTTTCAGCTAGGAAGAGAGGTTGAGGGAACTGGACTTGTCAGCTGAGAGAAGAGCCCAACAACCTCCTCCCCTACCTGTGGGAGCAGGTTCTCCACAGTGTGTGCGGTGGGAGGGTGAAAGAAAATGTGCATGAAACAAGGTAAGTTCAGTTTGATATAAGGGAAATTTCTTTTCCTGTGAGGACAGACAGGTGGTGGAACAGGTCACCCAGAGAATTTTTGCAGTCTTTTTCCATCCTTCAGTGTTTTAAAGACCAAGCTACACACCTCTGAGCTGTATCACCTCACAACTGACCTTCTTTTGAGTCAGCAGTTATCCTAGAGACAACTTCAAGTTGCTTTTGAACTATCCAGTGATTCTAATCTGGAGTAACAACTCCATGGATTGAAACCTGAGGAGGTAGCAAATGCATGCAGAACTATGGTAACAAGGAACTTGTGGCACATCCTGAGGGCAAAGCACTGACTGAGTGGCAATAACTTTCAACTCCTTCAGCCTGTTTCCACCTTTGCAAGGTGCCTATGTCTGCTATGCTTGCATTCTGGATAAACTATTTCAGTATTGTGAACAACAGAAATTCACCTTCCTAAGGATTCTGTAACATTTTAAAAGTGATTGCAGCTATACCAAGCTTTCTTTTTACAATAAATAAGGGTAGGAAAATTCAGGTAGTGAATTTTAGTGTCTTTTAGTGTCTTCCTGCCCATTATTATAGCTTAAAGAATTGATGGATACTTGTCCAGTGTTTCTGTTGTAATGCCACATCACTGACTAGGCCTTGCAGACAAACTATTGACATCAATCAGTGTTAGTGAAGTTCAAAGTCATCTTCTAGATACATCCATGGGACTTTTGACAAAGAAGTCTGTATGCTTAGATGAAGCATGATTTATGTTAAAGGAAAAAGAAAAAAGAGGAAGTTTATAATATATTGGGCTTTTCCAAGAAAATAGCCTTGTAGTATGCATGCAGAAAGCAGGTAAACTGGTCTGCCTGTTAAATATCAAAAAATATGCAAAAATCCCCATATATTCAATTTTACAACACTTTGAATAATAATTATTCCAATTTAAACTCTCAAGATCAAGAATATTGGTAATATTTTTTTAAATTACTTTTTTCATTGTCTGGGGAACAAAAGATTTACTTTTTTGTTACTACACTGACAGATTTTTTTCCTTTGAAAAAATTTGTACTCAGAAAGAAGTTACATAAAGCAACCTACATGCATGAATTCAGCATGAATGTCTAGATATAATGGTCAAAATAGTGGCTTAAGATGCATAAGAACACACTTGTCAGAGGACAAAACTTTTTTCTAATTGTAGATCAACTACAAGAAGAAGTACTTGTTTGAAATAGAACTTGTAATGTTCCCTGTCATCCAAATCAGGAATCAGAATGTTATTTATTGCTTGACGTATTTTCTTCACATAAGCTACATGAAACTAACACAATTACACCAAGTTTAAACTGATTTTACTTAGCAAAGACTGAACAGATTCAGGCTGTGGATCCCCTCCAAGTGTTTGCATACATATGTACAAAGACATTTAATTAAATCAGAGGTGGAAAGCAGTGGTAGTTGGTGTGAGCGAAAATTACATTAACAGCCTAGAAAGTACATTGTCCTCTCTGATATAAACTAAATTAATGTGCAATGGTTGGTGCAGTTCCTGTATCCCACTGTTCTGGAGATGCACCATAAAAGCATGGAATTCTACACCCCTCTTCAGGCTCTGACTCCACTATCTTCAGGGATGATATTATCTTCTGTATCCCAAAAAGACAGGCATCTGGTCAGAAAACTTGGAAGCTGACAAAAATCTTTTCGACAAAAAACAACAAGAACAAATCCAGCCATTGCTGCTTGTTTCAATCTATCTCAAGGTCAGCCAGTTCTATTAATGTATCACAGTCATGAACGACGACACTGAGTTATACTTGCAAGAGAAAAAACTAAGTAAAGCTGTGGTAAAAAGATATATTTTACAGATTAAAGAGCATTTCAGTACTAAAGGGGTAAAACAGGTTACTGAATAGAATGGAATAGAGACACATAATCTGAGAAAGATCAGTGAACTCATTCAATTCAGTTCAGTTCATCCTTGAAATGGGCTTTAGTATCATGGAACAATACAGTAGATTTGGAGCTTTCTAGATTGGTCTCACTTGAATCACATTCTTAACTAATGTAATTGCATAAAAGCAGGAGGGAAACACGATTTTAAGAGATCAAGAACGTGACTAGATGCTGATATAGTATAGATTACAATAGGCTGATTGTTGTTCAAATGTGTAACTGAATCCCATTACCTGACCATGGAAAACCTCAGTAGTGTCAAATATGTTGTCAAGAGACACAAGAGGTGCCAAAATGAGCAAGCAGATGAAATAGATGACATAGATGAATGTCAAAAACAAAAGCTAGCAAATGAGCTGGGGGAACAGATGGAGTGTGAATCACTGCTGTTAGGACTTACATTCCAGGGAAAACATGAGTAGAAATAAAATCAATAATTTTCAAATAAAGTTTTACAGTCAGTAAAAGAAAGTACAAAAAGCAAAGAAAGATAATACAGGAAAAAAGAGGAACAAGAAATGGTTGGACAAGTGTATAATGACTAGTAGAGCACAATGTGTAGCAAGGATTAAAAGAGTTTTCAGTTTTTTACTAAAACCTGACCAGGCCTCTGAAGTGCTTCTGGCAGCCTGAACAAGTCGTAGGAGTGTTTGTTTTAGCTCATTGTAACATAGGAATGTGTAGCTGTGGACTAATAGTTAATATGAAGGGTCTATACCCAGGACAGATATAATCAACTTCATAATTACAGAAAGACATTGAGAAAAAATAATGCTAATATATGTTAGGGTTTTTTCAATTGTTGCTGATATTAAATTTATTAAAACTTACACTCTAACATTCCAGACATTGAGTGTTTGAGTACCCTTAACAGTCTGGTCTGTGTTCTACAGTTTATAATGCAAATGGATTCTGACATGACGCAACTCAATGAATTTTACTGTAAATAAATGAAATTCCATGGTAAATCACATATGGTGAACAACAACTACCATATGCCTGAAATTATGGGCAAAAAATTAGTCATTAAATTATTAATACAATGCTATAAATCCAGAAATGGCTTGCTGATAGTTTGCTTTCTCAGTGTTTCATACAGCATTCTGTAAAGCATGTTGTAAATCATGGGCTCTATTAAAAACTGTTTAGGCCCTAAAAAATGGTGGGTTTCTTAGAGGAAGAACTCCAACCATATAATACAAGCAATCAAAGAAGCACAACAAATGTATGCCAAGTTTTTGTGGAGCTCTAAAGAATCTCTGACAGGACTTGTAATGGGAGAGGTATCAGCTCTGCTACCCTCATAGAAAACAGCCTCTCTTAGATTTACACAAAACAGTGCCAGGAAAGTCTTCCTAATATCCTTTCTTAAGTTTAGATTTTTTTTTAAAGCACTGATAGACTATAATAGAGGCTTACATGGTCCTTGGATACAGTAATGATTGGGTTCTCAGAGGTACTTAAGAGTGAAGGATGAGACAGATGGGTAATTAAACCTCTAGTGATTTTTTTTATTTCCTGGGACATAAATAAGTCTACATAGTTTTAACTGCTGTGACTGATATTCCCTTTCTTACATAACTTTATTCTTTGATGTAGTTTTTCTTTCCATTTGATTTGGTTTAGTTTTAGGCTTTATATTAAAATAATGGCAACTTCATATAATTATCCAGGTAATCTTGCAGCAAGGCCGTGTAAAATGCAATATTGCGGATTAATATTAGATCAACATTCAGATTATAAATGTGTTTTCAATACCAATCTTTAGTTTGTTGTGACTCCTTTTTCTTGTAACTTCCCATTTGCCAAATATTTACTCTCCTCCTCACTCATTTTGTTATATCTTTTCTCCAATCCTTTCTCTTTATTCAGAATTAAGATTTATCAAGCAAAAGTGCATTGCATATTCTTAAATACAATTATCTCTTTCCAAATCACTTGCCATATGTTATCTATCTAATTTTGCATTTGTGGATTTATATGTGTATGTTTCACATGTTATGTTTGGTTGTAATTAAAAAATGTAATCAAAGTTGACTTTATACTGCTGCCTAGATCAATAAAGAGAATATCAAATAATCTCCATTTCAAACACTAACTCCAGAGAATAATGCTTCATTTCCTGTCTTAGAAATATTGCAGGAATTCTTGTATAAGACAAGTTTAATTTCTGACTGATATTTTCCTCTGGGTTATATTAATTATGTAACAGTATAAAATGTCTCACTTCTTTTTTCAGATTATGTCTATAGCAAAAAATATGAACTACAACTAAACTTACCATCCTAGCCTTTACTCTGAAAGGCAGTGGTTTAACTGATTATATGTTACATTCAAAAGACAAAGAAATAGGTACTAAGGATTGTTTTAAAGAGTACAGGCAATGTAAAGGGATCCTAAAACATATTAAAGTGATGATAAAAATTTAATCAAAAGCTTGAGACATCAGTTTCAGAACTACTGAAACCAGTATCTGGAAACAGAATAATTTCATGGAATATGCTCATGATGTAAAAAATCCAGACCAGTAAAAGAGTGGATCTTTGGAAATATATATAAATATAAATCATTGTGGCTGGCCTAGAAACAGTCAAACCCACACCATTTGAAGAGAGTGTTTTACTTACTGAAAGAGGCCAGTGGAGACATAAATTTTGCTTATTACTGTTCATGGTTGTGTCCATGTGTACCATACAGATACTAAAATTCCAAGGCGATAGAAACTGATAACCCAAAGAACAATGAAATTATTTTTTTTTATAAAGGAGAATCAAGAAATAATCACATCTAATTAACCATCTCAAAAACCATCACAAAGGTGAAAAAGCAGACAACACGAGACTATCAAAAGTGTAAAAAAATAACAGTAGGAAAGCATAATAGCACAATAAAACTGATAATGTTCAAATAAGTCTCAGGCCATCCTGCTGATGCAAAAGGCTATCTTCAGAGAGGAAAATTATTCTTTTGAAAAATGAGGAGAAAGGGTTACATTTTTTAGTTGATACAAAAGTCTCCTTTTAGAGACTTTTTAGTAGTGGCTTCTTAAATGAAGCAACTGATCTTTTATATCCTTGTGTTAAATAATCTGATATTCATTATTTAAATATATAGAGAGCAGAAAAAATTGGGCTAAAATATAACTCTTCCGCATTTCATGAAAGTAAAAATACTAAAATGATTCTCAAGATATATTTCTGATAAGTTAAATTGTAACTATCAAAAGATATTCCCACTCATTGCTTTTAAGAAATACAGCATTTGTTTTCAAATTTATTGTAAATCTGAAATGGAAAGTAAGTCTTGTACTGTAGCTGGCTTCGATTTTTCACTTATTCTATAGAGGAAGATAAAATAGTTTCTTTTTTTCTGAATCTAAAACTTTCTCCCTTCTTTATCGCCCCTATGTATGAAGACCCCCTGAGAAATTAAAAAGAAGACAGCAGGAGGACAGACTTTTCTGAATATAATTTGTCCTGAAGAAAAATTAACATATTTTAAACAGAACTGCTTAGTAAGGAAAATCTGTTCATTCTGTTCATCTATGATGTTCCTTGTGTTCATTTGGATTCTGGAGTTTCAGACAAAAATCCATCAGTGACTGTGAAATATTTAAAACAAGGTAGGCAGAACTGGGTGTGTTTTCAGATCCAGTTTATCCAAAAGTGTCTCAGGGTGCAAGGAGCAGACATTTTCCTAAATGAAGGTTAATTATTCTGCTTAAAAAGCCACATGATTTTTGAATATACTTCAGTGTTGTGGTTTCTTGGCACTGCTAAGATTTAAAATAAAAGAAAAATCTTCTTCCCCTACAGTCAAGGTTTGTCCCCAGTTTCAGCTTAGGGTAAAAATCGTATTTTCTTATTTGGGAAAGACACGCACTATGAAAAACAATTCTGTTTCATCTACAAAAACACCAGTCTGTAATTTTTCTACCAATTTCAGCATTGCACCTTACTTATTTTTTGCCTAAAGATTACTTTGATGGCCCAAACTGTTTCACATTTTTTGATTATTCACGTGTGAAAAAAATGTAGGAAAAATTCCAGCATACTTTTCTATCCATGCATGATAGAGATTTTGTCACACATCATGTATACTGTAGATAGGCTGTGCACAGAGTAGATTCTGTTAAAATACTCAGCACATTCATCTTTACATCAGTCCTGTTTTTGAGAGATGCTTTTTCATCAGAGAGTGGTTCCGTTTTGGTTGCTTCTGGGAAAGTGTTTTAATTCATTTCAGCTACGAATCTGTCTCATACTTTTTTAACCAGAGCTTGGTATGATGCAGTCACAGCAGAATAAAATTTCCTGCTGTAACTTTCAGAGACACCTATAAAACATGGAGAAGCAGTCAAAGTGCGCAGACCTGGAAGAGGCACCAGGAGGCCCAGTGGCCACTCACAATTATGAACTCAGAAATAGGATAAATCTCATTTGCCCAATCTGTTCCTGAAAATTTACTATGATGGAAATTCCCCTTTTTTCCCCAAAGCAGTGTGTCCCAGAGCTACTTATCTCTTGCTTTCAGAAGTTTAGTGTAAATCTCTACTGCGTTAATTGCCTTTCTTGTCAGTTGCTCTTCTTTCTTTTCTGCTTATACCCCATTTTTCAAATTTGTAGTTAATTGTAAGATCATCCATGAGATTTTGCTTCTCAATAATATAATCAAACTGAATTATCTCAACATTTCCTCCTGGCCCATGCTATCACCATCTCTACTTTATGTGAACTTTCTTCTGTTGCACCAAAAGCTGTGAGTTACCATGCTCAAAAGCTGGGCACTGGGTGCCTTTACTGCCCAAGCAGCAAAGAAGAATGGCTGCAGATATCTGACAGACAGCACTGTTTCTCTGTCTTGGGAAGCTGTCTGTCTTTCTCAAGGCTGTGTGCTGCTATTCACTCTTGTGCAGTTCACAGTCTATCCATTATAGTTTTCTTCTGTATACAATAGGTTTGCTTGTCTTTCTGTGTCTTCTATATGTAGACTATTCCTGCAACATTAGTAGAAATTTGTATTTGCTCTTACTGAACTGAACGATTTTTATCTAAATATATATTTTTATTTATAATCTTAATTTAATTATAACCCTGTTCCCTGTTAGAGTTGCAGTTTTCTACAGTTTGTGTGTTCTGCAAATAGAAAAACAACCTCTATTTTTAGGCATTAATAACATTATTATAATTTTAAATAAAACCAGAAAATTCCAGAAAAGATCCATTGATGCCTCCTCATTGCTTTTTGTCTTTTCTATGCACCACTTTGAGTACCTTTTTTAGTGTGGACTATGTGATTTAACTCCATAAAATTAAAAATTAGATTTAGCCTCGCAAGTCATTTAGGATCTATTCTAAGCATTGTAGGAAAATCAATGTGCCCAGATGCTTATGATTCATCCTCTTATGAGACATCTTTGGTCTCTGGGAATCTTTACCCATACACAGGGTCCATTTTCTTCTTTGACCTTTGCCCAGTAGATGGATATTCTCTGTCTGTGACTGGTCTTCATTGATTTGATAGTTTCTTTCAGAATTCTTCTTCAGAAGGAGGCAAAACCCACCTAAAATAAAGAAAAAAAATTTATATTAAGAGACAAAAAAAAATTTCCGTGTTTTTTACATCTTTTCAGCAAAGCAAAAGAATTAGAAAATAAAAACTATAAGAGAAAGCAAAAATTCAGATTTCAAGTGATAAGTGATTCAGAAAGCATATTCCAGAACAACTATTTCAGTAAATGTTTTATTATTTCCCTACTCATGCGAAGATATTTTATTTAAAAGAATATAAAAGACATTGAAAATTCAATACATTGAAAATCTTTAGGAATTACCCTAGCACATATAAATTCTTTTTTAAATATAACTTTTTTCTATGGACACCTTGGAGAACTTTACACAGGACATCCCCAAAAACTCAATTCCATGTATTTGTTAAAAACATAAAACAAAATATTCTAATTCCCTAAGAAATAATAGAGACTATTTCAGAAAATTTCACCTTTATAATTTTGAAGAGCTTGCTATTATTTAATACTTGTCAGTAATTGTGTGAATTTTCAGAAAAAAATTATTAAATATCAGCTTTTTGAATTGCAATAGTAGTTTTCTTTCCAATGGAGTCTTAATTAAAACATCAAAGGGCTAATTTTAAATTATCACTTTTTATCCAAGCTTAAGTGAGCTTTTTAAAATAACTTCTTTTCCCTCACCAGACACCAGTCAAAAACAACAATTCTTTTAGGTTTATAGGTGGTTTCCTTTAGAAGAATGTACAAAAATAATTTTACTCACGTTTATTTCCTCAGTTCTCTATTTCAGGTTTTTGACTGAGGATTTGGAGCTCTTATATAATGATATGCTAGCATGGATGCAGCTTCTCAGATTCATTAAACAATCTTTAAAGAGATTTATATTAGGTATTGATTTTCTAATCTGTTTAAACTTATTGGGGAAATGAAGACAATGAAAAATTTTATCATGAAAAACATTATAATTTAATAAACACATACTGTAATTTTTTAATATTAAAGGAATTATCGCCTTGAATCCTTTAATCAAATTTACATCAAAGACTAATATTCCACAAATTATCAAGGCTTTCTGTTTATTTGATGATACTTTTGAAAAACCTACTTTGCAAATTAATGTTCTTGATGAGTGATTTCAGGAAACCTTGTCCTAATGCAACCTGAATTATCACAATTTATTAATCATAGTCTGCTGTCCAAGATTCTCCCATCAATTACTTAAAGCAAGCTGGGAGCTGACAGACATATGAATATATTAGTTAATATATAGAAAGCATTAGCAGTATACATGATGGCATTATCTAATTTATTTATGTGTTTCAAAGAATTTTAGGTTTAAAACCTGCTATTTCCTGGTATTTGAATTGGCTTAAATTTATCTTATTTATATGCTACTGTAGATCTCTTGCTTGCTTGTTCTTCTTTGCTGGTATGAAATAATTCATCTATTCACATGATAAGACTTCTACATGTAGTCATAAGGGTACTTGAATAATATGCTAAAAAACAGACAAGTGCTCTTTGGGAAAAAATATCTTTTTATGCTTTAAATATATGTGCAGATACAAGCTTGTGAGACTTTCTACATTTTAACCAAATTCTATGATGAAACATTAATATCTTTCTCTTCTTTTCAGACTGTATTATGGAATACTATATCTCAAAGCTATTGTGTTTAAAACCCTGATAAGTAGATGTTAATGTTCTCATTCAAAATTCAAAGAATTAGTACCAGTTTCTTGGAAGAGAAAACTCTTCATCCATACAAACCAAATAAAATACTATTTCAAAGAAGAAAGTAGAAACACATGCAGAAAAAATAAGAATTCTCTTCTCCAGAGTAGCTTTTGGGAAAAAAGAAGAAAGATTGTTGTGTGGAGCTGGACACCAGGAACAGAAGCAAGGAGGAAACAGTCTTGGTCACTTAAACTCAGTGAGAACTTTCAAGAGAACCTTTCACTTGTTGGGCAGCAGCCACCATGTAGCACACACAGATGTACAGACTGTGGCCTGGATTGTGTGCATGGTTACTAATAATCAGCTCACAAAGCAAATACAATAGAGAAAACAGTGAATCAAATCAACTTAAGAGTTCAGATGCATGAATTCTAAAGCAAAAAAAAAATAATAAAAAAGACAGGAACAAATTTTGGTACACGATTACAAATATTTAATATATTTCTTAACTTAGCTGTGCCTGATTCATTCGTGTGACCCATTGGTATGGAAGACAGCTGTTTTTTGAGGAGAATGAAGCCAGAAAAAACTTCAAAGAGGACTTTCTTTTTGCATGGCAAGGAAGGGGGGATGTGTTCTGATCTACTGAGTGTCTGAGGATTGCAGCAAAAAAGAAGAAATGAAATATCTTTTTGCACTTCACAAAATTTTAGTTTGGGATAAATTATTTTCTGAAAGGTTAGTAGGATTTAAATCATGGGACTTGGTGATAAAGAGAATATACCTACATAGTTTCCATGAAGAAAGGAATAGAGGAATAAATAAACACCCAAAAATATTTTAGAAAATTTGGGTAGAGACATTTGATGGAGGAGATGGGAAAACATGTGTCCCTTTTGTCTGTGACTCCAGCAGTCTGTTATTAGTTGACAACAATTAATTAAATTAATTAAAGTTCCCTGAATCATGTCTGATTTGCCCATTGCAGTACTTGGTGAGTACCCTCCCTTCCCTCATCTCAAATCATGAGGTTTTTCATCTTATTTTCTCCCCCTGTCCTGCTGAGGAGGGGAGTGACAGAAAGGCTGAGTGGGTGTTTGGCAGCCAGCTGAGGTCAGCCCACCACTCTTGTATTGAGCATTATTCCAAAGACAACTGCTTTATTTTTACATTAAGGCCAGAAGCCAAATGAAGTTGGAAATTGTTTTTCTGAACAAGTTATGGCTTCTCGGACTCTGCCAGTTCCAGTGGTGATCACTGCTATATCACCAAGACAACAAAATATGTTTGATATTAAAATAGCAACATAAGTACTTATGTTTTGTAAAGGAAGCTGTAATCCACAACACCAATTTCAATTGTATCAAAGTCTATTAGGGAAAAAAAACTGTATTGTCTTTCAACTATGAGGCATCATATTTCCATGCAATTTCCTGCTGCGTGAACAGGCTTTTCCCCCCAGTTGACACTTTTGGAGAAATGTGTGAATTGCAAAGTAGATGTTATTTTGGGAATTTCCCACTAAAAAGAGCTTAAGAGAAAAAAATTACACTTACATGGCATATTTAGCAAATCAGTTAAAGGATAAAAATAATACTTAACAGGCCAGGCCTGGCCAAGGCCAGGGGAGAAAAAAAATCCAAAATTAGTCAGCTGATACCATCTTGATACCATCTTGAACAAAAATAGGGATTTTTTTCCTTGAATACACAGTCACACATGACAGTATTTATAAATATAAACCCCTCTTTTTGAATGTGCTTGTTTGTTTCAATCATTTGGCATATAGAAATGCATAACTAAACAGAAAAACTAGGTGGAGATTTTACTCACCTTAAGCATTACATGCCAGGTGAATGACTACTTCTGTTGAAGTTACCTTGTGGCCTTTCTACTAAAACAAAACAAAACAAAACAAAAAAAAAAAAAAACAAAAAAAAAAAAAAAAATCTTTGAAATGATTTAAGGACTGAATCTTCTCCTAAGTACTAATATTTGCAGCACCTAGGTGTAATGTTCGGACTGTGAATGGATGTCAAGATATCCTGGTTAACTTACACCTTTTGTGTTACTAAATGACAGAGAAGATCAGCTATACTCAAGTTTGAAAGAGAGGTCATGAATGGAGTGTTCTGAGGACAACCAGTAATCAACAAATACTTTCACTGATCTAGATCCTCAATTGGTACAAATCAATATAATTCTTGTGAAGAAAATGGGCTCTGCATTGATTTACCTCTTTTGTGAAAATAAGCACAGCACTCAGCTTGGCTTCCTGTGTGAAAGAGAGCTTTGCTTGGCACAATGGAGAAGAAAATAAGAACTCAAATTGTGCAAGAACAAAAAAGAAGAATTAAAACTGTCCAAGTACAGATGTTGCATTAATGTTGTCTTTTCTATATTTTTTTTTAAAGCTGGAAAGATTGAAGCATATTTATTAAGGAAACAGTACTATTCTAAGTTTTCACAGTGTAATTCCACACAGCATCACTTTTATTTGAAAATGGTATTAAGTTTTTTCAAGGATTTTTTAAAATTATACATACTAATTAAATAAAATTAGGAAAACCTTGTTAATATATTTTCAAAAGGAAATCAGAATTTTCTGACATTTTCCATTGAAAATCAATGCTTCTGTACAGAACAGTCAATCTTAATAGAAGCACGTGCAGAATCAGTGCATAAATTGCCTACAGATAGGGAAAATGTAGTAACTAATGTCCAGATATGAAGTCAACCTCACTTTTAGAGCTCTTCTACCTTTATTCAACAGGCAAACAAGAGGCATATGCTGATAGGGAAAGCGTCTCAGAAAACTCAGGTGTGATACCACCTAAAATAAAAATGGCAGAGCTTCCCACTGGCTGCAGCACCTGCATGGTAACTTCAAAGACATGAAGGCAACAAAAAAATATTTTCATCAATCAGGAAAGACTAAGGAGTTCTTCCCACACTTTTCATCAAGATACGTTCCTGGTTTATTCTACTGAGAAATGCTGACAGTGAGGGAGATGGCCATGAGTCATCACCACTAGGGTAATTAATGCCTCAGATAAGGGAGAAAAGTCCACAAATACATGAAATTAAAAAGAAACAAGGTTTTATACACTTCCAAAGATTTTAATGTTGTTCACATCTTTCTCCCATTTTGGATAAATCAAAATATTTGACCAATATATGTTCCAATGTTTTGCCCAAATCCTTTAACAATATTGCAAAAAACCCTAATTGCAGTGTGAGCACATTGTTTCTGCATTGTGTGTGGTGCTTCTGTGCAAGCCAAGTCTGATATGTCTCAGGAGTAGAGGCAGCTGGGTTTAAGGAGATCAAATTTAGATTTCCCTCCTATCAAGGGAAAAAAGGAATTAACTTTTGGAGTTAATGTTTTTACATGAATGGGTAAATTGATTGTGTGACAGTCACATCTGAGAGTTTTATATGTAGTCTTTATGAGAGGGGATTATTTTAAATAAATTACTGCATTCAATTTGTTTTCCTTGGTTGATAAAGGAGGTTTTCATTTTAATTCATGCTATAGTCATAATTGAAGGCATGTTCAAACTAGTATCTAGTGCTTAATGGATTTTAAGGACATTTACAGTTTACATAAGAAGGAGAATATGAGAAAAAGATAGATATATATGTCTTTATTATATATTAGTGTTGGGGTTTCTTAAAAAAGGACTTGTCTTTCTTAGATAAAGTTTCTTCTAAAACAGAGAAGTTTCTGAAAGTACGTGATGAATTGGCATTTTCAGACAAAACCCATTTTGTTCAGTTCTCCTTAGTGTGCTGCTGCATGATTCAGATTTCCTGGTTTGAGTTGCAGCACACTCTGTGAAATTCCTTATGTTCCACTTTTTTTAGTCCGTGGAGAGTGGAATATCAATTATGATCGTAATTTATTGTTATATCATCTTCAAAGACACTCTATCCTTTCTTGAGAGCTATTACAATTTGGTTCCTCCAAGGCACAAAACACCAAACTAGACTTTTTCGTCAGATGTTAGAAAATGGTTTAACATGAAGAATCAAATGAGTAAGCCTATTCACAAAACCACTCAGTCAGAACCACTTCACATCTGATAAGAAAGCTTTCCAAAGAAAAAAAGTGGTCTGCGTAAAGCCCTGAGAAAAAAATGACAAGATTCAGGCTGTTGTCAGTGTTCACATTTATTGTTATGAATAGTTTTTTGCTGGAGATATTTCCACTCTCACCAGTATGCCATGAATAGTGGAAGACAGTTTATGTCTTCGATGATGCTTTATTTACAATGGTGATTCATGACACTCTTATCCAGAAGCTCTATAAAGACAACACAGAATTTTTTAACGTGTAAAAGGGTTTTGGAGGCCATCTGGCCCAAAATATTACTAAAATCAGGGGCAACTTCAAAGTAGAATCAACTGAAAGATAAAAAAGTCAATAATGGGAGTCATTGTTTCAAGGATCTCCATCTGAAACTTAGTATACAAGTTCATTTTTATCCATACACATATTCAAAGTTCAAGTGTAAGCCTGAAGACATAAATGTATAATAAATATAATCAGAATATTCCTCATTGCTCTCAGAGTATAATTACCAGTTATGGGTTGATTGGCTTTTATGAAATTGTTGCTAGGGGAAAGTTAATCGATAATGGATTTCAGAGCAATTGGGAAAACCAACAGTTGGCTTCATCAAAATAAGTGTACTTTGTTACAAGACATGATACTTGAGGAACTATCAGGGGAAGAGCTGCAGAGACAGTGATGATTCAGCAAATCCATCCTCTAGGACAGGCCACAAGCCAGACTGAGAGGGCAAAAGAAGGGTCATCAGTTGCTTTAATAATTTCATTAAAACGTTTGATTCAACATGGTAGAATGGTCACAAGCCAGAAACTGTCAGTTTTGCTAAAAACCTTGTATGAACAGTTGGATAGAACACTACTGGTCAACAATAACCTGAAGATTGATTCAAGCTGATAAGTAGTGTGTGTGGACTATTCCACTTTGTGTCCCCTAGCACCTAGCACTGAGCCTGAACAATAAAGCTGGGATAACTGTAAGCTTTATACCACAGGTCAAGAGCAAGTAATTATAGTAGCAAACTTAAAACAATAGTTGCTGGTAGGAACAAAATACCTGGTTTCTACTCTTAGAAGCCCCCAAAATAAGATGCATACTGTGGAAAAAAACTGAAGTGATACGATGAAACAGGTCATTTGAAGCTGAATTTTCCCTTACATAACAATATAATATAGAATTAGAGCGAAACTCAGGTTTGTTTCTGTGATTTTCAGACCCTGAGATGAAGGAATGAAAAAAATCCAACCTACATAATTCAGATCATGTTTTAGGAGTAATGATTCTATGGTGATTTCTTTGAGGCAAAATTTGTTATATGTTCATAGGTATGACTACTGATATTTTTTTTCCCTAGTGTTTGGAAACATCTGGAAAATTCTGAAGTCAGATCAGAACTATTCCATGAAAACTTTTGCTAGAGGATCCTTTTGGTGTTCAGAATCTTCTGGTTTCATTTGATAATCTCTTCTTGTTTTGGAAAATATGGCAAGTAGATAATCCCTATATGTTCTCTTTATTTCTTTTACAATCTACGGATGTAAAAGACGGATTTGAGGGTCAGAACTCAGAACTTTTCATGTACTATTTTATCAGGTGCTATAAAAAATATCTGAATCTATCCTTGCTATAGAGAATAAAAACCTCTATGATCAAAATAACAAGTACGCTTAGACTCAGACGTATGGATTAATTTTAAAATGAAAATTTTTTGTAGATGAGAGGGCAGGGAGGAGACAGAAAGGAGGCAATGCTCTAAAAAATCACTAAACGATTTTTTAAAGAATTCATGCAGCAGTTTCAAAATGCATATGCTTTTTTAGCCTAATTAAGCATATGCTTAAGCAATTATTGATTTGATGTGCTCACTCGAGGGCTCACAATGCAGAAAGTATTTTGTGGCACTGGGAAATACTTTGCTATGCAATTCTAAGAAAACTCTGGAGGTAGCAGAGTAGAGTTTATCTTACTAATGTTTTTAAAAGCAGATTATTTTCTGTCAGATCTACCAAGGGAAAGAGTCAGATCTAGACACGTGAGACTGTATGTGTAGAGTATAGACAGATGGAATGATATATAATACCTAACCCATTCCCTAACCTCTCCATAAATTATCACATACTCAGTTGTACTCAGTGAGAGTTGAAAAAATTGACTTAAAATCAAATAACTTTAATCAAGTACCAGCTATTTTTGCATCTAATTTAAGATTCAGTTCCCTTTAGAATTCTCCTTTAGGTGTGTAAAAAGATAATTTTGGTCTTCCCGGGATTCTTTGGTTTTTTATCTTTCTGGCTTGATGAAACATCTTCTTTATCACCTCTAAAGAAAATTTGCCGAGGAACTGGTTTTCCAACCATCATTCTGTGAAGGGTGTATTGAAGAGGTGTCATTTTCTTCATGGACTTCTGAACTGAACCCATTTTTAAATGATTCATCCATCCTTTGAAACTAAGGGTTTTTCGTAAATAAGTAGATTATTGCTACAGTTTGACATACACAAATAATTTAAGAACACTGCATATTGCATGCACCCAGAAAGCCCAGTCCATTACTATATGAAAGCACTTGAAAATATTTCATTTTTCAGTGGTTAAGTTTCCTGTGTTTTCCATTACATAAGGTATCAATAATGGCATTGATCTTGAAGATGATCTTTTTGTTCAATTTAATTTTAAATGTGACAGTACTAAGAAAAGAAGATTTTTGTAGACCCAGAAATAGCATGTTTACTTCATTTGTGTAATTTATATGCTAATAATGTGCAGTCTTGGATTCCTTGGGATATTGCTTTACTGCTTATAAATTTATTCCTGTGATACCGTCTGGCACAGCAATTTCATGTCAGCTATTATCTGTAGAAACAGATTAAAGCATCCCTGAAGCTTTTTTTCTTTATTTGAAGAGAAATTTCAATCCTCTAAAAGCATTCAGAGAAGGGAAGGGAACAGAAAACAACATACTTTCCAGTTCAATCTGGATCTTGATTATGTACACAATATAGAAAATAGTGCAGTATTCTTCAGTATTTGGCAAAATTTTACTGCTATCCCTAAACATGGATTTTGGAGGAAATGAGCATGGAGTAACATCAGTATCTGCTGTCACCAGCATGTCAGAAAGTGTATTTGAAAGTAATAGAGAAGGTAAAATGAATACCTAGAAGGGATAGGCATGTTTTAGGCAACACCTTAAAAGTGCTGTATTCTAATAAGCAGTGGCTTAAATGGTGTAAATGTTATTTGTGTTTGTAGTATAAATACTGAGAAATAAATCTGATTTTACTGAACATCAACATTTTTCATATTTTTTCTCTAGTTTCAGAATATCTGAATGTACAGGCCCAAAAGTAAATTGCTTCATGGAAAAGTAGAGTGTTAAATTGGCATTTTGAATAATGGGCTGTCTACTTCAGGATTCTTTAAGGGCATAGACCTCCCAGACAATATGCAGACTCTGGAGTGGAGACATCAGATTTCAAAAGGCAATTAAAAAGTATATGTTATGGAAGGTCATAAAGATGGCAGGGTCACCAAAGATATCTTCAAAAGAAGCAGCTGAAGAAAGCAGGAAAGCTGGGAAGGAAAATGAAAGAGAAGATGAGAGGTTTAGGAAGGGAGAGGTCTGACTGGTAGTAGGTAAAAGATAATTTGGAAGCAGTTTAAAGGAGGATTTGCTTTTCTGGGTGAATGTGAGAAAAATCCATGAGTCCAAATCTTACAGCAAGACAGTTTTAAGACAATAGGAAGGACAAATATATCATTAAACTGCAGCAGTGAAATTGTTTCTTATATTTTACGTTACTTGATAAAGGGACTGAACAGAGATTGACTCATGTATTAGATGAAATAAAAGTTGATTTATTAGAATATATGTGATTTGTCTAGAAAGGGGAATAATATTTAGGATTTCAAGAACCAACCTCAGAAAGAAAGGGATATGCTTTGCATTGCTGACTGCCCAAAACAGCACACCATGGTATTTGGAGATGATCAGCCTTAAGATGCAGTGTCTCAGAATGGTCTAAAATGGCTGGTTTGGCCAGAATGAGGACAAATGGAAGAAATTTTTAAAATTAAATATATCTCAATTTGTAAAAAAACCCAAAAAACAATCCAGCTTTTAAAAATACCTATTACCAAACTTAGGTACAAATTCTTTGTATTTGATTTTAAAATATTTTTTCTTAATAATCACTGTCCAATTTCCTTCTTGGGATATGCATTCCATATGGTGGAAGCACATTCAAATACAGATGGTACATTTTTTTAAAATATTTTTTCCTCTTGTGTGTCTTATTATTAGCAATTTGATGATCACCGTGAATTAAAACAAGCATGAAGACCCATGATGATTCATATAATCTCTTAATTTAGATTTCAAAGGCATTTCAGGAGCTCCTAAATCTCTGAATGAAAATCATCTAAAATACTTGATCCATTGGGAAGCTATACCTGACAATGAAAAAGCTACCTTTCTTGGTAGGATTTCACCGACACACAAAAAACACTGAATTACAAAATCGTTACCAGAGTACAATTTTGCTGTTGGATTCTCACCAAAGCTGTGAACAAAAGATCTTTTCATTTTTCTTTCTTGATTTCTCAAACTTTACCTCTGACAATGCAGAATATGATTGGCTTTTTTTTTTTTTTCTTCAGATCATTCTCTGAGCACACAACTATTTTTACTACCGAGTCTAAGTAGCAGCAGTATTTATCCCAAGGTTGATTTAATTCATTTTAATTTTGCAGACTCTGTATCTAATCTCAGGGGCCACAAATTTATCTTTTAAAATTACTTTTTGCTGCTTTCTTTTAAACTTTTATATTTAGTGGCTGCTTATGTGATTCAATTTTTCTAATATTAACTCTAAATATATTGCAAATGTTATTTTACAACATGTATTACTTCAGGCATAGAAAACAGAGCTTTTTTATGTGTTCTTTTACTTTTGGGGAAAAAACAGGCACTCCATTTTGGATTAAGCCACCTCACAAGTAACAATAGGAAGGAGTTTATGTTAATAGTCATCAAGATGTTATTATCCATAAATACTAGTTTTATAATTTATAACTAAAAATGGAAGATCTTTAATATGCTCTTGAAAGTGTTGCAACTTCTCCACCTGTATATGTATAAACTCACGCAAAAACAACTGAAATCAATACTAAAGCAACATTGACTTGGAAATCCTTTGGGAGCCTTAGAATATATTGAATGAAAATAAAGAAATAAAGAAATAAAAGCAGATTTAAAACCGTGTACACAGAGTGAGGTTATATTACCTCACTGGGCCATAAATAGCTCCTTACAAGAGTCCAAGGATAGCTGAATTCCTTTAAGAATCCTAGAGACATGGAAATCAGAGATTTAATAAGGCTACATCTGTGCTATGTGGTGAATTGGTTCTTGTGGACACTTTGACCTACAGAGAAATTACCTCTTCTTTTGGAGAGAAGGGGAAAATAGACCATAAAAATCATCTGTGTCGGCAAGGCTTGCAGGAACTTCATAAGACAGCAATGACCAGATAGAATTATTTGGTTTTTTCAAAGTAATTACTGCCAATGAACCAGTTGTTATTCAACAACTGTAGGAAAAGGCTGTTTTTATTTATTTTCTTCCTATTCCCTTTAATCAGTTTGAAAATTGCTGTGAACTGTAGAGTCTGTAGATGATACAAAATGTTCAGGACAGTCAGATCTAAAAATTGCAATAAAGAACGACCAGCAATAAAATGATGGATATAATGCTGTCAGCAATGCAAAGTAATGGGCAGGGGGGAAAACCAGTCTTAACAACCTAAACTATGTTTATATACCAGCAGTCTCAAAATTGACTATTATCCTCCAGGAACAAGGTCTCAGCCACTGTGAATGCTTCCCTGAAAGCATCTCTGAGCACCAGCGCTTGAAAATGGCAGAGATATTCCGAAGTACTAGAAAAGAAAGGGAGCCCAAACAGGTAGTTTTATTTTACTGCATAAATTCCTGAAGTTCCTACAGCTAACATAATTTTGTGCATTTCTGTTCACTCTACTGAAAACTGTTTAGAACATGTATATGCTCTAAATCTGTATGCAGTACTGAGGGCTTCAAGTGAAATAATTATGGCAGAAGCTCTCAAAAGAAGGGGAAGAAATTTTAAGTGAGGGACTTTTGAATTTTGTTTGATTTATTGTCTGGATTTTCCCCCTAATTATTATGTGGGATTTTGAAGAGTTGCAGTCTGCTGTGGAAACTAAAATCAGAAAGGGGTGACATAATTGCTCAGAAAGGGTTCATTTATGCCCACCTTGATGATTAACCTCTTGGCACTGCAGTCCTCCACCATCATATGATGACAAGAGCCTCAAAAGTGCTTTGTGTAAACTGAGATGCCTCAGGATCTCACAAAAATAAAGCTGGATTTATGGGTATCTCCTAGGCTTCCTTTACCATCCTCCATAACCAGTGGACTGAAATAAGAATTTGTTTTAGAAACCTGGTTCAGATTGAGGTCAATTGCATCTTAAATTGTGTGGCTAGGGCAAGAGTCAGATGTACTGTATTTATTACCTCAGGATGTTTAGAAGGCCAAACATTCACAAAAAGAATTAAACATATCCATAGCAAGAGGTTTCTGAGTGGCCCTTTCAGGTCCGCATATCTGCATATCTAATACTTAGTTTTGGTATATGTCCTTGTCTTAGGTTACAATGGTATGTATTCTATCACCATCTTCGTGGGATGCTGGGACCCGGGCGTGGCAGTGTTCCTGATGGCCGCAGAACGGTTTGCTAATAGGTCGGTCGTTAGGGCCAGGTGTGGCAGTGTTCCTGATGGCTGCAGAATGGTGTGCTTATGGGCCGGTCGTTGGGGCCGGATGGGCACTTTACTCACCCCAAACATTGCAGATAGTGGCTCATCATCCCATTGTGAGATGCCCCGCCCAGGGGGAGGAACCAATGTATCCCGATCTGCATATAAACTGAGATTTGAAGCACCATAGGCAGCCTTTTCCACGGGATTCCCTGAGGAAGACCAGACTCTTCTACACCACCACTAGACCTTCAGAGGAGAACTACACCTTTCTCAAGATCATTGCTTCAACAAAACCGCATCTATCACTCCCAGAGGACTGCAACCACCTTCTAAGTGGACTACTACCAACACCCTGACCGACAGGGTGTCAGGTTGTATTCTGACTCTGTCAGTGGTTTTTTTTTGGGATTTTTTGTATTACTACATTTTTCCTATTAAATTGTAGTTCTGACTTTGAGCCTCTCACTGATTTGCTTTCAAACTACCACAGTCCTACTACTGGCACCTGAAAAAATTGAATAAAAAATATGACCATACATGGCTGTCATATTTCTAGGTCTAAGGACTGAAGACAGAACTGGTTTGAAAATATTGCATAATCACTGCTTTGTTACTTTCTAAAAGGCAGATTACTGATCTAGAGATGAAACATAGTTTTATGCTGGACTGATCACAACTATAGTGGAAGATCAGGTTGATAATCTTGTGGAAGGGGGTTCTTTTAATTTTGGCCTCCAGATTAGAAACAGAACTGAAAGGTTTCCTCTTTTAAAAAACCCACAGAGAATAACAGCAAACCTGTATTTGATAATATTTCTTTGTCAAAACTCTGTTCTCCTCCTCACTGCGCAAACAGTCTCCTTACCTGTGCAATCCAGAGTCATATCTGAGAGTTGGTCACTTTGGGGTTGTTAAATCAGAAGCTCTGTGTTCACTGCACTTCACCAGGCAGATGTGTTCCTCTGACTTAAAACAAAATGACTTAGTGATAGATAGAACGATAGGTTTTATACACAGATGAATGACTCTAACTCACTTAATAGGATTTCATGCTTAAAAATTGCTTCAGGCATTTTATGTTCTATTTTGCTTTTCATCTGAGGTGATACTTTCACATAACCATTGAGGTGTGTTTAGAGTTTCTGCTACCAAAATGCTGTTTGTAACATTTTGGTAGCAGAAACTTTAAGTGTGCATGGATTACTCACCTCCAAAATCTGTCTTAGCAGCTTCCTCCAGCTCTAACAGAAATTTTCACAAGCAGGAGATTTCTTTCATTACTGCAGAATCGTCTCACTGGACTTTAGTGCCTTGCATATTAAAGCAGATTAGTGTGTTAAATTTGAATCTTAGCAAACAAAATTACCCATGGTCTTCTTGTTTATAGAACCGACAGTTGAGAAAATGAATTTAAATTCATATAAACATATTCCTTAGACTTTTCCCAACAATCCCACCTACTTTGCTCCTTGTCTTTTTAAAGATAATTTGTCCTATTACATTTTCAAGATTGATATATAGAGAGAAGTATTGCTCAGTCCTATCAATCCTGCTCCTACATCCTGGTGTTTGGGGCTTTTTTGCTTGTGTTTGGGTTTTGGGTTAGTTGATTGGTTGGGTGTTTTTAATAAAAGACACACAGAGCCATTATAATCAAAGTTTGTTCATGCGAACAGTCATCCTGAATCTGGTCAAATTCTTAAAGAACAGGCAGAAAAAATCCAATTTTCTTGTACTTTGAAGAGCTGCAAAAAACCCAAAAAACTGTTCCTAACAATTGGGTGAACTATAATAAACACTACAAGTAGCAAGGAACATGCAAGATCCTGTCAGACACACAGAATGGAAAATGGAGAAGAATAGTGAGAATTTTAAAATACATATTTTGAAACTTTCCTTTTTTACACCTTGGTTTAAATTGGCTACACTGTGCAATATATTTTTGATTCCTTCCTATTGGCAGTTGAGTTGGAAGATGATAATAAAACAAAATTGCAATTAAGGAAAAAGCTTAGCAAGTATTTACACAACCAAATAAAATATTTATATAAATCAAATATATATTCACTTGTCCAATTTTTTTTCAGGCAACAACCAAGCAAAGCTAGTATAATAGCAACATTATATTCAAAATATTATTACATCATATTATATATGCAAGGCATCATAAGTATATTTTTAATATTTAAATTTCAAACAATAGCTTATTTTGTTTTGGAAGTTAGTATGATTACATTACAATTTTTGTCGCTTTTCCCTGTGATCTCAGTGATAGGACTGTTTTCTGAAAGATAAATTTAATTTGTTTATGTTAATAGGAAAAGCAGCAGAATGCTATTACTACTTATAAAACAGGAAGCTATCAACGAAATCAGATGAAGCCCTCATACTGATTGAATTTGAAGTTACAGTGACATCTAATTTAGATTTAAATTTAATATATTAATGTTACAGTGTAATGTGAAAAGATCAAAGTGTTGATACTAATTACTTTTAAAGTTTCAGTATCACATTGCATTCATTTCACTGCTTCCTATGACTTGTAGATGACAGTGGGAGATTTCTTTTGAAACAGTTTTCAAATAAAATAAACAACAAAGTTCCTTAACTCGTTAAATAAGACTAGACCTGGAAAAAATGGCATATAGACTAACAAGCGCATTTCAGTACGATCACCAACAAGAAAAACTGTTTCAAATAAACAAAATTTTTATTCAGACAATTTTTATTTGGACCACATATTCTTGCTCTTGCCATATGAAAAAATTCACTTTTTGTTATGCCATTATCACACACTCACAGTGAAGATGTCACCTGTAAGTTGCAAATTCTCTCTTTAAATGTCCCCACTCTAAAGAGACATCACCAGTGATCCAGAGGAAGTGACAATCTGACAGTTACACCATCTGCTTCCCAAAACACAAAATGACAAAGTGACAAAGCTCCCAGGGAGCTTATCACAATTTGATAATGCAACAAATAATATAAAACATAATATAGACATTAGCTGCTTGCAGTGAGCAGATGAATAAGGAAAAAAATGTGAACAAGGCAGGTTTGAAGAAATTCTTTAATTGCTTACTAATAATTAAATTAGAAGGGAGAATCTTTCTGTTTTGTTCCCAAAGACAACAAAAATCTATTTTAAGAAACCAAATTTCTTCTTGCAGTGTAAATTCCAAAATTCAGATCACTTTAGGTGGGGCCTTTGCTTTCACTCCAACGCATTTCTATGAGCTCTCAAATGGCACAGCACACCTCTGGAGCTTCAGGAAACCTGAAGAACTAAACCAAGTTAAGCCTCAAAGCTGAGTCACCCTTCCATTTCAGAGCACCTTTTGTCACTAAAGTTGTAAGAAAGATTTTTTTTGTTTTATTAAACAGATATTGTAGAATCTTCACTGATCTCTGAGTCCTCTCTTCTGTGTGGAAATGTGTAGGATATGACATTAAATGCTAAGTTAGGACAGACTGGTGGTCCCATTTCCAGCACTGAGCTCTCTGTCAGCATGGCCATATTGAAAACTACATTTGTATTCTCTTTTCTTGATCCTCCTTACTCTCCAGGTAAAAGATTACGGGAGGTAAAAAAATAAATCAGGAGAGATGTTATTATTTAACGGGGTGGGAGTGGTGCAGGGGTAAGTGCAAGAGCAGAACCACTCAACACTGTGACATAGAGCTTATAGCTTACTTTCTAAGGGGCACGTGTATAGCAGTCTAGAGATCTATCCTGCCACATACAGGACACACACTAGGCAAGGCCCCCGCGTGTGCCTCTCACCCTTGAGCACAGGAATGAGGCACTCCTTGGGTGCCTGAGCTGTGGCAGTGCCCTGCTGTATGTGTGACCATCCCACCTCAGAATTGCTGCCCTCAGCCTATTGCAGCATAGGAGACCTCTGTGGACATGCCCCCACTGAGGAACTACTGCTGCTTGTATTCTTGTTTTTCGTTAAATGGTCAACAGCACTCACCTGTAATCCTGTTGGTCCTATTTCCAGTCTGGTTTACTTGCACCCTTTTTAAATTCCTTTAGCTGTGGCTTCCTGAGGTAACTCTGTCTTCTGATCTTCAGCTCAAAATGCGTTACCAGAACCCGCCTGTTTGGGTTAACAACCTATATCCAGTTCTTTCCAGTGCATGTCTAAACCATCACAGGAGGGCAGATGTGGTTCATACCTAATCTAGCAGGACTGTCAGGTAATGAGTCCCTCATGATAATTATCTATGCTGCCTTGTCTTTCCAGCACACACTAGAATCAGCAAATCAGTTGGAGGTGACAGATGAAGACCTCATTTTATCTGAGCTGTGCTTTCAGGTAGGTTTTATCCTGTCAAAAGGCTATTGATTTTTCAATGTGTAAAACATTTCAAATTGAAAACTTCAGGTACAGCAACCTATAGGTAACACCAATTTTAGTGTGTGGTGCTGTATACCAGAACCTTTTTCCTTTCCTCTGTTTTGCTTTAGCAGAAGACATGACAACTTAAAAGTGGCAAATCCTTACCCCAGATCCCAGTTCAGTTCAGTTTGTCTGTTTGTTGATTTCTGATTTCCTACTTCTGCTTTCCACTCCTGAGTTAGCAGCATATAGAACCCATTTATTCTGTAATATCTGGACCTATTTTGATACATTTAGAGAGTTTAGAGCAAAACAAAAAGAATATATTTCATACAACTAAGATAGTTGATTCCGTTAGTCAAAGAAGGAAATAGTACTGGGAAGATGTATAGAACTAGTTGCTCTTCATTTATTCCTTCAAGATTTGAAGCCACAGTTTTGATACAGTCCCTGAAGATAAGATCTCTATGAGTACCTGTGAAGGACAGTTTTTTCCTCGTAGTCAATACCTTTGTTTTCACATCTTGTGAAATATTCCAAATATTATTAATGTGTCATATGTGCTGTTGCCACAACAAATGCTGGTAGAGAGTATTTTGCCATGAACAATGTGAAATATACCACATGGCTGTCCATCTGCTTTGTCTAACAGCTACAAATCTTCTTCATTTATCATTTGACACCTATATTTGAAGTTTCATCTTCATAAATTCTTGTTAAAACACATATTTATATACATATGAAAATGTACCTTCATATGGAAATATTATCCTTAAGGGTGCAAGAAAAGTCAAGAAAAAATTCCTACTAAATTTTTTTCCAATTTCTTTTGAAAGTAATTTTTTTCAGTGTTTCAACACTACTTTGTTTCTAAAATATCTCAGGACCATATAAGAATCTAGATAACAGCACATTTTTCTGTGCAGTCCTTAAATGGTGTTTTACCTACTTTGGTACTGAGAGCTTCTAACTGAGGTACTAAACAACTGCTCCTGGAAGAAGAGGAGCAACAAAGGAAAATGGCAGTGGAACACTGGAGCACTGGTTTCATTTGAAAAGGAAAGAAAATCAGGGTATGTCAGTAAAGAGATGGAAAAATGGTGAACTGCAAAATTGAACACAAGATGCCAAAGAAAAAGGAAGGAAAAAAAACCTGTAGAAAAGTTTAAGAGAACGAATGCATAAGATAGGTGTTTAAATTTGAGTTTGTGTCATGGAAATGCATGATACTGAAATTGTTTAAAACTGTTATAGGATTAGAATACTGACAAGATTAGTAATAAAAAAGATCAGCTAATTTCAAACCTAGGTACTACCTAACATCAAGTAAGAATATCTTTTCAGTTTTTCAGGTGAAAATTCCATAAATGTGTCACTAAATATTTATTATTCCTGCTCAGTGCCCATATGTTTAGTTTTAAATGCTTCTTCTGACAGCAATTTTCATCTTTCTTTGAAAACTTGTTCCCTAATATCTCTCACTATCCCAACCACAGAAGCACATAGAAAGACTAAAGTACAAATACAGGATTTGAATGTATCAATACTTTTGTCTTAGACAGCTTGCTTGTGATGAAACAGAACTGTGCCACCAGCATCAGCTCTTCAGAAGAGTTGTTTATTCATGGTCATGAGTCCCCTGCCACCAGCCTAAACTGGAACAACAATCCCCAGGCAGGCCTAACTGCCATCAGTCAGTGTTTTATCATGACCTGTGCAACAAGCAACTCATATCTTTTCAGCAGTTACAAATAGTCATGCATCATGTCAGTCTGCAGTGAGGGGAGGTTAATTAGGGGCTCTTTGACAAGACACAGAAAGCTAGCATGTGTTACCAAGAGGCTGGCAAGCAGATATGTGAGATTGTGGTAAAAGCTAACTTCACAGCAAAAACACAGCTTAAACAAATTTTACACAATAGAAAAAGTGCATAGTACAAGATTATTGGTATTTTCCTGGGAGTAAGTTTCTGCTAATGTTTAAAATGCTGTCTAAAGGACATACTTGGTATCAGGGTGGACACGATCAATTTGTTTGACTATTATTTTGAGGTACCATACATCTATGCACTCATCCTGTTTCTTTCTTGTACAAAAACTTACCCAATAAAATGACGCTTAGAGTACACACCAAATTATACTGACCAATGCCAGATTTATGTTGCAAGGCAGAACTCATAACATCATGAAAGCATGGAAACATTTAAAAGCATTTTCTTCAGGATGGGAACTCAGTTTTGGGGTTGAGATGTTAGACTGATGCTCTGGAACAGTTACTGAAATGTCAGGTTTTGCCCTTAAATCAACAAGCCAGCACACAGCCAACCTCTCCCATAAATGTACTTACCACCAGAGAAGTGGTAAAGAACATGTCCTAAAAATTTTTTGGTGCTATAGGGAGTTAAGTTTGGAAAGCTTAGCTGTATGTGTATGTAGTTTTTCAGCTTAGACCATGAAGTCAGGTGTCAATCTCAGATACAAGGCTGTGGGGACAGCCACATATCACTGCTACTGTGTGCTGCCTTCCCCATGAAGATTACTTACATACATAAGGAAGTGTTTGTCACCTCCCTTACAGAAAAAGCCTACAACAGAGCAAAGGAAAATGTCTTCTGTAGACAGAAGTCTCAGGTATTAAAAAGCAAAGTAACAACAATAAATAGTAGTTCTGGTTGTGCTCTCTGCCTCAGCTGAAACGGGATTTGGCTGGAAAAGACACTTTTACTGAAGGATACTGGCTCTTAGCTGTCATTTGACAGGTAGCAGCTGTTAAGTAGCAAAAAAGGGTTTGCTAAACAGGCGACAGCATAAGAGATTAATTTTAGAACTGAGTCAAGCACATGAATTCAGACTTCATAAATAAATAAATAATCACAGTCAAATAAATAAATTTGATTTCAACTCACCCACTTCATTTGATCGGGAAGGCTCACCTTATCAGTTACCACTGGGGCTTTGTTTTAGAAAGCTGTACCTTGCTTTCTATCAGCTCTTACTTGGCTGGTCATGTGAAAACTCAGACTTCCCATCCTAGCTGGAGATTTGTTCAGTCTTTTTCTTTACACAGCAAATGATATGGCCTTATTTTTGAAATCATAGCTCACAGCCACTCTCTGTAATTGTACCATTGGGTCTTATTTCATCAAAACATGCAGCAAAATGATTTACAAGACTCTCTGAAGGCCAGAAAATGTCTTAGCGTGTAAAGACTCAGTTACAGCAATGGCATGAATGTTTTATAAGGCAGGCCATTCACACCTGGTGGCCCTACAACTGACTACACCTGGTGGCACACACAAATGGTTCAGCTATACTTGGTGTATTGAGTGTGGGAAGGTGAGATAAAAAGTTCTGCCAAAGAAAAAAAGGAAAGTAAAAAAGGAAACTGTGACTGTACCACTTAAAAACCCAGCAAATATGGACACAATAGCCAAAACTGTAAGCATTTTTCAAAGTTAGTACATTTTTATTTGATAGTATGACTGTACTAAGGGAAAGTTAAGTATGATTTATTCAGGAAAGGTGTGAGTTTGGGTTAGCTTTTTTTTCTTTTTAGGAATGAAACAGTGCCAAGTGGTAAGGCAATAATTAAACTAGAGTTAAAATTTGATTAAGCAAACAGGATGAGGGGAAGAGGGAAATGAGGATACCAGACAACATTCATAATTAACATTTATCCCTCTAACAACCATACAATTAAGATCTGACAGGAAGGGTCAGAAAAATATAATCATTTTCAAAAACTCCAAATTAGATGAAGCAGCAAATTACAAGTTCTTATGTGGGATCCAGATGAATACATGGGTTGCATAAGCCAAGTGCCAAAATGAGTTTTCCTGTCCGTGTGGAGCTCAGTCGGCTGCAAACAAGACTGATGCAGTGACATCCTCATTCATCTTTTTTTCCCCCAACTTCTTCATTTATTTGTTGCCTTTGATGTTGAGCAAAAGGATTATGTCAAGGAAAATTAGCAACTTATGCCCATCAATAAATTTCTTGCAAGCTCTACCTTATAATCTCTTTTAGGGCTAGATTACAAAAAATAAAAAATCAGACTGGTGAACTGGCACTTGGACAGATATGAAATGTTTAAATCAGAAACTGTAACCCGGAAAGTCCCAGTTTAGCTGCTATGTCATACCAACATAGGCATCTTATTTTACCTTAGCCCATTAAACTGCTTCTGTATTTTCAGTAGGCAGACAAATAAGGGGAAAAAACACCTCCCAAGTGATTCTTGTGACAGTGGTGTGCCAACACCTCAACTACCTTTGCAGACTAACCTTATAACTCCATTCAGTATAATAGAGCTGAAATAAAAGGCTTTTTAATTGAAACACAAGAACACATTACTTTAGTGTAAGAGACAGAGAAGAAATGAAGCTAAGTTTGTGAGGAAAGATTGTATAATAAAGTACCAGGAAGGAGGGATCTATGTCCCTAAGAAGGTGAAGGGAGAGGTTAACCAGTAAGTACTTTTTCGGGTTTAGATGGGTTTGATTAACTACATATTTACAGCATTATATGTTACAGGTTTACACCTACATTTGTATCCAACTGTCTCCCATACTTTAGACTTTTACACACATCTGCAGTGGTGGCAATGCCCCAGGTTCTGTCCTTTGCCATCCCTGAACAAGGGGTTGGGAGGAGTGCAGTGCTAAGAATAATTGAATCACAGAAGTGACCTTGGCATGGGAAAGCTGTGCTAAAACTCCATCTTTAGCCTTTCTTTCTCTCTCTGATGAACATCTTTGGGTTTTAAATGGCTATCATGGCATTTCCCTGCTTTCTGCAGGAGAATAAGCTCAATGTATTCAACTCAAAATACGTTCAGATTCTCCAGTTGTTTATGCCATACAGTTCAATGAAAGGAAACAGTGCACAAAATCAACAACTATGTTGAGTTGAAGAGATTCTATAATGTGAAAGGACACATATAAATTTTTGCTAACGAGAAAAGAACAAGTTGTTGCAGAACCAGGGAGCTTTCATTTCCCAGTGCTCCCTCTTTTCAATCCTGAATAAAGGGAAAACATGAAATCACAGACTTCATTTTAAAAACATTACCTTGCAAGGTCTGCAAGATTGGTTTATGTAGTTATAATGACATCTGCAATTCGAATTCCATAATCTTTGTTATGTTTTTCTATGTATGAATTTATTGTACTTGGTTATAAAAACTTAAACATGACAGGTAAGTTGGGACTTCAGAGGGGGTTAATTCAAACCAATCAATCATTTTACTAGACTTTAGGCTGTTTCAAGAGACTTGCTGCCATAAACCTCAATTTAAAAAGGTTTTGTCCCTATGTAATACCAGTCTGACTTACTGCAAAGTCCTCGTTTTGAACACATGGTCTTGTTAACAGTTTAAAACAGAGTTTAAACAGTTTAAAGCTGTCCCCAGTTTAAAACTAAGAGAATACTTATTTATAATAACTATGAAAGTATTCAAAGAACTTCAAAATTAATAGTATTTCTTGCTTAGATATGATAAAAGCAGATGACATGAAGAGATATTTTACATTGGAATGATGCCTCAGGATTTTTGTCTAACTTCTGTTTTTGGGTAAGCCCAAAAAAGGCATCATCACAACCTTTGCGGAAGCCGTATTGATGCTTTTACTGTAATTGAAAGCTTTTTTAAATAGACTTCCCTGTCATGTCCTTAGCAGAATTTACCATGCAACAGAATAGCATACACTTGATTTATTCTCATCACTTCCATTTCCTATAAAAACTAATGTACCATCAATTAGCAGTGTATTATGCTTCATTATTAAAATGGATAATAACATTGCTTTAACATAAAATTAGTTTATTATACAATGTTTCTCATCTCATCATAGCCTGTTAACAGTCCTGATGACTATTTGCAAAGATTCATAAAAGCTACTGGACACCAGGGAGCAGTTTTTTTGGCTTCAGAAAACCAATTTTCATTTAAACTCTTCCACATTGCCTTTAGTGCACTTACAGCAATATCAGTTCTCTGTAAATGGATCAAAATAAGGCTTCTTGATGGCCGAATGTTCCATGGAATTGAGTATACCCGAACACTTTCTGTCATGCAAACTCAGAGAAAAATCAAGTCTCAAAGATGGCAGTGTGCAAAAGGCAGAATAAGTATTAGATGTCAACAGTGAACACTGGAAGTAATCCCTTTTCTTCTCTCTCCCATATGTGAAAATGTTGTTCTGGGTGCTCTTAAAAACTGGCAGTACATAGAGCAAAACAGAAGATTTTGATTTATGGATTCTACATTACACAGATTGTAATTATTATTTTGCAGTAATTTTTTTAGATTGTAACCTTGATTTCTCTTCCCAGCTATTGTACTTTTCAACAATTTAAATTTAGCATTTAAAATCTATGTATGCTAACTATCTATAAATCATAATACACAGAGCAAACAGCATTAATCAGCTTCATGTAACAATAAAACTCTTTTGTTTGAATTAGCTCCAATTCTGTGAAGTTTGTTGTTGACTTCTCGGCATAGAATAAATCAAAAAACTTCCATAAGATTTACTTTCTGTCTCCTGACATTCTAGTTTTTGGATGATTGTTCTCAATCTTCATGCAAATGTACCAATACATTTCTCTGTGCTGTGGAAATATATAGGAGAATTTCAAAATACGTAGCTAAATAACTTTGGAACATTTTCTACAACTTGTTGCATGGCTCTGGGACCAATGATCTGAAGATCATTAGTTAAAGGAGAGTCAGAGGGGAAAAAGCAGGAAAGAACTTTATGAGTTAAAGGGGTTTTCTTCTCCATTGTTTGGCAGTTTGTCAAGCCATCTACCCCTCTGTAGTGTAAATCCAGCAGAAACAAATTACTATTGCAAATTGCAATCTAAATAGTTTACTCAAAAAAAAGACAATGAGGGGTATTTTTAGTTTGCATTTTCTCCATATTTGTCATTAACGCTCAACAATCAGATATTTAAGCCTGAATTGATACTTAAATTCACTGTTCATTCACCTATTTAATGTCCTTAACCCAGATTTTCATTTGGGTCCCCAGGTCATGCAACTACCATGTATCTGAAAAAACTTCTCAAAGCAAGACAACAAGATAATGCTCCTGGTCCTGTCACACTACCCAATAGTGGTGATAGAGAATCCTTTTTCACTTCATGCAAAAGTCTCATCAATAAGCTGAAACCGTATTAAACTGATTAGGTATTAAACTGAACAGGTATTAAACTGACCTATTTGACTTAGGTTTTTAACAAAAGATGGCAAAATACTTGCACATATGGCTGGGACAAACTATCCTAATTGGGATGTCAAGCACAGTACTGCTTGAGAATTTTTTCCTGTTCCCATCCAAAACTAAATTATTCAGATTAACAACTTTTATTAGCAAAACTATCAGGTGGGTATAATAATACCTTTCACTTCACATTGGGAAAGAAGGTGGAGGAGAAGCAATGGTGTGGGCATGGAAGCACAACAAACTGCTGAATGGCAAATTCCTTCCCATCTGATGACACTCTTGTATTTATATGTCCTAATTTTGTTAGGATGCTATCCAGGTCATTATGGCCTAAGTGACATGTGCTGTATGTTAGGATCAGATCCAATCTGAACATTGGATATGCCAAACTAAGCACAACACTCTGTGAGAATGTTATGGAAATGACTAATACGCATACTTATGCTTTTTATTGGAAGTAAACATTTATTATGTGATATTGCACTAACAAAGGGTGAAAAAACAAAAAAATACAAGTAAAATGAATAATTTTAAAAATGGCAAAAACTTCCAAATGTACGAACTCATTTCTGGATAAGAGGAATAGAATTATTCTCAAAGTAGAACATCTTACGTTGAGCTCATATCCTTAGTAAAAAAGTGCCAGTTCACACGTTAGATGAGCCAAATTGTCTTGGTCCTGTTGAATTAAAAGAGACCATACTGATATATCTCAGGTGAAGATCAGAACCTTAACCCATACGTGTAACTCAATACTTGAAAGTGGGAATCTTAGCTTTAATGAGACTGCTTGGGTGGTTCTCTAATTTCATACAGGATTATGTGATTTCCTGCATTAAAATACAAAAGAAAAGGAGTCAAATGTGGAAAACTCAATATTGTATGGCACTTAGCACTTTTAACTCTATGGAAGTCAATTCAGGCTGAAGAATTTCAATATATGCAGGACCAATGTCTGGAGAGCAATCAACTCACAAGAATTAGACGCTGCATTTTGTGAAATTTTTAAAATGTGTTACAATTTTTAGCATCTTGTGCATATATTATTTTATTTAACATCCCAATGAACCATTTGGCACACTGAATTAAATTTAATTTCCCAATATCTCTTGGTCTTAGGAGAGCTTTCAGAGTTATAAACAGATGCAATAAAAGAGACACTGACTTCATCACGTTTCACTTGAAAAATTCTTATAAATTATTCTGTAGAGAACATTGTCAGTGGACTGAAATCTGACCAAAAGTCTATAGCAAAGAGTAATGAAAATTAACAATAACATAACTAGATGGGAGGTATATTGTGCTGACTCTAGACGTCAGAGTTCTGACCTCCATTTAATATGCTCATTGATAAAACTGGAAAAGATCTGAGAAAGTTAATAAGGCACACAGATGATATTAAATGAAAGGAACTGAGGCAACTTTTCAAAATCAAGATGTACTCCAAAAGTTCCTGGGAAAGTGTGAATAAAGAGAATAAATGATGTTGATATACAGCTTAACCTTTGCAAACTGCTTGTTTGAATATATTTCTGCTGTGGGTTACTGCTGAAATCACCTCCTCTCTTAACTTACTGCACTTTGTACTTTCCCTTTCTAAATTTTCTTTCTCTAGATGCTTTTATGAATCTTCACTGACTAGTTCCTGAATGGACTCTAGAGGTGCTTTTAAAAACACCCAGTTTATCTTTTCTAAAACTGGGTGTTAATTTACAGCATAATAATCTGAAGAATTGTTAATACACATGCCGATAACATCAGACTCTATTTTAGTCCCTGTTTTCAGTGAGCAATGGACATGCAATAGAATAAATACATGGATCATCTAGAGAAAATTCCAGACACAACTAAAAGATATGAGTTCATTTTTCAAAAGTACTCAGAAGGACACACTAGCTACAGGTTTGGCAAGGTACTAAAAATACCGTCCTAATCTATTTGTGTTCTTTATGCACAGCAGAAATTAGGAATTAAAGCAGTGTGAAAATGATCAATTCTCTATTTTTCAACATTTGATTTCAAATTTCTTCATTTGATCTCTACAGGGTTCTGATTTCTGGAAGAAAAATTTTTGTTTGGATGTTTCTCTAGGTAACAAAAAACACCCCAAACCAGTCAGTGTTGTAGAACACCCAAAATGAGAGAGTGATTCACCTAGCCAACCATAAGCACGTACATCTGACTGTTTCATCTATTGTGCTTCTGTAATTAATGGTAAAAAGCAGACCTCTCTGAGGCTTCACTCATCTTGTTCTAAAGTAGGTGTTTAATATAAGACAGAAAAATGATGGATTCCTATTTTTCTATTTTTCTATTTTTTAGACAGAAACATTTCATTCCATAAATATGAAAGGATAATATTTTGATATTTTTACAGTATTTAATTCACACTCTTTTAGTCAAATGAAGTTTCATGAGCATAAATGAATTTGTCTAAATATTTGGCACATGTTTGGGGAAAATGATTCTGATGCAAACTTTTAAATCCTCTCTGGTTATTTCTTATAACTGTTACGTTTTAAGGCAGAATCGTGTTCTTTGTAATTGCCCACTGCTGAACCATGTTCTTACAGTCTAAATTAACATAAAGAAAAACCAGTGTTGATGAATAGCACAAATAACAATTTGTAAAGACCTTTTATAGTGCCAGAAATAGATTGCTTCAGATGTTTTAGCCATTATGCTTGTTGCTGCTGGACTCTTATTAACCAATGTTTGAAATGTTAGCTTCAATACAGCTGGTTATTTTCCCATTTAATGGCCTTTGCTTTTCACAGTCACTGAAGCTTAAGCATTTATATGCTTGTTGAATCTCTTGATGATGAACCATTATCTGCTTCTTGGGTGGGAAACTGATGTGGTACAAATAAGCAGAGCAATAAATCATTTCATCATCTTTGTTTAATGCCTAGAAGCTTTCACTCCTTTTTTTCCCTCCAACCAGAGACAGTTATCGGCTTCAAGAAAAATGAGAAAAGCACAGTCAGAGCTCTCTGCAGGCTTCCTAGGTCCTTGAACACCAGAATGTTAATGATCAGATCTTTTTTTTGGTGCTCAAGTGCTACTGTTCTAAAGGATGCAGAATGTTCAAATTTGCTGTTGTATTACTGACAACAGAAACAAAAGATTTACAGATACAAGATAAAGTCCACATATTTAAACAAGGAAGGCTGATTAATTCATAAAACCCTTGAAGGAATGCTACTAACAAATAAATTCTTTCTTTGTCACTCTGTGTGCTTAAGGAAGCTGTATGGGAGGTGAAGCCACTGTTCCTGAAAGAGGCACAGGGTGTGGTACTTCGTGCTATGGTCCAGCTGACAAGGTGGGGCCCAGTCAAAGTTTGGACTGTAGAATCTTAGAGGTCCAACCCAAATAATTCTGTGATTTTGTAATTTTGAGAAGATAAAAATAGATTCTGTAAAAGGAAACAACATACCAAAAACCCCCTGACCCTACAAACAGACAGCAACACCCCAGAACAAACAAAAAAAACCCCAATCCAATAAACAGTGAAGAAATTAATCTTCCCCAAATCCATTTATCTAAAATGTGATATCATGATATGAGTTATTTGACTAAGCTCTCTACAGAGAGCAGAGACTTTTGGAAGCATGTCTAACATCTGTGGGAGTAACTTCCTATTGCACCTATTTCTTTCTTTTGTTCAAAGGGGGTATCAAGATGGTTAGGTCAGGTTAGACAATGAATTTGAAACTCAATATACAAATGCCATTCAAAACAATAATTATGTTAGATGGCACCATAAATAAATCTGGGTGTGGATTCTCTGTATACATCTTCAGGAGGCAAAGAAAAATATAACTGTCAAAAAGTATTCCTTAGATCCCTGGTCATGTTGAGGGATCAAAAATATGTCCAAATCTGTATTTTATTGGTTCTGTGTATTCTCTCTCCTGTGGTCTGGCTGTTTGCAGCTCCTAGATACTGTAGGTGGGAGTAATTGAACCACAGGCAGACATACTTGATGAGGGAATGCTCCCCAGCAAATAGAAAGGAAAAGGCACTTCTAGGGTTGTGATTCATTTAATTCTAAAGCAGACTTCTAAAATAATCTCGATAAATTATCCCTATTTGCCTAGACTTGATTCAACATCAGGTAGCAGCACAAGCACAAAATTTACTGCAGGAACATTTTAAGTTAGCTAATGTTATTCCTCTCTTGTGACATGTTATTTCAGATTAATGGTTTATTTATGATCTACTAAAGATTTGATTAATTCTTGTCTAGGTGTACCTAAAATAGGTTTAACCTGGTTGCATGAAATACTACGAGTGTGTTTCCCAGTGTGTTTCCATGGCAGAGCCGACCTCAGCAGAGAGCTATTTTCACAGCTTCAAAAGCTGGCTTTGAATCTGAGGTCTGCTGTGCTAGGTTGTCATTGCTGGTAACCTAAAAGTTAGTCTCAGGAGTTTTGATCTTGTCTTAGGCTGCATGCACACATAAAGCATTACAGTTTAACTGTGCTTTGGGCAAGATTCATTTCAGCAATTCTTGTTTCCTGTGAACTTTCTAATAACCAACCACTTTTAATCTCCTCCATCCAGGTTATTTGGCTTGAGGAATGCCTAAGGCCTAGCACGGTTAGATATTTTTTTTTTTTTTTTTTAGTTTTCCTGGTGCATTCTTTGGGAACTGAAGTAAAAAAATACTTTGTGAATTTGAGACTTCATGTAGCAAGTATTTATGCTGAGCTTCAAAGCTGAAAAAAATATTATATTTCCATGGATTTTGAGCAATTATAACTCTTGAACCGCTTACCTAATTTTCTTCTGAACACCAAAAAAGGTATTTTCGTATGAAGCTGAATTCAGAAAGTAATTTTATGTATTTGAATAAATACAAATGAAATGTCTGAAATGGAATCTTAAATTCAACTTCATGTATAGCATACTAAAAATCTTATTCTTTTACAGTATTGTAATACATTTGTTATCCTCAAAATATTTATTTCTGGAAGAAATAAAACCTACCACACTGATTAAAACATCACTGTACGCAACTAAAAGTCGAAAAATCCAAGGGAGATGAGTAAAAAAATCAAAATAAACGATCTTGCCTTACATTGTGGTAGGGTTTCCTTGGTACAGTCTCCAGGTGCTCTTGTATCTATTCTGAGATGGAGAGAGAGTGGACAGTGCCACAGGAATGTGGCTTATTTCCTATGTAGTACACCACTTGCTCTCTTCACTAATGGAGGAAAAGTTTCAGTGAACTTTTCCAGTTACCTTATGTAAGGCTTAAAGGGATGTTGTTCATGTACAAATCTTCTAGTGTAGTCCAAATCTTGTAGTGTAACACTACTTGAGGTCAGGGACAGACTGTCCAGTGAAATCGTTCTAAAGCTGAAAGTCCATAAATTGGCTACAGACATACTTATAAAACCCCTAAAACTATTTTACATTTTCACAGACAAATCCTGGTCACGTGTGTTAAGTTTCCAAATGCAAACAGAAGTCACATCTCTGTTCATCTGAGAACACTAAGTCATGCCTGATAATGTTCATCTCTTCCCTTGCACCAAATCTCAGCAGTGAAATACAGAGCTAATGTGGGAGCATTAGGGTTATAGTAAATATGTTGGCAGAAAAGCTGTTGGCAGCAAGGTATGTGGAGTAATAAAAACTTCCTAGGCTGGTTACTCCAGTTGTGTGAAGGAGTATGCAAGTACACACACCTGACAAAGAGAGAAGCAGCAGCACTGGTCCTTATTGCTCACTTTCCTTTGTGCTCCCATTCCCCCATTCACCCGTCTGTCTTCACGGAAGACAGGAAGAAAGGTTCTGCAACTCTGAGTGAGTGTACAGTTTTTATCAGCAAATGAGAGTGCTCTGATACATATTATAGACACCTATTCTATCCATAGAGCCCTGAACTTCTCCTTGTACATTTAAATGACTGTTTCGAATTATCTAATTAAATGTCTGGCTATCTATATTTAAGGTCTTGACTGCATAGTGAAAAGTTGCATGCAAAAGGAAGAAAAAAACCAAACCCCAAGGATTATCATAAGGATCAAATCCCAAATCCATCTAGTTCAAAATATTTATTTTTCCAGTGACAATAACCATTATCAGATCACACAGAAAGGCATAAGCTACTGGCTTTAGAGACTAGAGATTGGCTTAAACCACAGAGCACAAGATTTATTATTAATATTTTTAACGTAAGTTCTTTGTGTCTGCTGTCCGTTGATGACTCACTTTTTGACAAATGCTGCAATTTAATCCAATGCTGTCTGAGTGAAAATCTTTTCTTTTAGTCATGAATTTAATATAGTCACAATTTAAAGGAAATTGGTTTAGAAAATTAATTTATAAATCATCCCATCAAACCATATAAAATTGGACTTCAAATTGGTTCAAAAGTGGAGTATTATTATTCCTATAAGAATCTGCCTTATTTTCATTCTTCAAAGTAGTAAGATTTCAAATGAATGAAGTTCATGGTTGTGGTGGTTTTTTTTTTCTCTAGGTCTACTCTTATTGATGTATCACATATATTTCAATACTAATAAAGCTTGATTGTTTTACATCTTGAGTATGATGAATTTTGATTTAGTTTTTTGGCTGGCAGCCAAAGAAAATTATCTTCTTATTTTCCCAGGGAGATTAGGGTATGTGGGGGGGGGCAAAGTTACATTTGTATATTTCATTTGTTCTAGGGTGCTTAAGTCTTGTCTTTTTTATTTTTGTAAAGTTACAGCTTGATATTTAGCTGATATTAATTCAAATGTTTATAAAATTAAACAGACTAGCACATACATTTGTGGTGTAAGCCTCTCAGTTGAGAATGTTTAGGCACTTTGAAATACAGACAGCCAGCATATGATTGCATTGTATGTCGGATTTTTAACTAAGAGAATAATTTGATAATACTAATGCACTCTTTCTAGATTCACTGGCTAAAAGAAGAAGGATATTTATAGTTTTATGGGCAAACCTAGACTGCAACAATAAATTTTTAGATTACTGTTTAATCAAAGGCCAGTTTAAGTTTGATCTAGTTAAATATGATTTGGTTCCTGTATTCTGAAAAGTTGCTCTTACACTAAACAGTATCTTTTATCTGAATCCGATTTTCTATTAAATAAAGTACTGAAAAGTGTTCTACAAAATTCAGCTAAAAATTCATCAGATCATGGAAACTCAAAGAAAACATGGAATATTAATTTTTTTATTTGTTCTTTCTTTGAATTTTTTATTTCTCCTTTAAACTGAAAAAAAACCCAAACCCAACTCCACTTAAAATTTATTTTTATCTTTAATCCAGAAAAGAAAATATCCAATTAGATACTTTTTCTTGGAAGTGTTTTCATTTAGCAAACAATAATACACCTCTCTTTAAGAATAATTACTTTAGTGGGAATAGTCTCATCTGTTATTGATTCTACAGATTTCAGTTCTTTTTGCTGGACTGCAAACAGTGGCAGAATTATTCTTCAGCTGCAAGATTTGCAGAGCAGTTGCTAGGAATGTAGGATTTTCCTAGCCAACAGCCTTGGAGGAAAGTAGTCTCAGAGTACTCACATGGATTCTCCCCTGCACAAAATCAATTTTTGTATTTTCTTTCCTGTCTTGAAAAGTTAATGTCTTTTCCCACCCTACAAAAACCGTCATTTTCAAAAAAGATGTTTTTTGGTAGGATACAGCATGCCCAGTGAAAAATCAAAGGCATTCATTTCAGCTCATCTTTGCACCATTTATAATTTAATTTATAATAAAATTTGAAATTTGCTATCTTTTTAGTGTCCTAGTATTTTTATTCAGAAAAAGTCTTAAAATTGGAAGCATCAAATGATGTATATAGCTTCAATTTAACTTATAAATGGTATTCATTTTGCAGGAGTTATTTTTATCTTTAACAAAACAGTTTTAAAAAGCTAAACTAGGAATGAGAAATAGAAATAACTGCATTGGGCATTGAGAAATTAATATAATTCTAGGATTTTTTTAATAGAAGTATTGTATTTAGTTATATAATCATTACAGTTAATGCAAACATTTAGTATATGAAAAGAATGAGGAGTGATTAATATGGTTATGACCACAATTACCAGGTAGGAAATTATACAGGAATTGAAATGTACACTTTTATTAGGTGTAGTAATTTTGGAAGTAGATAACTTCGTGATTCAACAGACTGATAAAGGAGCGGACATTATGATATTGCCATGGAAAGGCACAGTGTGCTGGCTGACAGATGTGAAAACTGCCAAGTTCGCAGCACAAACTTGAGGGAAATTATCTGAGTTCAAGGGGAGGTTGCATAGCATTCAATGGATAACGGATTTTTGTCTGGAGCCTTGGTTTTGTCTCCTTGTGACTTCATTAAATTACTTCCTCCAAAGCTGCTGAAAGTTGCTGACTCCATTTGGCTTCACAGGTATTAATTAAGCCCTAACAAACCAGATGGCAGCTTGCCCTGTTACGTTCAACTGCAATAGGGAGAAAAGAAGTCAATGCTCTCCTAAACTGCAGTAAATACATTGCTGATTCATAGTCAATATGCTTTTGTATTTCACACCTTATTTAGGTTCCTGCCAGTGCAGCTCCCACTCCTACATGATGTGGCCATCTCTTACACAACCATGTGTGCCCATCTCTTTATCACTCACTGTTCTATCCATAATCAACAACATAGAAAAACTAGTTATTATTTAGAGATTCCTTGAAGAGACTTTAATGATCGCTGCCCTCTGTTCCACCTGATGAATAGCAGAGTGGGAGAGAGAGAGGGCACAAACACATTAATACAGAACTAGAGGCTATTTCTCCTTTCACCCTTCTGCGGCATCCAATTCAGGCCTCTCACCCATGAGTTGCTCAGAGCATAAATTACCTTACTCCCATCTATATCACCCTTCCTCTATGTATATGTTCCTTTCTGTAGTTCTTATAGTTTTTTGTCCTCTCTTATCCCTTCTTTCAGCAGCATTTTGTAGTAAATATCAAGACTGAGTAAGCCACAATTTGCCTCAGAGTCAACAGAAACCAGAGCACAGTACCAGAAGCCCTATATTTTTTTGTGTACCTTTATTCCTCCATTGGTGTTCAAAACTCCTCCTTATTCAGTGTTCTCTGTTAATTCATTAATATTACATTTTTTCTCTCTCATCAGTGCCTAACGGAAATGTCAAACAAGGCTTGGGACTGACCCCCAGAGATTCTCCAGTACACACCGGCCTCCCAACACATGGACTACAGTTGACTATTTTCCTACAACCTTTCTTAAGGTTTACAGTCAACAGGACTGCAGCCTTTGTGGAAATAAAACAGCTTTATGACTTCATGTCATAACTAGTCATGTTGAAGCTCACACGCAATTTAGTGTTTGTCAAAAATAATTTATCAAATGTTAAAATATTGCAAGATATATTTTTGTTTTCAGAGAAATCTATCTAATGTGCTGCAGTAGAACACTTACTTATTTATAATTTTTTTACCTATATTTTTTGGTATTATGGTTTCTTCTCATAATCAGTCAGATTTCCCTAAATTTGTTTGTTGTTTTTATTTTGTCTTTTCTCCAGCTCCGAGAGCACAGACAGAAAATGCACCACCACAGCAATGCTTATTCAAAGTAGCTCTTAGATTTTATGTGAAGTAGGAATAATTATGAGCAATGTTTATAATTTGTGAAAACTCCAGAAATTTCCAGGTTACGTTTTGAGACATTTACATTTTTTTGATATTTAGTCCTAAGACATGAGGTTAAACTTCAAGTAAAGAAGTGTAAAAGACTAAACTTAGTTTTACTAGATTTCAGTGCTTTTTATTTGTGTTCAGTGCTATTCTCCTTCAGACTCATAAATCAAAGAACATCAGTTTGAAATAGAAACTGCATCTTTGTTCCACTGCAAGCATTAAATAGCATAAATGAGTGTAATATATATATATTTTTTAAATTTGTTATTTATATCTCAATTCCCTCCTTTTTATTGTCTTAAAAACAGTGTTGTAAATCACACTTCATTTGATCCGAAAAGTAGGTTTGTTGTTGTGCTGGTTTTGGCTGTGATAGTTAATTTTCTTCATATCAGCTAGTATGGGAATGTGGTATGAATCTGTGATCAAAACAGTGTTGATAATACAGGAATATTTTCATGATATCTGAGCTGTGCCTACACAGAGCCAAGGCCTTTTCTGCTGCTCATCCAACCCCACCAGCGAGGAGCCTGGGAGTGCACAAGGAGCTGGGAGGGCACCGCCAGGGCACCTGAGTCCAACTGACCCAAGGGATATTCCAGACTGTATGGCATATAAAGGTGGGGGAAGGAGAAGGATGGAGGGATGTTCAGAGTGATGGCATTTGTCTTCCCAAGTAACCCATGTAGATGATGAGGCCCTGCTTTCCTGGAGATGGCTGAAAAGCCTGTGGGGTGTCGTGAATGAATTCCTTGTTTTGTGTGTGTGGCTTTTTATTTACCTATTAAACTGTCTTTATCTCAACCCATGAGTTTTCAGCCTTTTCCCTCACATTCTCTCCCCAGCCCAGCTGGGGGAGAGTGGGCGACTGGCTGGGTGGCATTTAATTTCTGGCTGGGGCTAAGCCCTGACAGTTATTTTTTCTGTTCTTACTCATTTATGAAGTTTATGTATTATGAAGTATAGGGAATGTGGAAAAGAGGACAGGCCACTTGGGGGGAATACAAGAATGTTGTCAGGGACGTAATGAAGAAGGCTGTTTGGAATTAAAATTTTCAGGCAATGTCAAGGACAATAGAAAGGGCTTCTTCAAGTCCAATAGTAGCAAAAGGAAGTTGGGAAAATAATAGCCTGCTGAATGAGATGGGTGCCTTGATGATGGAGGATTCAGAGAAGGTGGAGCTACTGAATGCCTTCTTTTCTTCACTCTACTGCAAAGCCAACTGTCAGGAATCCAAGACCTTGGAGACAAGAAAGTCTGGAGAAAAGAAGACTTTCCCTTATTCCAGGAGGATTGGGTTCAAGATCATTTGTGCAAACTTGACACCAACAAATCCATGGGTGTTGATGTGATACACCCACAAGTCATGAGGAAGATGGCAAATGATATTGCTAAACCACATTCTCTGAAAGGTCAGAGCAGAGGGGACTTGCCTGAGGACTGGAGAAAAGCTAATGTCAGTTCAGTCTTCAAAAGGGGAGAGAAGGAGGACCCAGGAAAATATAGACCCATCAGCCTCACCACAGCCCCTGGAGAGGCGATAGAACAACTCATTGTGGATGTCATATTTAAGCATGTAGGGAAAAAGAAAGTTGTTGGGAGTATTCCACATGGATCTACCAAGGGGAAATCATGTTTGATGAATCTGACAGCCTTCTATGAGGGCATGACAGTCTGAGTAGATGAAGGGAGAGTAGTGGACATCATCTGCCTGGACTTCTGCAAGACTTCTGACATAACTGGTAAGCTCAGGGAGTGAGGCTTGGATGAGTGGAGGTGAGGTAGATTGATAACTGTCTGAATGGCACAGCTCAGAGGGTTGTGATCAATCGTGCAGAGTCCAGTTGGAATCCTGTAGCCAGTGGTGCCCCCTCAGGGCCAGTACTGGGTCCAATCTTATTCAATTTATTCATCGATGACCTGCATGAGGTGGACCTCCAGCAAGTTTGCTGTTGATGTAAAATTGGGAGGAGTGGCTGGTAGACCAAAAGGCTTCCATTCAGACAGACATGGACAGGCTGGAGACTTGGGTGGGGATGTACACAGTGGAATTCAAGGAACAAAAATGCAGGGTCCTGCACCAGGGAAAGAAAAGCCTCATGCACCAGTACAAGGTGACCTGCTGGAAAGCAGCTCTGCAGAGCAGGGAGTCCTGGTGGATGACATATTCACCACGATCCAACAGCATGTTCTGGTAGCCAAGAAGACCAGTGATATCCTGGGGTTCATTAGCAAGACTGTGGCCCACAAGTTGAGGGAGGTGTTTCTGCCACTCTGCTGGCCCCGAATAAGGCCATGTCTGGATTACTGTACCCAGTTCTGGGCTTCTCAGTTCAAAAAAGACAAGGAACTACTGGAGAGGGTCCAGTGAAGGGCTTTGAAGATGGGCAGGGCACTGGAGAACCTCTTTTATGAGGAAAGGCTGAGAGAGCTGGGCTTGCTCAGTCTGGAGAAGAGAGAACTGAGTGTGGACCTCAACAATGCATACAAATATCTTCAGGGCAGGTGTCAAGACCATGGAGCCAGGCTCTTTTCAGTGGTGACCACGGACAGAACAAGGAGCAGCAGGAACAAACTCAAACACAGGAGTCAATCTGAATAAGAGGAAAAACTTTACTTTGAGGATGACAGAGCACTGTAACAGGCTGCCCAGAGAGGTTCTGGAGTCCACTTCTCTGGAAATACCTAAAACCTGCCTGAACACGATCCCATTCAGACTGCTCTAAGTGAACCTGTTTTAGAGGAGGTTGTACTAGACGATCTCCAGAGCTTCCTTCCAGTCTCAACCATTCTCTGTGATTCTCTGTATTTCTTTTTACTTTGTTTTACGTTGTATGAATGTTGAATAGCTGTGTGTATATATATGTAAAGAATTTTACTTTCATTTTCAAGTTGTTTTTCATTTTGACCAAGTGGTTGCATTGAAATGCTTTTATCCCCACAGAGATGTAAAGAAGTCTATGTAAATATGATAAGAAATGACTCAGGAACTTCCTGAGTCCAATAACCTTCACAGAAAAATTTTGGATTAGAACATCCAGCCCTAACATAAAAGCTGAAAGCTATATAGGCCAACGCTGCTCAAGGCAGAGATTTTAAGATAGTTAACACAATATTTGGAATACATGCAACAAAGAAGTTAGAATATGGGGATGGGGACTTGCAGAGTTATGAGTTCATTGAAAAATGATTTTTTCATTGTAAAAAGTCAGGGGGTTTCCTTCCAGATAACAGTGAAACACAGTCTTGGATGGTGGAATAAAGTCAACACCCTTTAACTTTATTCACAGACTGGAAAACCAAATAATTTCAACAGTGTTAACAATTGTAAAAGGGCTAGTTTGGCTGTGATAGTTTCCCATAGTCATCATAGAGTGTGCAACATGCCCTGGTCCTACTATACTGCAGCTGCCCTAAACATAGACAGTATTTTCCATCTTTATCCATGTCCCATTGCCCGGATGGCCTTGATGCCAGCAGCAACTGGCTTCAGCTTTTCTCTGCTGTGATTTTCACTCAGCTGTTCAGAGATGAGGTTGGAATTGGCTGCTGTAGAAACTGAGCAAGACATTCATTAGGGAGCAGGGGAAGCAGCAGCTGAGTGGCTGCTGGAAAGGAGCCTGCATGAGGGTAACCAGCCACTCCCCGGAGGCCAAAAGCAGCTGTGGAGAGGAAGAAAGGGGAGAACATGCCTCAGATTTCATCTTACTCAGAGGAGTATAGGCATTTCTGAATATTGGTGACTATGTGAAAATTTAGGGCACATCTGTCAGATCCTACCATTCCTTTACGCAATATTGTCCATATTGAACTTTGTTCCAAGAGACAGGAAAGTAACCAGGGATTTCATACAGCTTAAAGACTGTAGCATCCCAAAATGACAGTGCAGGAAGAGAAAGCCTTGGCAACAACTTGTGATACTGTGTCCAGTATGAAATAACATCTCCCAGGGAGTTCTCAATTTCCCAAGGAGAACAACCCAGCTGGGGAACAGGAAAGGTTCCCGCAACCTGCTGCTCAGACATCTGGAGCTTCCCTGACCAAAACCTTATTAGTTTTTCAACAATTATGGATATGATCCTCTCTCTTCATATTGTGAAAGATTAAAATAATAACTTGTATCACTAATACCCCTTCTTCCAGAGAAGGAAATACAGATGGTGACCAACAGTAGCAAGGATATAAAGGGAAGGAGGAGTGGTAATCAAATAGAGTATATATGTACATACCACTTTTAATAATATAAGGTCAGACGTTGTTACTGAATTCTAACTCAATTGAGGGAGTAGGTAGAGGCAGTGTTTCTTGGGTAAAACTGTGGACAAATGAAAGAAAAGCAGGAAATTTGTGAATCAGAAGAGATGAAAGATAATAAAGAGCAGCTGTACTTCAGAAACTGCTCTTTTGGACTGAATATTTCCAATTTTCTTGACAGCACAAACATGCTATTTTGACTTTCACTGACCAAATTTGAAACAAGAGGGGTGGAAATAAATGTCTGGATTTCCCTCATCTTACATGACACAAGAAAAGCAGCCCACTTAAATAACAGAATATCTCCAGTGTGTCTTAATTCATTTTAGAGGGGAGAAGAAAACACGGCCCGAATAGAAGCCTAGGCTCTTACATTCACACTTTGGTGTTATATGTGTTTCATCTTTCATCAGCTGCTTTTCTAGTAATCTCACTGAATCCGAATTCTGTAATGTGCTTGGAACAGCACCAGCAAATCTACCTTTCTTTTCTCTTTCAGTTCTGCAAGAAGGTAGCACAAGACCATTCATTTGCACTGTTAACATAATTTATAACCTAATGATCATCCCAATTTTTCATAAAATTCCTGAAGTAGGCACTCAGCTTATACATGTTTCTGACTGAAGTTTTATTTCAATTTATTCTGGGCAAAGTTCTAAATCCCTACATATTTTCACTTTTTGTGAAATCAGGCCCCAGACTTAACAATGGAGTATGATAAATTCCATTTTTTTTAAGCTGCATGCAATAATTAATTATTTTCTAGTATCAGGGGAAACTTTTCTTGTTTTCCACTATTGCAATGATTAGTTTAAACATTCAAAATGTAATTCTTACAGTATTTTTAAAATACCATGATAATAATTTATCTTGTGCTAAAATAAGGAACTTCTAAAAAACTCTAAAAACAGTGGAATATGGAAAAAGGTCAAAAGTGGAATGAATATAAATTCAGTTAGGGGCAACCAAAAGTCAGTAAGATGCTGTGGTATTTTGTGTGGAGTTCCACCTCACTAGAGACTGATCTTTATTCTGTGGGACTTTTATGTGATAACTTTGTTTTATAAAGATGCAAAAGAAGAAATATTTTGAAAGTAAAAGTACTGTGGTGTTCTAGTGAATTTTATTAATCTCTGCAACAGCAATTGATTCAAGACCCTTTGTCTTATTAACAGACATTTATCTTTCTATCAGGTAGGCATAGAAAATCTGAAATAATGCATATATAACCAAGATGTACTGCATTTGCCCACAGACACACACAAAAAAATTCCATATTATAATACTATAAAGCAATTTATATCTTTGTTTCATTTCTGACTGGCTTTATTGTAGGAATATACTCATATATTCAACTTTTGTCCATGTATACAGAAACTAAATTATCCAAACTGTAAAAGTGATAAATTTTTTTAATGAATTAACATTTATGAAGGAATTTACTCTGCTTTCCTAAGCAGAAGAATCAAAGATAATATATATTTTTCAGGTTTGATTTAATTTAATGATTGTAGGAGCAGAAAACTTCACATCTTCTCAAGTAAGTCCATTTGCCTCAGAGTAGTACTTATGAAGTACCTGTCAGCACCTCTTCATCCTCTTATTGGTTCTTCACTTATCAGTGTTTAATAATTTATGTCACCTATCTAGGATTTGTCCTCAGCAAACCTTATTTGAATTGATAGCTTAGAGGACACCACAGACAGAAACTACTCTTTCTGAAATGTGACAGCAGTAGTGAGGAATCCTACATCTTTATCATCCTATTCAGTGTGATTCTGCCCAGTATCAGGGGAAGGAACAGCTCCTGGGCTTCTAGACTGTAGATACATCTCTGGGCCACAAGGAAGAGTGATGTTTACAACTATTAGATAATATTTATCACTAATACTAGAAGGAAATACTCATCTACATTTTCTAAAGGACTGATTTTATGGTATTTATTATTCTTTGAAAGTCTTGGTGAAGACTGAGCTATTCTGATTGAAAAAAATGCCCATGCATACTGAAAAAACCCACTCTTAAACTCCTGTGGCCTTAACACATTGTAAGCATGTTAAAGGCATGCTGGTCACAGGGAAAAAATGTGCCAGAGTAAGGAGTTTGTTTGACAATGGACATAGAATCACAGAAATGTTGAGGTCAGCAGGGACCTATTGAAATTCTCGGCTTTAATCCTCTGTTAAAAGCAAGGTCAGGTAGATCAGGTTGCTCAAGACCATATCCAGATGTATTTTGAATAGTTCCAAAGATTCAGACCCCCAATATTCTCTGGGCAAACTCTGAGGTAGATTGCAAGGATTACCTCCTTTGAGCTGCTGGCAACATTCTTTCCAGTGCACTTGAGAAAACTGCTGGCCTTCTTTGTCTTGACAGCACAATTAATAGCATCATAGAAGCAATCATAGAATCATTAGATTCTAGAATCATAAAATCATAGGATAATACAACTGTATGAGTTGAAAGGGAACTTAAAGATCATCTGGGTCCAACATCCCCATACCATCATCCTAGTAATTAATGAAGCAGTTGTTCAGCAGTGGTCCCAATACGGACCCCTGGTTCTGTAACTAGTGACTGACCTCTAGACAGACTTTGTGCCACCAATCACAGCTCTCTAAGCCTGGCAGTTCAGCCAGCTTTCAGTAAATTGCACCTTCCACTTCCCTAATCTTTACACCAGTTTGTTCATGAGGGTGTTATGAAAGACAGTGTTGAAAGACTCAGTAAAAACAAATTAAACAACATCCACTGCTCATACAGCGAGCTGCTCATCTAAACCTAAACTACTTTGGGGTTTTTTTACATTTCTATTTAGATATAAGTTCTCTGATTTTTTTAGGCATGGCCTAGCAGCATAGTTCACAGCTAAATTTTCAGAAGTTTCCCTCTAGATATCTGTCTTAATGTAAGTCTCATTTATGCTTACTACAAGTGAAACAAAACTTTTTTTTTTTTTTTCTAGATGGCAACTGGAAGAATATAATCCTCGTTCAGCTGTCAAAAGGTTGTACAGCTGCCCTAGGAATTTATATGGCTCACCAGCCTGCTTTATTTCTCTATGACATTTAACAATGCCATCTTGCACACTAAACAATAACTTTTATTAACTGCTTTTCAAACTACCATTCTCTAATGCCTTTAATCAGTTGGGACATTTACACCTTCAAGGTTTGGAAAGACACTCACCCCTACAATTCTCTGCAGTCTACTAAGATCCCTCACTTTGGGTGTGGTCATAATTCCCAATCAGATGAAGTTTAATGTGGAAAATAAAGTTCCCCTCATATCAGAGATTTATATTTCCTGTCTAGTTGAAGTATAAGAACATGCTGGGAATACAGGAGCAATAATTCCCTTGATTATCCCCTTTTTAACCTAAACAAACCAGAAATCATAATATTAAATGCACCAAGTTGTGCATGAAGAAATGGTGCATGTTTAGTACTCATGTGGTACATTATAATTAAATATATTTTTAAATATTCTCACTGGAATATACAGAGAACCACTGGTTTTATTTTGGGTGTTTTATTTTTACTGTTTATATTTGTAACAAAATCACAGTTCTTATTCACTTCCAACAGTGACACTGCTGTCAAAATCCAACTCCATTTCAAAAGGATAAGACTTTCTTATATTTTTAATAGTTCCCAGTGCTTTACCTGCCATCTCATAAATGACAAGAGCAGACTCCAAACCAAATAAAAAAAATCTAAAGCTTTTCATTTTCAACACCATTTTTTAAATCTCCCTGTCCATCTCACCGAGGTAATGGTATAAGAGGGAAGCTTGTAGCATTCATTATATTAAAACCATGTCAGCTTCAAGTTCTATTCTTTTATATGCTAGCTAAATATATTCTAAACTACTTGTATCTTTCTGCCATCCTTGCACATTTTTAATGCCTCTTTAGCGGCTTGATTTATCTCCAAACCTGCAGATTGCCTTTATAAGAATTCCCATTGACTGAAGAGACACTTATTCATGTGAGCAGAGCTGATAAACTGCAAGTCTCACCATCACACAGAGCTCTGCTGATTATGATGCTACAGACTTTGTTTTCTTTCAGTAGGTAAAATATGTTTGAAAACACATTTTCCCTTCATCCCTCAAAGGAACTCATAGCAGAGTGGCTGAGATTCAAAAACTGGCTTTTCATATGACAGTACATCATTCTGAATGGTTCCTACTTCACCTGACATATCTAGAAAGCCTTTGCCACAGTGAGAGATGCTTTCAGCCCACAGAGACTCAGGCATCAAGGTCTTGTCTTTTTTGTGTAACACTTAGTGCAACATTCCCTATCTACCTGGATGGTTTCCTGAACCACCAACCAGCAGATGCATTTATGAAAAAGTAAATTAGTGTTGTGCAACTTACATGAGCTTTTTAGTAATAAAACCAGACCATTTCACTGAATATTAAAATATACAAACAAAAATCCTGGTTCAAATCCAAATCTATTCCATCATAGATATAATTCCTTCTCAACAGGATTAAAGGGCGGGGGGAGAAGAGGAAACACACTTTTGTCATCTGCTACTATATCAGTGTCCTGATTTTGTGATTGCGGAGTGAATGGAGTTCAAGAAAGAAACAATGTTCCCCCACCCTGGACAAATGAATGTCTGCCTCCAGTTTTTGCTTCCTCTCCTTTGCAAAAAAATGCAAGATTTCTGACTGTTGGAGGTTGGATTTAGTTTTTTCCTCAGGAATTTTTCTCCCATGGGTTGCTAAGACACAAATGACTGAGCGAATATCTGAGTACTTAAGAGAACAAAGCACAAGGCTAGAGCCCTTCTCCTTGGCAGGGTGCAGCAGAATTGCCCCTCATGGAAGCAGGGCCTGACAACACGAGATTTTGGTGACTGAAAAGCAAGGGCAGGGGGGAGGTCACGCTCTCTTGCTTGGGACCCTCGGAGCTGGACGGTCGGAGCTGCTGTCTGCTGAACCCACGGCCCCCTGAGAAGCCAGCGCGGAGCTGCCGGTCTGTCTGCTGTGAGTCTCTGCCCTCTGCCCCATCCGGAGCCGACCTGCCTGCCACCAGCCTGTCTCTGCCCCTGCTCCTCCTCGCCGCTCGAGTTTTTCGCTACATTGTAGTGGGGCTTCCCCTGCACGTGGAGACCCCTTACCGTCCCAGCTCCCTGTGTCCGGGGATCCTGCTGCGGCACCGACACCAGCTGCCCCCCGAGGGTCTGTGGAGCAAGGGCTCTCCTCCATCCCTCCGTGCCTCGGGCAGCCGCCATTGCCGTGTGCTACCTGAGCTCACGCCGAGCCCCTGCAGCCACCGGGAATCACCGCACCCAGAGCGCCCCTGCAGGCTGTGACTGAACTGTACCAAGGGAAAGGTGCCTGAAGCGAGCAGGCTGCCACTGGGTTTCTGGTTCTGTTTGTTGGTTAACGTTATAGTTGTTGTTATTTGTTATCCTTGTTTTAGATAGTAGTAAAGAACTGTTATTCCTATTCCCATATCTTTGCCTGAGAGCCTCTTGATTTCAAATTTATAATAATTCGGAGGGAGAGGGGTTGTAGTTTCCCATTCCAAGGAAGGTTCCTGCCTTCCTTAGCAGACACCTGTCTTTCAAACTAAGACACTCCTCTACTTTAAAAATTCTGTCAGAATATTTTGTAGGAAATACACCCATGCTGCAGCTGAGGAGTACTCTGACATACATAGCATTTTTAAAAAGTTTAGCTTTTTTCAATCTTTAAAATAAAACATTTTATGTTGTAAAATGAAAGTTTTCTCCTGTCTGACATGGATAAATTCATGTTCCTTTTTATCTTATATGAAGAGCAGTATTTTTATTACCTAGTTTTGGGGCACTACAAACTTTTGAATGAATGCTTCCCTAAGTATTCTGTTTGAATCACTCATTGGAGTATTTTGAAGTGTATAAACTGTATTTTTATGATCTCATTGATAAAGCAATACAATGGAAAAGTAGCCTATAAAATGGATTTCATTGTTATTTACTATGGTCATGTTCTTTATGTGTAACTGGGGAGATGCAATTGTAAAGGAGAAATGCTCCCCTTTTGAAACAGTGGCTTCAATCTTTTGAGATTTTTAAAAAAATTATATTGTTGTCTCCTAATTTTTTTCTTCTCAAATCTCCTTATAAAATTTCAGGAATAAAGGAAGTGGTAGGCATGAATGTTTACAAAGTCTTTTTCTGGCATATATATGCATATTTGCAGGTATATAAACTTTTCAGAATTATGTGATGATACATGCTATATGTTATGATTAGGCATAGAACTTCCTTTTGGTAGATTTTCCTTCCTTTGGAAAATATCTCTGGTTGTACTTTAATGCTAACTTTAATGCTAACAATATTATCATCAGGGAAGTATACCATATAATAGGAAGATAATAGATTTTTACCAAAAACTGCTAAGACTGTCAGTCTTGGAGTAATGATGGACTAGACCCTTGCATAAAATTAAGAAGTCTCAACCTACAACAAGTTCAGATGACTAATAAAATTCATGAGTCGTCAGAAATTATGCACCAGAAAAATATGACTGCTTGAGAATATAGCTTTCCTTCATGGAAACTGTAAAAATTAAGCTGCCTCCTTGTTCCTAACTAGTGCAATAAGATGCATCAAATTAGGGTTTCTAAATGCAGGCAACTGTAATTTGTGATATCATTTACAGGCATAGCTGCTACTCCAGTTAAATTAATGTTTTACTTTGTGTGGCCATTAGAACATGTAAATAGAGCATGATGACCACAGTAATATCTTTCATTTTAAGTTATTAGATTCAGGGCTAATTAATGTCCAGATTCAAATATTACATCAACCATTTTTTTTTTTTAAGCTAATTGGATACTAATGGAAAACCAGTTTTATTTATGAATATTTGAAAAACCTTGAAATGCCTGGCTTATGCTTTGTGCTGTTTGTCTGAGTGTTTTGATTTTATTCCTGTTCCTAACGCATTTGGTGCAGACACTGGTTATAAAATCCTTGAAATATGTTGCTTACCATATTTTTGTAAAGGTTGTCAAAGCAAAAAGCTGCTGATTAGTTTGGTAAGCATACAAATGTTCTGCTAAAATATCTTCCTTTTGCAAATCATTGGGGAATGTGTGTAGGCATCGTGATTTTATTTGCTTGTTAAGTCGACTGGGAAAAAGAAAATAAATGGAGAAATTTTTCTGTGAGTTTATACATAAATGTGTTTCTCTTCCACTTAAAGAAAAAATAGGCTTCTTTGGCATTTTGATTATGGCTAAAATCAGCATATCTTAGTTCAATGGTAATTCCCTAGTCATGGAATATGGACCTGATCCTTTTAAAATAATGGAAGGACAACCACTCTTGAATAGCAACTTAAATATTTTTCCAGTTTCAAATAACTTTTAGTGTGTTCTATTAAAAATATGGTAATTAGAAAAAGAAAAATATTATTTATTTCTTTTTAAACAGTTTGTTGGAGGTTGGATTTTAGTTTTTTTTCCTCAGGAATTTTTTCTCCCATGGGTTGTTAAGACACAAATGACTGAGCTAGTTGCCGAGTACTTCAGAGAACAAAGCACAAGGCTAGAGCCTTTCTCCTTGGCAGGGTGCGGCAGAATTGCCCCTCATGGAAGCAGGGTTTGACAACTCGAGATTTGGAGAGACTGAAAAGCAAGGGCAGGGGGGAGGTCACGCCTCTTGCTCGGGACCCTCGGAGCTGGACGGTCGGAGCTGCTGTCTGCTGAACCCACGGCCCCTGAGAAGCCAGCGCGGAGCTGCCGGTCTGTCTGCTGTGAGTCTCTGCCCTCTGCCCCATCGGGAGCTGCCTGCCACCAGCCTGTCTCTGCCCCGCTCCTCCTCGCCGCTCCGAGTTTCTTTGCTACATTGTAGCGGGGTTTTTCCCTGCACGTGGAGACCCCTTACCGTCCCAGCTCCCTGTGTCCCGAGATCCTGCTGTGGCACCGACACCAGCTGCCCCTCCCGAGGGTCTGTGGAGCAAGGGCTCTCCTCCATCCCTCCGTGCTTCGGGCAGTCGCCATTCGCCGTGTGCTACCTGAGCTCACGCCGGAGCGCCCCCTGCAGGCACTGGGGAATCACCGCACCCAGAGCGCCCCTGCAGGCTGTGACTGGAACTGCACCAAAGGGAAAGGTGCCTGAAGCCGAGCAGGCTGCCACTGGGTTTCTGGTTCTGTTTGTTGGTCAACGTTATAGTTGTTGTTATTTGTTAGCTTTGTTTTAGATATTAGTAAAGAACTGTTATTCCTATTCCCACAACTTTGCGTGAGAGCCTCTTGATTTCAACTTTATAATAATTCGGAGGGAGAGGAGTTGTAGTTTCCCATTCCAAGGAAGGTTCCTGCCTTTCTTAACAGACAGCTGTCCTTCAAACCAGGACACAGTTAAATGTTTCATTATATCAAATAGTAAAAGCTGCCTAATGTAGGAAACCTAACCTATCCAATCACTACCCAGCAGGAGTCACCATTTATTATTTATTTTGTTTATTAAAAGAAAAGATATAATGTAGTCAGTGACATATTGAGAGATATAATGCATTGGAATACTATAGAAAAAATACGTAAGTAAAAACATATAGAAAGAAAAAAAGCCATTATCCTACTTGTAATTTTAAGTTAAAAATTTCTAAAAATTTTGTAATTTCCAAAGATATTCTACTATGAAATTCTATGTTATCAACAGCATGGTTTCCCCTTCAATGCTTCTCCCCCAAAGAGCTGTATATCCCCACAAATGTCTCTAATTAAACTACGAGAGTGTTATAACTAATTTTACATTTCATGAACACTTCTGAGGAAAATTTTTAATTGGGTCAAAGCATCATACATTTGAAATAGATAAATGTGGTATCAACTATTTTCCTTCAATGGAGAACTAAAATATGAGATGTGGTTAAAGGGAGCACATTTTTGTTAGTATCATTTTCATTAGCACACTGGAATTGAGTTCAAGCAGGTCAGACTGAATATATTCAAAAATTATGGAGGAGGTAATTATAACTGTATGAATAGCTAGGTAGTACGAACAGATACTAAAGAGGTAGTCACCTAAAACTTTTGAATATAGTTAACAAGTTTATTCTCTACAGTGAGGACCTAATTGTCATAAATAAATTTGACTTCAGGTTTTTTTGATTAATATTAGAAATATTAGAAATCTAAGGCATTTAAAATTAATTAGCTGTTTGGTTTCCTTCAACAATTAAAGCCCCCCTTTTTTTTAAAAAAAGTAACTTTTCAAATGGCTCTTCCATGTCTGTTTTCAGATGAGAGGTGTCACTCCTGAAACTCAAGCATTTCCCTCCCTAGCCATGACTAGCTCAGATGCAGATAACCTGTTCTTAAACATCTAAGTCAGGAAGTACATTGTCTTTTTTCTCCTGCTCTTCTCATTTGCAACAATTTATCCAGATACTACCAAGCTTAAGTCCTGGAAGTCCTTTATGTAGTCTGTACAGATCTGTGTGGAAAAGGTGTTTAAAGTAACAACTAGAGCATGGTGAATAGCTGCACAAAGAAAAATTGCATGTGTAGGTCTCATTCATTATTTACAAGGCTCATAGATTTCTTTTATGTAGTGAATTGACCCCTGACCTTCATTCCCTTATGCCTTTTAAAAAACATCAGTATATCAATAATAAATAAATCAACTAATTCAATCTGTGTTAGTTCTCCACTCTCTAGGTCTAATCCTAAACTCAGGCAGCAATCACACCGAGCGGCAATTCCTTGTTCAACACAGACTAAGCAAAAAGTTGTTCCCATTGCATCAAATTTTGTCCATTATGATTCAAGTAATTATTTAGTTCCACCTTTTTGTGGAACAGCTTCCCTCATCCTTTCAGATAGGTAAAACATTTACTTTATTAATTTCAAAGCAAATTAATTTGTTTTCATTTTTCTTATCTTCGCTAAAAATAATGTATCAATAGTCATATGCTCCAAAACCAAGACTGTTTCTATATCAAACAGACAAGATGCGATTTTTCAGGATTTCAAAACTAATTTAGGAACAAAACTGAAATGCAAAATTCACAAAAATAAATATTTCCTTACAAATTATTTGAGGTTTGAAAAATTGATGTTTTCAAAGAAAAAAAAAAATCTACTGAAAACCTTCTGACCTTTTTAAATCCCCTTTGCTGCACCTACTGATGTATGTAATGAGTCTATAAATCTATGAAGAGGAAGACTATTTCCTATCTAATGTTAGCACATTGACACTAAATTAGTGGGCAATAAATTCTTCACTTTGCTTATCTTCCTCTTGTGTAGAAACCCATGATACCCAGAGTACTTTTATTTGTGAATTCCCAGATGATTATCCTGATGCCGTAGAAATTTTGTGGTTCCTACATATCTCATGATTATTTCAATTATCTTCTTCTTTTTTCCTTTTTAAACCACAATATTTGTTTATCTATATTTCTTCTGGTATTCAGAATGAAGTAACTGTTCATCATTCCACATCAAGGTGTCAGTCAAATACACAAAGGTCTTGAAGCTATGTTGACCCCTTCAACCTCTCAACATTGACTCTGATTTACTTAAAAATTCAGTCCTAAGTAATCAATATATTCACCAAAGCAGATGGATTCTTACAGGGAAAAAAGAAAAAAAAAGAGTTTTTTTCTCATGAATAAGCATTTTCTATACTAAGATGTGCTGGTGAAACACTTCTTGTGCTATTACAATTGCGCCACTAAGGCGTAAATGTCTTGTCTTTTGAAAGAGATAAAAGATGAATAGTCTTCTTCTGTATGAGAAACATTTCAAAAAGCTGCATGTGAAAGCAAAGAGAAAGTGGGTAAAATTGTGTGTAAGAACATAAAGGTAAAGCATAAAGTAAAGCTTAATGCATGAGTAAAAAAAGAAATAGAAATGTCATTTGTAATTAAAAATGAAATGAATAATAAAATAAATCTGTTGAAGGAAATAAAATGAATAAAAGAATCCAAACCTGCAATGCAATTTATGCTCTGTACATGCATTAACACAATAAGAAACATATCTGTTTTCAGTTATTTTCTGTTTTATTGTGATTTTTAAATCAAACATAGATACAAAGTAGGAATTTTTTTCTGTGAGTGTGGTGAGCTAACAGTTTACCCAGAGAAGTTCTGGATTCCCTGAAGTGTTCAAGGCCAGGCTGTATGGAGCTTTAAGCAACCTGATCTAGAGAAAGATGTCCCTGCCCATGGCAGAATAGCTGGAACTAGATCATGCTGAAGGTCCCTTTCAGTCCAAACCATTCCACGATTCCATGATTCTGTGATTCTATGACACATGCAGTGACTTTGAAGACATGGCTGTACGTCTTTATATTGAAGTCTTCAGTCAGTGTTTTCTTCCTGTCATTCAAAGCAGATTAACTTCCTCTGACATTATCTACCTGCATTCCCTAAACATTATCTGTTGACAGGGAGCGCAGTTGTAGCACACAATGTCTACGTTGCCTCTTGTTAACAGAAGCTTACTTTTACTCAAATTATAAAGAAAAAAGGCACACATTAACATAGATAGAAAAAGGAAGTTTTGTGTTCCAAGACATATGGAATATGTCAAACGTTGACTATTGAATCTTGCCACTGACTACCTAGTTCCTGAAAAATGCAGACTGCACGAACCACAATGTTTTTTTTTTTTTTATATTGACAATACATGGTCCCAATCTTGTAGATGTAGAGTTAAGTGATGCCAATAACATTGTGGAAAATAACACCCTTGTTCACAAACCTTCCATAGTACCATAAGCACTGCTTATTATGTTACTACACTTGGAATAAATTGAGTTAAAGAAAAATATAATTTGCAAAAATTATCTGCACTCAGCAAAAAAGGATGGAGTGAATGTTCAAGTGTGAACAGAAGACAGCAACGACATCCAATTTATAAAGCTAACCAAAGTCCTCAAATCTTATACTGAGTGTGCATTACTTTTCTTTGTGCTTCAAATATTTTTCTACCTATTGCAAATTTAAGATCTGTCACCTTTATATTTCAATATTGATATCAAAATCCATATCTTTAAATATACTAATGAGTACTTATGGAAAAACATATTATCTTTAACTTAATTTGTTACAGCAGAAGCTCTTTAAAAACATCTCTGTGACTGAGAATATGAACCTGCTTTTCTGCATAAAGAGAAGCAATGGAGTTATCATGGTTATGATAGCCCAATTTAAGAAGCAGTACCATTGACATATTTTTACTTACTGAAGATTTAAGGAGATCAAAAACTACTGTATCTAGGTCTTGATTATACTCACAGCATTTTTCTTGGATATACAGACATGAATAAAAGTCACACCAATTGTATTGTACTATGCTTCAAATGAAATCACAGTGACTTCTGTGTGAGGCATTTTCAGCACATTCATCAGTTCAGCAATTTAGAATCTGTCTAACAGTTATCTTCCTAGACGTAGTTGAGAGCAAACTATGACAATAATTGTCCCAAGAAGAATGATTTTCATTTCCTTTAGACAGATGGATGGATTTTTTTGCAGATGCGGAACATTTGTAGATGTCAGAAGTAAGTTTGTCAAAGCATTGTTTCAGAAAATGTTTTGGATTTTTTCCTCTTCACAGAAACAAGAACTGTTCCATGTGTCTTCAAAGTGTCTCTGTGAAACTGCAAGATGACTCAATATCCCACACACACCCACAATTAAGATAAATTAAGACGTTTGTGAGATTAGATAGCAAATTTTAAATACAAAGTCAGATGCAAGTACAAAGCCACATTTTATTACAGGGTTGATAATATAGACATTATTGTAGCCAAGAAGGTAGTCTCATGGAAGGGCAGATAAACCCCATATATTCTGATGCACAAAGAACAAGTCCATGACTTGACCGTTGTTTTCACTGTGTAGTTTCTTGTTTTGTTGCTACCTCGTATTAAGGATTAATAAACAGGTGATTCACAAAAAAAAATTATTATAAAAGTTTCTACTTACATTCCTCTTTTCTATAGCATATTAATGCTGAGAAATTTTCTATTACCTTTTCCAAAGACAACATCTGCTTGTGTTATAATACACAATTTAACAAGCTTGTTTGAAGGAACCATCTCTGATTTTTATCAAGGATTTCCTATTTTTAAGTTCTCTGCATATACCACCATGGGCAACTATGTAACACGATGACAATGGTTTTATATAACAAGCTAATGCTAAACTTGAGTAAAGATTGTGAGTTATTGCTGATTTCTCCCAGAAAGCATTGATATTTGACCCAAGTCATACAGATGATTTTCTATCAATTCAGAGAAAAGTGTATCTAGCACCATCATTCTTACACTGAATATTCTTGGAAGAAATGTTCCACAAAAGGTAGTTACAGAGAAACAATAATTTGTAATTTTTTTTTACTAAGGACCTTGTTCATCTATTTACCTTCACAGTCAGAAGGTACTGTTGTTCCACAGAACTGTATCTAATGACATATTTAACAATTGTTTTTCATTCAGCATTTTCCATTTACTCATCATGTAACATGTAGCGAATCAATGATGTAGAGTTGTGTTTAATGTTGGTATACCCCCTTGCTCCCATCAGATGAGCAGTGCTGTCCCTTAAGATAGCTGCTGTGGTATAAATGAAGATTATATACTGAGATTTACTACAGACTGAGCACGACAAGACACTACTGACACATTTTAGTGTGTATCTATACGAAGACTGGCCTTGCAGGGTCGCATGCCTTATCAGCTTTTCTAGAGACACTGCTTGCTGCAGAAAGTCACCCTTCAACAAACAAGGATGCCAGGAACAGTGATATTCACTTATTTTTATTTAAAAAATCCAAACTTTAATAACTCGGGTTATTAAATAAATAAGAGAATGACTTAAATTTCTGGATAGTTTATTTCTGTGAAGTTAAAATGTATTCCAGATAAGTGGGACAGATTTTCTAACAGTGTCTGTGGAAAATAATTAAATAAACATGTTTAAAGAAAGTCACAATGAAAGCTTAGCAAGAATTTTAAATTAATGCATTTTAGATATTTACAGAAAAGACATCTTAAGCCCTTGAGGAAACCACTGTTACCACCTTTCACTTTTCAACTCAGTCTGCACTAAACTTGATTTGTCACAGTAATGACTTCAACCATAAAGAGACTGCTTTTAAAAATACAAAACCTCAAATGATCTTTTTGTATTTTTTAGATGGGAGGGTGACTTGGAGGCAAGAAAGTTTTTATACATTTGTTTTCAAGTTACCACTTTATTTTCATTTATAAATTTGATCTTGAGGTCAGATTCTTTCACTCACGCTACTTTGCTATGTCCAAAGTCCAGAAATGGTAAAACCGTTTATTGCAGATTGTAACAACCTATGTGTCAGAGAGGTGGAAGGAAATTGAGTCCAAATTTTCCCTTGAAACTTACTCAAAATAAAAAATAATGTATTATTCAAATATTTCCTGGTAATAAAAAAAGGGCTTTGATGGCTTTTGAAGAGCATTAAAATTTCAAACCTATTTGCAAGAAAAGCGCAGAATGTGCAAGCCATTGTAGCGTATTATACACTTACAGAAGAAAAGAAATAAAAGACAATAGAAGCGCTTCTTTTAACACTTAGGGCCAGCCAGTTGATTTAATTTCAACCAAAACACTTTAAATAGCTCCTTGATGGGTAAAGTCTGTATCAGTTACTCCAAGAAATTGAAATATTGATTAATAATTGAAAAGAATAGCATTATTTATGTGGAAATGTAACCACCACTTTCAATACCCTCCTGAAATCTTAACTGCACCAAGGATTTTGTGCGCAAGTGATAAAATGACAATTTAAAAATGCAGAAATTAAAAATATCTCATCAATAAATCATTTAAAATTTCATATACTATTCAAAAGCTTTTGTCAACTATGCAGCTAATCACTAAATCAGTAAAATGAATGTATGGAAAAATCTTATTATGTCTATGTCTGCTGCGGTTTTTTTTATTAGTCAGAATGATTCTTACAACAAAATCTTTCATGGAAAGTATTAAGGTAGAATGCTTATTGGAAGAGATTTTCTCACACCATGAAATCTTATTATTCAAATAAGTGCTATCATGTTATTTCCTGATCACATTTTAAACTCAGTGACACAGAAGTTACTCTTCCCCCTCCTTTGTTTTCAAGTGTGGAAAGTAAGACAAAAAAAGTATTGGGTGTTATGGGGGTTTTTCTCTGTAGGAATGTGGGAGAAATTCAAACCAATGATGCCATATCATTTTATAATGCTGTATCATTATAAAATGATAAATAATAAAATTATTAAGATAGTTCACTGTATCTAAATAGAATGAACCAATGTGTAATTCTTGAAATTTGACAGTGTGATCTTGAAGGTGTTAGCTGCTACTCCTTATAAAACCAGTATATATTCACTAATATAGATAAGAATGCTTTGGACATTGACACTCAGTTCTGGAAGATGAGAAATCTAATGCTGATATTTTCTGACAGCAAAACATGAGCTGGAGCTTATTGTTGAAAGGGACCAAGGCAGCAGTTTCCAGGTGACCATGTTTGAGCAAAGAGATATCTTCCTATGAGCCTTCTAACCTCAACCAGTTTGCCATTCATGAACAGTTTTAATTTAAAGACCAGGGTGAATTCAGTAGTGCAAGTGTCTGCATTCTTCATTTTCCTTTCATCTTCTATGTCACTTGACAACTATTCACAAACCATCACCCACTCCTCCATCCTCATTCTTGGGCTGCTTATTGTCAGGCCCTTGTGCACAACACACTGATTTTTCATCACAGGAACTGATAAATTAGGGATGAAAATTCACCTGCAAGGCCTCAAGAACAAATCTATCTGCAAATGGTGAACAACAGTGGGTTGCATTCCAGCAGATTTTCCTTCAGAAAACCTTTACCTCCTCTCTCCCACAGTTTGCTCCCTCCTGTCCAGTTGCAAGAGCTGATGGGTCCTGCACAGGGGTTGTCTGGAGCAGCCCCTGTCTGGTTCCAATCAGGTCCAGCAAGGGCAGGGGAATGGTGGACAGTGAGCTGAACACAAGCCAGCACAAGCCACCCGTTAGCAAAGCTGTTCAAGGGTATGCTGGGCTGCCTAAGAAAGGGTCTTGGCAGTAAGGCTTGAAAGATTGCTTGGAACTGGATCTGTCGAAATGCCACAAGCAACAAGGGCTTCTTTAAATGTCTAAGTGGCAAAGACCATGGAAAATATGAGCCCATTGCTGAATAGAGTGGGAGATACAGTGCCTTGGCTTCAGTGATAAAACAGAGGTAGATAAAACTTCCACCTGCAAGGCCATGGGAAGATACCAAAACATCTTGCACAGCAGGCTTTTCCTCTTTGGGGCATCTACTTTCCTGGCTGGATGGCAAACAGTAAATGGTTCCTTGGAACATGGGGACATCACAGAGTGTGACTGTGACATGACCCCAACCTTGCTACTTTTCAGAAGCCACAGGCTCTGTCCCCTGGCACTCTGTTCAGGACTCCTGCAGGCATACACGCAAGGTGAGCAGGCTCCAAAAGGTCAGGTCTTGCTCTTTAAGAGAGCAGCAGCTCCAGGCACTCAGCAAAGGCAGCCTTTTCCAATCTCCTCTCCCATCTGCCCAGTTGTGAGGCCCAGTGGGTCCCACAGAGAAGCTCTCCCAGAGCTGTGAGGGCCAGAAGGGTGCTGGGGCTTTCCAGCACTGGAGGCTCTCTGCCTTTCCCTACTGAGTCCTTCAGGTACCCTGTGCTAAACAGAGTAATGTCTGGGAGACATTATGGGATGTCTGGGGCATTGGACACAGCAGGCCTTTCCCCAGGGCCTGTGACAGATCACCAGAGCCTGTCCCAGGGCTCTCTTTGAGCTCTGGGGAGATGTGGAGGAGACCAGGCCCTCCCTTCCTGCTCTCTCTCCCTCTCTACCTCCTGCCATGAAGCAGACCTCTAAAGGGTCTGTCCTACCTCCTTGCAGGTCCCAGTGGAAGCCTTTCCAACCTAGGGCCACATGGACTCTTCATGCCTGCCTATCCCTGATGCACAGGCAGGAGGTTTCCCCAGCACCTCAACATTCGGTGAGATCTGCTTGCCTGTGGGCAGTAAGAGCAGAAAGCAGGGGTGGAGGGCAGTCCTTGGGCTAGCTTGCCTACAGGGCACCTGCTGCTCTTGCTGTTGCTGCTGCTGTTGCTGTTGCTGCTGCTGCTGCTTTGAAGCCTAGAAAGTGACTCCTTCAGGAGACCCTTACCTTCCCTTTCCCACAGCTTGCTTGGGCTTTCTTTGTTTTTCCTCTCTGAGCACCAGAGAAAGCCAGGCACTTTGCATGTCTCCCTCTCCAGGACTGGGTGTGGGGCATTGAGGAAGCCCTGGAGGAAAGACTCTGCTGAAAAGGGCAGCATGAGCCATCTGCCACCAGCGGGGCAATTGGAAATGGGAGCAGTAGATGGCCTATGCCCCATCTGCCTGGGTTACCTTGAAAATGCTGCCTATGTGGACATCTGTGGGCATCACTTTTGCTGCATCTGTATCTCGGAATGGGCCAAACTGACAGAGACCTGCCCACTGTGCAAGCAGCCCTTCGAGCAACTGCTGTGCACTGTGACAGCAGAAAACAACCACAAGGAATATGAGTCTGGCCGGTCTGCCCGCCACCAAAGGAAGGCAGCCAGGATCCGGAACAGATCCCCACAGCGGCGCTACAAGCTGAGCCGCAGGCATGCTGACACCCAGCCCTCCACAGGGAGAAGGAGGACTGTGGGGACGGACAGAGTGCAGAGGGATCCAGTAGCTGTGAGGCCCTCTGATGCCACTTCTCAGCAGGCTGCTGCAGCCAGCGTTTCTCATGAGAGAACACCGCCGAGCACAAGGGAGCACCTGGCCAGACCTGCTGCTACCCCAGACAGCAGGTGCGGCAGCGGGGCTGCTGCAGCTCCTGCAACAGTCTGATCTCTTTTACCTGCAATAAACAGCCAGATGCTTTCAATTTTGAGATGTGTATCATGATTTCAATCATTTTTAACTGCTGCAACGGAAGATGTTTCTCTTCTGCTTTCCCTGCTTCTCCTTTCCAAGCACCAGGGCAGTGTGTCCAAGGCCTTTGCCCAGCAGCTGCTCCTGCTGGTGCTTCTTTACCCAAATGTTCCTGGCCATTCTTTAGGTCCTACACTCAGTCCATCTCTGACAGCAGTAGCTGAAACTCACCCAAGCCCCCACGGCTGTGGCTGGCAGGCAGGAGGGGGCTTGTTATGTTGCTCTGGCTAAATGCTCTCTGGGAATGGGAGTCCAGAAGCAGTATTAGAGAGTCTGTATTGAAAGGAAGCCTAGATGGCCTATTTCCAGCAAGAAGTCAGGGGTAAATCCACAAGAAGTAGCTTTGGCTACTTTCTTCACCATGAGAAGTCACACACAAATACGGAAGTGCCCTGAAGAACAAGGTTTAAGAAAGGATCAATCCACAAACTATCCAAACTCATCTTTATCTATGAGCCATTTTCAAGGGATGGAAACCTGGCAGCACTGACACAGAAACTAAACTGTAAACCACAAGGACACAATGCACAATTCTTGGCTTGCACCTGTAAGACTTCCCAAGACATGGACAGTTGTTTGGCATTGGCACTAACCTGGCCAACCCCAGTGACCAAGTCTGAAGCAAGTTGTCCCTGTGATTTTGTTGTGTTCCCTGCTTCGGTCCCACCTTGGTACCAGCAGCGGAGTCCCAGTGCTACCCTAGGAAGTCGTTCGCGATTTGGAAGACTTCCTCGGAGTGCCTACTTCAGGCACAGCTGGTCTGCGTTTCGGTCTGGGGAGGTGTTGCTCCAGGAGCGTGGTGAAACAGCAAAGAACTACCAGAGAAGGAGGTCTCTTGGTATGTGATTTCGGTAGGTTTATTGCCTCCAAAGGGAGCACATGGTCCAAGAGCCAAGAGCAGCTTATTACATCGGTATTTAAGGGAGGAACAACACCCAATAGGATGAGGGCAGGGGACAATACAGGGGAGGGGCTGGGGTACATGATCAAATGGGGTTTAGGGAGGGGAGGGGAACAGAGAGAACAATGAATGAACTATGGAGTGACAGGGAATTTCCCAGGACGGGAATAAATAACAGACAAGTCCAGTAACCAATAGCAGGAGCTTGGGTCCGTGGATTGGTGGTCCAATCGCTGCCCCTGGGAGCTCTGGGGGGAAACCCTCTGTCCATGGAACTTGTCCAGAAGTCCTCTGGTTCCGAACCACCGCAACATGATTTGTCAGAAACAGCCCAGCTCCTTTACTCTCCAAGCCAGGCATTTGCCAAAGCAACTCTGCAGACGGGGTCCTGGGGGACAGCAAGCAGCAAAGGACTGTATCCTCTGGACAAGCACAAAAGGACTCTGAGGACGAGTGCTGAAGACAAGTTGTTAGTAGAAAGGTGCAGGTGAGGGCCCAGAGCAGATCTCTGCAACAGGGCTCCAACTTGCATGTTGAGAAGATGACATCAGGTTCTCTACTGCAGCGCCCGGTGGTAGAGTAAGAGGAAGCAGGCCTCATCTGACATGAGACAAGTTCATATTAGAGAGAAGGGCAACCTTCTTCCCTATGGAGACTTTCCAGAGTGGAGCAGGGTGCCTAGGGAGGCTATGCTATCTACATCCTTGGGGCTTTTCAAGACCATGCTGGGGAAAGCCTTCTACTGCATCACCACACCTTCTGGTTGAGCAGGGGGCTTCACTGCGCACCTGCTGGAATCCTTTCCAACCTGAATTTTGCAATGAGATTATGATTTTCCTTTTCTCTTTCTATTCTGGTTGGAACCAGATGGAGATAGTTAAAAAGATATTTATTTAACTCATAATGCAAGTACGCAAAAATAGATGTAGTGGCTCAGATCAATGTATACTTCTAGCCAAGACTTCATTTTCAACAGTGCTCACTGTTAATTTTCTGGGGAATAAGAAAAATCAACATTAAATTTATCCCTCAGATTTTCCAGGCTTCAATTATTGGCTGTTGTGGAGATTTTTCAAACACAATTTCTTACTTTGTAACTCCACAACGGGTCAGACAAATATTTTCCCATAATTCCTGCAGACTTTTGTGAAAATTCTGGTAATCACAATACAAGTCACTTGAAGAAATGACTTTCTTTGATTTGTTTGAATCTGCCCAAAATTTTATTATGGTAGCCTTATTTCTATATCAAAATACATTGCTATAAGCTGATTCCTATACTTGACCTTCAATCACTTGTGCTCCAGCCTAATGTTTACTAATTGTATTTACTCTACGTGTACTTATTTGAATAAACAACTAGCGAAGAACTGTACATTTTATTTTCAGGAGCAGCTGAGGGAGCTGTGGCTGTTTAGCCTGGAGAAAAGGAGGCTCTTGGGAGACCTTATCACTCTTTACAACTGCTTGAAAAGAGGTCATAGCCAAGTGCAGGTCTGCCTCTTCTCCCAGGCAACTGGTGACAGGATGAGAGCACATGGCACCAGGAAAGGTTCAGGTTGGATATAAGGAAGAATTTATTCATGGATAAGGCTGTTAAGCATGGGAATGGACTTCAAGGGAGGTGGTAGAGTCACCATTCCTGGAGGTGTTCCAAGATATGACTGGACATGGCACTTAGTGCTGTGGTCTATTTGACATGGAGGTGTGTCGTGTCCCACTTGTTCAGAGCAGGCAGCTGCCCACCAGGGTTTTGAGCAGCAGCCCTGTGGTGACTACGACCGAGTGTCCCTGGCTCAGGCAGGCACAGGTTCACCGGCGTCGGGGGTTCAGTTTCCCTTGCCCTGGGCCGTGTCTCCCAGCTTGGTAGACACTGTATCCTAAAGACTGGAAAGGCTGGAGAAGGATCTCTCGGCGCAGAGTAAAAGACACACTGTACCAAGGAGATGACAGCTCTCTGGGTGTCTGAGTCCGAGAGACCCCGGGCTCAGCCTGCACCTGACTTTTATTATGAGGGTGACAACCAATTAGGTCCAAGCCCGGGGGAGAAACCAGGGAGGGACAAGGGGACAAGGGCCAACGGGGGATAGAGAGGGGAGGAGAGGGGGTAACAGACATGACTATAACATAATCAGCAACCAAACATAACCAAACTTTCTGGAACTCGGGGAAGATTGACAGCTGATGGATGGGTGGTCAGTCCAATGGCCAAGGGAACATCCAGCCCCTTAGAAACCCAGCCCCACGCCGGGGCAAACCACTGCCAAACCCCACCCCAGGGGTGGCCTCAATTCTGGGATTTCCTACTCCAGGGCTTCTTAATGGGGAAATCACTCTTTGCAGCCCCAACCACCACCACAGAGGTGATCGATCAAAGTTTGGATTCAGTGACCTTGGAGGCCTTTTCCATCCTAAATGATTCTGTGATTCTGTGATTTCTACCAATTAGTAACGGGTAGAAATAAGGGGGAAAAAGGAAATGTTTTCTGTTTTCTAAAGGAAAGGTGACTTTCTTAGGAATACTTCCAGATAAATATTTCATCATTTTACTGTCATCTACTTACTGCAGGGTCTGCCAGAGAGTAACAGGGAAGACAACCTCTTTCCAAAACAGGTCACATTTTATGATGCATAGATTTGAGAGAATCAGACCTGCAAACATGGAGAAACTACACCAAATATATTTTTTCTTTTGTTAGCATAAAATGTTGTACTAGAGTGTGTGGTTTCAATGGTTTTACTGCTAATTCAAATGTCAGCAGTGATTTGGACTTATTATAAATTGTAGAATCACGGATACAGTAGCCCAGATATTTGATGTTATTTCCCAGTTGTGTTAGCACATATCTCACTCTCTGAGTTTACTGTCTAACACATAGTTGGAAGTGGATTTGATCAAACATATAATCTAAAAAGCTACATCTCATTTCTCGTGTAAGAAGTTTCCTAACAAAAAGCAATTGTGCCAAAATCTTTAACAAGCAAGTGCTAAGGTCTACAAAAGAAATACCTTATCAGCCCACCACTGGTTTTTACTGTGAGACCTGAGACTATATAAGTTTATTATCCAGGGAGAATATTTTTTTAAAGAGTTGTTTCTAATTTTAAAATTTGGGGTTATAACCTGAAAAACCCACAAATAAATAAACTAACCCAAACAAAAACCATGCTTCTCAAAACATTAACCTGGAAATGGGTTGCATTTGATTCTTTTGTAGCTATAGAAAGGAAGCGGAAAATTAATTTTAATTACATTCAAATGTTTATACTTGAACCCACACATAAGAAAATAGACTCCCAGTGATACAATCAGCATATTGTGATAACATGCTATGCCTTGGTAAGAATGCTCAAATAACCTCTTGACACATATGATCATGAAGAGTCCGGGTATTTTTGTGCACAGGTTTTGATATGCAACAGGCTGACAAACAGTTAAAATGCTGTTATCAGTTATATGTAGAGACCTTGTTTCTCACCTTTTCATTTTTATTTCACTTATAAAACAGAGCAAAATCTTTAGAGCTGAGAGAGCTTCATAGCTGGAACACACCAGGAAAAAAAATCAACTCAGATTATACAAATCTGTTAATAGAATCAGAGAGTAGCCCATGTTGAGAGGCCTCTGAAAATATCACCTGCTCCAATATTTTGTGGGAAAGGGAGAAGAGTTTATCTAGCACC